>CM046874.1:13531453-14239745 GCA_025667525.1 Glebionis coronaria | reverse complement strand
CATATACGTATATTAGAGGCACTTCATGATTTATCTATATTTTTGTTCTTCTGCACGTGCCTAAATCATAAAAATCAATTTGTACAATCTACACATCAAATTAACTTTCGAAACTCAAGATCGTGCATCTACATGAATAGAAATGCATCTAATACAAGTCGTTGCATCTTAAATGTATGGTTTTAATCTCTTCTCACCACTTCTTATTTTAAGTTTCTTCTCATTGGATCCTTACTCTATATATATATATATATATATATATATATATATATATATATATATATATATATATATATATATATATATATATATATATATATATATATATATATATATATATATATATATATATATATATATATATATATATATATATATATATATATATATATATATATATATATATATATATTAAGAATATATTTTCCGAACTTACGGAATTAGGTGATATCACACAATTAACCGAACTAGGACTGCGTTGGGAATTGTTGGAATGAGGATGGAAGTTGTAGGATATAATAAGTAAAGATGGGAAGTATTGATTTGAAATTTTGTTGAGCATTGAGTACTGATTACAAGAATTAATAAGTGGAAATTCTATTTAAAAGATTTTGTTTGATCAAAGATGAGAAGGTATGTAGGAGGAAACTGTAATAGGTCCTATTTTCAGTTCACTTCACCAGTAATAGTCGAAAGGGAATGAGAAGACGAGTTCGTATTTAAGGGCATTTTGTGATTGTTCTGTGGAATCGTAGAGTTTACTGTCGTCTTGGGAAAAAGAAGCTTTGTGTTAGCTTAGTGATGGAAGTTATGTAATCTGCTTGTATATTTTGTCATTTGACACTGTTAGGAAACCGAGGATGATAATTTGATCAATTGTAAGGATTGGCGGATGAGACAACAAGAATAATCTGATAGGATTAGAAAGGTAAGTTATAAGAAGCATAGTATTGAAATCAAGAAAACAAGCTGGATGTTTTGGGAGTAAGATGATTGCTATGAGATTGAGAAAATTGATTACCAAGAATCGGTATCCATTACTGAGGATTGATGTTTTGTTTGGTTAGTATTAAGGAAGGTGAGGAAAGTATTGGATAACAATTGAAAAATCATTAAGGAAAGAGGAATGGTATGTGAAATTCTTTGGATATGAATTTTAGTTGGAGTTAGTATAAATTCTAGAATGTGAGAGTTATGGCTGAAGTATTTGTAGAAATCTTGACTAGATTGAAGCGATTGAAGATTTGTCGATACCGACGAAATAGACTGAAGCTTGTTAATTCCTTTGTTTAACCTGGGTATTATCGAAGGTTTGTCAAAAGGTTTTCACTGATTGTTGAACCGTTGATAAAGCTGACAAAGAAGAACTAAATGTGTGAAACCCATTCATGCCTCCAAGTTGTAGTTTTGAGATCTGATCTTTGTTAGTTAAGGAAGTTGTTTATGATCGTTGAGGATAGGTTGAGTTATGTGCCCGTATTTTCAGTATCGGAGGAATCTGAAGGAATTGTAGAGTTGCGGTGATGATATCTTGATGTTATCAAATGGTAGGAGAAAGTAATAAGTAGTATGTTGATCTAATTAGAGGAATATAAGGGGAATTATATAATTTTGAGTTTTGACGATGTGTTATCTATTTTGGAACTGTGAAATACTACTTGTATGGAATCAAGTATGTAGTAATTTTTAATCAAAAGTGTTTATGATCACGAAAGGTGTTAAAGCTCTGTATCATGAGATGTGTTATAGTTCTGTATCACGAGATGTAATTTTGTAGGGCAAGTGTAGTAGTCGAAGTATTCAGTAAGAAGGAGAAGGAAAAGGTTTACAAAAATTATAAAAGTAATTGAGAGTCGATTATTGAGTCTTGAGTTTTGAGATTTTTTTTTAATATTGGTAATAACAAGCAAAGTGGATGGAATGAAAAATTAGAATCGAATTGATGAATTAGTGGAAAAAGAATACTAAGGAAAGAAGATCAACAGGTTGTCAGAAATTTTGAAATGGATTGGTAGTAGGGATAAGTGAGACGAAATATTTTAGAGGAACGAAAATGATTATCGAAACTATCTATTTGAAGAGAGATGTGTTAGGTATATGAGAACCGGTGGTGAATGAATTTTTCAGATCAAAGAGAATTCAATTATTCTAAGAGTGATGAGAGTGCTATGTGTAGTATTAAAGGAATTTCACTAGTTGAAGAATAGATACATTCTGGTTGGGGTAAGATGTATTATGACATCAGGAAAATGTATTAATAGTCAGATTTGAATATATGAGGCTAATGGAGTTATCTAAACAATATATGATATAAGAAAGATGTAATGATGTAATAGGATGGTACAGTAGTTCAGTGTAGTGATTGTTAGATTGGATGAAAGTAGAAAATGAGCATATGGAATTATATAGGCGACTGTTACGAGATGCAATCTGTGGATAAAGGAGAAAGAAAGAAATCACTAGGAATTTAGTGATGAAATCGTCAATAACCCCAAACCGTAGTGTCAGTATTTTTGAATTTTTGGAAATCGTTGTAAGAAGGAATGAGAATGGAATAAAGTTTGAATATAGTATATATATAACCCAGAGAGACTGAAGTTAACTTTTTAAGTATAAGAGATCTTCAACAGAAAGTGAGAAGAATCGAGTCAATAAGGAATATTGCGTATTTTCGGAAATCAACGGACAGAGTGAGAGTATAATTTGAACAATGGAAATTGGACTTGTGTTGATGTGATTGAAACTTGGGATGATGATATCTTTGCATATTTTCCTATGAGGACAAACAAAATCTATTGATACTGGAATCTTTATGCGATGATAGTCGTCATATCAGTAATTAAGATGTGCAACTTGAGATTTTACATGGTCGTAAGTTAAGTTATCAGGGTATTGAAGTAGGAAATGAAACTAAGGAACTGATGCAGAAGGATTATGAATGATGAATGATTGGGGCTATTAGAAGGTGAAATTTGGAAGTTGAAGTATAGTAAGTATTCTTTGGTATGATGATATTATAGGAAATGAGTTGAACTGGTGAGAAAGACGTGAGTATTTCTTAAGAAAAAGAGGTCACATTGGTTTTGGAAGTGAGGACTCGCGAGTGTGAGGCGGGTCGAGCGTCGGGACGTCGCTCTCTTTTAGGGGTAGGATGTGATAACCCGAACCCGTGGTCATTTAATTATATTTTTACGTATATTTTTGAAATTTTTGATGAGATTGAATGTTATGATGTTTGGTGATTTGTATTGAACGAATGTTGAAAGTTATATTTTTACGTTTTGACGAGTTGCGAGGATTATTAGTGATCACGATATCAACGGATGCCCGAAATTTTACGTTTTATTTTTAGTTATGTATATGTTTAATATTTTGACGTTTTTATTTTAATTTCGTATTAAGTCGTGCTGGGACTATATAATATCATATTTTTTGTGCGTTTTAAGTTTTGAGAAGTATTTTTATGAAATCCGAGACCCGTAAATATTTTCAAATATGACTAATAGTCATTTCCCGCTTTTTAAACAAGTAGTTGCAATTTAGTCCACAAGAATCACAGTTGGCAAAAGCTACCCTAAACTTTTCCCATATAAAAGGAAAATTATTACACAAATAAACACACAAACACCACTAACCCAAAAATTTCTCTCATCTCTCTCTCTCACCCCCTTATGCCGTCACCCCCTAGCCACCAAAAACCACCATCGCCTAAAAATCTAGTTTGAATCTTTAAAAACCAATCAAAGTCCCATCTTAGTTTCTTGATTCTCCATCTTTTGGTATAAAATTTACCTACATGCAAGCACTTTTTGTAAAAACCCATTTTTGGTGAAAATCATGTGTTTTGATCTTGTTTATGTGTTCTATATAGGTGTTTATGATGTTGTATATTATTTTTACTAGTTGTATGTTAAAATTTTGAGTTGGGTTTTATTTGATTTGATCATCTAGGGTGATATAAGATGTTAGGATTGAAAGTAGTAATATTAGTATGATTATAGTTGTAAAAATGAGGTTAAAATGGGTGAAAATATGATTTTGAGTGGTTTTTAAAGAGTTGATTTTGACCAGCAGTTTATAAGTATAATTCGGAAAACTTAAGTTTGTATATGATATTAGTTTATTAGATATTGTAGTAGAAAATTTCATAAGCTTCGATTTGGTATAAAGTAGAGCTTCTAGCTCCTAATGAGCGAAAAGTTATGATAGTTTGATTATTCGTGTACCGGGAGACGAGTATCGACACAATATATAGTTGTTGTCGATATTTGGATCGAATCTCGGGGACTATAGAAAGGATTTTGAAATAAGTCTAGGACTGACGTAAAATGGTAAACATTAGGATGTTGAGTCTATTTTCAAACGTGAGTGTCGGTTTTGCAAATGGAGTCGTTTATATAGGTTAAAAAGACTATATGAGTTGATAACGTAAAACTGTCCGGTTTTTGTAGTTCGAAGATGTGTCGGGCAGGGAACCTTAAAAGTAAAATCTTTTAACCAACTTTTGGGAGTACTTTCTATATATAGTAAGTGAAGTCTCTGAGTAGTATCGTAAACATTTGACGTGTCTAAGTAGGAAAAACAGTTGAACGATTAGCATATATATCGACAGATTTTTAATAAAGGAAATAAATAAAGTAAAAGTGTAAAAGGTGTACATGTGTAGGAATTATTTAAATAAGAATGGTGTGAGTTTTATTTTGACTTTGAGTTATTCATTTATCTTATTAAGTATGAAATATTACTTGAAGATGATATTAAAGGTGCATGTTTTATTTTGATAGATTGTGAATTTCGTGTTCGCCGGGCATCGTCCATCGTTGAAAGTCGTCTTACTGTAGCTATTACTCAAGGTGAGTCTATAGCCTCGCTTTCTACTTGTTTTTAACGATTTTAAACCCCACGAGGGGGATACATGCTATTTGAAATAAAATGAACACATGTCATGAGTAATGGTTGGACCCGAATGTTGCCTTTGTTGCCTGTTGTTGCCTTGAATTGTATAAGTACCGAAGTTGCAAAAGTCCTTAATTTCATGAACCGTTAACTATGTTCTATCTCTTTGTTGTAAGTTGGGAATAGCCGCTTATTCAAATGATAGTACTATTGGGTTGACAACCCTATCTAAGACCAGGGCTTTACGCTGAGTAACCTCTGGGAAGGATAATTTACGAGAATGAGAATGTGGTATACTTGCAACTAATACCCTAGCAGGGGCAATGGAATTCATATAGTCATGCTGGCATTTGGCGTGGGTGACTAAGTTAAGGGGTCGGTGTCATGAGCTTAATATAATTCATTAGTTATTGCTATAAGATGAGATGCCTGATTAATAGATTGTATGGCCACAAGGCTATTAAACGATTATGATTGATTTTTATGATGTGTTCAAATGTGTTTTGTTAAACCTATGGAATCGCTCAACATTATTGTTGATGTGTTTAAGCATGTATTTCAGGTAATCTGATGTGTTGATCAAGGAGCTTGCTGGGGAAGGTTGCTGTGTCGCTTTTATAGTTGTTCAGTCTGAAATTGTTTTTTTTTCAAATGTGTATTTCCGCTGCGCAATGTATTTTGGGGGTGTTAAAGATGCCGCGCGGCTACGCCTTACGCAAAATCTCAAGGCTTGGACATGCCGCCGCGCAACGTCTCACGCTATCTGGAACCTTGGTGAAGTCTATCAAAAGGCTAAGCAGACTAGGGAACCATTTCCTTTGTCTGATCACAAATCTAAGTCTCTTGGTGAACTTGTTTATCTAGATTGCGTGGGGGGGGGGGGGGGGGGGGGGGGTTCTTACAAGGTTCACAACAAAGAAGGTTTTAGATTTTTTTGACCATTGTAGATGACTATTAAAGGGTTGTATGGGTTTTTTAAACTAAGGATGAAGTTTTGAAGTGTTTGTGTCATATATTAAAATGATTCATAATCAATATAGCATTAAACTTAAAACTGTCAAGTCTAATGGGACTGAGTTTGCTAATAAAAAGATGAGTAGTATGTTTTCTGATTTGGGAATTTATTCATCAAACTTCTTGTGTCTATACAACTCTGCAAAATGAGATTGCTAAAAGGAATCATAGACACTTGCTTAATGTGGCAAGAAGTCTTATGTTTTAGGTGGAATTCCTCGTAGATTATGGTCTGACTGAGTTCTTACTACTGTTTATCTTATTAACTGGCTACCATCATCTGTCTTAAAGGGTAAATCTCCTTTGAGTTGGTCAATAGTAAACAACTAATCTTTCCTATTTAAGGTCTTTTGGTTGTGTGTGTTTCTCTATTGTTTTAAATAATCATGATAAGTTGTATTTTAGATCCGAAAAATGTTAAGTTTTATGAAAATATTTTTCTTTTTTTAAAAAAAACTTTTGATTCAACTGATGTTGAGTATGTTAAAAAAACTGATGTTGAGAGAACAAGTGAGGCTGATCACTTGCAAAATTTTTTACAATCATCAGGTCTTAAGTCTTAGTGATGATGGGAAAGGTACATCAGTTGAGGAGTGTCGTATGCCACACTCTGAGACTGGTCAACCTTCTTTTCCTCAAGGTTTCAGTCATAGTGGAAAGCATTATGCAACTCAAGTTGATGTGTATAACCAAGACTAATGTGAGGGCAACAATCATAGTGTTCATTCTGGGCAAACTCATAATAATGGTGATGTGTGCAGACACATGAAATAAGAAGGTCTAATAGAGAAACTAAAGTTCCTATATAGTTTAATGGTTACGTGGTTAATTCTAATGTGAAGTATGAAATTCAGAATTATATGGATTATTCTAAGTTGAGTGGTGTTAATATGTGTTTTACTGCTACTGTAAATAAGTCTCTTGAAACTACTTGCCTTGCTAAGGCTTTGTATATGATAATTGGGTTGATTTTATCAATAATGAAATTTAAGCTTTAAACATAAATAATACTTGGACTGGATGTGATCTACCTATAGGTAGAAAGGTTGTTATTAGTAAATGGTTGTGAAAAATTAAGGTATAAAGCTTTTGGGGATGTCAAAAGATATAAAGCTAGACATGTGGCTAGAGGTTTTAGTCAAAAGGAAGGTTTTGTCTGTGATGAGACCTTTAGTCTTGTGATTTCAATGGTTAGTGTTAGGTGTTTGATTAGTATTTCTGTTGTTAAAGATTGGTCTTTATACCATTTAGATATGAATAATGCTTTCTTATATGGTGATCTTAATGAAGTTGTGTACATCACTTTACCTGAGGGTTATAAAAGTAAATCTAAAGTTTGTAAATTAAATAACTCTTTATATGGTCTTAAGCAAGCCTAAAGACAGTGAAATGCTAATCTTACTACTACTTTGGCTGGGCATGGCTTTGAGCAAATCAAGTTTGATTATTTTCTATATGTTAAGCATCAAGGTGATTTGTTTGTTTCTTTACTTGTCTACATGGATGATATTATGATACTGGTAACAATGAAGAAGAGATTTATAATTTTAAACAATTCTCAAAAACTAAGTTTCTTATTAAAGATTTGTGAGAGCTCAAGTATTTTTTAGAAATTAAAATATAAAGAAATGATAAGGGATTGTGTATGACTCAAAGAAAATATCGTATGGAGTTGATTCATGAGTATGGTTTGTTGGCTGATATTCCTTTGCTTGAGAGTTATGTGTTGAGTTATGAGGAGTCTGGTGATGATAATTTTTTTGTCAATTTTACTAATTATCAAAAACTTGTTGGCAAATTGATTTATCTTACTACCATTGGACATGAAATTAGTTATGATGTTCATTTCTTAAGTCAACATATGCACAATCTTCTACAGTCTCATATGAAGGCCGCTCTTAGAGTTTTAAGGTATCTTAAAGGATCTCTTGGTTTTAGTATTCAATTTAATAATACTTTTGATCTTAAACTTAGAGTTTTCTCTAATACTGATTGGGTTTGTCCTAATACTAGAAAATTTGCTACTGGATTTTATGTGTTTTTGGGTAAATCTCTTATATTATGGAAAAGTAAGAACAAGCTACTATATCTAAAAGTTCTATGAAGTAGAATATAGAAGCATGGCTTCTACTATCGGTTAATATACACAAAAGTTACTAAAGTTTGGCCAAAAGTTCGATTACGTTATCTGATAGGTGTGTAAACACCCATCCTTTTTACCACTTAATTACAATAATAACCGAGCCAAAACGTGTATTTTATGTCGTAAATGTCGGAATTATGCGTGGTTTGTGTTTTTGTTGTGATTTAGGACGAAAAGGTGAAAAGTGGAGAAAACACGAGCATTCACGAGCTTTTATCGAAGAAAAAGACGAAAGACGAAGTCAAGAAGTCAAGAGTGCAAAAAGAACGGAAGTCCAAGACCAATTCTGAAGATTTATCGAAGAAAAAGTCAAAAGACGGAAGTTTACTAAAAGCCGAAAAACTCAAATCTAATTTATTGAAGAATTACAAGACGAGTTCAAAGAAATCCCGAGACAAAGTCGTTAAAGTCAAAAAATTAAGAAGATTAACAAAGAATTAAGAAGATCAAGGACTTAATGACGCAATTAAGGAAAGAAGAAAGAGGGGAGGAAGCTTCCTAAGCACTCCCTAATCCTCCCCTATAAATAGATTAGATAGGATTTACATTTCTCTTGTTGGCTAGACTGACACTAGTTCTTCCATTTTCATTACCTTGCACATTTAAATACATGTTATTTACTTAATTGTCAAATTTAAATACTTGTCTTGCACCTTAAATTCGTTTAATTTCAAGTAAGTTTCCTTTTAATTCTTGTCAATCTTTATTTTTATTGTTCATCTCCTATCTACCTTTCTTTAATCTTTGATCTTTATGTTTATGTTCATGTTTATGTTTTTGAGTTTTTATTGATTAAAGTGGGGTTTGATTATTTTGATTAGTTTTGTTAGTTTTATTGTTTTGGTTTGATTGTTTATGATTAGTAGATGTTATTTGGTTAGTTTGATTTAATCTTTTGTTTGATTTTGATTGATTTTATTAGATCCGTAGTTTTTTCCTCTCTCCTTGTTCTTCGTTGTGTTACTGTATTCCCAGGTACATTCCGAATCAACAGCACATTCCGGATCAAGGTTTTGTTGAAAGTTGTTCCGAATCAAGGTTTGTGAGGAAAATATTCCGAATAGAAGGCTTTCATTCGGAATAAGTGACAATTCCGGATCAAGTCCATATTCCAGATCAACCAAACTTTCCGAATCAAGGCTTTGTGAAGAAACATTCCGGATCAAGGAAGACATTCCGGATCAAGGAAGATATTCCGGATCAAGGAAGATATTCCGGATCAAGGATATATTCCGGATCAAAGAGTTTTATTCGGAATAATTAATTATTCCGGATCAAGGTCTTCATCCGGAATCTTCAACATTCCGGATCAAGGAAAATATTCCGGATTAGCAACATTCCGGATCAGCAACATTCCAGATCAAGCTTAAGTTCCGAATCAAGACTTTATTCCGGATAAGTGACATATTCCGGATAAAGGATTTATTCCGGATCAAGTTTTTTGGTAAATATTCCGAGTGAAGAAGAATCATTCCGAACGAAGGTGACATTCTGGATGAGTGATTATTCAGAACGAAGGTTTATTCCGGATGAGCTATTTTCAGGTTCTTTTTAGTTTCAGTTTTTAACTTTCTGTTTTTAATTTTCAAGCTTTACTTTTCCCGCCTTTTCACTTAGTTGCACTTTAAGTTTATTTGCCTTAGATTTATTTTAGCCTTGCCTTAGTTTAAGTTTTAGTTGCGTTTTAAGTTTGCCATAGATAGATTTAAGTTTGCGTTATTTACTTTAAGTGCCCTTTAATTTCCTGTCACGCTTTTAAATACTCGCCATTTACTTTAAATTAGATTTAGATTTATTTAATTGCCCTTTACTTTTAAGTTTTGCACATTTATTTTAAAACAACCAAAAATATTCCTTTTCACCAAATACAACTGAGTCGCATAGTTAACCGGAAATCAATTCGCTAAGATACCGAGAAACGAACTTTTTCAACCTAGCAAAATCCCTTCATTATTATCATAGTTTAAAACATTACAAATAGGTTACTCAAGTATACAAGTTTAATATATGGGTTACTCAACTTGAAAAAATTAAACTCAAGCTAATCTAAGGGTGGGTAACCTGTTGTCAACCTGTATCTCTTGTCTACGTTGACATTAACATTTTCAAGTCATTACACAATTCCCACCTAACTTTTATATACTTTATTTCTTAAATAAAGTCTCTTCTTCTTCATGAGTCCAAAGACTCCATCTACCCCTTAAAAATTACACCATATCCTATCTCCATCTACTCCTTTCAAAAACACAAAATCAAAACCCACAAGCATCAAATCATCATCTTTACCTCATCTCAAATCCATCAAAATTTACATTCAGTCACAAAAAAGATTAACAATCAAGAGGTATTTTATAATCTACTAGAGTCATTCATATCAATAGAACACTATCAAGACGTGGCCCATTGGTTTCGCACATATTATCAACTTCTTAATTGTTAAATTGCAACAAGAACCACTTGGTTTAGTTTGCTTCGGTAATTTTAGAATCTTTCTAAAAAGACATGACTGAATATAATGAGTTCGAACTTCGAAATAATTACCTCACCACAGCCTTTAACTCCCATTTCATAAAAAAAACATTTTATAAAAACCTACGTATGAGGAATTGTCTGTTTTGTTTGGATCCGGAGATTAGGTAGGCGAGATGAGGAGGCGGCGGCGCGTTTGAGAATGTGAAAGGATCCGGAGATTAGGGATGCACGAGGGGGGGGGGGGGGGGTGGAGTTTGTGTTCGACGAAGATGATCCTGATGAGGAGTAATAGGAGAGAAGATTAACATGATGGTTAAAGTCGATTCATTTGTGGTGTGTGGGGTGTTTCTTAATGAAAATAAAAAAAGATAATAGAAAAAGAAGAGTATATACATACTGGGTTTTTGGAGACTAATTAAAAAATCAACATTATTAAAAAAGATAGCCACCTAGACATTTTACTGGTAGTACCGGGTTAATACGTATGCAATAACTTATGTAACTAGTAACAAAAAACTTGAGTAACTTATCTGTAACGTTTAAAACTTTAGTAACATAATCGAATTTTTTTAGCAAACTTTAATAGTGTTTTTTATATATTAAACCATTCTGCTACTTGTGAGGTGATATGGTTAGCTAATTTGTTACACAATATTAAGTTACCTTGCATGTTTCCTATTGAGATATTTTGTGATAACTCTTGAGCCATACAACTAGCAACTACTATTGTGTTTCATGAAAGATCTAAACATTTTGAAATTGATGTGCACTTTGTGAGAGAAAAGGTTTATGCTGGTATTATAAAACCTTTTAAGGTTCATACTGATTTGCAATTTGCAAACTTGTTTACTACGGAGTAAGTGTTTGGATATTTGTCAACACAGAGTGTCTTGTGGAAAGTTGGGTTTATTTGATATGTTTGCAAGTAAGTTTTCTAGACATTTTGTTACCAGGATAACTCGCGCATTAGGTTTGGAAAAGGGTGTTAAAACCAAATGTGGAGGGTTAAATATGACAAAAAGAAAAAATAAGAAGCGGTCAAGGGTTAGAAGCGGTCAAACCAGATGTGGAGGGTAAAATATGACAAAAAGACAGAATAAGAGGAAGAGGGTGCAGTTTGCAAATACTGAAAGTGAAGGGGCTGGAAGTGTAAATGATTAGCTTATATAACATGAGTCCATTGACTAGGTTTTAGACATTATTGGTTCGCCGTCTAGTTTGTTAATCACATTCGCAATCGTTTCATTTTCATTTTTGACAACTTGTATTGTCCTTGATCAATCTTTATTGATCATCTGTGAGTTTTGAGTGTTTCTTGTAGAGAGGTGATTGAATCAAAGTTTTTGGGTTGATCATTCTTTTGTATTATTAGCACTTGTTTGAGGACTAGTTGTTTGTATCAGATTCTTCATTATATTGCACTTGGGGTGGTTAGTTGTGTGCAAATTTGTATTGTTTTGATCTTGATTATAGTTTGGTATGTATTAAATTATATGTGATTGTTAAATCTTATATTATAATATGTAATATAATGATATATGATTTAACGCCAATATCACATGTGATTTTGTTAGTATATTTAACACCAATATCACATGCGATTTACCACCAATATCACATATGATTTCTTCATGCAAGTTTTAATAACGAAAACAAAAGAAAAAAAACATAAAAAGGGCTTAAAAAAGCAAAGTTTTTTTTAAATAGTCAAAGTGTTAATCTAATAATTCTTTTGGCTTAACAATCAAGGTTCGTTTGATAGGATAGAATAAAATGTCAAAGGAATGGAATACACGATATAATGGAATGGATAATGTAATGGAATGATTTATTACCGTTATTAATCATGTTTGGTTTGTATGATAAAACGTAATGTAATCAGTAAAAAAAAACTCATTGATGAAATAAAGTTTATTTAATGTGGTTAGTTAATAATGAAGTTTTATGTAATTCTGATTCCATTACACAATGTAATAAAAAAAGAGAAGGAGGCCTAAAGAATGATTTTGACGTAATGAATGATTCCTTATAATGAGTCGTTACATTCTATAAATATAAACAAACAACATTTTCTTATTCCGTCGTAATAATCTTTTTCATTTCCTCTTTAATTACATCATACCAAACACTACGTCAATGATTTAAAATATATTAATATTTAAAGAAAAATAATAAAAGTGAGAATTTTAAAATGTCGAGTTTAATCTAGATCAAATTAAGATGAAAATGAGAATTGATTATTTGATATCCTAATAAAAGTTTATGTATAAACAAACTTTGATCTAAGTCATTAAGGCCTTTTATTATTATAGTTTACATAATTTCTATTTATTACATTTTACCTTTTCAATTCAATGCAATTAATTGGATTTCTTTACAATTAACATCATATCGTTATAAAAATATGACGTATAGTTGTGTAAATAAACTTTAGATTATACTATTAGGATTACTAATACTTATTTTTTTTGTTATTTCCGCCATTATAAATCACCACATTTTTTGAAATTTTCACCAAATTAATCCGTATAAACAAAAAATAACATGTTTTTCTAGAATATGTTTGCATTAATTTATTAATGACGAATGTGCTAAGTGTTAAATGATACGTATATAATATAAATAAGTCTAATATTAATATATTCATTTAATCAATTACACATTATATTTTGAAGTTTAAACACTATATTTTTCTTTGCATTTATAAACATTCTTTTACTTATATTTTATATCTATGTGAGAAAAATATAATACAACAAATTGGTGAAAACATTTCAGAAATAAAATATAACGTTTTTGTTAGGAAGTGTAACTTCTTTGGCGTATAAAATGTAATTTGTTTTATCGCACCATTTATTAATCCGCGTTTTCAAAACGATGATCAACCTCGCAAATATCGATCGAAACTAAAATCCTTGTATTTAGTAATTTATCACGATAATAAGTTGTTATCAACCACTTTAACATTCTATCTTCATAATATTAATCATTATTTACTTTACATGTAGTTTTATTCGGGTATATCATATGAAACATGTTGTTAATTATTATTTACATCTACAAATATGAAATGTCACGTTTTGTTGATTGATGACTATTTAAATAATTTCTTTATCTTCTCTTTAATTAACTCAAACAAAACACATATTTGTGAATGTTTTTTTTATTCTTTTGTGAATGTAGCAAAATTTATAATTTAATGTGTTTTTTTTTATTTTTTATTTAATGCATTTGTAATTTCTTTACTAATTAAATTTGAATTTTTGTTTAATAATTTGTTTAATAATTTCTTTATAATGTGTTTTTTTGTTTTTCATTTTATCAGATATGTGATGTTATGATAGAAAAAATGTTTTTCATGTGATGAGAATAACTGACTTTATAAAAAAAAAGTGTTAATGTGACAACTTTTTTCCTCACGACTTGAACACGACGGTTTTATCATACCTAATGCTCATACAAATAACACAATTGTAAAAAAGAAAAACACTGCAACTACAAATGTGGCGATATAACATAATCTTTTAGGATGAAGATATTTTCATGTTAATTTTTTTTGTGAGAGTGAAATAAAAATGGCCATCGTTATGAAATTTTCATTTTATTTAAATTCGAGTGCAAAAAGAACACAATATATGTTCAAAACGAACATTAAATACGATAAAAGCTATAAAATAGTTATGTATTTTTTATTTTGTATCAATTTAACAAAAGAACTATTTTATGTTATGGCTTCAACAAGGAACTTGTTTGTATGTGCTTAAGTTACCAAAATGATGTTTTCGAAATGTTTATATTTTATTTAATAAAAAAACAAAAAAAATTTAGATTTTTTTTCAAAATATTTAGATTTTTTTTCTAAAATCTAAATTTCTTTTTCTAAAATTTTGAAATTTTTAGATATTTTTTCAATTTGTGTAAAAATCGAAAATTTTCTTTAAAACTTTAGATATTTCTTAACTTGAACATTGTGAATTTATAACGAAAACTTTATATATGGTCAAATTTTCAAAAACTTTCAATTTTCATAAATTCGAAAAGAAATCTAAAAATTTGAAACAAAATTCTAAAATTTTCGAAAAAAGTTCTTAAGTTTTCAAAATAAATCTAAATTTTTTGAAAAGATTCTAAATTTTTTGAAAAAGGCTTCCTAAATTTTTTGAAAAAAAGTTATATTAATTACGAAAAAAATCTTTAATTTTAATTTTTTTTAATATTGGAAATTTTAGATATTTATTAAAAAATTAAATATTTGGGATGATATTGTAACAAGAAAAAGTTAAAAATTTGAAATAAACCGCTTGTGTCGGTAACAAGTTACGACGTGAGAACGAATTGATGTAGTCAGAACGAATTGATGTAGTCAGAACGAAATTTAAAAGTTCGTTGTTAAAGTCATTGCATAAAATATTTCATTTGTTGAGTTGGCACAATGTTAAAAATACATAGCTATTTTCACCCCATTAAATAATCTCAATATAAATTTTTGTACAATGTTTATTAGAAATTCAACACATGAAAGTAACAATACAACTTTCTGGTGGCACACAACATGTTAAAGCAACCCATTAAATTTTTTGTTTAAGTGAATTACTAATTCATCTTTTTCATATTAAATGCCTATTATTAACTTTTGAGTTATTTCTTTTTCAACTTTAATTTTAATTTATTTGGTTATTTTATATAACACTTGATGAAAATTATGCTAACGAAAATACATTTAAAATCAAATCAATTCATATGTTTTGAATCATTTAATACATAACACACAAAAAAATTTTCTAAATTCAAAATTAATAAACAAAAGCTTTAAAAAATTAAAATAGACATTTAATACGAGACAATAATAATGCACTCACATATAAACGCTACTATATCTCGTCACCGACTCACCGCTTCCGCTACTCACCCATACCATAGAGCAAAGCAATATATTCGCTTAGAACTCCATATATCGGTTTCTCGACAAGTATATTAAATTACATAAGTTTAATATTTAATTATTATTTTATACATTTATAATTATTTTAATATTTTTACTATTTATTTGATATCAATCTACTAATGTATATATTTTTAGTATTTTTATTAATGTTCTTATTATTTTTTATTTTTGACTAATTTTTATCGCGCAATTTAACCAAAACGTCAAATTTACCTAATAAAAACACGGCGTGACGGTGAACCGTCGTCGAGCGATATATCACCCATATATCGACCGTCACGACGGATATTTACGACAAATAAATTAATTGTAGTTTCTAAAAGTAAGATGGAATTGACTCTAGTTCACAAAAGGAAATACTTTAATAAAAACAAGTTTAAATTTAAATAGGTATTAATTACTACATTAATTACTGTAATACAATAAAAATAAAAATGTAATACTAAGTTAATTTAAATTTGCTCAAAATCTGTATCTTCTTCATTCTTTGTTTTTCATTTCAATTTTTGTAAGTGTCTCTTCAGTAACTGACATTTTTCTGTAAAAAAAATATATAAAAAAGTGAATTTCCCGCCGGTTTTCTGCCATTTCCGCCCGGTAAGTTTTTACTTTTTTTACCATTTTAACCGTTAGTTTAATTACTTTTTTATTTTTTTAAAATTTGGGTATTTTTATGATCATTTGGGACTACAATACCCATTTTTTTTCTTGGTTAATTGATGCCTCTTTTAGGGAGAAATTTAGGATTTTTTTTAAATGTTTCTTGAGTTTGATTTTTGAATTTTCAGGTGAATTTCAACAAAAGATTGTGTTTTTTGGATACCCTTTTGGGTTTTGGTTTTGGGTTTTTTTGGAATTTGGATAGTTTTGAGTTTTGGCGAGAAAGATAGTTTACGCGTTTTTTTAGCTTAGGGTGGGAATTTGAGGGTGTTTTGCTTATTTGATGCTATGAACTGAATGTGCGTGTGTTTTAGATGATGAATGTTTGAGGATTAGGTCTATTTTGATGTTGATGTTGGGTATGTTTGGTAGCTAGCGTTTATGAGTGTTTTGAAGCAACTAGCGGTTAGCGGTTAGCGCTTTGCCCATTTTATAAGTGCTCCAAATCAAAATGCTACTTCTAGTAGCATTTGCGAGCAGCTAGCGTTTCCACTTACTAATGATGACTATACAGCTATGTTACCAAACACTATATCAAAACAGCGTGTTGGGTCGGGATATGGTTGCTCGTAGAGGGTATATAGGTTAGGTTAGATGAGCGCGAGACAAACGTAAGTGAGCTTTTTGAGCTTTTGGCTATTAACAAGATATAGTTGCAAATGTGTGGGAAATGTTCAGTGAAGTGTAGTTACGTTAAACCTGAATTGGATATGCTTATTAGGGCGTGTGCTTATTGGAACTAATGATTGGTTATGAAACCTCTTGATGTGTGAAGTTAGGATTAGTAGTAAGTAAAAGTGAAATGGAAGTCAACGATGTTAGACTTGATTAGATTAAGTTATAAATGTGGTAGTACAAGGTTAAGATAACTAGATTTTGGAGAGGCTTAAAGTGGTTGGTCACTCGAGCGTATGATAGATATATCTTTTCGAGTAAAATCAAGTTTCATGTAATTTAGTGCGAGTGGTTGGGGGCATCTTAAAGTTAAAAATCTAGAGGGTTAATCCCCTTTCTCATTTGCCTGACTTTCTCAATGTACTAATAGATACATGGTAATGATAGGAAGCGGTGTTATCATAGGCATCGAAATCTAGACTTATCCATTTTGCATCGCTTGACACGTTTAATCTAAACTTTAAGTTGCTTCGCACTCCAGCACGTGTACTAGGTTAATTACAGAAATCTTACTTTTTTTATAAAAGATACGGAGTACTTTATTATTCACCCAACCACTTCAAACCTTCCTAAGTTCTGTCAGTTAGCATTAGCGTATTACTGTATTTAATATCATAAAAATGATTAGAGAGCCGTTTTGATCTTAAATGTTACGTGATGTTAGTTTAACACTTTAGGCCTATAGAAGCAAGAGGCACTTGGTTTACAACCGATAGATATCATGGTATATAACATCTGTAAAAAAAGATCAGAGTCCTCTTTTTGACTTGAACAGTGATGGATGTTTGTATCTCATTAGTACGAAATTAAGGAGTATGGCACACCTCGTGTGGTGTATTGTAGTTATCTGCTGTTGACCAGAAGTCAAATGTTTTATTTTTAATCGTTAAGAAGTAAAAAAGTATATATTCGGGTATTAAAAGTCCAACTTCTTAATTTAGCTAAACTTCCAACCTTTTTTTATTAAAAATACACTTGTCATACTGATACTGCATTTTATAAATTTCGCCAACCTTATAGGTAAACACTCCAAACGGTAATTCTATATTGTTACACGTCAACGAGTTTATAGTTAAACAATGTTGTCTTTTGCTTTTCATGTACAATGCCTTGTTGCCATCCCTGTCCTCATAGGCGCTAATGGCTCATGAATGATTCATGAGCATCATATAGAGGGTGTTGGAATGGCTTATTCAAGTGCTTATTTTTAGAAGTTGATAAGTAGATTTGAGCGTTTGGATAAAGCTAAGTTCTTGCTTAATTTAGAGCATATAAGCACTAAACGTTAAGCAGTAGATTGGTACCTACTTGTTGTTAACAGTAGATAAGCTCAAACACAGCCCTATAGAACGTAGATTAGAATGTATATTTCGAACAAGTAAGTTCTAAATGTATAGATTTTTTATTGCTTGTTTGAGATGGACTTTTAAGAAAATCCTTTCGAGTATGATCTCATTATAGAAGATTTGATAAAGATCTGTAATTTTTACGTTATATGGAAGAAATAGATTTTCGTTGTGTCGTAATTAAAGGTTATATGCTCACTCAAACACATAACATGGTCGTTTTGGGATTGCCAATCACTATTCCTCGTTTTTTTTAGCAAAAATGGCTTTTTATTTCTATATCAAACGCGTAGAAAGGATTTGAACACATAAAATGGGATTATCTGAAGTTTTATTTCTCACTTTTGTGAGTTTATCTTGTCATCGAACAACATGGTTATCTCTGAACCTCATAGAAGATTTCTTCAAATTTATTTTGTCATTTCCGTTTTTCAAATTCGTGACGAGACACAACATTGAATACGAAAGACTTATGAAACACTACTTGATAGATTTCTTTTTTCTCAAAGTTTTGCTATTTTAAACTACATGAACTTTAATGTTTCATTCGTCATCTCCATTGAAACATTGCAGTTTACTTAAAAAAGCAACGGTGGGGAAAGTTTACTTATTCAAAAATAGGAAATCGTAAGGGATCATATATCTCTAAATTAACTCTGAAGACTTGGCACTTGTAGAGTTCTTTACACGTGTATTTCCAATAGGTCATTGTTCTAAATATGAAACTTTTGTCGATCTAAATATGGAACGAGTTGTGGCTTGGAAGGCTCTCGGCTCGGCTTGTCTAAGGTATGAGCCACGTGTCCGCTTTTACAGGCTTGGTTCCTATAAGTTGATTTAAGTTTTAACCTTAGGATAGGCTCATATATGCTTGTGTGAGCTTGCTTCTTAGTGCGTATGAACTCGTTAAAGTATAAAATAGATTGTTTGACAGAATTCCAATGCATTATAGTAAATATTTTTACAAGTGTAAGAAACTAAGAGTAGTGAGCTAATTAGATATAAAGGACACCACGGCTTACGAGTCCAGACTCATTTAGGCTTGCCAAGATTTTTAGCTTGAGCCATACAAGGCTTGAGCATGAGCCATGCTATATAGTGAACTAGAGTCGTATAGTAAAAGAAGTAGCATAAAAATAAGCCTTTTTATCACATACTAAAAGAAGAACGGCAAAGTGAAAAAACACACACATTTCTAGTTTGACTTTTGCATTGTTGGTTGAGTCGATGAATAATGAATTGCAACTCTATGTTTAATATGATACTCATCTTCTTGAAAATAATATATGATTCTTAAATGCAGTTTAATCGGTGCACCAGTCATTAAATTGCTATTTATTTCATGATTACGGAAGCAGCAGGGGTAGATACTGTCCTATTTAGTCATGCAGATCTTTGGAAAGAAATTCAAAGCAAATTGTTACCAATTCACATTTGTGACATAGAAATTGCAGAACCGATTCTGCTTTAGACAGTCCACAAGTAAAAACTAATTAATCAATCAGTCATGCCTTCGTGGTGGAGTAAATCCTCATCAAAAGAACCAAAAAAGAAAACAAATGCTGGCGGTATTTTTGGTACCATTCAAAGAAAGCTGAAAAGTCCAAGGCGGAATGAAATAACATCTGAAAAGGGGTCTCATTCCCGTGTTGGGTCCCAATCACCGTCTCCATCGACACCAGTGGCCCGGTCACTAAGTTTTTCTCAGAGACCCCATGCCCACCCGCTACCCCGTCCTGATACAGATACGGGTCGGGCTGATTCTGGGAAGCGGGTGCTGAGAAACTCAGGGATTGGAAATGGGTCGTCACCGTTATTGCTTTCTCCCCTTCCTAAACCTAGGAAGACCCAAAATGCACAGGGTCAAATAGATACTGAAGGGGATTTAGCAACGGATTCAGTTTTTACTGATAGCGATAGTGACAGCGATGGTCCATCTGATACTGGGAATAAAACTTCGACAAATAGTCCTTGGTGAGTTTTCATATTTGCACTAGAATTTTTACAGTTTTCTTTTTACTGCTGGTAATTAACCCACTGTTTTGTTAATCATTAGCCATGTTACATTTATGATACCAAAGAGGGAAAAATCGAAGCCAGTGAAAGCACCTTTGAACAACCAAACGGTGCCAACTTCACCAAAGCGGCGACCAGCATGTCGACACATGGCGAAATTACAGATACCGCAATCGAGTGCTTTCATAAGTGCTCAAGATAGTTCAAGGTCCAGTCCTTCTAGAAGCCCCATGAGAGGATTTGGGCCTGACCCAACCATGAACTCTGGTTTCTGGGCTGGAAGGCCTTATGCTGATGCAGGTTTTCTTGGATCGGGTCAGTACTCGAGTCCACGGTCGGGTCACAACTCAGGTCATAATTCGGTCGGTGGAGACATGTCATCGCCTCAGTTGTTTTGGCAACACAGTAGACGTAGCCCTGAATGCTCACCTATACCAAGTCCTAGGATGACTAGCCCCGGTCCTAGCTCAAGAATACAAAGTGGGCGTGTCACACCGCTGCATACAAGAGCCGGTGGGTCGAACATGGACTCACCTGCAAACTGGCGAGAAGATGCAGGTCTTGCTAAAAGACAAAGTTACCCGCTGCCTCTGCCTCCATTGAGCATTTCTAATAATGGTCCATACTCACCGTCATATTCAACGGGAACTACACCAAAGTTTCCGACAAGCCCAAGTAGACCCGAACTATTGGTTAGCCAGCGTTCATGTTGGAAGAAGGGCCGGTTGCTTGGTAGAGGCTCATTCGGTCATGTATATCTTGGTTTTAATAGGTTGGTGGTCGAAGTCAAATGATTGTATATTCATTTTCTCATATTGACCAAACTGTTTGACTTTATATTTTTATTTTTTTGCAGTGAGAATGGCGACATGTGTGCCATGAAGGAGGTAGTTTTATTCTCCGATGATCCAAAGTCGAAAGAAAGTGCCCAACAGTTGGGGCAAGTAAGTCTTTTCACCACACCCTCTAGTAATTTATCGCCCTTTATAGAATCTTAATCTTATATAGATTAAAAACTCAACACTTGGTCTTGATATATGGCAGGAAATTGCACTTTTAAGTCGTTTGCGACATCCCAACATAGTGCAATATTATGGATCTGAGACGGTAAGTCATATATATACCCATGTTACTTTTTATTTTACATATATTTGAATGGTTTATGATACTATTTTAGCACATGGCTGCTTTGGTATTAACTTATCAGGTGGATGACAAACTTTATATATACTTGGAGTATGTGTCGGGTGGTTCTATTCATAAACTTCTTCAGGAGTACGGACATCTGGGTGAAATTGCAATCCGAAGTTACACTCATCAGATATTGTCAGGACTTGCGTATTTGCATGCTAAGAATACAGTCCATAGGTAAGTTATGTCGGGTCACGTCTTGATAATACGTATTCTAGTACTCACAGTCTCACATGTATGTAATTTATGTCGCTTAGGGACATTAAAGGAGCAAATATATTGGTTGACCCTAATGGACGTGTAAAATTAGCCGATTTTGGGATGGCAAAACATGTAAGTGATATACATAATAAATTTGGTGGTCAAATGTATTTAGGTCTCTTGACAGATCACACGATTTCAAATTTTGCAGATTACAGGCCCGTCATGTGCATTATCTTTTAAGGGAAGCCCGTACTGGATGGCACCTGAGGTTAGCGTACCTCCAAAACTTAATATGTTAGATGTTATAAAAAAATTTATATGCGTAAAAAGTGCTGAATTTAATTCAATTGATTCAGGTAATTAATAATAACTCAAAGGGTTGCAATCTTGCGGTGGATATCTGGAGCCTTGGTTGTACTGTACTAGAAATGGCTACAAGTAAACCACCGTGGAGTCAGTACGAAGGGGTTAGTAGGTTACGTATTTTACACATTTTGTAAAAGTACTGCATTTTATCTGCTTTTTTAGGTTTTTGACCCGACTATTAATTTTCTTGGTTTTTTACTTGAATGTCAAAGGTTGCTGCCTTATTTAAGGTTGGCCACAGCAAAGAACTTCCGTTCATACCTGATCATCTTTCGGATGATGGAAAAGATTTTATCTTGCAATGCTTGCAGAGGAACCCATGTCGTCGACCTACCGCTTCCCAGCTTCTTCACCACCCGTTTGTTAGAAATATGGCTTCATCCGAAAGACTAATACCTAATCCTGGGCCAGTTACAAATTCAATGAGACATTTGGTATGTTTTCTTTGCCTTATTTTTTAAAGAAAGCTTGCGTTTGGTTATTTATCTACTATTATGATGGTTGCAGGGCATTGGGAACTCTTCTGAAGGCGTCTCGGTTCATCACTCAAGAGGTCATATGCCTCGCAATGTGTCATGCCCAGTTAGCCCTCTTTTGGGTCCAAAACCGGTTCGAAATATGAATGGGAGATTACCGTCACCAATCTCAAGCCCGCGAATCATCTCCGGTCCATCGACACCATCAACAGGAGCCAGTGGTAGTGGGGCCGTTCCGTATTACAACCATTTGCAGAGGCCATACACTCCAGAGTTTATGGATCCGATTTCAAGGTCTCCCACTCCATCGTTTGGCCCAATGGCTTCTGGATCTCACTTTCATGACCGGAAGCCTGATATGGTTCACGCAATGCCTCCCTTTTTTCAGGAGATAGTTTCATCGGATAATGACTTTTTAGGGAACCAACAGGAAACATATGGTGCGAAGTCTGTTTTTGCTGACCGCGTTTCTCAGCAACCCCGTGATCCTGTCAGACAATACCCTCCCATTTACCCCAAGCCGACTTCACCAATGAATAGTCCAAGAAAATGGATTTAGTTTCGACCACCACCTTAGTCCAACTAATTATAAATAATATCTACAATTCTTTTGTTTTTTATGTCTATAATCTTTTTGGAAGCTGAAATGGAAGGAGGGGAATGCTATTAACTATAGGTATGGTTATCTCGTCTTAAAATCTGAAGAAGCTGACAAAAATATCAATCTAATATGCATCTCGCTGTGGTTATGCAGATGGATAGCTTATGAAACTCCAGCATTTAACAGTACTTGTTCGTGGTGGATGTAAAGAAGTGTACACCGATACTTGTTATGCATGAAACAAAGGGTAGGGACTCATGGGCTTGTTTTTGTTATGGAGAAGTACAGGAAGAAGGTTACATGTAAAATCGAAATTTTGTTAAAAATGGTTAGATTGTTTTGTTAGATGTAGAACATGGTTTAGGCCGGTATGAAAATAGTCATGTAACCATGTTTTGTACACAACAAAAGCTTTATCAATGAAGAACCTTTTTCTGTCATATGGTCTTTTATTATGTTTGGTTGGTATTTCGTTACAAAAATTGAAACAGAACACAGATACAAAAAAAGATTGGTTTTAGTAGCTGCGAGTTAAGACTCGAGTGTTGCTAATCATCCAGATTAGCCAGCATGCTTAAGCTAAAATCCCATAGATTCTTGGCTAATTCGGGATCTTTCGCAAAAAGACTCCTATCTCCTTTGTTACTGTCAGCAAAATACTCCCCGCTGACCCCTTTGACCTGTGGGTGCAATGCCACATAACATGTAGTTGCCGCGCCCTGAAATTCAAATTTCTTAAGGGTCAGAGAGTCCTTTCCTTGAAAACTTATGTGTTTTAGACATAAAGATTAAGTAGCGCGCGTTACACTAACCTGTGGGATTGTTTTCAGAAAGGGTTTACCGACCCAATTCATTACACCTGATTCATAAATATTACAGGATCATAAGGCCGATTATGTGTAACAGTAGATATTATGTTTTGCTAAAAGGTTTTAGTTTTACCCTCAATAAAGAAGTGATGACGTAAAAGATTGGTTTGAATGGCTCCAGGATGTAACGAGTTCGCTGTTAACTCCACCTTTTCTTCCTGGTTTTTGACAATTATGTGAAAATTATAGGAACAATGCAACGAGGGCTAAGATTCATTTTCTTGAAGATTACCTTGAACTGCCTTGCTAGCTCGTTGGCGTGCAATATGTTGGCTAACTTTGATCGCCCATAGGCCTCTATGGGACCGTAACTAAATTACAGAACGAAAGTATGAAACATGTAAGTTTACATATACAGACTAAACATTGCATACACCCTTGGTTCTGTACCTTGATTTATCGGTTATTTTGTCAAAGTTGATTCCTTCTTTCGCAAATCGATGACCCATAGATGACACGTTAACTATTCTTCCTTCTTTTCCTTGTTCACGTGAAGTTTTCTTCATGGTCTCAAGTAAAAGATTCGTTAAAAGAAAATGACCTGATAAAAGACGACACGTTTAGGGGTGTTTGGATATGCATTTTGAAGTTGATTTTTATGAAAACAAACAGATGTAGTGCTTTCAAATAACGTGATCTCGTACCTAAGTGGTTTGTGGCAAACTGTAGTTCGATATTGTCTTGTGAAAGTGTGAATGGAGGAGCCATGACCCCTGCATTGTTACTTTTGACGACACAAATAACTAATATTACTTTTTATAGAATGGTATAACGAGACAAGATACGAATAGTACCGGTAATTTCTTACATGAGAATGTTTAAAGGAAGACCAGACGAGCAATACTCGGTTGCAAATTTCCTTACAGATGCAAGAGACCCGAGATCTAACTCCATTACATCAATTTTAGCATCAGGTATTTCTTTAAGTATACTTTCTTTAACTTTTGTACCGGTTTCTGTATTTCTTACTGCCATAACCACATGTACTCCGTGCAAGGCAAGGACTCGTGCTGTCTCTGTGCCGATACCACTTGAAGCTCCTAAACACACACACATACATCATATGAACACATAAACACTAAACACTAAACGAAATACCATCTTACACGTCACTTTAGGCCCGGAAAATGATGGTTGACTTAGAAGTTAGAGTTTACCTGTAACAATTGCGGACAGACCGGATCCATCGATTCCTTGAGTAACATCTTCTGCTGTTGAATAACCTCCGAATCCTGATTCCCCTTTCTTTTGAAAAAACCACATTTTTAAGCCTTCAAAGTAGATTATGCAGTGACGACAGTAGTATCAATGTTAATATATTATCTAAGTTATAGTAATTATCAACTAGTTATTGGTTTGTGCGATAAGGTCAACTGCTAAAATCCAGATTAAAAACTTATAATCTATTAGCTTTTTGATCTGATCTGATTATTTAAAAAAAAAAAGATTCTGCTCATACATATGCTAGTCTGTGTCTCTTTACTATAGTTGTATAAAAAATATATGACATGGTTCACAAGGATCGGGCTCAACGAGCCCATGACTATCCTTTTTATGGCTCGGTCCATATGTTCCTTGCTAAGACCCTGTGCCCGTATCTGCGCCTAAAGCGGTTCCTAGGTGGATTTGTTTTTTTTTCCTCTACTTTGTGGCTGAGTGCGTCACCTAGTCCTAACCGCGCTTAAACCTGTGCTTGTTATACCAAGTATTGTTAATTTTTTTAAAGAAATATGTTAAAACTAACCATGTATAATTATGAGAAAACACATATATACAACACTGATACTCTTTTATACGTATCGCAGTACAAATTAAGAATAAGCGAGATGGCATTCATACATAAAAGCGCACGAACAAATTTGATTATCTCTCGATATTCAGTCTAATCAAGGAGCCACCATCCCCAGGCTAAAATCCCATTTCTTCGCCAATTCAGAATCTCTAGCAAAAGAACTGGGATTCAGTTTGTTACTGTCCGCAAAATACTCACCGTTAACCCCTTTCACTTGTGGGTGCAATGCAATATAGCATGTAGTTGCCGCCCCCTGAAAACCAATTTTGAAAAGGGCTCGTAAGTGAGTCAGTTTCCAGAAAAGCTACTGATCAGTTAAGTGGCCTAACACTAACCTGCGCGATAGTTTTCATGAAGTATTTACCGACCCAATCAACTATGCCTATGTAAAGAACAGTTTAAGATTAAAACGACAATATGTCGAAAGAAAATGTTTTAAAAGTGGAAATCAAGTTTCAGAAATAAAAATCTGAACTTTACCATTAAGAAATCTGTGATGGCAGAAAAGACTGGTTGCAACGGCAGCACGATGCAGCGAGTTTGCAGTTAAGTTCACCTTCTCTTCCTGGTTTTAAAAAATTATGTATATAATATCATTAGAATTCAGCTAAATAAGTTAAATATCAATATACTGATAAGTATTATAAAATTGGAATTAATGTTACCTTGTATTGCCTTGGTAACTCGTTATCGTGCAGTATGTTGGCCAGCTTTGACTGTCCGTAGGCGTATATGGAGCTATAACTGAGCCGTAGAACAAATAAAACAAGTTAAACATACGCCTGAAATGATACACGCACCCATGTTCCGATGATGTAAAAATGCGCATGAACATCAGTTGTGTACCTTGATTCGTCGTTTATTTTGTCAAAGTGAATTCCTTTGCTGTATGTAATTCGATGAGCATCGGATGACACGTTAACTACCCTTCCTTCTTTTTCTTGCTCATGTGATGTCTTCTTCATGGTCTCAAGTAAAAGATTTGTCAAAAGAAAACGACCTGAGAAAAAACGTCACCTTTATATCTGTTTCGAGTTATGTTCATATCTGAAACACATTTAAGTTATGAACAAGAAAAAAAATGTCGGCTCAACCAGCCCACTCCCATTTAGACCAGCGTCAAAATAACCCAATCTGGCGCGTTACTAAATCCAACCCGACCCATCGAAC
This sequence comes from Glebionis coronaria, assembly GCA_025667525.1. Taxonomy (NCBI): domain Eukaryota; kingdom Viridiplantae; phylum Streptophyta; class Magnoliopsida; order Asterales; family Asteraceae; genus Glebionis; species Glebionis coronaria. The sequence goes on along the minus strand of CM046874.1, from coordinate 14,212,909 downwards.
TTGTCTGCACACCTAAATAGTTCGTGGCAAACAGTAGTTCTATTCTGTCTTTTGAAAGCGTGAACTGTGGAGCCAGGAGCCCTGCATTGTTACTTTTGACAGCACAAAGTACTAATATTACATGTTAATGTCATTATAAATATATATAGATCGATACTTATAAACAATATATGCTTACATGAGAATGTTTAAAGGAAGGTCTGACGAGCAATACTGGGCTGCAAAATTCCTTACGGATTCAAGAGAGCTGAGATCTAGCTCCATTACATCAACTTTCGCAGTAGGTGTCTCACTGAGTATATTTTCTTTAATTTTGGTGCCAGCTTCTGTATTCTTACTGCCATAACCACATGCATACCACACACGGCAAGGACTCGTGCTGTTTCAGTGCCGATACCACTTGAAGCTCCTGATACACAGATAAATACCATATGACTAAATTTTATCAAATAAAATCATATGAAACATGAACTTGCATTCCTCGAGGTCAAAAGTAGACTTAAAAATCAGATAAAATTCAACATAAAGCGAAACAGGAAACTTTTATTGGTATCGTTATACGTTTAAACTGTATCCAGAAGTAGATCTCTTTTGCTCTATTGATCGGTTTTATCCATACTACTTAGAATCTCTCTCAAGTCTAAATCTTTGGTTTGACCACAAAAGTCAACCACGCAAAAGCTGATATGGGACAGATTGCAATCTGGCCTACAAATACAAAAAGCACTTCGTACATGACTTCAAAGGTGAATAACTTTGATCGTGGAGAGGTTACAAACCTGCGACCAACGTGTGAGAATGTCTTTCCCTACTTTAGCGATTATACAGTTTTCGTTTTTGCTGCTATTCAACCTAATCAATTATACTTGTATCTTAGGTGCTATTCTCTCTGCCCTCGATTAGTGGTATGACTGTCTACGTCCCAACTCTCTCGTATCCTGCTCCTGGTTGGACAGGTTATTATATCATTTTCCTTTCTAAAAAAACAAGAGTGTCTGTCCTATGTTAAGGAATCTACCTAGAAAGACATTCTCACAAAAAACATGAAACATCAGGAACAAGAAAACAAGTTAAGGTTGTTTCGGCTTATATATAGCCGGCTTATGGCTAATATGATTTTGGGCTTATGTTTCATAATAAGCTCACTAAACCATATTTTTTTTAGATAATGGGTCAACTTTTGGTCTGTAAATGGGCACCAAACCATGCAAGTTATATATTTTGCTGTATTTGTTTCATGTTGCAGTATCTAATTACATGCTGCAGACTGCAGTACTGTTTTATACGTAGTATACGAGCAATGGCGATGTATGCTTTACTGTGTTATGAGAAATGAGATCGTGACGCTTAGTTTGTAGCTTATTACAGTAGTACTGAAGTGTTTCGTCGTGACGGGTCAATATGGCTAAGTCGCTTAAGGGTTTGCGAACCAAACCTGATCGTACGTATCTCATCTGATCCGGTCTTTTGTCCACTCGGTCTTGTTTGATTCGTCGAAAAACACGTATAAACTTTGTTGGACCGGAACGGACTGATAAACCACCCGAAACCCATGGGGAAAACCGAAACCCGAAGCGATTGGGTCGGGTTGCCGGGTTTGGATGCGGGTTCGGGTTGGGATGTTCTATTTTTCACGGGTACGGGTACGGGTTTTGGGTTTGGGTTCGGGTTCTAATAATACCCGCCCCGTTTACCCGTATACGTACCCGTTTACCAAAATCCATACCGTTTTTATTGTTATTTTATATAATTTATGAATTTGTGCGAAATAATAGACGAAGATTGTTAATCAAACGAAATGCTTATATTAGTTACATTTTGTATGCATTAAGATGTTTGTGATAAAACATATTTGGATTTTTGTAACTTTAAATAAAACTAATTATTTATTCGATACATTAAATCACATGATATGATATTGAATTAGTATTCTTTATCTTTTAAAAACCTAAAAAAATATATTAGGGTATTTTGATTGTTTTTCATCAGTTTTTCTTAATCTTATACGCACAATTATGTCCAACGAAATTTAATTGCGGATACCCGATACCCGCAGGTAATACAAATCGGGTTTAGATATTATAAACGGGTACGAGTACGGGTTCACTAAAATCCGACCCAAACCCGACCTGTTGCTATCCCTAGATCGAACGAACCAACCAAGCCGGACCGAACATATTTAAGTCCAACCCTTATAGTCCGTTAGTATGGCCTAATTCGGTTTTTGATCCGGTCTGGATTTTGAACCTTTGCTCAACCATTGCTAAGGATATATAATCAAGGCTGCTAAACTCGAAAACCGATTTAAGCCCTTACTTGATATTCGATGCAACTATACCGTTCAAGGATGTTAATCATGTGTATTCGGCATAATATCGCATCTAATGTGGGATAGTAAGTGTTAAATTTATGGACAGATACCACTTGATATCTCAGGGACTTATTATGTGTGTTTTTGTTCTTTCAGTTAGCTATTTGGATTTGCTTTGTTGCTGTATGGATCATGAGGGACTATTGCTGCCAAAGTTGGAAAGTGCTTCTCAAGCCCAATATTGGCCCATGTCATTCACAAGCCCAAGCCCTTAACCATTAGCCTTGCAACGGTCCTATTGGCTTCTTAATAAAACCTAGACGCCCCTTCATTTGTTTGTATCTAGGTTTTTCATTTGTGTGTGTTTATGAGAGTCTTTCTCTCTCTTTATCAAATCATGTAACCCAGATCTTTGTTGTTCTTTATCTTTGTAAAACTATTATCACTTTAGATAATAGGATCATACCAGATTAGTTGTGGTGATCTTTGTTTTGTTCTTAATCTTTGAACTTGTTTATTTATGAAAAGTTTTGATTCTGAGTTTCTATCTTGTTTAATCTTATCTTATTAAGCTTTTCTTCATGGTATTAGAGTCAGGTTGCTCTGAAATCATTGAAAAATTTTTTAGGGTTTCAAAAATATTTGGGGTTTTTTAAAATCGTTACATTTTTTGGATAGATCTACTATTGAGATAGCTAGATTCGAAAGTTTTTTATTCAATTTCTTCTTAATCGGTCATAAAATTAATTTTTTAATTTTAGGGTTTCAAAACTTTTTGGGGGTTTTCATATACTTTATGTTCTAACCTTGTTTTTTGTTGCAGGGTAGTTTGTTCTTTGATCTATTGCTTAGATCTGTTGTTGATTCTACTTTTCCCTAATTTTTTAAATTAGGGTTTGGTAGGAAGGTTCTGTTCTCTTCTAGACTAAGTGAATCTAGAAGAAGCAGTTCGATTGTGATTTTGTGTATCCACTGTAACACCTCTTTTCTCTCTCCTTTTTTGTTGGTTGTTGATTATTTGCTTGTTCATTCTCATATACGTGTTTTGGTTGTTTTTGTGGTTATTGTGATTATTACTCTATCTTTTGCTGGCTTGTTTGTTCTTTTTTGGGGTATACTGCTTATCTGGACCCTTAATCTTAGTCTTGCCCTTGACTTGCGACCCTTGAGTGGTTTGGAAGCCTAGGAACTTTGTTGACTTTGATTAAGTTCTCTTTTTGGGGTTTGGTTTCTGTGATTGCCCACCATGACTAGTGTTCATGGTGACACAGACACTAAACAACAAGATGACCAGATTGGGGAAGAATCTATCACCTTGATCAGTAAACTTGACATTAGTGACCCTTTGCACCTTCACCCAAATGACTGCCACATTGACTGTGATCTCTGTTAAACTCAAAGGGACTGAAAACTATCAAATTTGGTCTAATGATATGCTTTTAGCTTTGGAAGGAAAAAATAAAACTGGTTTCATAAATGGGTCTTGTAGAAGATCCCTAACTAATGATGTGTTGGGAAAACAATGGGACAGAGTCAATGCTGTGGTGTTAGGTTGGATTCTTAATTCTATATCTGGTGAATTGTTTCTTGGTCAAATTTTCTCTAAGAAAGCTGAGCATCTGGAATGATTTAAAAGAAACCTATCATAAGGTTTATGGGTTTGTGATATTTAATCTTCATCATAAAATTAACACCCTAAAGCAAAATGGTTCCAACTTGTCTGATTATTATCATAGTTTGAATGCTTTGTGGAAACAATATGATGCTATGGTTGAACTTCCTAATTGTGTTTGTCCTGCTACTAATGAATTCAAGAATCATAACAAGTTGTTGAAATTGATGCAATTTTTAATGGGTCTTGATGACTCTTATATGACCATTAGAAGTTCTATTCTCTCTGGAGAAGTCTTACCAGATGTCAAAGGTGCTTATGCCATCATCTCTAGTGAGGAGTCTCACATAGTTGCTTCTGGAAATTTGTCTGGTACCTCTAAGAGGAATCAGACTTCTGCCTTTCTTTCAAATGGGCCCACTAGAAATGTGTTTCAAAGCCACCAGAATGTTAATCATAATACTTACAGACCTACTAGTAGCTTTATACCTAACTATAATAGCAACCCTAGACCTAACATGGCCAATAGACCTAATACTTATAGACCTAATGGGAATTCTAAAGTGGTCTGTGAAAACTGTGGGTACAATGGGCATACTATTGATAGGTGTTTTAAACTCACTGGATTTCCTACTGATTTTGGGAAGAAGAAATCTAGTCAAAACTCTAAAGGGAAATTTTTTTCTAACTCTGTTGGATCTAACTCCAACTCTGTGTTTTCTGATGAACAACTTTCTACTTTACTCTCTCTTATCAAAGAAAACACTAGTTCTGAAAAGGGAGTACAGGCCAATATGGCAAGTACTTATCTTAATTCTAGCAAAGTTTTTAATGATAACTTTGGGAAATCTTTTTGTTCTAATATTCATTCTAAAGTGACTCAACATAGGAAAGTTGTTGACTCTGGGGAAAACCAACACATGACTAATAATGAAAAGGAATTAGATAATGTGTTTGACATATCTCATCTTAAAATTAAAGTCAGTCATCCTAATGGTACTGAAGCTTTCATATCTAATATTGGAAATCTTAAACTGGGAAATGGCTTTGTCTTGTTTGATGTGTTGGTTATACCTGAGTACTGTGTTACTTTGATATCTGTTCATAAATTAGCCAAGGACAATAAGACTTTTATGGTATTTGATGAAAATAAATGCTTTTTTCTGAATCAGGATTTGAATCTGAGAAACATTCTAGGGATTGGTAATCAGTGTGGTGGTTTATACTACTTAGATACTAGAGGTATTAAGAGTAATGCTAGTCAATTGTGCATGTTTTTTCTCTATCTTACTATGACTGGCACTACAGGCTTGGCCACCCTACAGACCCTGCCTTAGACACCTTAAAGGATACCTTGAAAATTGATAAAAATGATAAATATGATTACTGTGAAGTGTGTCAAAGAGCTAAACAGACAAGGAAGCCTTTTCCTATAAGTAACCATAAGACCAAGCTTTTAGGGGACATTGTTCACCTTGACTTGTGGAGACCTTATAAGGTGACAAGTCATACTGGCCATAGATATTTTCTCACTATTGTGGATGACTTTACCAGAGCTGTGTGGGTATATCTCATTAAGTCCAAGGATGAAGTTGTCACTTTTATTGATGTCTTTTACAAAATGAATAAAAATCAGTTTAAAAGAAACATTAAAGTCTTTAGAAGTGATAATGGCACTGAGTTTGTTAACCAAACTTTCAACATGTTTTGTGACAACAATGGCATACTTCATCAAACCTCTTGTGCTTATACCCCACAGCAAAATGGGGTGGCTGAAAGGAAACATAGACACCTCTTAAATGTGGCCAGGTGTCTTATGTTTCAGGGGGGAATTCCTTTGAAATTTTGGTCTGAATGCATTCTAACTGCTACTTTTCTCATTAACAGATTACCTTTCTCTATGTTAAATGGAAAATCCCCTTATGAAATGACTTATAATACTTGTCCTAATCTCTCTCTTATCAGAATGTTTGGCTGTTTGTGCTTTGCTATTATTTTAAATAGTCATGATAAACTGTCTAATAGATCTGAAAATGTGTTATGATGGGTTACTCTAATTCTCAAAAGGGCTACAAGCTTTTTAGTCTTGATGGAAATCAATTCCTTGTTTCTAGAGATGTTAGTTTCTTTGAGTCTATTTTTCCTTTTAAGGATTCTGTCTCTAAAACCAAACATGATGATTCAAATGTTCCTAGTGTTAATCAAGATAAAAATATGTTAAACTTTTTTTATTTAGATTACCCTGAACTGCCTAATGATGATGAGAGAGTAACACCTAGGCAGAATAGTGACCATGGGTCACATAGTGACATCAACAACTCCTCCAATCAAGGGGATAATACAGACACTGTTGATTCCCCACTTGTTGGGGATGATGCTCAAAACAGTGAGGACATTAAGGCTGGGTTGGAGGAGGGGGCAACCACACTTGATGAAAACATTGAATCTGAAGGTCACTTGGATTAAAATCCAAGTACTTCTGTTCAGGAAAATCTAAATGTTAGAAAGTCTACTAGAACTTCTGTTTTTCCAAAGAATTATAATGATTTTGTTGTCAAGTCTAAAATTAAGTATGGCTTGGAAAAATTTGTGGGTTATTCCAAACTTAATCATGAAAATTTCTCTTTTGTCACTCAACATAACAAAAACAGTGAACCAAAAAGCTTTTTTGAAGCCTCTCAAAACCCTTATTTGGTTTATGCTATGAATTTTGAACTTGCAGCCCTTCTTGAGAATGACACTTGGGATATTGTTGAACTACCAAAAGGTAGAAAGGCCTTAGGTAGTAAATGAGTTTGGAAACTCAAATTTAAGTCTAGTGGTGAAATTGAAAGATACAAGGCTAGGGTTGTTGCCCAGGGTTTTGGTCAGAAAGAAGGTATTGTAAAACCCGCATTAAAATCCTATGAATAGTACACGTGAACAGTAACTTATGAAAACACGATAAAATTTAAACTTTCCATTTATAATATTAATACACGTGTCACGACAATAAATAACGAACAATCATGACTATTATAAATGTGACACGATCACGAATACCAAATTCACGAATACTAAATAACGAACATACACGACTAATTATTTTAACACGGAAAAACTTCGGGTTTACCCTTAGTGGGCCCCATAGCCACGGCAAGGACAAGAAGGGAGGCTATGTGGGCGTTTTGGCCCAAAACCAATTTCTATTAAAACACCAGGGGAAAAACAACTTCATTATTTTAGGTTTACAAAATTTTGTGCTCTCTCCCTTTTGTCTTTTAGTGCCACTGGCTACAACAAGCAAGAAGGAAGAACCGGACGATTTTTGTTATTGCTTTGTGTTCGTGATCATTCCTTTGTTCTTTTCGCTCATTCGGTATAAATCAAACCATTTTCTTTTTCATTTAATTGTTATTTAATTTCATGTTTATTTAATTAATCATCAAGAACAAGAAAAAAACATGTATTAGATTAATTAAATCATGGTTTTGGGTTTGGTTTGTGTGGTTTGTAGTTTGGCCGAGAAACCCGAGACCCCAAAGGGGCTCGGTTTGTTTTCTTCACCACCACTGAGACCCCCAAGGGGCTCGGCTTGGTTGGTTTCGGGCTCGGACGCAGCCAAGAAACCCCGACCGAAGGTCGGGGTGTGTTTGTTGTTCGGTTTGGTTGGAACCGAGGCACCACCGAGACCCCCCAAAGGGGCTCGGCTTGGTTTGTTTGATCGGACCCGAGACCAAGAGACCCCGACATTGGGTCGGGGTATTTTTTTCATGTTTGTTGGTTTAATTAGTGTCAACCGAGACCCTTCAAGGTCTTAGTGGGACTTTTGTATAGCTTAATTGGTTCGGCTTATATAGAACACGGGCCCGGGATTCGGGTTTTTCATGAAAACTATTTTTAAAGTCACGTTATACTGAACCTTAGGCTAAATTAATTTATTTAATTAATTCATGTATAACCTAAGGTATTTTTACTTAGTCATTTAATCAAAACATGTATTTTAATTAAAATCATATAACGTATACTTTAATTAATTAACCAGTTATTTAATTAATGAACTATAACCAAGACTTGTATTGTACTAATTAAACTTTAGTTATTATTTATAATCCAGTTTATTTCTAATTATGGAAACTTGCTATTTTTGGAAACTTTCTATTTTTAGAAACTTACTATTTATGGAAACCTGTTATTTTTAGAAAGTTACTTAGTATTACAATACAAGTATTATAATACACTAATACATGAATAATACATAATAGAACATCAGAATAACTACAGTTAACACAGTAAACAGTAAAACATGACAGAATACGTATAACGAGCTAATAACACATGGAACCAGTAAAAACACATGTAATTCAGACAACTCATACACGTCCATATTTCTTATGTAGTGTTATCCGTCGAGGCGGACTAGTCTTCATCGTTTTCATTAGCTTCTACTGGACATAAGATACGAATTTCCCGTCCTTCAGTAAGGACAATCTCTTCCTTCATTAAGATTTCCCGTATGCAGCCAACTGTTTTCCCCAGTAGTTACAGATTAAATGATTATGTTTATTAGTTACCTTAGCCATATACATGTATGACCAGTTTAACCTAGTTATGGAGGTACCATAACCATAACACTAGAGGCACTAGTGGTATGACTTCACCACGACGGAGTGATAGCTCGTGGCGTCCCTTTTCAGTTATTTGGCCATTACATTATTATATTATCATGTGGGGCGTATGGGTGCATCCTAGTTACATGTTCAGTCAGGATTTCATGGTGAATGTGGTGTGTGCCTTGCATCCTTCACAAGAATCTGATCCCTCCTACCCACTTACCAATTAAATTAGAGGCATCCCCTCTAATTTGCATGACGAGGGCACCCTTCCAAGTATTCATGCATGCTGTTGACCTCATGACCTATATTGGCTATTATGGTACATTAGCTAATACAGATTTTCATAAGTAACATTAGCTATTTTTTCAGAACTAAAACCAGTTAACATGACAAACAACTAGGTTTTCCAGGACTTATTCATTTCTGCTGCCATTCATGCTTTATACTCTTTATATGCTTCCATATTCTATGTTTTCCATGCTTTATTGTATATCCGTGCACTGAGCGTTATACTCAGCCGTCTACTTTTCCATGTTCCCAAACGGCAGGTACCCAAGGACGCAAGTAGGAACTCCAGAGTATGTGCATTCGGATTGGAAGCTATCCGGCCTCTTTTACCTTATGCATTTATTCCTACTTTATCATACTTTACTTCTTTTGGACATTGTTTAGTCCTTTCCATTTACAGTACTTATATTGCTTGTGTGTGAGTTACTAGACTACCGATGTTTGATTCCGGTATTTTTATTTATGGTCATGAATGCTTAGACATTTACCTTGCATGCTTTGATGACACACCATAATTTACTGTAGCATTCTATCCTATTAAATGGGGTGTTACAATTATGGTATCAGAGCCAAGGTTTCGACCTGTAGCTCTGTAAAACATGACCTGTGACTTACGGGTAGTCACCAGTGTCTTCCTAGAACTGACAGTTGGTTTTCATGCATTCATTCGTTTTCATTTAATTCATTCATTCATATCATTTTAGCAGGTTTATGACTAAGTAATGGTTGGTACAGGACTGGCCCTATTTAGTCGCATGTGCTTTTATCAAAACTTTTAACTTTAGGACCGACCCATAGGCGTCCCCGCGCCATGTCTTTTGTTTTGAGTGAACTGACCATAGGCGTTCACTCCCGCTCATATAAAAGTTTTATAAACTGCATCATGCACTTTTTACATTTGTTTCATGCATTATAAACTGCTTTATTGATTTATACATTGTTCATGCATTTTTATGTTATCACATTTTAGATTTATGATTTATGTTGCATTTTGTTGTTTTAAACTGTCAGATGGTGAACAACCGCAATACTCCAGATTTGACAGCAGCTGTCAATGCAGCTCTGCAAGCCCTCCTTCCCCAACTCCGTAATGAAATCAGAGATGAAGTTCATGCGAAATTCCAGGCTCATGGCAATCACAACAATCCTCCACCTCCTCCCCCACCTGTTACTCTTATGACTTGGTTGGAGAGATTCAACAAATAACGACCCCGTTCGTTTGAGCAGACCGACAGCCCCAACGAGGCTGAAGCTTGGATTTCTCACATCGAGAAGATTTTTGATGCAATGGGTTGTGATGGTGTTTTCAAGGTAATACTGGCTTGCTATAAGTTTGAAGGTGATGTGTTGCAGTGGTGGAAATCGGTCAAGCAGTCCAACGGTGGTGATAATTGGGTTGCACAGCTGACATGGGACCGGTTTAAGGAGCTCTTCTTTAATCAGTACTTTCCACATGCTGAGAAAGAGAAGCTCAAGAGGGACTACCACAACATTCGGCAGGTTGCTGGTGAAAACAACAACGAATTAATGCAAAGCTTTCTCTGTTTAGCAAGATTTCTGGGTCCAGTCACAGGAACTGCTGCGGAGCAGGCTGAGAAGTTTTGTTGGGCACTTCGCACTTCGGTCGCAACAACTTGGTATGTGCTACTTTCACTACAGTGGCACAGGTGGCCGATGCAGCCCGTAAGCTCGAGATGCTTCAGGAACGAGAGCAGTTTGGTGATGACAGAGCAGTGAAGAGGTATCTCCAATAACCAATTGTAAACAATTCATTTCCATAAGTATTTTTCTTTTCATATAATCCTCTGTTCAATGTTATATTCTAGGCAGAAGAATGACGACCGTAAGCCTGTGACCGCTCAGCAGCAAGCATCTAAGGGAAACGGTCAGACTAACGACCGTTCTGGTTCTGAGAGGCGTGGCGGTAACGATGGTTACCGTAACAAGGCTAATAACTCGAACAACAGCAGGTCCCTACATTAACCTTATTTCATGTTAAACTATCTTATGTTATGGTATTCTGACACTCCAACAATTGTTAATTCAGGAACAATGGTAACGGCAGGGATCAGGACCGTAGGGTTCACAGCCTAACCGTTCTACCTCATCTGGTAAATTTTACACCTTCTATGTAATCAAGTTTATGTTCCATGATCATGTCTCATGCATGTAATCCTTAAACAGGCTCTCAGCTAACTAGGACGCGTGCTGGAGGATTCACGCATCATGTCTGTCTTACTTGTTCGCGCAGACACTCTGGCATTTGTCACCGAGGTACTGGTGGTTGTTTCAAGTGTGGCCAACAAGGCCATCCGCAGAAGGACTGTTGCCAAGGTGAGATAGAAGGCACCTCTGGACACGCCGACACCAAGCCACCTCCTACTTCTGGTCACGTGTTCACTACTACTAGAGATCAGACGAATAAGACTTCAGGTACCATTACCGAAAATCTCTTTATGAATGGTTTGGCAGCATGTGTTCTGTTTGATACTAGAGCGACGCATTCAGTCGTGTCCACTACTTTTGTTGTACGTGCTAGGATTTCCCCAATGCCATTAGATAATGTCTTATGCATTTCCACGCCACTTAGGGACTCTGTACGAATCACTCAGGTGTACAGAGATCTTCCCCTAGAATTTGATGATAAGATCCGCAGAGTTGATGCACTTCCTTTGGACATGTGCGATTTTGACTTGATTTTGGGCATGGACTGGTTATCCAAACACCAGGCTACGATTGACTGCCACACTTATCGGGTTATCTTTGGTGATGTTAAATCTCCGGAGTACATACACCATGGTTTTCTGTCAGGGAGGTCAGTACAGATTATTTCATCCATGGAGGCACGTGCATTGCTATCACACGGCTGTCAGGGCTTCATAGCCAATATTCATGACATCACTTCCAAGTCTCCATCGATCTAAGATCAACCTATCGTGTCATAGTTTCCTAACGTATTTCCAGATGAACTTCCGGGCATACCACGTGTTCGTGAAGTCGAGTTTGGAATCGAGCTCATACGAGGTGCAGAGCCGATTTCCAAAGCTCCTTACCGTATGGCTCCCATAGAGCTTAAGGAACTAAAAGATCAGCTGCAGGAACTTTTGGAACGAGGATTTATCCGTCCCAGTGCATCGCCATGGGGTGCACCGGTACTGTTCGTGAAGAAGAAAGACGGCAGCATGCGTTTATGTATAGACTATCGTGAGCTGAACAAGATCACGATCAGGAATCGTTATCCTTTGCCGCGAATTGATGACCTGTTCGATCAACTTCATGGCGCCAAGTAATACTCCAAGATCGATCTAAGGTCCGGCTACCATCATTTACGGGTTAAAGAGCAGGACATCTCCAAGACTGCTTTTCGTACACGTTATGGGCACTACGAGTTCGTAGTCATGCCATTTGGACTCACTAATGCTCCAGCTGTCTTCATGGATTTGATGAACCGTGTCTTCCATGAGTTTCTGGACAAGTTCGTTATCGTGTTCATTGATGACATCCTGATATTCTCCAAATACAAGGAGGAACATGAGGAACACCTTCGTACAGTCTTACAGATTCTTCGTCAGAAGCAGCTATATGCCAAGTTCTCTAAGTGTGAGTTCAGGTTAAGCAAGGTAGCATTTCTGGGCCATATTGTATCTGCAGAAGGGATCACCATGGATCCTACAAAGGTCGAAGCTATCACCAAATGGCCGAGACCTACATCTGCAACTGAAGTTAGAAGTTTTTAGGGTTTAGCTGGCTACTACCGCAGGTTTGTAGAGAACTTTTCACGGTTAGCCTTACCTTTAACTAAGCTAATGAGGAAAGGAGAAAAATTCGTCTGGACGGAAGAGCGAGGGAAGCGCTTTGAAGATCTGAAGCAGAAGTTAGTGACTGCACATATTCTTACTCTCCCATCTGGCTCAGGTGGATTTCAGATTTATAGTGACGCTTCAGGAAAGGGTTTAGGCTGCGTTCTCATGCAACATGGGAAGGTTATTGCATACGCATCACGACAGCTGTAACCTTATGAAGAAAACTATCATACTCACAATTTAGAGCTTGCAGTAGTTGTTTTTGCTTTGAAGATCTGGAGACATTATTTGTATGGTGAATCATGTGACATATTCACCGACCACAAGAGTCTCAAGTACATCTTCACCCAGAAGTAACTGAACATGAGACGGAGGAGATGGTTAGAGCTATTGAAGGACTACGACACCAACATTCAATACCATCCTGGTAAGGCGAATGTGGTGGCAGATGCTCTAAGCAGAAGGTCGGGTATGATTGATGGCATTTGGATTGCAAAGGAGATCATCCGTGACCTAGAGATGACTGATATTGAGTTTTGTGTATGAGTACAACACGGTTACTGGGCTAATCACAGAGTGGAACCAGACTTACATTCTAGGATCAAGGAAGCTCAGAAGGACAATGGTGATATTTGGGCTATCATTCAGAACCTTGATCAGCAGACGGAGTTTCGTATTGACGACGACAGTATCTTATAGCAGGGCACTAGACTAGTGGTTCCTGATGACTCTACTCTCAGGGAAGCTGTGTTGACTAAATCTCACAGTTCTCCATTTACCATACATCCTGGTTCTACCAAGATGTACCACGACATCAAGCAACACTTTTGGTGGAGTGGTATGAAGCAGGATGTTTCCACATTCGTTTCTAAATGTATGATCTGCCAACAGGTGAAGATCGAACACCAGCGAGCTAGTGGTTTACTACAGCCATTAGATATTCCAGCATGGAAGTGGGACAAAATCTCCATGGATTTTGTTACTGGTCTTCCGGTTACTCAGAAGAAGAACGACGCTATCTGGGTTATTGTGGATAGGTTGACTAAATCTGCTCATTTTCTGCCGATTCGCAAGGAGCATCCGGTCAGCAAATTAGCAGACATTTTCGAGAAGGAGATCATGAGACTACATGGTACTCCATCAGAAATCATCTCTGACAGAGATCCCCGTTTCACATCACGTTTCTGGTAGAGTCTGAAGAAAGCTTGGGGCACCAGACTTAAGCTCAGCACTGCCTTTCATCCTCAGACTGACGGCCAGTCAGAGCGTACCATTCAGACATTGGAGGACATGCTGCGATCGTGTGCTCTAGAGTGTACAGGAAGCTGGGATGACTATATATTCCTAGTAGAATTCGCATACAACAACAGCTGGCACGCTAGCATCAAGTGTGCTCCCTTTGAGATGTTGTATGGCAGAAAGTGTCTCGCCCTAATCTGCTGGGATCAGATGGGTGAACGACTGCTCGAGGGTCCAGAGATGATTGAAGTGACCAATGAGAAGGTCGTTGTCGCCAAGGCGAAGATTCAGGAAGCTCGTGCTTGTCAGAAGAGTAATGCTGATAAACGTCGTAGAGATGTGTCTTTCAACGTAGGTGATAACGTTTTCCTCAAGGTATCACCTGCACGAGGAGTTAAACGTTTTGGAATCAGAGGGAAGCTCAGTCCTCGCTTCATCGGACCGTTCGACATCATAGAACGCGTTGGTGAAATGTCATATCGTTTAGCGTTACCGCCTCAGCTATCACACGTTCACAACGTGTTCCATGTGTCCTTACTCAGAGGATACAACTATCATCCAGTCTATGTTATCTAGTATCCACTTGATCAGATTCGAGAGGATCTTTCATATGTTGAAGAACCCGAGAGAGTTCTTGAGCGACAAGATCGCGTCATGCGGAGGAAGACGATCCCTTTCGTCAAAATCCTCTGGAGGGATCATCCTGAGCGGGAAGCCACTTGGGAGACGGAGGAGTCTATACGGACTTCTTACCCTCATTTCCAGTTCTAATTCGGGTATGTTTTCTTTCAGTTTACGTTTCTCCAATTCGAGGACGAATTGTTCTTTTAGAGGGGAAGAGTTGTAAAACCCACATTAAAGTCCTATGAATTGTACACATAAACAGTAACTTATGAAAACATGACAAAATTTAAACTTTCCATTTATAATATTAATACACGTGTCACACCAATAAATAAAGAACAATCATGAATATTATAAATGAGACACGATCAAGAATACTAAATTCACGAATACTAAATCACGAACATACACGACTAATTATTTTAACACGGAAAAACTTCGGGTTTACCCTTAGTGGGCCCCATAGCCGCGACAAGGACAAGAAGGGAGGCCATGTGGGCCTTTTGGCCCAAAACAAATTTTTATTAAAACACCAGGGGAAAAAGAACTTCATTATTTTAGGTTTACAAAATTTTGTGCTCTCTCCCTTTTGTCTCTTGGTGCCGCCGGCTACAACAAGAAAAAAGGAAGAACCAGACGATTTTTGTTATTGTTTTGTGTTCGTGATCATTCCTTTGTTCTTTCCATGCATTTGGTATAAATCAAACCCTTTTTTATTTTCATTTAATTCTTATTTAACTTCATGTTTACTTAATTAATCATCAAGAACAAGAATAAAACATGTATTAGATTAAATAAATCATGGTTTTGGGTTTGGTTTGTGTGGTTTGTGGTTCGGCCGAGAAGCCCGAGACCCCAAAGGGGCTCGGTTTGTTTTCTTCACCACCACCAAGACCCCCAAGGGGCCCGACTTGGTTGGTTTTGGGCTTGGACGCAGGCAAGAAACCCCGACCAAAGGTCGAGGTGTGTTTGTTGTTCGGTTTGGGTGGAACCGAGGCACCACCGAGACCCCCCAAAGAGGCTCGGCTTGGTTTGTTTGATCGGACCCGAGACCAAGAGACCCCGACATTGGGTCGGGGTATTTTTTGCATGTTTGTTGGTTTAATTAGTGTCAACCGAGACCCTTCAAGGTCTTAGTGGGACTTTTGTATAGCTTAATTGGTTCGGCTTATATAGAACACAGGCTCGGGATTCGGGTTTTTCATGAAAACTATTTTTAAAGTCACGTTATACTAAACCGTAGGCTAAATTAATTTATTTAATTAATTCATGTATAACCTAAGGTATTTTTACTTAGTCATTTAATTAAAACATGTATTTTAATTAAAATCATATAACGTATAGTTTAATTAATTAACCAGTTATTTAATTAATGAACTATAACCAAGACTTGTATTGTACTAATTAAACTTTAATTATTATTTATAATCCAATTTATTTCTAATTATGGAAACTTGCTATTTTTGGAAACTTTCTATTTTTAGAAACTTACTATTTATGTAAACCTAATATTTTTAGAAAGTTACTTAGTATTACAATACAAGTATTATAATACACTAATACATGAATAATACACAATAGAACATCAGAATAACTACAGTTAACACAGTAAACAGTAAAACATGACAGAATACGTATAACGAGCTAATAACACACGGAACCAGTAAAAACACATGTAATTCAGACAACTCATACACGTCTATATTTCTTATGTAGTGTTATCCATCGAGGCGGACTAGTCTTCATCGTTTTCTTTAGCTTCTACTGGACATAAGATACGAATTTCCCTTCCTTCAGTAAGGACAATCTCTTCCTTCATTAAGATTTTCCGTATGCAGCCAACTGTTTTCCCTAGTAGTTACAGATTAAATGCTTATGTTTATTAGTTACCTTATCCATATACATGCATGACCAGTTTCACCTAGTTATGGAGGTACCATAACCATAACACTAGAGACACTAGTGTTATGACTTCACCACGGTGAAGTGATAGCTCGTGGCGTCCCTTTTCAATTATTTGGCCATTATATTATTATGTTATCATGTGGGGCGTATGGGTGCATCCTAGTTACATGTTTAATCAGGATTTCATGGTGAATGTGGTGTGTGCCTTGCATCTTTCACAAGGGGTTGATCCCTCCTACCCACTTACCAATTAAAGTAGAGGCATCCCCTCTAATTTGCATGACGAGGTCACCCCTACAAGTATTCATGCACATTGTTGATCTCATGACCTATATTGGCTATTATGGTACATTAACTAATACAGATTTTCATAAGTAACATAAGCTATGTTTTCAAAACTAAAACCAGTTAACATGACAGACAACTAGGTTTTCCAGGACTTATTCATTTATGTTGCCATTCATGATTTATACTCTTTATATGCTTCCATATTCTATGTTTTTCATGCTTTATTGTATATCCGTGCACTGAGCGTTATGCTCAGCCGTCTACTTTTCCATGTTCCAAAACGGCAGGTACCCAAGGACGCAAGTAGGATCTCTAGAGTATGTGCATTCGGATTGGAAGCTATCCGGCCTCTTTTACCTTATGCATTTACTCCTACTTCATCATACTTTACTTCTTTTAGACATTGTTTAGTCCTTTCCATTTACAGTACTTATATTGCTTGTGTGTGAGTTACTAGACTACCGATGTTTGATTTCAGTATTTCTATTTATGGTCATGAATGTTTAGACATTTACCTTGCATGCTTTGATGACACACCATAATTTACTGTAGCATTCTATCCTATTAAATGGGGTGTTACAGGTATTGACTTTGATGAAACATTTGCTCCTGTTGTTAAGATGGTTACTGTTAGATGCTTGCTTAATTTTGTTGTTGTGCAATCTTGGCCTGTTTTCCAACTTGATATTAACAATGCCTTTCTTTATGGTGACTGTTGATCCCTTTGATTGGATCTATATTCTATTAAGACCTAGTATAGTAGTTTGTAATCAAACTAAAACACTTTGAGAACTCTTACTTAAACTAAATAAGTTATGCGAAATCTAACTTATAAAGCACAGAAGAACAAAATTACTTTTAACTATTCGATTCTCTTATTAATCGACTTGAATGAGGTACATGAATGACATTGTACCTATGTTCCTTTTATAGAGTAAGGAACCCTAGAAACCTTAGAATATTCTATAAAGATAACTATATCACATACGATGTATTATCAATATTCTAACTATTTAAGTATATCACATAAGATATACTCTAACTATAACTATGACATATCTTATACAAAGATATATTCGTCCTAATCAATATAGCAGTACTTACTTTATAAGTAGCAGTACTTACTATGTACCACGTTAACACTAACGGTACTTGAAAGATAACTAACAGTACTTGAAAAATACTAACGGTACTTGACACTTAACAAATAATTCCCAACAATCCTCCCCTAAACAAAAATGATAACTTGTTGTCTTCTTGTTTCTATTGTACTGGTTGTATTTAGAATACATGTCTTCAGGCTTTCCTTCATCCTTGGATTGAACTTGGTAATTTGTATTTGTATCCAACTGAATGTAGCCAAACACTTCAATGTAGATCTTTTGATAAGATAATCTTCAAACAACATGAACATCATCTTTGTCTTCAAACTATGATCTTCTTGTGTCTTGTATACATTCATTTATCTTTGCAGCATCAGTAATTGTCTTCTTGAGTTAAATCTATGAACTCTGAATCATGAACTTCAGTCTTGATTTGATAAGACAAAACCTTCTAAGTATTTTCTTCTTGAATACTTATTTTCTTGCAATCTTCATACCTGAAATAAAACAGTTAACAACAAAAACCAATCTGTATTGGCTTCATGATTTTTAGCAAATTACCATCTATCAACGGATTTGATATATTCTTTACCATTTAGCCGTACACTCTGGAATAGCCAATACTTTATTCATGAAGAATAAGGTGTACTGATAACCCTACAATTTTTGGTAAATTGTCAACCGTCAACGGATTTGATGAAGTCTTTACCTAGTATCGTTTGTCTAGGACTAGCCAACTCTTTGTCTCGAAACAAGGTGAGTCAGAACCTTATAGTTTTTAGCAAACTACCATCTTTCAACAGATTTGAGAAGTCTTTACCACAAACCGTTTGCTTATGGACTACCCAGTTCTTATGTGTGTTAGACATGGTGAACTGAGAACCATTTGTGAAGTGTGACTGGAAGTCAAACACTTAAGGCTCTTTCTTAGCTTCGTCCTCATCTTTAAAATCCTTGATTTGTTGTTTAACCATTCTGATCAACTCCAAAGCATCAACAGATTCTTCTGTAACTTCCAATTGTTGTTCCAACAATCTTCTTTTGAATGGATAACTCTTCTGTTGTAGCATATAGTATGTAACATCATCTATATCCAAAATATGCAATCCACATGACCTATAATATCTCCAGTAACTAGGAACCTGAATCTCTAATACCTTCAACATTTCTTGATCACAGTTGTGTGGTTCATACATGAAGAGCATTTCCCTATATAATAGTGATACTTCAGTTTTACCTACATTGGCTTCTTGAACTAACCTGAAAAGATCCTGAATATCTTGTATGTCAAGAATGTGAAGAATATCTTCCAAAAGTCTGAATATTCTTGTTGTGCCATTAGTTCTTTGAATTACATGAGCATCAAGTCCTTGATCCATAGAGTATATCCATCTAGCAATAGATGATCTCTTTCCAAAATTCTATGTATCAATACATTAATCTTCAAATTTTACTATCTTCAAGTACTTCTTCAAGCTCTCATCATCATCACTATCTTTTGCCGTTGACTTAGCCCTCTTGGCTTTCTGCTTTCTCTTTGTTGATCTTTTTCTTTTAACATCCTTGGAGGTTCCCTCAAATTCTGTTGAACCCTCTTCCAAGTTTGTATGTACCGTCTCTTCAGTATGTATTGTTGACTATGTATGTACTGCTTCTACATTTTCAGTCTGAGTAATATCTTGAGCTTTATCTCCTTCATTCATTCTTTGAGCAGTCTCTTCCTCCTTTGAACTTACCATCTCCTTTCTATTCTTCCTCACATAAGTGGTCTTGATAGTTGGAGATGTAGTTGTATGTTCATTAGTACTTGGCTCAATTCTAGGAGTGCTTCCAAATTGTCTTTGTTGTTGCAGATGTCTTCTATGTCTTTCAACAGCCATTCTATCTGCTTCAGATCCAATCTCAACAAAAATCAATTCAGTTCTCTTATGTTGCTCATACAAAGTCCTGATTTCTTTAAAAAATTTCTTGACCAGCTGAATATGAGTGAAACCCTTAACTTTCTTGAGAAAGTTCATCATTTGATTCCTAATCTGCATAGTAGTTGGAGGCTTAATCTTTTCTCTTCTTCTCTTTTCAACAAAGAATCTTTGTTGCTCCCTTACCAGATCATCAATCAACTTTGATTTCTCTTCTTCATCATAAGTATCTCTCTCTTCAGCTATCAATGAGTCTGCAAGAAGCTCACTTGCATGTAATTCAGCTTGAATCCTATCATACTCTTGTATGTTCCATTCTTACTGTATTCTCTTAGCTTCTAGCAAATGCTGCTTTGCTGCAAGTTCCTCTTGTAATTCATCTTCATGAATTTGTGCTTGCATTCTGAAAGCATATACCTCATCATGGTCTAGTTGATTAAATCTATATATGACTTTGCTCATGTCATCATCTGAATCACTTTCATTTTTAGATTCTGATAGTATTTGCTTCTTCCCCTTATCCTTTGGATTAATCTTAGGTAGCTTCTTCTACAGCTTTGAAGGTCTTTCCTCATCAGCTTGTTGTTGAATAATTATACCTTTAGTAGGGTGTGAAGCTTGAATTTTCTTACCTTTAGTTTGATCCTTTTTGGCAAGAACTTCTTGTTATGTCTTCTTCTCTCCCTCTGCTTGTTTTGCTTTCTCAGCTGAATTCTTCTTTCTTAAGTCAAGCAGTAATTGGGCTAAAGTGTCATCCTCTCCAAAAGGAGTTTGACTTTCTAATGAATGATGATCACCAGCGGTACTTGCAATCGGCTTAGTTGGCTTAGCAGTACTTGGGTCTTCAACAATGTCAGCAGTACTTGTAGTCGGCTTATTTGGATTAACAGTACTTGGATCTTCAACAATGTTGACTTCACTAGTATTAGACACACTTGTTTCTTCAATCACTTGTGTATCTCCATATACCCTTTCTTCCACTGAAGATATCCTTTCAACTTGCACCTCTTCAGTCTTGTCTGATCCATTGCTCATTCTTGATCTGGACTGTACTTGCAAAGACTGTTTCCTGTGAAACCATATTTGTCTTTGTGGTGGTGGAGTTGAAGATACATGAAATTGAATGTTAATTTCCTCCAACTTCTCATAGAAAGTACTCCAATTCACTTGAAGTGGTGATTGAGGTGCTGGTGCTGGCTGAGTTACCATCATTTCTTCAACTTGTGGCTCCTCATGAGTAGGTTTTGGTTCTTCCTGTTGAAATTCCATGTTTGTAGGTTCATCCACACCAGTCTCTAAACCAGTTCCATCTTCATAAGTCCCAATGACATCTTCATCCAACTCAAAATTGATGTCATTTCCAAAGATCCTTGTTTGATTATTAGAAGAAGGTGGTTGTTCTTCATAATTCCTCCCCTGTTTGGTTGCATTCAGTTGCCTTTTCTTGTGGTTTCTAAATCTTTGCTTTTTGAGTGCAGCCTTCTGAATAGATCTATGTTGCCTCATCCAAGGTGATACTTTGTTCCTCAACTTGATTAGGCTAGCTTCCAATTCAGCAATTTTCTTGTTTTGAACAAGTTTTTCTTTTTGCAACACCTGTACCTGTTAGGACAAACTAGTATACAAAGTAGTCAAATTTGCAACATCCATCACCTTTGGTGCTTGTGCTAGTGGTGAACCACTAGCAGCAATAGAAGCAGCAGGTGTATGGATCATCTCATCAGTATTTGGTGGAGCACCAACATTGTGAGAAGAAGATTATGAATCTTCTAGGGAATGGGAACTCTGGTGAGAAGGAGTTTGCTTAGAAGCACTAGCATTGTTAGGTTCCTCACCTTCTTGATTGGCAGGTTGGGCTAACATATGAGCAAAGAATGGTGTAACTATTCCTGTAAAGGCATTGCCTTGTTTGGTCAAGAAAGAGAAAGTTCTATTTGTGAATGTAGGAACATCCCATGTATTAGTTAACTCTGGTAGGTTAGGTATTTGGTCACTAAATAAAGTCTGAATGAATCTAGGATACATCAAAAACTTTTTAGTTCTTTCCAAATTCCTAGTCATGCCTTCAAAAATTAATCTTGAAAAATTAAAAACCCTGTTATTTGCTAGACAAATACTAGCTGATGCCAATGCAGCATGAATTTGATCAAAATATGTACTTTTAGAGCTTAAACAGTGAATAATAGCATGAAAAAGCAATTTCCATTGAGGTGAAAATAAAGCCTTAAAGAAAGTAAGACTTTCCCTACCACCCTCATAGCCCATGGCTGCAAGTCCATCATGAATCTCTGTGTTATTAAGCATATTATGTCCATTTTCATCATTAATCTCAAACTTTCCCTTAGCAGTACCTTAGTGACATATATAAATCTATGATTCACCCTAGCCTTAATGCAAGGTTGATCAAACCGAGTACCTAACACAAAAGTGTTCCAAAATTGTTCAACAATGGAAATAGAGACAATGGGACTTACAGTGAGTGCAACACGAATATGACTTTGAGATAAGAAACCAAGAATCTCATAGAATCCAAGAGAGTCATCATTCAGAGCAAGATTCGCAACCAAATTATGCTTAGAGAGCACCAAACACGAAGAAACCACCAAATTTACAAAAGAGACCCTTAACGGTACAACGGACATGGAACATACTCGGTACTTGAATTTTTGCTAGGGGTACTTGGAGTTATAACGGTACCTCACAATTTTGACCAGTTCATGCATTCCATTATCATTATATATCCTTTTATCTTTCTCTATTAACCTACAATCACATCAAAAACACAAAAACATAGACTATACAATAAAAATTAGTATAAAAATTTGTACAACTATTACCTCCCCCCAACATATGCAGCAGTCTATTGGTTGAGCATACCAATATGTGTCACCAAGAATTCAAATCTCCTTGCATCAAATGCCTTGGTCAACAAATCAGCTACATTGTTGTCTGTATGAATCTTCAAGACTTGAATAAGCTTCTTGTCATAAGCATCCCTTATAAAGTGATGTCTTATTTCAATATGCTTGGTCTTGGAGTGAAATACTGGATTCTTGACAATGCATATAGTACTTTCATTATCAATGTAAATCTTGGTGTTCATGAAGTTAAACCCATAATCTAACAATTGATTTTGAATCCAAAGTACTTGTCCACAGCAATGAGCAGCAGCTACATATTCAGCTTCAGTTGTAGAAGTAGCAACAATGGTTTGCTTCTTACACTGCCATGATATGAGTCTTCTGCCTAGGAATTGACAACCTCCTGTTGTGGATTTCCTATCATGATTAGCTCCATCATAATCACTATCTAAGTAAGCTTCCAATTCAAAGGTGGAATCTCTAGGATACCATAATCCTAAATTGGGTTGACTTTTAAGATACTTAAAAATCTTCTTCACAGCATGTAGATGTGACACCTTTGGATTGACTTGGAATCTTGAACAGGCACACACAGCAAACATAATATCTGGTCTTGAAGCAGTAAGATACATAAATGAACTAATCATTGATCTTTATAGATGGATATCAACACTTTCTCCATGTTCATCTTTTGATAAAGACTTCTTAGCTTCAAAAGGTGTGCTTGTACTCCTTGTATCCATACATGAAAATTTCTTCAAGATTTCAGCAACATACTTATCTTGGCTGATAAATATTCCATCTTTCCTTTGTTTGACTTGCAGTCCCAAAAAGAAAGTTAGTTCTCCCATAGAACTCATCTGAAATCTTCCTTTCATCAAAGCCTCAAACTCTTCACACCATGACTTCTTGGTAGAACCAAAATTGATGTCATCAACATAGACTTGAACTAGAATAATATCCTTAGCATTCTTCTTTATGAACAGAGTTTTGTCAATGGTCCCTCTCCTATATCCATGCTCTAACAGAAAATTGGATAAAGTTGCATACCAAGCCCTTGGAGCTTGATGCAGACCATAAAGTGCTTTGATAACCTTGTAGACCCTGTTGGGGAATTTAGGATCTACAAAACATGGAGGTTCTGAGATATATACCTCCTTTGAAATAGTACCATAAAGAAAGGTACTTTTCACATCCATTTGATAGACTATAAAACCCATATATGATGCAAAGGCCAAAAATAACCTAATGGCTTTTATCCTTGCCACTGGTGCAAAAACCTCATCATAGCCTATCCCTTCTTCCTTTCTATAGCCTTGAGCAACAAGTCTTGCCTTGTTCCTCACAACAACTCCTCTTTCATCCTTATTGTTCCTGAAAACCCATCTAGTACCAATTACTCTCTTACCTGAGGGAAGATCCACAAGAATCCAAACCTTTTGTAGCTCAAATTGTGTTAATTCTTCTTGCATGGCATCTACCCAACTTTCTTCATCAAGAGCCTGCGAAATGTTTTTGGGCTCTACTTGTGATAAGAAACAGGCAAACAAACAATGCTGAGTATCTTTATGATTAGTTCTCTGCTGTTGTTTGACATAACTCATAAGTGCATGAGTTTCAGTATTGGTTTGAAGTTGTCTTTTGGTTTGTACAGCAGACTTGGGATCTCCAATGATCTGTGTAGTAGGATGGTTGTTGTTGACTCTATGAGTGGGAATAGAACTGACTGGATTTTCTGTTTCCAAATTGTTGAAATCAGTTATTGCACCCTGTTCATCATAAGAAGCTTTGGAGAAGATTCCTTCAGCTGTACTATCATACATTTCTTCATCGTCCATAGCCTGTAAAATCTCTTCTAATGAATCAACAGACATAGCAGATTTTGACTTAGCAGTACTTGCAGATGAAGTACCGCTAGGTGTAGTATGTACTGCCGAGTGTTGTGACTAGGGGTGTAAACGATCCGAGCTGAGTCGAGTTTTGGCCTAAACGAGCCGGGCTTGTTTATTAATTGCCTGGCTCGAGCTCGGCTCGAGCTCGAATAAAATTTTATAATCTAGCTCGAGCTCGAACTCGAATGTTTTTTTGTTGTTCGAGCTCGAGTTCGAAGCTCGTTTACCATTTTTAACTTTTGTTTAGACCAACTTCTTTTAGAACATATATAGTTTGATAGACTCGTTTATTAACTCAAGCTCGAGCTCGAAAGCTCGTTTATGATTATTAAAATGATACTAATACTTAATGAGTAAGCTAAGGTGTATGTAACTTATATACTTATAGATTTATCATTAAGCTCGAATAGCTCGTTCGGCTCGTTAAGCTAGAATATCTTGTTCGGCTCGTTAAGCTCGCTCGGCTCGAGACAATTAAACGAGTTTTCGAACGAGCCGAGCTTAATATTAGTTTTCAAAGCTCGACTCGCCAAATTAAACGAACACTAATATTTGTCCGAGATCGGCTCGGGCTCGAGAGTATTAAATTCAAACTCGAGTTAAACGAGCTCGAGCTCGAGTAGCTCGTTAAAAGCTCGACTCATTTACACCCCTAGTTGTGACTCAAAAGATTCTTCTCCTAGATGCTTATTAACAAATGTAGCATTCTTTTCTTGATCTTGAAGCCTCTGAGGCTCTTAGGAGGCTTGATAATCTTTTGATGGCATGGTTTGCTTCTTGGGAGTAGCAGACATCAGAGTAACAGTAGGCATATTGGGCACATAGATATGAACATCATCATCTGATGAAGAAACTTCTTCTTGAGTACCTGCATTAGTTGCACTAGACTCCTCACCTGCATTGTTAGTTTGACAATCCTTTTGCATAGAATAGTAATCCATAGAGTTAGTTAGATAATATAAATCAAACATCCAAGCATAACCTATTCCTTGGACATTGGGTTTATTTTCTAAGAAATTAACATGGGCATTTTCTTCAACCTTTTTAGATGCCAAATTATAAACCCTATATGCTTTACTTTGTAATGAATATCCTACAAGATATCCTGGATCAGACTTTCCATCAAACTTTCCCAAATGATCAAGAGTATTTAGTATAGACACATGACACCCAAAAGGTCTTAAAAGACTTATGGTAGGCTTAACACCAGTCAAAAGTTCATAAGGTGTTTTGTTTTGAGGCTTGGTCACTAAGACTCTATTTAACACATAACATGCAGTGTTGATTGCTTCTGCCCAAAAGGTATTTGGCAAAAGAGAATCAGCCAGCATAGTTCTAGCAGCCTCAATTAGTGTCCTATTCTTCCTTTCAGCTACTCCATTTTGTTGTGGAGTCCTAGGATTACTAAATTGTCTCTTAATGCCTTTAGACCTACAGAATTCATCAAATTTAGCATTCTTAAATTCTGTCCCATTATCTGTCCTAATGATTAAAACTTGTTTAGTGAACTATTTTTCAACTAAAGTGATAAAATCCTTAAGTAATTCATTGGTTTCACTCTTAAGAGCTAAAAAGAAAACCCAACTGAATCTTCTATAATCATCAGTTATGACTAGACAAAAGGTCTTATGACTAACGCTTCTTATAGAAACTGGACCAAACAAATCCATATGCAAGAGTTGCATGGGTTTTGTCACAGTGTCGACAGTCTTGGTCTTACAAGAGGCTCTATGTCATTTACCTTTTTGACAAGCAGCACAGGTGAAATCATTTTAAAAATATTTGTTAGGTAACCCTCTAACAAAATTCCTATTCACTAGTCTGTTAAGATTCTTGAAATTCACATGACCTAACCTTTAATGCCATAAATTAGACTCATCATAAGAAGCCTTAGCTAGCAAACATGTAATACCACCTGTTGGAGTAATAGTATGAAGATTAAAGGTGTACATATTTTCTTGCCTGGATACTTTAAGCAGTATTTGAGATTCTTTAGGCATCTCAAAGTCTTTAGACAACACCAAGCAGTCTTTGTCTGTGAACAACACCTTGTTCTTCTTATCACACATTTGTGATACAAAAAAGAGATTGAACTTATTCAATTTTTTCACAAAGAACACATCTTCAATTTCCAACTACCCTGTATTGATTTTCCCTTTGCTAGTAATTCTACCTTTGCTTCCTCCAAAGGCTACTGGTCCTCCTCTGAATTCTTCAAATTCAGCAAGAAAATATTTGTTTCCTGTCATGTGTCTTGAGCATCCACTATCTACTATACCTTTGTCTTTCAGTTCATCAATAAGATGCCCCTGCATATACACAAAACTTATTAGTTTTTAAGAGGGACCCAAGGCACATTTGGCTCAGATCTTGTGGGACCTACACACTTAAGAGTCTGTTCAGAAGCATTCCCAGTGATACTGATTTTACTCTTATACTTCATGGTTTCAGTTATATAGTCAAAAACATGGGGTGACTCTATGTGCTCAGACTTCTTTGCCTTAGGTACTGCTTTAGTAGTACTTGCTTTAACACATGGTTTTTCTCTTTTAGGAACCCACATTTGCACTGGTTTGTTATTAAACTTACTTCTAGATGTTTTGGCTTTTTCAACAACATTCTTAGAAGTCTTAGAAAACTTTGGTTTGACAAAATTTGAACCAACAATACTTAAGTTTGGTCTAGTAGTACTTGTAGGTCTAGACTTGTCGATACATGGTTTACCAGACTTCAAAGGTACTAGACCTTGTTTCATAAGTACTGCTCTAGGAACAAAACTTTTGGTAGAGTTATTTTTAACCTGTTTAGCTACCCTTGAGTGATCAAACTTAGGTTTGTCATTCTTAAGTTTCTGATTCCTATTAACCTGTG
The DNA here is from genome assembly GCA_025667525.1 of Glebionis coronaria. Classification (NCBI taxonomy): domain Eukaryota; kingdom Viridiplantae; phylum Streptophyta; class Magnoliopsida; order Asterales; family Asteraceae; genus Glebionis; species Glebionis coronaria. The sequence goes on along the minus strand of CM046874.1, from coordinate 14,185,598 downwards.
CATTTTTCCCATTACTGTTTTTCATGACCTTTTGTGCAGCCTTTTGTTTCACAATTTTATCTTCATGCAAAGTACAATCTTTGATAAAATGACTCAGACTACCACAAACATAACATCCTTTTCTTCTCAAAGAAGACCCAAAAGGTTGTTTTGACTTAACTTTCTCAAAACCTAACCCACCCCTCTTGGTTTTATTATGTTTTACATTATTTTCCAACATCTTGCTAGGAGTTTTTACCTGCTTGGGAGCAGAACTAGTCTTAGATTCTTAAGAAACAAAATTGTTCATTATAGGTGGATAAACAATGTTCTTGGTCACAACAGTCTTATCTTGGGACAAAGTACTATAGTTTGAGGTATTTTTAACTTTTGGTTCTTCTAACTCTATACTTGTATCTTTACTAGGGGAATGAAAATTCCTGATAGTGGTGTTCCTTCAGCATATCTATCATTCTAAGGTGTATTATCTGACTCACTAGAACTATCAAAAATCCCCTTTGATAAGTCCTTGTCAGTTAAAGTTATCCCAGGTTGGTCCTCAATATATCCTAGGCCTGACTTATCATAATACCCCATTTGTGAATTAATCAGTTTTCCCAATCCTTTAGAGGACTTTTGCCAATGATTAATCACTTCCCTTTCATTATAAAGACTGGCTTTTAAAGCTTCATTTTCTGCTGACACTTTTAAAGGTTGTCTTTCAAAGGTTTTAATTTTCACATCTTTTTCCCTCATTTGAAGAGTTAAAATTATTATTTTCTCTTCATAGTTTTGTTGAGCCTTTTTATACAAAACTATATTTTCTTCTAACTTAGCAACACCCTGTTTAAAAGCATTTAGTTCTACAGTACATGTGTTGACTTTTTGATACTGTTCCTCTAGTTCTACTTTTAAGCTATTAAACTTAAGAACACAGTCTTTAGAACAAGGATGTACCTCAGTATCTTCATGTGAGAGAGCCATTAGACCAAGCTCTTCTTCTTCTTCATCATCTTCAGCCCAGTTCACCACTCCATCTACATTTACCAATGCTTTGGTTCCTTTAGGACTCCTGCTATTTCCTTTTGGAAAGCTTTCAGTTATTCTTGGACTGGTTCTATAGTTGTTCTTGGACTTTTGAATGCTACTCTCAGCTTTGTCTCTAGTGCATTCTCTTGCAAAGTATCCATTCCTTCCACAGTTATAGCATTTAACTTTGGACTTGTCATATCCTAATGGCTCATTAGGATCAACAGTCATATTTCTTCCAGTCTTCTTCAAGAACCTATTAGATCTTACTAACACCATAGCAGCTTGCCATTTAAGATCCATCTCTTCAATATCAGCATCATCCATTTGGAACAAGTCATTGAGTGTTAATCTTGGCCTGTTGTCTTGTCCAGCAAAGAATGAGAAGGCATCATTGTCACTAAACAATGGTGAAGATCTTCCATGTGGATATTGAGAGACTATGGGGTTGCCTTCAGTACTTTGTAGGTAAGTACCGCTTGTAATTCCCCCAGTGGTATTTGTGAAGTATGTACCGCTACTTGATCTACTAGCGGTATTATGAAAATAAGTACCGATGTTTCCTTCTGACACAAAAGCCAAGTTAGACTTTGTTGTAGTCGTTGCCTTGGTCACCTCAATGCCTTTCACATCCATCTCGTATGCTCTAATATTGTTGTAGAGATGATTAAAAGGAATTGTTTCCATATCATCTCTTGTGATGAAGTGCATAGCCATTGCTTTCCACTCTTGTGGAACACTCCTTAAGAATTTTAGATTAGCTTCTTCATTAGGAATTACTTGTCCATAAACTGCCAATTGAATAAGCAACTTACTGAATCTTCCATAGCCACCATGTATTCCCTCTATACTAGAAATTGAGAAGTTATCGAATTCTTCCTTAAGAACAATCTTCTTCATCTTCTTAGATTTGTCATTACCTCCAAATCTAAGTTTTATGGCATCCCACATAGCTTTAGCATCCTTATAATGATGAAAGTTGGGCAAGATGTCTTCTGAAAAAGCCATAGCCAAAGCAGTTCTGGCTTTTCACTATCTGATCTCTGCTTGTACCTCCTCAGCAGTCACAACAGGTATAGCATAGCATGTACCATCAGGCAACTAGTGTAGCTTCTTAGGTGTATTCCCATTCTTGACAACTTGCACACAGTGTGATATGTGTGATTCAAGTAATGTTCCATCTGCATAGCCCATGTCTCATAATTGTCACCTTTGAGCACTGGGAGCTTGAAAGCAGAAAGAGTATGAGAATGTGTTGTAGTTGTAGAGGTAGCTACATCATTCACGGCTTGAACACCTTGTACTGGTGCAGGATGCACAACTTGTGGTTGTCCCTATAGTATTGGATCAGGGTTTTGAACATCATCCAAGTGAGCGGCATCACCATGTTGAGACATTGAGTTTTGGTGTGAGTGGAGTGTATGGGGTTGTGTTCTTCTTTTTCAGTGTTTCTCAACAAGCTCTGATACCACTTGTTGATCACTCTGATTGGATCTATATTCTGTCAAGAACTAATATAGTGGTTTGTAATCAAACTAAAACACTTTGAGAACTCTTACTCAAACTAAATAAGTTACGCGGAATCTAACTTATAAAGCACAGAAGAACAAAATTACTTTTAACTATTCGATTCTCTTATTAATCGACTTGAATGAGGTACATGAATGACATTGTACCTATGTTCCTTTTATAGAGTAAGGAACCCTAGAATATTCTATAAAGATAACTATATCACAGACGATATATTATCAATATTCTAACTATTTAAGTATATCACATAAGATATACTCTAACTATAACTATGACATATCTTATACAAAGATATATTCGTCTTAATCAATATAGCGGTACTTACTTTATAAGTAGCAGTACTTACTATGTATCGCGTTAACACTAATGGTACTTGAAAGATAACTAACAGTACTTGAACAATACTAACCGTACTTGACACTTAACAAATAAATCCCAGCAGTGACCTTGATGAAACTGTTTATATGAAACCACCCCAAGGATATCTTCCTGGGGGTGATAACATGGTCTGTAAGCTTAAAAAATCATTGTAAGGGCTTAAACAAGCTCATAGGCAATGGAATGCTAAGTTGGTTGCTGTCTTGAATGACAATGGTTTTGTTCAAGGTAAATCTGATTACTCTTTATACACTAAGTCTCTTGGTAATATCTTTCTTGCCTTACTTGTGTATGTTGATGATATCATTATTACTGGGAACAACATTGTTAAGATTGAGAAGTTTAAAACCTTTCTCAAAACTAAGTTCATGTTTAAGGACTTAGGAAAATTGAAATACTTTTTGAGTATTGAGGTTATTGATACTGATTGTGGCATTTGTCTGAACCAAAGAAAATATGTGTTGGACCTTCTTTTTGAGTATGGTTTGCTTGCTTGTAAACCTGTTAGCACCCCCTCGGTTACTAAACTTGCTTATCTAATGTTGATGATCCTCTTCTTGATAATATTGTTGATTATCAAAAGTTGATGGGTAAGCTTATCTACTTGACCAATACAAGACCTGACATATCTTATGTTGTCCACTGCCTAAGTCAATTTATGCACTCTCCTTTGAATTCTCATCTTAGGATAGCCTTCAAAATATTAAGATATCTAAAAGGTTCTCCAGGTTTGGGCATTCACATTAAGAAGACATCTGGTATGTTTCTTAGTGCTTATTCTGATGCTGATTGGGCTAAGTGTGTTGTCACTAGAAAGAATGTTACTGGTTATTGTGTGTTTGTTAACAATAATCTTGTATCATGGAAGAGTAAAAAACAAAATACTCTCTCCAAATCTTCCACTGAAGCAGAGTATAGAGATCTTGCTTCAGTGACCAATGAGGTTATTTGGATTCTTAAGGTCATAAATGATTTACATTGTGATAACCTTTTGCCTGTAACCTTATATTGTAATAGCAACTCAGCTACCAAGTTAGTTGCTAATCCAGTCTTTCATGAAAGGACTAAACGTTTAGAAACTGATTTGCACTTTGTAAGGGAAAAAATTCTAAATGGTGTGGTTAAAACATGTAAGGTGGATTCTGCTAATCAAATAGCAGATATCCTCACTAAAGGACTGGATACATTACAGCACAACACCCTTGTTGAAAAACTTGGGATGTTGAACATATATGAAGTATCAAATTAAGGGGGGATATTAAATTTATGGACCTAATCAGATACCATTTGATATCTCAGGGACTTATTATGTATGTTTTTGTTCTTTTAGTTAGCTATTTGGATTTGCTTTGTTGCTGTATGGATCATGAGGGACTTTCAAGCCCAGTATTGGCCCATGTCATTCACAAGCCCAAGCCCTCAACCATTAGCCTTGTAACGGTCCTATTGGCTTCTTAATAAAACCTAAACGCTCCTTCATTTGTTTGTATCTGGGTTTTTCATCTGTGTGTGTTTATGAGAGTCTTTCTCTCTCTTTTTCAAATCATGTAACCCAGATCTTTGTTGTTCTTTATCTTTGTAAAACTATTATCACTTTAGATAATAGGATCATACCAGATTAGCTGTGGTAATCTTTGTTTTGTTTTAAATCTTTGAACTTGTTTATTTATGAAAGGTTTTGATTATGAATTTCTATCTTGATTAATCTTATCTTATTAAGCTTTTCTTCAGTAAGTAGGATCGTAAACTCGCACATAAACTTATAAGGTCGTGTGTCGATACGAGTTTATAATTTTTTTTATCTTACACACAGTTACAGTTAGCGCATTACTTTGGTTAGGCCAAGAAATAAAAATTAGTGATCTCTATTAAAGTAAAAACACTAATTTTCTAGTCAAATACATATCTTTTGATTTTATGACTCCCATGTTGAGAAAAGTTTAATGTAAACTTTTTTTTAATATAAACTCAATCAAATCAATCACAAACTATTTATTTTTTTCATTTAACAAAAAAACTCATTTTTTAAAAATTAAATATCTCACAAACCGTTAATCGTTATGTAAAACGAAACATGTAAAACCCGCATGCTTTTACCATGAACAGTACCCTCATGATAGTACGTACATGATTAGAACTTTCCTTTTATAACATGTTTACGTTTCACGAACAAGAATTACAAGTATTACGTACGTGTTATAACACGATAAGTATTTATTACGTATTAACACACGATAATTATTTCAATAATAATTATAAGCACGAACATACGAACATGAAATCATGAACGTAAATTAATCACGAGCTTAGTATTACGTATGTATGTATATTTATTACGATCACGAATAAATATATTAAGTCACGAACGATAACTAATTAAATCACATAAAACACGAACACGAGAACACACTTATTATTTAGACACGGAAAATGTTCGGGTTACCCCCCATGTGGGCCCCTTACCCACAGACACAACAAGACAAAAGGGCCAAGCCCATTAATTTTTACTAAACTAGAATTTGGGAGAAAGTTATTTTCATAATAACAAAAATAGTGAAAACAAGAAAACCCTAAAAATCTTTTCTCCTTTCTCCTTGTTCTTGGCCGCCGGGTATACACACACCAAAGGGGTGTTTTGGTTGATTTTTGGTGTTCGATTATTGCAAGGATTGTTAGTGTGTTCATCTTTCTTGATTCACGTGATCAGTATAAACTTTAAACCTCTTTTCTTTATGTTTTTTATTTTACAAATCACATTAAATCATGAATGTTTTTAATAACAAATTAAAAACAAGTAAAAACATGTTATTTAATCATGGGGTAAATTAAATAAATGGTTAAGGGGTGTTTGTTTGTTGGCCGACGCATAACCGAGCCCCAAGGGGGGGGGGGGTCTCGGCTTGATTTCTCTCGCACCAACCGTGACCTTATAGTCTCGGTGTGGTGGTGGTGTGTCACGGTAGCAGGAAAAGGGGAGACCCCAAACCTCGATCGGGGCATGATGGTGCTCGGGTAGGCCACGACAGCAAGGGGACACCGGCTAGCCGGTGGGAAACCTTGGCTAGCCGGTGGGTAGGTTGACCAAGGGTGTATTGGGTCCGGTTCACGGGTTAAAACACGGGTCGGGTTCACACATGTTTAGAATAAAACACGGTCTGGTTCATGAGTTATTTTTACAAGGTTAAATATTTTTACAAGTTATATTTTTTACAAGACTTAAATTAAATTAATTAAAAATATGAACATGATTAATTTAATTTACATGACTTAGGTTATTAATTTTATTATTAATACATGAATTTTAACCTAAGTATTTTTCCATTTAATTAGACTATATAATTAATTAATTATTAAAATCATGACTTATAATTAATTAATTTACATGACTTAGGTTATATTATTAATAGATAATAATACATGTTTTAACCTAAGTATTTATTTTTTTACCTTTATTTAATTAAATCATGTTATATATAAGTAAATACTTTAACCTATAGTTTATTTAATTCACATGAAATAATTAATAAACTATTAATTACATGACTTAGAATATTAATCAGTAAACACTTAAGCTTATATAATTAGCTTAAGTATCCAACTTATATCTAATTATGGAAACTTTCTATTTTTAGAAACTTATTTAATTAAGGCAGCTAATCTATTTCTGGAAACTTTCTATTTTTAGAAACTTATCTATTTTAAGCAGTAAATCTATTTTTGGAAACTTTCTATTTTTGGTAACTTTCTATTTTTGGAAACTTTCTATTTTAGGAAACCTGCTGTTTTTAGAAAGTTACTTATTATTACACAAAAAGTATAATAATACATGAAATACAAGTAATACTTAATCAGAATAGAAAGAATATTTGATAAACACAGTATAAAGCTTAAATCAGTAAAACATGACATGAACATATAAAACAAGCTAAGACATGATATAAAACCAGTACGTACTCAGTAATCAGATACTTATACACGTATGTATTTTTGTAGCATTAGTGATACCGAAGTAGGACTCTCTTCCGTTCGTCTTCTTCGTTCACTGGACACAAGGTACGGATTCTCCGTCCTTTCAGTATGGACATTCTTCCTTATTAGGATTTCCCCGTATGCAGCCAACTGTTTTCCCCAGTATATGTTTTATATGTTTTTGAATTGCTATGTTTAATTAGAATACCTATAGCCATATACATGCATGACCAGTTTCACCTAGTTATGGAGGTACCATAACCATAACACTGGAGGCACCAGTGTTATGACTTCACCAAGACGGAGTGATAGCTCGTGGCGTCCCTTTCAGCTTTTGGCCATATTATTATTATCAGGTGGGGCCTATGGGTGCATCCTAGTTTACATGTTTTCAGCAGATTATTCAGTGTGAATGTGGTGTGTGCCTTGCATCCTTCACAAGGAGCTGATCCCTCCTACCCAAACCAGTATATTAAATTAGATGCAACCCCTCTAATTTGCATGACGAGGTCACCCCTCCAAGTATTCATGCACGTGGATAATTCATGACCTATATTGGCTAATGGTAAACATGTTAAACAATTTTTAATAAGATAAACATAAGGCTTTTCAAACTATAAAACCAGTTTTATGAACATGTTCCAGGTTTTCCAGGACTTATACATTTCCGTTGCTATTAGTCTTATTTATGTTTCAGCCATTCATACTATGTCGTATATCCGTGCATTGAGCGTTATGCTCAGCCGTTACTTTCCTTTCCATGTCCCAAAACGGCAGGTACCTAAAGTTAGACTGGAGCAATTGGAGGACACGCATAGGATGGGAGCTACCTTAGACTTCTTCTCCTCATGCCTTCATATATTTATGCTTGTTTAGTCTTCCTCTTGTTCATTTACTTTATTTATGTTTTGGGCTTATGTTTGGGAACCGATGTTTGATTTCGGTTTTCCCTATGGTCATGTATGTTTAGTACATATTACCTTGCATGCTTTGATGACACGCCATAATCACGCGTGACATTCCATTTATCAAAATGGGGTGTTACAATTATGGTATCAGAGCCAAGGCTTCGACCTGTAGGCTCTAAAACTTGACTTGTGACTAGTGGGTAGTCACCAAGAGCTTCCTAAGCCAACGCTTGTTATTCCACGTATTCATGTGCTCAGCGCATTGTTCTTTCAACCATGATGTTTTCAGCACCTTGATGCTTTATCCTTGATGTTTTCATCGATATTATTTTACTAATATGGATGGACAATCGTCATTCATATTTAGTTATGTGTCGTTGTTTCATGCATGATCTTCTTCGTGAACTGTGACTAGGTGGACTGAACCCCAGTAGTCCATAATTAGTCACATAAATTTTTTTTCTGATAAGTTTTTATAGATCAGTTTCATTTATTTATGTTTCATGTATCATTGTTGCAGGAATTATGACTAAGTAATGGTTGGTACAGGACTGGCCCTATTTAGTCGCATGTGTTTTATCGAAACTTTTAACTTTGGGACCGACCCATAGGCGTCCCCTTGCCATGTCTTTTGTTTTGGGACCGACCCATAGGCGTTCCCTTGCGCATATAAAGGTTTTTATAAACTGCATCATGCATTCACGCACTGTTTTCATGCATAAAATTTTTCTCATGCTTTATCGGCATACAAAATTTTCATGTCCCCTCATAAATTATGTCTTTTAATGTCAAGTATGCTTTCATGGTTAACTTCATTTTCATGTTGATTACGTTTTATGCTCTCTCATGATTAATTTCATTCCAAGATTTTTTAGGTTGATTTCATCCTCATGTTAAGTATGTATTAAGTCTCCTTATGTTGATTATGTTCTCATCATGTCGATCATGCCCTCATGCTAGACATTGTTGGATTTCATTGAATCCTGCTTTCATGATAGTCATGGTTGGTTTTCATTAATCATGCTTTCAAGAAAATCATTGTTGAAATTCGTATAACCACACGTTAGTGTTTCTCTATGCAACCAGAATGAGGTATACACTGGCATTGCCAGGTTATCATGATGGTCTTTCTAACCGTTTAACCAGTTATTTTCCTTTAAATCATGTCAGACGATCGACCCCATACCGATCATTTCATGTGCATTCCATGTGTACTCCATGTACCGTATTCCATGTGTATTACACGTACCTTAATCCAGGTGTATTTCACTTGCAATACTTCATGAGTATTCGCTAGTCGATTCGAAATCATCTCAGGCGTATGTTCACTTGCTGATATTCTACAAGATTGCTGATGGCGCTCATAACTTGGAGATGTTATTAAAGGTTGATGTTGCTGATGTTTGGACACGCTACGAGATGCGGATGCTGTTTACAACCTGGAGATCCTACAAAACGAAGACAAAGGCGTTAGAGCAAAGAAATTGGACGAGAAGATGCTTCACCATCAGACGATTTCCATCAATCATTGTCCCTAATTCTTAGTTACATGTCACACGTTATTCAGTTGTCGTTTCAGTCATATGTGTGCAAACCGGTACCAGCCGGCCACTCAGCTAAATAGTTACATGAATCACAGTCATGAGAATGACCGTCATGAAACTGACAGACAAGACGATAATAACAACTACTATGACAGTAACTATCCTAGCAATCGCAACCGAAGCTCCGGCCGCGGACGTGATCAGAAATACAAAGGATCATTAGTCCAACCGATCCGCCAATTCTGGCATAATAACCTAATATTTCTAGTTCTAATTTATTCACATCCCGAGACCCATGTCAAGACATCAGTCAAGACACATGTCTCACGTATACTTTCTGAAGACACATGTCAAGACACCAGTCGGGACACATGTCATGCTTACATTTCCCAAGACACGAGTCAAGACACATGACTCACGTCTAATTATGGAGCATCTCTAAGAAATTCAGGGTACCCTCCAAAGGTATATCCATTTTGTTGTGCCATGTATTAATCAGGCCACAAGAATTTTAGTACCATCGTCGGCGTATCAATAAGATCTGTCACGATTGCTCGATGACACTTCATCTCTTGCACCCATATTTCATATATTCATGACCATGAAGGACGCCATTCGTATTCCCCAGGTATACGAAGGTTTTCCTTCAGCCTAATGATAAGATCCAAGCTGCTAACACATTACCTTGGACAGATGCGAGTTGATTTCATCCTAATTATGGACTACGAACAGCACACCATGCTATGACTCACGATTTTGTACAGTAATGTTTAGGCTCTTGAATATATTTAGCATGATTTTCCAACAGGAAAATCTGTACAAATTATTTATGCTTTACAAGCACGTGCGTTGTTAGCTATGACTGCTAAATATTCTAGCTGTCAGTTAAGACACGACCACTTAAGTCCTTTTACACATAACCAGCTGATTATACCAAAATCTTACCATACATTCCAGAAGATCCTTCAAGGAGAAGGACGGTACCATGAGATTATGCGTCGACTACCGTCGATTTAAGCAAATCACCATTCATAACCGTTATTCTCCATGACGTATTGACGACATGTCCAATCAACTTAAGGGTGTCAAACACTTTTCCAAGATCGGATTCATGATCATACCACCAACAGCGACGAGTGGAAGAGCAGGACATTTCCATGACTGCTATTTGTACACGACTTGGTCATGCTAAATTCATGATTCTATATTAGTCTCATAAATGCTCCAACTGCATTATGGACTTAATAAATTGAGTTTCCATGAACTCATAAACAAATTCATCAGTATTTTCATCTATGACAACCTAACCTTCTCTAAGTCTAGAGAAGAGCAGGAAGACCCTATTTGCACTATGTTGCAAATTCTACGACAGGAGAAATTTCACCCTGAAATTTTCCAATCTAAATTCTGGTTGATTATAGTGACACGCTGAATTGCATTGATTATCACGGTTAATCTTACCAGGACTCAGCTTATGCATAAAGGTGAGAACCCTACACTACGTTAGGGGTTCCAAGAAAATCCTACGCTAAGAAATGTCTAATTTCAGACACCCAGAGTTTCGCAAACTTCTATGTATCAAGTTGCTACGAAGCAAGATACAGTTATGTTCATATCTAAGTACCTGACATACCAACAGGCTAAGATAGAACACCAACAAACTAAGATGTTGTACCACCTACAGAAATTGTGAGCAGAAATGGGACAGGATCTCCATGGATTTTGGTTACCAGATTAACGCAAACTCAAAAGAAGCAAGATGCTATCTGGGTTATTCCCAACAGTTTGATCAAGTCTTCGGAATCCTTACATCCGCAAGGATTTCAGAACCAACAGATTGATCGGACATGTTCCAGCCAAGGCTCATCCGATCACTTGGTAATCCATCAGCTATCGGGTCAGACAAGGGTTCACAATTGTGCTCCTTATTTACGTCCACGTCCTTGTTCTAATTTCACGACTTGCTTTCACGCTCACGTTCATGACATTATTCACGTTCATGATCGTATCTTGGCTTACGATTTTAAGTTCATCTTCGTTCTGGGAAGTTCTATAAGAACTAGAGAGATCAGACTCAAGTTTAGTATAACTCTATCCTCAAATATACGTTTCACGTCACATTCCACGACTCACCTTCTAGCGTTTGGCGTTACCGCAGTTGTATTACATGTTCACGATATGTTTCACATGTCATGTTCATTCCACGTTCCTCATATCACGTTCACGATATGTTACACGTATCATGGATCACGATATGTTTGCTCATACTACACTCACCATTCTCCATGTATGACGTTCAAAATTTTTCACGTTGTTGGGTCAAAAAGTTGATGTGGCAGAAACTCAAAAATGAAGAAAACGTGAAGTATTTGTCTAGGCGTTGACAAGAGCATTCCAAGCGTTGACAAGAGTTATTTAGGCGTTGATGGAATCAAGCATTGTCAAGAGCAATCCAAGCATTGTCACATGCAATTCAAGCATTGACAAAACGTAGACAAAAGAAGCTAATGGAAGCTTCTATTTAGATAAACATGCAAAAGATATTCTGCATAATTTATTTAAATAGAAGATTTACTTGTTTATTCATTCTTATCTCTTGTAAACCCTAATCCTTACACTATAAAAGGAACCAAGGGTTATTAGGTTTTTCATAACTTTCATATACAATGTAAACCTAAAGTGTGTGTCGACTAGGTGTGGGATTCAATGTACACACACCTAGTGGTTGTTCGTTATTAATATAATGAGCAATCCCTTTTGTTTTAATTCGTGTACCTTGTGCCTAAACACCTTGTTCATGATCATTGTTCTATTCCGCTATGTTATCATATGAACGATGATCAACTTAGATATAATGGTTCTTAACCATTGAGTCGAACGATCAATAGGACTCATCAATTGGTATCAGAGCCTAAGGCTCGTGATATCTAGGTCCGACGAGGTGTTCGTGTATGGTGAAGAAGAAAAATTCGTATGGAGTTTTTCTGGACGTTTTTGTGTGCGCAGCAGTATTCAGAAGGTCATAACTTTTGATTGAACCGTTGGATCGTCACGAAATTTTTTATGTGTGTTCTACATACATAGATCTAAACATCCACCGGAGGGATTGTCGAGTTTTATCCCCAGGCAAAAGTTATTAAGCATCGAAGTTGGCTGATGGATGATTTTCAGTTTTCTGCTTTTACATAAAATCATGAACTAGGGTTTCTCAAACCCTAGATCTACTTAAAAGCAGGAAGAATTGCAGTTTGTGGCTGTTATGATTCAAGATAACACTTGATCTAAGGTTTATTTACAAACCCTAATTAGGGTTTTGGTGCTTAAAGTTTTAAAACCCTAGATCGAGGCTTGTAATGTAGCAGCATCTTGTGATTCGTGATACATGAAGTAAAAAAAGAGGGATATGTGCTGATTGGTTTGATGCATATATTTTTCACTTGGTTATTGTTTGTGGTCCCAGGAAGAAAAGCTGCAAACTGAAAATCAAAGATTTGAGGCAGTGAACATGGCTCGACTTTATTTACTGGTTCAATTGGTCATCCCATGATGCAAGCGAATCCGATTGGTTCTCATGTATAGATTCTGTTCACACGATTGAAGTCTTCCAATTGGTTGTTACCTTGTGACTTTGCATTCACACGGTCCATGATTTCTGATTGGTTGATATTTATTACATTCACACGGCCAAGGAGAAACCCTAATAGTTGTCATCTGAAGCTTTGATCGTATACATGCTCGTCTATTATTATTCAGATGGGGCTGCATCTATTTACAAACCTTTCGTTCCTCATTGGTCAGAATTAGTGTGTTCACACGGTTGAAAGTTTTCAATTGGTGAATACATGCGAGTGAGATTTAAGATACTTGTGTTCACACGGTGGTTAGATGTTGATTGGCTATTAGTATCTTGTGTTCACACGGTGGAAGAGCTATGATTGGAGGAAAGAACACTTGAACATATATATATCATGCGTATGTACGCTGATGTGTACTTTGTGGATACACGTCTAGATGAGTGAATTTAGACGCTGATATTCATTTTTAAGACGCTGACAGAAGTGAACGCTGATGAGTATAGGTCAGACGCTGACATGATTTTAGGTTGGCGCTGATGTTTGTTATTTGGGCGCTGACAGGAAGGGTTTCGACGCTGACAGGAATAAGTCAACGCTGATAGAGTTGACAGTGTCGTCCGATATATGAGCTTCAACGCTGATAGGTATTGTCAAATATCGGACAATACATCTGACCAAGATATTGGACAGAAGAGATATTGGACAACACAAAGTTTGCTGCTGTTTGAGAAAACTGGTACGTTTTAAGCACACAAAAAGGAGGAAAATACACACAAAGGTACATGGAATCTCCATTTTAATTCAGAATATCATGATGATATTTATGGCTCGGATATTTTTACAAGGAGTAAATGGTTTTTAAGTAAGTTAGCAATAATTCATGAAGACTTTGTTTAATATTCGAATATGTAATCGGGATAGCCTTGTGAAAGAGTTATTCGACTTCTAACTTTTACATATGAGGATATTGGTTCATTAAGACTTGTCATGAAGAGGTGTTAGCTTAAAGGGAAGAATTCTTATGGTAAGTTTGATGATTGAAGAAGATTTTCGCGAGTTTGTGTTCTATCATATCTTAAAGTGCCTAGACTTTAAAGGTAACTTGTTCGTGCTTTACATGGTTGGTGACGAAGACTTGTCATAAACACTTGAAGGAGTTACATTATCGTGCTTAGTGTCTCACAAAGGATGAGAATATTGACAAGGGATCGAGGTCTACTTATATCCTCCTCTATAAGTTCTTAGTCACATGGATAGTACAAGACATGGAACACAAGGTTGGGTTATTTTACTTCTACATCAAAAATATTATATTAATTGTTCTTCAAGATCATTACATAGAGCTACTTCTGGAGAATCTTCAACATTGCATACATTGTTTACTTCCTTGTTGATGTGACAAAAAGGGGAAGAAAATACATGCTACACTTGAGGGGAAGCAATTTGAAGATCATGTATAACTTACAAGAGATACACATAGAAGTTTTGCCACTATCAACTAGGGGAAGATTGTTGGGTCAAAAAGTTGATGTGGCAGAAACTCAAAAATGAAGAAAACGTGAAGTATTTGTCTAGGCGTTGACAAGAGCATTCCAAGCGTTGACAAGAGTTATTTAGGCGTTGATGGAATCAAGCATTGTCAAGAGCAATCCAAGCATTGTCACATGCAATTCAAGCATTGACAAAACGTAGACAAAAGAAGCTAATGGAAGCTTCTATTTAGATAAACATGCAAAAGATATTCTGCATAAGTTTATTTAAATAGAAGATTTACTTGTTTATTCATTCTTATCTCTTGTAAGTTATACATGATCTTCAAATTGCTTCCCCTCAAGTGTAGCATGTATTTTTTTTTATTTTTTTTTTTTTTTTAAACAAAAGGGATGTTCATTATATTGATAACAAACATCCACTAGACGTGTATACATTTAATCCCACGTCTAGTGCGACACACATTTAATTGTTCTTCAAGATCATTACATAGAGCTACTTCTGGAGAATCTTCAACATTGCATACATTGTTTACTTCCTTGTTGATGTGACAAAAAGGGGAAGAAAATACATGCTACACTTGAGGGGAAGCAATTTGAAGATCATGTATAACTTACAAGAGATACACATAGAAGTTTTGCCACTATCAACTAGGGGAAGATTGTTGGGTCAAAAAGTTGATGTGGCAGAAACTCAAAAATGAAGAAAACGTGAAGTATTTGTCTAGGCGTTGACAAGAGCATTCCAAGCGTTGACAAGAGTTATTTAGGCGTTGATGGAATCAAGCATTGTCAAGAGCAATCCAAGCATTGTCACATGCAATTCAAGCATTGACAAAACGTAGACAAAAGAAGCTAATGGAAGCTTCTATTTAGATAAACATGCATAAGATATTCTGCATAAGTTTATTTAAATAGAAGATTTACTTGTTTATTCATTCTTATCTCTTGTAAACCCTAATCCTTACACTATAAAAGGAACCAAGGGTTATTAGGTTTTTCATAACTTTCATATACAATGTAAACCTAAAGTGTGTGTCGACTAGGTGTGGGATTCAATGTACACACACCTAGTGGTTGTTCGTTATTAATATAATGAGCAATCCCTTTTGTTTTAATTCATGTTATTCGTGTCTAAACACCTTGTCATGATCATTGTTCTTTTCCGCTATGTTATCATATGAATGATGATCAACCTAGATATAATGGTTCTTAACCATTGAGTCTAACGATCAATAGGGAACCACACACGTGTCACGTTCAAAATTTTTCACGTACTACGTTTCAATATGTCTTGCGCATCGTTGCTAATTATCAGTTAGGTTAGATTATTTTCGCATTATAACGTTCCAGTTAACCTTGCACGTTAATTCTTATTCCCTCGATTAAATTCAGGGGATCTATCTTACGTTGATAACCATGAACTTTTAAGTATGTTCAAGTCAAGGTCAGGAGGACCAAGATTTATCATTTAAGTCAAGATCTTGTGAAGGAACCGTTCCAAGCGGGAAGCCACCTGGAAACGGACAAGTTCATCCGGACTTCTTATCCGTTTTTCTCTTATCGATTAGATATGTCCTTTCAGTCACGTCACGTTCCATGTCCTTTCAAGACATGTCACGTTTCATGTTCCTTTTTCCCATGTCACCTTCATGTCCCTTTTATCTTACATACCCTCTCAGTTGGATTCGGGTATGTTCCTCTTTCAGCTTACCTTATCTATAATTCGGGGACGAATTATTCTTTTTAGGGGGGAAGAGTTGTAAAACCCGCATGCTTTTACCATGAACAGTACCCTCATGATAGTACGTACATGATTAGAACTTTCCTTTTATAACATGTTTACGTTTCACGAACAAGAATTACAAGTATTACGTACGTGTTATAACACAATAAGTATTTATTACGTATTAACACACGATAATTATTTTAATAATAATTATAATCACGAACATACAAACATGAAATCATGAACGTAAATTAATCACGAGCTTAGTATTACGTATGTATGTATATTTATTACGACCACGAATAAATATATTAAGTCACGTTAAATCACGTAAAACACGAACACGAGAACACACTTATTATTTAGACATGGAAAATGTTCGGGTTACCCCCATGTGGGCCCCTTACCCACGGACACAACAAGACAAAAGGGCCAAGCCAATTAATTTTTACTAAACTAGAATTTGGGAGAAAGTTATTTTCATAATAACAAAAATAGTGAAAACAAGAAAAACCTAAAAATCTTTTCTCCTTTCTCCTTGTTCTTGGCCGCCGGGTATACACACACCAAAGGGGTGTTTTGGTTGATTTTTGGTGTTCGATTATTGCAAGGATTGTTAGTGTGTTCATCCTTCTTGATTCACGTGATCGGTATAAACTCTAAACCTCTTTTCTTTATGTTTTTGATTTTATAAATCACATGAAATCATGAATGTTTTTAATAACAAATTAAAAACAAGTAAAAACATATTATTTAATCATGGGGTAAATTAAATAAATGGTTAAGGGGTGTTTGTTTGTTGGTCGACGCATAACCGAGCCCCAAGGGAGGGTCTTGGCTTGATTTTTCTCGCACCAACCGAGACCTTATGGTCTCGGTGTGGTGGTGGTGTGTCACGGCAGCAGGAAAAGGGGAGACCCCGACCTCGGTCGGGGCATGATGGTGCTCGGGTAGGCCACGGCAACAAGGGGACACCGACTAGCCGGTGGGAAACCTTGGCTAGCCGGCGACTAGGTTGACCAAGGGTGTATTGGGTCCGGTTCACGGGTTAAAACACGGGTCCGGTTCACACATGTTTAGAATAAAACACGGTCCCGTTCATGAGTTATTTTTACAAGGTTAAATATTTTTACAATTTATATTTTTACAAGACTTAAATTAAATTAATTAAGAACATGAACATGATTAATTTAATTTACATGACTTAGGTTATTAATTTTATTATTAATACATGAATTTAACCTAAGTATTTTTCCATTTAATTAGACTATATAATTAATTAATTATTAAAATCATGACCTATATATAATTAATTTACATGAATTAGGTTATATTATTAATAGATAATAATACATGTTTTAACCTAAGTATTTATTTATTTTACCTTTATTTAATTAAATCATGTTATATTTAATTAAATACTTTAACCTATCGTTTATTTAATTCACATGAAATAATTAATATACTATTAATTACATGACTTAGAATATTAATCAGTAAACACTTAAGCTTATATAATTAGCTTAATTATCCAGCTTATATCTAATTATGGAAACTTTCTATTTTTAGAAACTTATTTAATTAAGGCAGCTAATCTATTTATGGAAACTTTCTACTTTTAGAAACTTATCTATTTTAAGCAGTAAATCTGTTTTTGGAAACTATCTATTTTTGGAAACTTTCTATTTTTTGTAACTTTCTATTTTTGGAAACTTTCTATTTTAGGAAACCTGCTATTTTTAGAAAGTTACTTATTATTACACAACAAGTATAATAATACATGAAATACAAGTAATACATAATCAGAATAGACAGAATATATGATAAACACAGTATAAAGCTTAAATCAGTAAAACATGACATGAACATATAAAACAAGCTAAGACATGATATAAAACCAGTACGTACTCAGTAATCAGATACTTATACACGTATGTATTTATGTAGCATTAGTGATACCGAAGTAGGACTCTCTTCCGTTCGTCTTCTTCGTTCACTAGACACAAGGTACGGATTCTCCGTCCTTTCAGTATGGACATTCTTCCTTATTAGGATTTTCTCCTATGCAGCCAATTATTTTCCCCGGTATATGTTTTATATGTTTTTGAATTGCTTATGTTTAATTAGAATACCTAAAGCCATATACATGCATGACCATTTTCACCTAGTTATGGAGGTACCATAACCATAACACTAGAGGCGCCAGTGTTATGACTTCACCACGACGGAGTGATAGCTCGTGGCGTCCCTTTCAGCTTTTGTCCATATTATTATTATCAGGTGGGGCGTATGGGTGCATCCTAATTTACATGTTTTCAGCAGATTATTCAGTGTGAATATGATGTGTGCCTTGCATACTTCACAAGGAGTTGTCCCTCCTACCCAAACCAGTATATTAAATTAGAGGCAGCCCCTCTAATTTGCATGACGAGGTCACCCCTCCAAGTATTCATGCACGTGGATAATTCATGACTTATATTGGTTAATGGTAAACATGTTAAACAGTTTCTAATAAGATAAACATAAGGCTTTTCAAACTATAAAACCAGTTTTATGAACATGTTCCAGGTTTTCCAGGACTTATACATTTCCGCTGCTATTAGTCTTATTTATGTTTCAGCCATTCATACTATGTCGTATATCCGTGCACTGAGCGTTATGCTCAGCCGTTACTTTCCTTTCCATGTCCCAAAACGACAGGTACCTAAAGTTAGACTGGAGCAATTGGAGGACTAGCATAGGATGGGAGCTACCTTAGACTTCTTCTCCTCATACCTTCATATATTTATGCTTGTTTAGTTTTCCTCTTGTTCATTTACTTTATTTAAGTTTTGGGCTTATGTTTGGGAACCGACGTTTGATTCCGGTTTTCCCTATGGTCATGTATGTTTAGTACATATTACCTTGCATGCTTTGATGACACGCCATAATCAGGCGTGACATTCCATTTATCAAAATGGGGTGTAACAAAACATATCATCGTGACGAGAATTAAATTATCTTTCTATCGATGAGGACTTTTATATACTTTCGACGATTTTTTTTTAGAAATCATATATGATCTTTATACGAATTATATTTTTTCAGAAAAAAAGTTCGGCGAAAGTATATATATGTGTCTCTCGATAGAAATATGATTTAACTCTCGTTGTAATTGTGTATTTTTGTCATTTAACGATTTATCTTTTGTGAGATATTTAAGTTTCAAAACAAAGATAAAAAAATGGTTTGAATGAATGTGATTGATTGATGTGGTATAAGTTAGAAAGATGGTTTACATTAATTTTAACTCCTCATATCTTATGTAATTTTATTCCCTTAAATTGTCAATTTGACGATAAAACTTAGACTTCTTTTTGCCTTTTATTTTTACTTTGACGTTTCATTTGAATTTAGCTATTTTCATATGAATTTATCTTTGATGTTGAACAGGACTAAGCATGACAGATTTAAAATTGACTCGGACCATTCGAATCGGACCGAACAATTTCGGTCCGCTCCTCGGGGTTTTTAACTATTTGATCTTTGGTCCGATCGGCTTGTGGTTCGATCTTATCAAATATCTCATAATCCGATTATGTCTAAAAAGGAGTGGATCGGACCGAGGACCGAACCGGATCGGACCGACCCAGACTGGAACATTTCAGTCCGACCTCAGTCTGGGATTTTAAATCATTTTGGTCCTCAGTTCGATTCGATACAGGCCCGATACTCAAAGTAGAAATGAAAATTGAAACCAGTTCCTGCTTGTCTTTTGTTTATAGAACATGGTAAATTAGTACTCCTAATGTTTTTAAATAAATATCAACTATTAACTTTTAAAGTTAATTGTTTTCAATTTTGACCTTATTATATCTCGCTTGTGTTATATAATACTTAATACAAATTATATGAATGGATTAAGATTTAAATATATTTTCATTTTGTATAATTTTCAACAAGTATTACTCCCTCCGTCCCATAATAATAGTTCATCGACAAGAAACACGCAGTTTAATAAAAACATCACTTTTTCAGCTTATTCTCTTTTACTTTTTACACAATTTTTTTTATCCTTAACTATTTAATTTACAACTTTTCTAATGAGGGTGATATAATAAACTTAAATAATATTTTTTTTATCTATTTTTAGACTAGACTATTAATTTGAAACGTACAAAAATAGTATAATAAACTGTTAATATGCATCCACGGAGTATATTATAACACAAACAAAATAGTTTGAGGTTAAAGTCGAAAGAGAATGACTTCGAAAGTTAAAATTACGCATTTATTTGAAGACGGAAAAATTATAATTTTACGATATTGATTCGATCTCGATCCAATCTTATTACGTCGAGATATAATGATTAAAAGTCGACTTGCAATATTTCCACGCGTTTAATAAAAGTAGGCTAAAACATATATTAGTACCTTGAACTTGACAAAGTAGATCATTTAATACCCTGAACTTGCAAAGGTGCAGAATAGTACCTTAAACTTAACAAAATAGAATTTCTACTACCCTATACTAGTTAATTCAATAATTAATTGTTTTTTCTTGTAAAAATCATTTTAGTAAGATATTTTATAATAAATAATTTATAGTGAAACTTAAGGTAAGTAAATATATATATATATATTGCAAAAATTTAGTTACTCTTTATTTTTAAAATTAATATAGTATTTTAATTTATTATTTATAATATAAAAAATAGATTTGTAGCAATGATTTTTAAAATATTTATAATGCACTATTGTATATATAATTTATTTTATATTATATTATTAAGTGTTTGTTTCAAATAACAATTATAATAAATTTGTATAAATTTTGTAATTTTCTGTTTAATATGCATATGAAGAAATAAATAGTTAACTTGTTATTGTTTTGAATGTTTTGAAGCGTACATTTAACGAATACGTTAAGATAAATTATTTATTATACCAGATTTATTAAAGTGTTTTTGTAATAAATAATTATCGTAATGTATTAGCTAAGTGTACGCTTCAAAACAATTAAAATAATAACAATTTGACTCTTTATTTCATCATATGCATATTTAAATAGTAAATTACAAGACTTCTATATATTTAACTTGTTCTAGTAATTGTTTGAAACTGATACTTAAATATATAAATTAAATATATTAAAAGTAGTGCGCAATAAAAATTTTAAAAATCATTACTAGAAATATATTTTTTTGTATTAAAATAATAGATTAAAATACTATATTAATTTTTAAAAATAAAATTTAATTCAGTTTTGAAAATATATATTTACTTAGCCCAAATTTTACAATAAATTATTTATTACGATATTAAATACCTTACTAAAATGATTTTTATGAGAAAAACAATTAATTATTAAATTAACTAGTATAAGGTAGTAGAAATTCCATTTTGTCAAGTTCAGGGTATCACTCTACACCCTTAAAAGTTTAGGGTACTAAATGATCCACTTTACCAAGTTTAGGGTATTAATATGTTTTTTTGGCCATAAAAGTATGCAAGCACACATATTTTGACATTCTCTAACCAAGAATATTGAGTACTAAATCTCTAACGACACACTTTTTGTCCTTGTATTATTTGTTTATGTCAAACACATTTTTATATCTTGATTTCTGTATCCACGATCACATTTTAAAATTATTGCATTAGTTTGTTACTTTATATAACTTTATACATAAAGTTTTTAACTTACAAGTACTATAGTAATTTGCAAAAACCATCCCTTTGGTTCGACAAGATCACAAATAGTCTAATTTTTTTCGAAAATGCAGGTTTAATTAGGTTGAGCAACAGGTTTGAACCAGATCGGATCGATTAAGTCCAGACCAGATCGAAGTCTGAAATGGTCCAAAACCCCGAACCGAGACCAGACCGAAATGATCTGGTTCGATCTTCGGTCCAGTCCGGTCCAATTAGGCATAATCGACGGGTTTTTGGTAAGATCGAATCGAACCGGACCGATGACCGAAATGGTCCAAAACCTCGGACCGAAATTATCCGGTCCGGTGTGGTTTTTTGGTCCGATCTGATCCGACGGTGCCCGCACATTAAAAGTTTTGAATTTCATACGTACTAGGTGCTCGCTATGTGGCCGGGCACCACTTAGCGATTAATCAGTTAGGCGGAAATTGATTGAGGATTAATCTGATTGAACTTTTTATATGTAAAATCGTAAAATTTTGAAAATATATGATCGATTCGTTCGACTTAGCCGATTTTTGTTTGATTTGTCCGATTTATCGTCGATTTGGCCGATTTTTATCCATGACCGAGTTGGTCGATGTAACCGATTTAACGATTTTATACATGATTTAGCTGATTTTTATCCGATTAATCAATATGTTGACCTACTTTTGACCAAACCGATTAGTAAAGCCGATTAAAAAAAATCAAAGCTGTTAATCCCATCGAACGCCTAGGCGTCGATTAATCAATCGTTAAGACTGATTTTTACAACACTGACACGCACGATAATCACACAACAAGGATTTGACTATACATGCAATTTAGTCAAACCACAGGGACTGTTTTTGCAATTTACTCCAAGAACTAACAAACATAGTTTTGTCTTAATATAAAAGTGCAATAGTTGACTAATAGTCAAACTACCTATTTATAAATCTTGTTCAACTTCACAACACATTTGTATTAGTACAAGTTTACAACAACTGATCACCAGTACTCTGAAGAAATTTTTTGTGCTAAGAACACTTTCGAATTGTATCGAAATCGACACGATACGCTCGCTTCTAGAGTTATGTGGATATTTTCGTGGAACGGACCAAGTGGATTTTCAGCTTCATCTACAGCTGAGGAAGTAACTCAAGGAATCGAAGCTTATGGCCTTACCGCGGTTATTACAGGTTTCTTCTTCTATCATTATCATCTTAACGGTTAGCGAAAGTTGTTTGAATCGAAAAGTGTTTAGAATTGCTTATTTAAGTGCTTTCTACCCTTTTAAGTAGTGTTAGAATGTTTAGTAACTTATTTCCAAAATATATAAGCCTTCGAAATAAACATGTACTAGCAGATAAGCAGTTTGAATAAGCAATCTGAAGCAACAACTCATAAGTAGTTTTTCTAAACGTTCAAAAGGGTATGTGTATCTCATGTAACATTGTGAAATGAATATATAGGTCCTACAAGTGGTATTGGCCTAGAAACTGCCCGAGTTCTGGCTTTACGCGGCGTCCATGTGGTTATGGCGGTTAGAAACACGACCACGGGTCAGAAAGTTAAGCAAGAGATTATTAATGAAGTCCCTCAAGCCAAGATCGATGTTATGGAGCTTGACGTTTCGTCACTCAAATCTGTTAATAAATTTGTGGCCGAGTTCAAGTCTTTAGGATTTCCTCTGAATATTCTCATGTAACTATACTTGCCTCTTGTTTCCTCCAAACTTAATACTTGGTAACATTTACGAGTGGCTGATTTAATCTTGCGTTTATAGTGCGAACGCAGGGATTATGGCTCCACCTTTTAGCCTCTCGGAGGACAACATAGAGCTACAATTTGCCACAAATCATATCGGTCACTTCCATTTGACAAACAGTCTGTTGGAAACAATGAAGAACACAACAGAAAAGTCCGGCATTCAGGGAAGAATCGTCATTTTGTCGTCTGTTCTCCATTCAACAACTTATAAAGAAGGAGTTAGGTTCGATAAAATAAACGACGAAAAGAGGTATATATATGTATTGGACTCAAATTACCATACTATGTTTAACAAAAGTTAATAAGCCATCCCTAACATCTCAATTTGCTATATATACGCGACAGTTACAATGCTTTACACGCGTACGGACAATCTAAGCTTGCTAATGCATTGCACGCAAAGGAACTCTCGAGACGCCTCAAGGAAGAGGGTGTGAATATAACTGTGAATTCGGTCCATCCAGGCGTTATAGCTACAAATATTGCACGAAGCTCAGCTTTGATGCGAGGTACTTTTTTTTAAGCATTATATTTTCTGAAGCTCTTTTTTTCTTTAATTTTGATGTGATTGTTTGCCTGCTTATAAACAGTGATCTTCGGGTATGTCGTACGGATATTCCTCAAGAATGTGGAACAGGTTCGTTTTCTGCACTCGTAAGTGTTTTTTCTACGGTATCAGTGATCTCACGTACTAAAAGGTTTCATTTGTGTGTTTAGGGAGCGTCAACTACTTGCTATCTAGCATTGAACCCTGCTGTGAGGGGGGTTAGTGGCGAGTACTGGGTTGATAACAACATATCAACAACAAGCGCATTTGTTAATGATACCGAATTTGGAAAGAAGTTTTGGGATTTTAGTCTTGAGTTGGTTAACGAGAAGCTAACTTCGTTGCCACTATAAATTTCTTTCATTGTAATTACGTGGCGACTGTAGAGTCTGCAGGCACTGTCACTGCTGTGTGATTGATGTTAAAAAGCTTTAAGAATGTTAAAATTATATATGTCCAGATAATGCAACGACGGTTTGTAAGTCATCATAAGAAACGCTCATTTCTGCTTATCTTCAGCTTGCGTTTTACTAGAAACCTCTTACTGCGATCCATATAACACATATGACACGTATGAGGGATCTTTGATCATCTTCTTAAAAAATTGCAACTTTCTATAGATAGTCGCAAGTTTTTCATTCTATATGCAGTCGTTTACTTAGATTTTACACATTTCCGCCAGCTCTGTGAGAAAAGGAACAACACCAATATGACTCCTTGTTAATATGTTCGAGTAGTGGTAGTAATGCAAATTCGGCGCGTCTTTATGGCTTTTTGGCACCTCTCGACCGCGTCTTTATTATCAGGGACACCCCAATTCGACAAGTTCGTTTCTAATTTACAGCATACATTCTATCTTTTCTACATAACCAAACATTATTATTATTATTTTATTAAAATCGCAACTCTGGATTAGAAACACATACAAAAAAAGATACAATACAAAGCATTCTTCCCGTATTAACAAGCTAACTAAAAGAGGATAGGACCGAAATAAAAGAATAGAGGAACATATTGTATCAAAGATATAAACAAACCATAAGCACACATTGAACGATACATTATTATCGCGCGTTTAAACCGGTTCACGACCAGATTATTACTTTGATTGGGTAAACCTGGAAGTGAAATCCCAGAGTTTCTTAGCCAATTCAGGGTCTTGAGCAAACGTGCTCGCTTTTGACAAGTTGCTGTCAGCAAAATATTGGCCACTAATGCCCTTGACTTGTGGGTGCAACGCGACATAACATGTAGTTGCAGCTCCCTGATGAATTCACAAGTGACCGTGCTTATTAGTCTTGATCGATGGATTGTTATATAAAGATTTGATCTAAAACGAACAAAACATACCTGTGGGACGTTCTTCAAGAACCATTGAATTGCAGTCATAAACATCGCTGTGTCAATAAAAATGTAAAATTATCAGCACTGGAAAAAGATTTCACGTTAGTATATGAGAAATGTGACAGGTTAGTTGACACTTACGGACGAAGCCAACACCATGTGCGAGATTTGTTTTAATAAGTCCAGGGTGCAGCGAGTTGGCAGTTATGTGCACTCCCTCAGCCTGCAAAATAGCCCGAAAAATAATAGATAAACGAAAAGTCAGATAGGTATTCTTTTATGCATAACGTATGATGTTTAATCGTAGAGTGAGATTACCTGTAAACGCCTTGTGAGCTCATTAGCGTATAATATAGCAGCAAGCTTTGATTGTCCATAAGCATACAACGTGTTATAGCTGAAAATCACATCACAAATAATGCAAAACTTAACCATGTTAGGTGAATTCTAGCTAGTCTCAATTCGCTTTGTAAAATTGATATTTTACCCTTCCTCTTCGTTAATTTTTTCGAATCTAATTCCTTCTTTGTATGTCTGCTTATGAAGGTCAGACGAAACGATGACAATCCTTCCTTCTTTACCGGTCTCTTTTGCGGTCTTCTTCATTGTATCCAACAACAAGTTTGTCAAATGGATGCTACCTAGCAAAAGAAAAAGAAGTTTTTTCATCAATATGCTCTTTACTCACGAAAACGGCATAAAAGAAAGCTAGTAATGTAAAAGATGACATACCAACATAATTAGTCGCAAACTGCAATTCAATGTTGTCTTTGCTTAGAGTGAAAGGAGTCATAGCCCCTGCATTGTGACTTCTCGATACAAAATATCGATAAAGTTAGTCCACTTATAACAAGTGTTTAAAAGTTAAAAACGTATATGCTAAAATGAACCCGAGCTTTACATTAAGATGTTTAACGGAAGTCCCTTTGAAGTATATTGTGTAGCGAAACTTCGTACAGAGTCCAATGAGCTAATATCTAGCTCCATCACCTCAATTTTCGCATTAGGGATTTTCTCAGCTATGCTTTGTTTCAGTTGATTACCAGATTCGACATTTCTAACTGCCATAACGACATGTACCCCACGTAAGGCAAGCACGCGTGCTGTTTCAGTGCCGATGCCACTTGTTGATCCTAAAAGTCAAGTAAACAACAATTTTAGCAAGCATTCAATCAATCAGTATAAAAAACACAGATAACTTAAGTGGCGGAACTAGGAATAAAGGACCGGGTGCCTAATTTTTCATGAAACGTAGTAACGTACCACTCGAAATAGTAATCGAGTACGAAAAATGAGTTCATTTTTCACGTGCTATGATGAACTAGCTAAGCATGTACTAAGAAGACAAATTCTTCTGGACCGGGTGCATATAAAGAGTACAGGATTATTTACGAAAACTAACAATACAAAGCCAAACTTTTATAAAGTAACTTAAGCTCGGGCCTTAGTTGAGCTGACCTCAAACGTGGACGATTAAAGCTCGTCGAGTTATCGGGTCAAACTCAAACCTACCTTATAACTCTTAAGCCGAGCTCGACTTGACTCCATTAGAGCTTTAATTTTTGAGCTTTGAAAAGTACTAATCCAAAACTTAAAGATAAAGTATGCTAACTAGTTGATCTATATAAAAAACGATGAATCTATATATCATATGCTTAGTTCGTATCATTTATAAGCTAAGCGTAAAACTCACTTCAAAAAGCTAGCTTAAAAAGGAGAGAACACGTAAACATCATAAACCATCAGCCATTCTCGTACTTGGCCGATGTAGGATCGTATCATCGTAACATACACTACATGAACATAATATGAAAAGAAAACCCTAGCAAGTAAGAAAAAAACATAGTATACCAGTAACAATGGCAGTAAGACCAGTTCCATCAATTCCTTTAGTAACATCTTCGGCTGTTGAAGAAGCTGCATATCCTGACTTACCAGTAAATATTGATATCCATGGCATCTTTTCTACTTCTTTTTTTTGTTTTACTGTGTGTAAATAGTTTATAAAGATAGTTTTAGTTTGTAGTTTGTAGAGATGATAGTAATATTTTTCAGAATGTGATGAACTTGATCAATTCTAAATGCATATAACCAATCCTTACAAGCATTCCTAGAAAATCATGAATGCTGTTATGATTTTTATATATTTTTAGTACGTCTTTCACTGTTGGTTTTCTTAAATAATTTTAAATATACAAATTAATAATGCACATATTAAAGAAAACAAACAATCACTTGCATTATGCTCACACATTTGCAAATATTCATCAAATGCATCGGCTGTGGTGTTGTATGCCAAATGACTTATGCAGTTGTGCACTTAACTAAATCACTAATACTTGTTCGACCCGTACAATCGAGTCGAGATGTAAAGAAATAAAAAAGTTTTAGTAGATGATCGATCAGATAAGTTACAATGTCAGTGAAAATGTTTAGAAAAATTCTACGGCTCATACGATATCTTCTACAAAAATAGCATAATGTATACTTACAATAATCATCAAAATAATCGGCTCACAAGCGTATTTCAGCATCATCATGGTCACGGGATATTAGTGTACGGGTCAATCTTAGTGGTTGCGCTTCTTATTGTAATAACTATTGATGATACTCGAAACATTGCGTCATAAAGTAAACGTCGATTTCATCATCTACATAAAAACGGTTTAATTTTACATTAAGACATTGTGAAAGAATGCTTAATGTGTTTTTTGTTTAGACAATATATTGTTTTTGTGAGAAAATAATATAGAGGAATACGTGTATTTATATTGTGGGTTTTATGTTTTTTAAAACAGTTTTTTTAACACTTAGCCGCTAAGAGATGTTTTTTAAAGGGCTTACTATACTAGCCGTTATAGGAGAGGGTAAATGATCATTTTTAGGAAACACCGACATGCGGTGTAGTAACACCGTCCAACACCGAATGCCGCGTTACTTCACCAAATGCTCTAACAATGAATTGACACTAATACATGTACATTGTTGTTCAATTCTTGTTAAAATTGTGAAGAAAATGTATTTTAAAAAAGGAATATATAAAATTCGAAAACAAAAGTTGAAAAAATTGTTAAAAATGTTGAAAATGTAACAAAAATGTTTCATCTATTTGGTATCTTTTTCATTTCATGTTTAAACTTTTGGAGGTGCTTTAAAAAAAGGAAATTAGTTACATCTAATAACAACGTATTTTATCATTTATATACTTATTAGACATAAACACAAAACTATCACGATACCCATTAAACTTTTAAGTTTTGGTTCATTATCATACTTTTTTCATTTCATGTTTAAACTTTCAAGTTTTTTTTGTGTACATAGGTTTTCAACTCGACATTGCAAGCCAACTAATCCCATGATGAATACCCTTTTGTATAGGCCAGAGTCGACGGAGGTAATCCGTTGTGGCCACCCCCAAATGTACACACATAGCGAGATTTGAGCTTGACCATTTTTTTAAGAGTTAAGGAACTTACGACTAAGCCAATTGATAGTGGTTAACTTTCCACTGTGTTCCCAAGTTTGACGAGGGAAGAAAAGAAAGGGTATGGAAAGAAGAGGAGAGGAAAGAAGAGGAGAGGAAAGAAGAGGGGAGGATGCATACACTTGAATTTTTTTTGTGTTCCCGAGTTAAGAAGAAAAGAAGAGAAGATGCAACTCTTTCGCGTTCCTGAGTTAATAAGAAGAGAAAAGAAAATCAAACAATTTTACAACTATATCTTCTACACTACCCTTGGACTTGAGAGGGTCTAATCTTACGCTATTGATAATCATCCATTTGCACATTATTTGATAATCATCACATTAGCTATGGTAGACTACGACTACAACAACATTTATAAGCAAGAAACATAGCAGCCACATCTAAGCCTAACATTGACTCGAGTTTCTCGCTACAGTGGCTAAAATAAATGTTACGACAACTACTAATAACCAAAATATACAACAGTACCATAAATCTATAAACTATAACAATGAACAGAGGCATATGAGAACCCTACTACAACATCTATAATCATAACACGCTACAGCAGCAGCAGCCTAACTTATTGTAAAACCTCTGATTTTACCATATTGACTTCGTCAACTGTTGTACTCACTATTTTTGGAATCTATACAATTCCACTTTTATATGACTTATTGATAATCATGTCCTTTTGTCATACTATTATTTCATATTTATTTGTACATTTATATGAACCTTTAGTCTTTATTGACTACGTTGGCAATTGACTGGCCACATGATTGAACAAGGACTCACCACCTCAGTACACACTTTTAATAAACTGTAACATTATTTACTTAATTTTTTAAGTACATGGATTTATATTTATATGTATATATTTACATATATCTCATACTTTGAACAAACACCTAACACTTTAAAACAATGTCTATTATTACACATTGTCATTTATTTACTTTATTCAAGTAAAATAATTATAATGATATACTCATTATATACTTTCACCAAGTTATCTAAAGGTTTAACCAAAATACCTAGAAACTTTACAAATACATACACTATAATACATGGACTATTATTAACTCTCAATACTTGATACAAATCAACAAATTTCTCCCTAATATGCATGTGTAGCCGTGTATATAGGCATGCTTACACATCCATAATAACTTGCTAACTTGCAAGCAATCTCAAACATATACATCCACTATGTACACTATACCTTTACTATGCCTTACACACACCATACTCTTTCTATACTTCACCATACATAATACACTATTAGTGTCATATCTTGTCCCCTTTGACCTTTGCAAAACCCACGGCTAAACACACAAATGGGAAGGGAAAGACTTTGCTAGTTTTGGCATGTGCTTAATATCTTCACATATCTAACATGAATCCACCAAATCTTAAGTATCTTCCCAAGATACAAATGACATAGTACTAGGATACTCTTGGATCTCCTCTTTCCTTGGTTATATCCGAATCCCACAAGGAACACACACACACACAACACTAAACACTTGAACTATCCTCTCATTTCACTCTCCAAAACCCACGGCATATATTACTTTCCTATACCAAAATCCTTCCAAGATCATTTACTACTTCATTTACTAAGGCAATCTATGTCTCTTGTTGAGAATAAATCTATGTATACTTGTTACCCCTGCTAGTTGATTATTCATACCCCTGCTAGAGTAAGTTCCCCCTGCCAAAAAACAAAGGCAGGGGAATTGGTTCCCTTGCTGAAGTCAAAGGCCCTGCCGTCAGAGATAAACTTGGAATAGATTTTTACGCGTTTCTGTTACTACTCCTTAATACTTTCCAAGTTTGTTAGTAGTGATCTTGTACGTGAGTCCTTATGCCTATAAAAGGACTCACTAGGTTAGCATGCAAAGTGTGTCTTTCTTTATTGTCTTTCATTATCATACTTTAAGGTTTTGTAAACCCTAATATCATTTTAGGGTATTCGTATATCATTGATATATTCAAGTTCAACGTTTTCTTCAATCATATTGTTCTTGTGCTAAACATTATATTCTGCATCTTGTTTAGTTACTTTGCGTTGCAAAGTTTCTCTAGTGTTAGATTGAATACTTTCTGTCTATCACAACCCTTAAACAAGCTATTAAGGTTTAAGATCTGAGTTTGGGATCAACAAGTGGTATCCGAGCTTGTTGAGAAATTTTGTCTAAACCAAGAACAAAACCCTCATAACAACCATGTCTTCAGACTCTTCCTCAAACAGCAACAATCACAATAACCTCAAATTACCTATGTTAGATCCTGAAAACTTTGAATTATGGGAATTCATAATCCAACAATACCTCAAAATGGAACACTATGTTCTCTGGGAGATCATAGAGTTTGGTGATCAATTCAACAAAATGGTGGCAGTTGAAGAGGGCAAGGGAGAAGAGAAAGGTGAAAGTTCCAAAGGTAAGGACAAGAAGAAATCTGCTGCTTTTTGTGATAAGGAAATACTGGCCAGAAGGCATGATGTCAGAGCTCACAACTCATTGCTGTTGGCTCTACCTGATAGACATCAACTAAGATTCAGAAAGTATAAAACAGCTAAGGAACTATGGGAAGCCATAGGCACAACCTTTGGAGGAAATGAAGCCACAAAGAAGAAGAAGAAGAAACAAATGCTTGATGATTTTGCTTCTTTCAAAGCCATTGGTGATGAATCAATTGGATCCATTTACAATAGGATTCAAGATATGGTGACCCAGTTGGAATTCTTTGATATTGAAGTGACAAGAGAGCATGTGAATACCAGGTTCCTTAACAGCCTTCAAAAGGAATGGTTTGTCTACAAGGCAATTTGGTAGAATAAGGACGACTTGGATAACAAGAACATTGATGACATATACAATAACCTGAAAGTTTTTGAACCTGTTGTCAATGAAATAAAGTCAAAAGGAACGATTCCCACCAACTCAAGTGGATCTACTGATTCCCCTGCCAACATGGCAATCATATCTCAAAGCAGTGGAATCTCCAAAAGCAGTGGAACCGAAGTAGGCCCTGCTACTTATTCCCCTGCTGCCAGGTCTGGATCATCTTATGATGAAGAAAGGCCTACAACATTCAGTCTTGACACTGCTTGTGCTTTTATAGCATCCCAAGGGCCACAAGGATCTACTGTGTTGTATGAAGATCTAAGTCAAATCAGTAAGCAAGGACTGGAGGAGATGGATATCAAGTGGAACATGGCTCTGCTTAGCATGAGAGCCAACATGTTTTACAAGAAGTATGGAAAGAAGATCTCAATCAATCCCTCTGATATGGTTGGGTTTGACAAAACAAAGGTTGAATGCTACAACTGTGGCAAGAAGGGTCATTTTGCTAGGGAATGCAGAGGACCTAAGACTGGGAACAACTATAGGAAGGAAAACAGAGATGATGATTCTGGTGCTAAATCCATGGTAGCCATGCAGGGGATAGATGGAGCAGGTGGATGGGATTGGAGTGCCATGACAGAGAATGTGGAAAGAAATCAAGCATTGATTGCTAAGGAAAAAGAGGAAGATTTTGCACTTATGGCCATGTCAAGTTCCAGCTCAGACAATGAGGTATACGATGATTCATATTGCACTAAAGCTTGTAGGAAAAATACTAAGTCATTGAATGATCAAATTAGAAAGGTTAAAGCTGACTATATCAATTGTGATAATGATCTTGATAATTATAGACGTGCTTTAGAACAGTTAGAGTCTACCATAAAAGAGTTTAAACAAAGAGAAAGTGATTATAGGGATCACATTGTGATTCTAGAAAGAGATGCTAATGAGAATAATAACTCCATTAAGGAGTTGACTGCTGAACTTGAAATTTTTAAATCTAACAAAAAGATTGATGATGAAACTGTTGAAAAATTTGGGAAGGCTTCAAAAGATTTAACTAAAGCAGTTGAAATTGGTCAATCTCCTAGGGACAAAATAGGGTTTGGGGTTAAAAATGAGCATGAGTTATTTGATCCTATATTTGATGTAGTGAATAAAGGAGATTTGTTGATTGGAAGTTGTTTACTAATTCTGGGGTCTATGAGGTAGTAATGGAGGGAGTGAGTATGTACTTGATCAATCATCGTTATTACCCATTCACTCAGGAGACCTTGAAGAAACTAGCACAGGCTAACTTGATTGTAGATGCTAAAATGCCTGTTGCTTATGATCTGGTAAGGATGATGCATAGTCAGATTTGGCCAGAAAGTTTGTAAGCATCCTCATCAACTAGGATTTATTCAGAAACTTGTCTTTAGGGGAAAGAACAAGTTTAGGGGAGGATTTGTTGGGAATAAATCTATGTATACTTGTTACCCCTGCTAGTTGATTATTCATACCCCCGCTAGAGTAAGTTCCCCTTGCCAAATATTCATGGCTTTAGGTTTTGACAATAGAGAAAGACACACTTTGCATGCTAACATAGTGAGTCCTTTTATAGGCATAAGGACTCACGTACAAGATCACTACTAACAAACTTGGAAAGTATTAAGGAGTAGTAACAGAAACGCATAAAAATCTATTCCAAGTTTATCTCTGACGGCAGGGCCTTTGACTTCAGCAGGGGAACCAATTCCCCTGCCTTTGTTATTTGGTAGGGGGAACTTACTCTAGCAGGGGTATGAATAATCAACTAGCAGGGGTAACAAGTATACATAGATTTATTCCCAACAATCCTCCCCTAAACTTGTGCTTTCCCCTAAAGATAAGTTTCTGAATAAATCCTAGTTGATGAGGATGCTTACAAACTTTCTGGCCAAATCTGACTATGCATCATCCTTACCAGATCATAAGCAACAGGCGTTTTAGCATCTACAATCAAGTTAGCATGTGCTAGTTTCTTCAAGGTCTTCTGAGTGAAGGGGTAATAACGATGATTGATCAAGTACACACTCACTCCCTCCATTACTACCTCATAGACCCAGAATTAGTAAACAGCTTCCAATACAACAAATCTCCTTTATTCACTGCATCAAATATAGGATCACATAACTCATGCTCATACATCCTATGCATGCTCTCCCAGATTACCCAATCCTTCTCCACACCATCCATGGTAGGAGGTTTTGCAGCAAAAGTCTTTT
Organism: Glebionis coronaria; assembly: GCA_025667525.1. Classification (NCBI taxonomy): domain Eukaryota; kingdom Viridiplantae; phylum Streptophyta; class Magnoliopsida; order Asterales; family Asteraceae; genus Glebionis; species Glebionis coronaria. Next base: position 14,151,584 of record CM046874.1, on the reverse strand, counting down.
TCAAAATTTTCCACAGATCTTCTAAGTCCTCACTATCCAAAGTTTGAAACATGACATCTAGACTTCGAAATGTCTGTGCTGTATTGTTAGCTCTTGTAAGCTTCCACCAAGTCCTCCCTTTGTGTTCATAAACAGCATACTCTATGATAGCAAACTTCTTTCCAAGTTCACTAGGTGAGATATCATCATTTTCCTACAGAATTAGCTGTTTATCAATTTCTTCATTTGAAGGACGTTGAGACTCCTTAGTAACTGTGCCAACTTTCTCCATTCTCTTGAGTCTTTTGGCTGCTCTTTGTACATTAAGTACAGACTTCTCAATCTCTGGAAAACTTTCACCTGCTTGATGTAATGCCCCTGCTTGTGATGATGCACCTTCTTGGGATGATGCACCTACTTGTGTAGTTTCCAAAGTTGTTCCTTCAGCCTTTCTTTTCTTGGATTCCCTAGATTTCTGTAACACTTCACTTTGTCTCCTAAGATACTCAGCTTCCTCAAGAGAGTTCATAGTCATCCAATCTTCCACATCATATTCTCTTAAGACTGGTATGACTGCTCTTTTTATAGCTTCAAAACTTATATCTGTGAAGTCCCATCCTTCCACTTCTTATGTCTCTTGAGCAAAACTTTGTAGTGTTCAAGTCTCCCTTTCTCAGAACTCAAATACTTCTCTCTCTGAATTTGATTTGCCCTCCTTTCCAGATATTCAGTTTGATATTTGTAAACAAGGCAAGTCAACTCATACCTGTCTTCCAAATGAGCATTTATTAACTCCTTCTCCCATTGATCTAGAAATTCTCCAACATGAGGCACCCTGTCATCCAACTCTCTATGCATAATTTCAACCTGCTTGAGCATATCTTTAGGCCTCATCTTTTGCATTCTCTGATCCTGCATATCCATCTCCTCTTGTTGTAGCCTGAGAGCTACTTGTGCATCATGTGCTTCTTGAGTCCTTTGCTGTTCAGGAGTTCTATGCTTGTATTTTCTCTTTGGCTGTGTTGATCCCAAACTTAGATCGATTTAGCTTTATATATACGAGATTAGATCAAGTTATACACTTAGAGAAACCTTTGTATATGTATATGATAATCTAAGTGCGTGTTATGCGGAATTAACACTTAAACAAGAACACACAAGATGTAAACAAACTTTCACTTTGATTAATGATAACAAACTTGCTCACAATGAAAGTGTTTTTCGTATAAAAACTTATATTGAACAATAACCTAAAGGTCTTCTTTTATAGACATAAGAAGCCTTGTACAATAATCTACGTATCAACTACTCTAGGTAAAGATAAATATAGAAAATATATTGTTGTTCCTATCTTTACTAGAAGTAATCTAGAACATAATAAACGCGTAGATCATATCCTTCCATCAACGCTTGTCTTCAATGTATCAACGCTTGACTTCTTCTTGTCAACGCTTGATCTGTCAGCGTTTGTTTTCTTCCTATCAACGCTTGTTTTACTCTTGTCAGCGCTCAAGTAGACTGGCTATATTTTATTCCCAACAATCCTCCCCTAAACTTGATATTTACTCTAATAATCAAGTTTCTGAATAAACATTAAGAACTAGGAGGAATCTTACAAACTTTCTCATATTGGTAATAAATATGTCTGATCAAATCTTTGGCCACGCCACTTGAATAATCAATTTCCAGCTGTGTAGTCTTCATCTTCTCCAAGACTTCCTTGGACATGGAATACTGAGCATCTACAAGAAGATACTCAGCAAACTTTGTAGAACTCAAGTAGTATACACCATCAGCTGAATACAATCTCCATTGAAGACCACTGAGGTCATCTTCAAGATCCTTCCAAATAGCAGGATCTTCATCTCTTGGTCCACACATTCTCTTGAATGTTGACCACAGTTTTATTCCATTGACTGAAGTTGGTGCTTCAGTCTCATACTTGGCCTCTAACAACCTCCATAGGTCTACCAAGTCTTCTCTATCAAAACTTGCAAACAAAGATATAAGAGTGGTAAAAGTGTGAACCTCTTTTCCATACCTGCCAATCTTCCAAAACCCACATTCATCTTCTTCATAGCTTATAATAGAGTTTCTGGAATCAAGAGGTAACACTTACACCATATCTGAAGCTTCCAATGGTGAGAGCTTGAGGCTCTTTCTTATAACAGCTTCACTTGGATTCAACCTATCCATATCTTTGGGAAACTCAAGAGGTAATCCCTTCTTCACAGGTCTGGGAACAATCATTGCCTTCTTAATCTCCATTTCCTCTGCAAGTTCTTCTTTTCTTTCACCAGAAAGAAGTCTTAGAGTGTTTTCTTCCTACACTCTAACCCAAATGGGATAAGCTTTGAACTCCAACTCTTCAAATGTCAGTCCAATCAATTTCTTATAAGTCCACCCTGTTCCATGACATCTGAGTAGCATGTAGTACAACTCCCTTCTACCCCTTTTGAAGTTTGATAGAACATTGCTTGCTTTGTGTTTCAGAATGACCTTGCAATCCTTTTGTACTCTGAGAAGAATCTCTAAACCCCATATCTGATCTGAAATAGTCAAATGTGGATTCTCTATACACCTATCTTCCCAAGCATGGTACATCTGAACAACTTCTGGCATGTCAAAATCAACCTGCAATTTCAACTCATTCAACTTCTCTTTTGCCAACTCATCACCATACTCAAGTCTTTCTGGTTGTTCTATGATCATTACACTTGAGTCTGAACTGGCTTCATCACTTCCTTCTTGTTCTTCTGAAGTGACAAAAACAGGTGATTCACCCACCTTCTTTCTTTCTTGTTCTACAATTTGTGCAGCCAACCTTCTATCAAACTCAATCTGTGCTGCATTCTTTGGAACATCTACTTCTACCATAATACCCTTACCCTTATCTAATGGATCCAAAGTGGGTAAGGAAGATGGTAATACCTGTGAAGAAACATCTTTGATGATGGATGATGACTGGAATACATCAACTTCATCTGCAGACCTGTCAACGCTCAATTTTGCTTTGTCAGCGCCCAAGTTACTCATGTCAGCGTTCAAATCTGTCTTGTCAACGCCCAAAGTACCTGTCTCAGAGCCTCTTGTAATTTCCTCCAACATGGCTGTAAATGACAAATTTAAGTTTGTAGGAGAGACTAGAGACGTATCAAAACCTGTCTGTTTCTTCAAACTAGTTAGGGCCTCAGCAACACCCAAAGATTCACCATCATGAGAGCCCTTATCACTCACATTTATCTATTCATCCTCCCATTTGGAAGATTCCTCCATCCCTCTCCTTGTGCTAGCATTTTCCAAAACAACAATCCTCTCCCTAAATTGCTTGAGTTCAAGGCCTTGTGTACTGACAATATGTACCAAGTCTGCATTTTGCTTTTGCAAGCTTATGCAGACAGCCGTCAATTCCATTAAGGTCATTGGTTCTAATCTGCCCTCCTCTAAAATGGGTATTTGACCTCCCAAGTTATATTCATTGGGCATGGATGAGGTCTTAATAATGGTAGGACTGTCTTGGCCAGCTTCTAAGCCAGAACCAATAGTCCCAGCCTCATCCATAGCACCAACCACACTTGTGGTGGTGGTTCTCTCTGCTACATGGCTAGGACCACTAGAGGAGAACACTCCAATAGTCCTTTGGCATTTTTATAACCTATATTGTGTTGGGGGAGAAGATGATGTGGATTGGGTGGATGTGGGTTGGTGAAGGGGTGTTTGGGTCTGTGAAGGATTGGTGTCAACATTTGGATTAGACATGTCAACGCCAACATTTAATGTGTCAGCGTCGAAGAGTTCGTGGTCAAGTTGCATGTGTTGTGGTGAAGGTAAAGGTTCCGGTATTGGGTCAAGTTGGGGTTGTGGGTCTGGTTAAGGTTGTGCTGCTTCAATGACAGCAACCATAGCAGGGGTGAGAGGAAAGTCACGATGTGGGGGTGAGTTCATCTTTGTAAAAATTTCTTTCTTTTGCACAGGGATCTCATAAAAATCCTCATGATCCCTTGTGTAGTAACCTTGGACATCAAAAACCATTTGTAAAAATCTGGGATAAGCTAAAGTCATTTTGTTCCCTTTATTTTTACACATGCCCTCAAAAATCATTTTGGAATAATTAAACTTTTGCCCAGTAGCAATGCACACAATAGCACTTGCAATAGATCTATTGATCTCATTGTGTGCAGTACACTTGGGACTCAAACATTGCAAGAGGACATGTATTAGGTACTTCCAGGCTAGGGGAAACTCCTGTTTATGATATTTGTTTAAAGTTCCCTCATCAGGGAAAGGATAACCCAAAGCCCTTAGTCCTTGTTCTATTTCATCAATGGGGAGGGTGGTTATACCATCGGCATCATCAAGATGCAAAGCTTGGCGAACCAAAGCTTCAGTAACCACCCATGTGCGCCCATGAACAATAGATGATAATGTAGTCACTCTATTAACTGTTGAGGAACTAACATTGTTCCAAAACTGTTTAATATGTGTGACAGGAATGAGTGGTGCATGAGAAAGAGCATACCTAATAGGGGATGCCTTCAAATACGCCACCATTTGTGTGTATTGAGGAAACAGAGTGTCATCAGCGTCCAAATATGCTACCATGTTGTGTTGACTCCTGAATCCTAATTCCAAATCCGATGGTTAAATTTTAGTGCCATTGTTAAAAGCTGTTTGAAAGATTGATAAAGATGAAGTATAGGAGAAAATATTGTTAGACAAGAATGATAGGTACCCTGTTTAAAATAGGAGCCAAAAATATAGGAGAGAAAAATGCATGTGATTGGTCAAAAATTAGGCAACTATTTTCAAAATACAATCATGAAAATATTGAAAAGAAATAAGTTTATCTCATGCATTAAATGAGAGTTATCTGCTCCCAAAATTATGGCCCAAAAATATGTCAAAAAGTAACAACTGGGTAGGTCCCATTGAGTGTCAACGGTCAAAAATAACCCATCAACGCCCAACGGCTATATTCTTGTCAACGTTTGCCAAAGCCATGTCAGCGTCTAATTTGGTCACAACAACACTTGGAAAAATAATTGTCAGCGTCCAAAAATAAAAATTTATAAAAATGAAAAATGACCTTAACAAAGTAATTTATCCTAGAGAAGATAACCTATAAGTTGATAATTATTATAGGGCGGCAAGCACTGTCCAGTTATGCACACTTGCTTATGCAAGATAGACATAACAGTCCTCTAGTGTCCCTTGCTAACCAAAACTCTTAACAACTAAGTTACCTTATAAAATTCCTTGTTACTCCTAGGTAAAACCCATGAGAAAATCATTCCCAAGTCTCCCAACAGACCACAACCAATTCTAGGCCAAAAATGTCTTGGCAGTATGCATAGTATATCAACTTTGCATGCTACAGTGCCTCATGATTTAGTAAAACTAACTCATACTCACCTGTGGAAACAATCTAGAATTGTGATAAGAGTATCATAAGGATACCCAAAAATCCTAAAGGTTCCTAAAACCTCCCCTTCAACTGTGATAAATATGTTGCCAAAAATATGCATGAACATAAAAAATTTATGTCAAGATAGGAATAGAAAATTCCAACCATCATCCATAAATAAAAACATGCGCAAATGCTTCTCCAATGATCCATAACCAACTCTGTATCAAATGATATACTGCTAAAACCACCTGCACATTTAGATTGAAAACCACAAAACTAACATTGTTGCTGACAACGCCCCGATAACACTTGACAGCGTTAAGAAAAGATTTGTCAGCGTTAGACAAATATATTGCTGACAACGTCACAATAACACTTATCAGCGTTAAAGCAACCTTTGCCAGTGTTAGAAAAAATATAGTGGAAAATCTAAATCCTCAAAAAGACCAATAACAATGCATTATCCTGTACATACTTTTACAAAAAGACCCCAAAACACATATTATGTGAGATTGATCATTCCAATACTTGTTACAAAGTATTGAAACCTTCCAGCATCAAAAGGTTTAGTTAGTAAATCTGACACATTTTCTTCTGTGTCAACCCTATCTGGTTGTATTAAACCCTTTTCAAAACAATCTCTTATAAAATGGTGTCTAATTTCTATGTGTTTAGTTTTAGAATGATGTACAGGATTCTTAATAATGCATAAAGTGCTGTTATTGTCAACAAATATCTTGGTATGCATGAAATTATACCCATAGTCCAACAGTTGGTTCTGAATCCATAAGACTTGTCCACAACAAGCAGCTGCTGCTACATATTCTGCTTCAGTTGTAGAATTTGCCACCACTGTTTGTTTCTTGAATTGCCAAGATATCAACCTGCTCCCAAGAAACTGACATCCACCAGTTGTGGATTTTCTATCAAACTTATCACCTCTTTGTTAAGTTTCTTAGTATTTAACCTACAACCTTTACTACAAAAAGCATCATCGTATACCTCATTATCTGATGAAGAGGAGGAGTGTGCCATGAGAGCATATTGAACATGCTCTTCTTCTTCAATTTCAGCAACCAAAGCTTTATCCTCTTCCCCATCCTTAGCCAAATAGCTCCAATCCCATCCCATACCATCAATTTCTTGCACTGCAACCATGGCCTTAGGATCCTGAGCCTTAACAATCTGGCTTGAGGGTTTGCCAGCATCAGATCTCCTTGGAGATCTGCATTCCCTCATGAAGTGTCCCATACGATGACAGTTGTAGCACTCAACTTTGGATTTATCAAATCCAGCAGTGTCCTTTGCATTAAAGGTCATTTTCTTCTTAAACCTTCTATTCCACCTGTTTGATCTTATACTAGCAAGAGCCATGTTCCACTTAATATCCATCTCTTCCAAGTGCTCATTACTTATTTACTCAAGGTCCTCATATGTAATCACTAAACCATTGGGCAAAGAAGCAATATAAGCACATACAGTATCCAGATCCAAACCAGCAGGTTTAACTCTTGGTGAGTCACTTTTGTATGTGTCAGCGTCTGAATATGAGGCGTTGACAGGACATGTTCCAGCGTTGACACATGATGATCCAGTAATTGGATGCATGTAAGAGTCCTTCTGATTAAATTGACCTTCACTATGTGAGAAGAAGGCCATGTTACTGTTGGTAGACTTACTTCCATGCTCCAAGAGAGTTTCATTCTCCAACAGCCTTAGTTTGTTGTAGATATCATAAAAAGTAGAACTTTTGTGAGTGTTATTGGCAAGTATAGATCTTGCCTCAATCTTCCATGCTTCACCAAGGCTTTTAAGAAAAGTGGCATTAATATCAACATCACCAAGTTGTGTCCCCATGAAGGACAGCTTGCTTGTAATGTCAAGTAGTCTGCTTCTAACACTGCTGAGCTTCTCATTGGGTTGAGCTTTGAAAACAGCATACTCATGCATGAGTTGCTTCTTCTTCTCTTCCTTAGTATCATCATTACCACCATATGCAACTTCAAGAGCTGCCCAAAGGTCCTTAGCAGATTCATAACCTCTGTATTTATGCTGGTTCTCTTGTCCCAAAGAGAGTTTCAAAATATTTAGGATTTTCATATCAACCCTTTTCTTTGCTATGTCTTCAGCAGACACAGCTCTACCATCATCAGGCTTTTCTTTCTTATCTGCTTCTGAACATCCAGCCACAGCTGCTCTTCCAGCAATGGCATCAGCAATCTTTTGGGCTTTATTGAATGTGTTTCCATATTCAATAATTTCCCAGAGAGTGTAGTCATAGATCCCCAGATATTGCTCAAAGTTGAATTTCCACAATTCAAAGTTGGTTGCATCAAGCATGGGAATCTTGATGTTTGGTAAAGGTGAGGAGGAGGAGGTTACTTCCGGATTTGACATGATGTTTTTTAGGGTTTTGAGAAAATTAGGGTTTTGGTGATTTTAGGGTTCTTGTGTTCTTTAAGATCAAAAGTTCCTCAGCAAGCTCTGATACCACTTGTTGATCCCAAACTTAGATCGATTTAGCTTTATGTATACAAGATTAGATCAAGTTATACACTTAGAGAAACCTTTGTATATGTGTATGATAATCTAAGTGTTATGCGGAATTAACACTTAAACAAGAACACACAAGATGTAAACAAACTTTCACTTTGATTAATGATAACAAACTTGCTCACAATGAAAGTGTTTTTCATATAAAAACTTATATTGAATAATAACCTAAAGGTTTTCTTTTAGAGACATAAGAAGCCTTGTACAATAATCTACGTATCAACTATTCTAGGTAAAGATAAATATAGAAAATACATTGTTGTTCCTATCTTTACTAGAAGTAATCTAGAACATAATAAACGCGTAGATCATATCCTTCCATCAGTGCTTGTCTTCAATGTATCAACGCTTGACTTCTTCTTGTCAACGCTTGATCTGTCAGTGTTTGTTTTCTTCCTATCAACGCTTGTTTTACTCTTGTCAGCGCTCAAGTAGACTGGCTATATTTTATTCCCAACAGGCTGTTCAATCATGATTCCTTTTCCTTTGTCTTTTGGATCCACTGCTGGTGCTGATTCAACTCTAGTTGCAGGTTCTTTGATAGTAATTCCCTTCTGAGCTGGTTGCTTTCTGTTCTTTCTAACAAAAGTTTGAGTAATAGGTTTAGCAGGGGAACGACTTACAGCAGTGGGATCAGCAACAGTAGGGGAAACTTTTGAAGCAGGGCCTTCTTCTTGATTGCCCATAGGTAGCAATGTTTGAGCAATCTCTTTAGTTGCACTTCCCTTATCACTTCCCTTATCAGCACTTCCTTTCTTAATCCTTTTCTCAGCACTTGCTATTTTTCCTTGTACACCACCAGGATATGAATAGTACTGAGTAGACTCTTCTGTATTGGGAACTTCCTCCCCTTTGGAAGCATCCTCATCTGTGGATATGATAAACCTGGGCTTTCTCCTCCCCTCAAGTGTGGCAAGTCTGGTTTCCAAGTTATTGATAACCAGGCCTTGCTTTTTGACATTTTGTACAAGTTGTGCATTCTGCCTTTTCAGACTCATGCACATTTTCGTCAAGTCCAAAATGGTCATAGGTTTCATGCTGCTCTCAACCCTAGAAGGGGATTTCTCCCCTTTTTGTATATCATGGAGTGAGGGAGAGGACTTACTGATGGTGTCACTATCCTGCTCACCTCTTGAGGATGAGACAGTAGTGGCAGCCAAACCCTCAGTTTGCTCCAAACCCTTGGAGACTCTCCTCTCTGCTACTTGTGAAGGTTCACCAGGCAAGGGAGACCTGGAAAACCTAGATTTAGATCGCCTTTCATGTTGTGGATCAGCAGGGGGTAGAGTACTAGCAGGGTGTAGGTTCTTGGCAGGGGAATCAGAAGGTTTGTGTTTAGCTGTTTTTGTCTTGGCTTCTTCCTGTCTGATTTGTTTCATCATAATGGAGGTGGGTGGAATGGATCTGCCAGAAAATTATGGGGATGGTGCAAGAAGTGTGGTGAATAGTTTGGTAGTGTGCTTGGTTGCTGAAAAGTAGTTTTTGTGCTTGATTGGACCATGTTCACTCATATTCAGCAGAAGTTCTATAAACATTCGGTATATACAAAACTTTGAATTGCATGAAACATTTTTAAACGTTCCTTTAAAAATCATTTAAGAAAAACAATACTTCCTTCCTGTTGCTAAACAAATCAGGGCAGAAGCCATCTCACTACCAAATTCATTGAAAGCAGTGGTTTTTGGTGACAAACATTGCAAAATTGTATGAATCAAATACTTCCAATGTGGGGCAAACTGACCTTTAGCAAACTTACATTTTTGGTCTTTAGAAAGAGTTTACCCTAATTTAACAAGACCCTAAAAGATTTCAGCCTCGGATAGGTTGGTTATCCCATCCTCATCATCAAGAAGTCCCTGATTGAGGCAAGTGTAATCACCTTGGGATGACCATCTACAGTGCTTTGAATTGTGACCTCTCCATTCACGGTTTTGATCATGGATTTAGACCAGAACTGTTGAATGTGTGAGGTGTAAATTCTAGGATTGATGAGAAGGGCCACTCTAAAATACGAGGATTTTAGAAAGGCCACAGCATCAACAAACTCTGCTGGTTCATCATGCAATAACGCGATTTGATTATGATTAGCAGCAATTTTGAGAGACATGATAAAGTTTGAAAATGGTTTGAAGGTTTATAATGGTGAGAGGTAGGTGGGATTTAGTCGAGAGAGAGATGGACCTGCTTGTGAAGGGAATTAAGTTTTTATAGGCGAATTGAAGAGCTGTGATTGGACCAAATTTTCAAATTGCAAAAATATCAAAGATAAATCTTGATAAAAAAGTAATTTATTTGAAATAATAAAGAAAAGATTACCAATCAGCAAAGAAAGCGCCTTAAATATCTTTTAAAAACAATAAAATATTCCAACCAAAATTTGTGCAAGCAGCCCCAACGGCTATGAACAAGGTAACGGTATTGTCGGTCAACGGTCAAACAGGGGAATGATGTTAAAGCAGGGGAAGCAAAAGGTAAAAGTAGGGGAAACTTTCCTAGGGGTATTAGACTAGTCATGGAGAGACCAATGCTAACTAGCTCTGCTCTAATGCACACACTTGTAGACACAAGATAGATACATAGAAACTCAAGAGTCCTCTATTCAGCAAAGGTCTAAGCACAAAAAGTCAACACATAAGTCACCCTGCACCTGGTCAACCCAAGAAAATATGCATACCCTAGTCACCATCCCTACCATTTCCCTTACCTATGGTCAATTAGTCTTGGCAATGTGTACCACACATCTGTACTTGAACAACAAGCTGTTTTGATAGAGAAGTGTAGGTACCCATTACAGTACCTCAAGGTTTCAGAATTCTAACAAGCTTTGCAGCAATCCCTCAACACCCTAAGCCCTTACTCACCAATGGATATGATCTAATATCATATATGAGCATCCTAAGGATACCCTGAGTCCTAAAGGTGTGACCTAACCTCCCTTTAAACATAGAGCATATACCTGATTCACCAAGGAGTAGTATGCACCATATGGAACTCTGCATTGTTAGTCTAAAACCACATATAGCCACTTTTAAAAAGAACAAACCCAGTTTAAAGAGAAAAACTCTCTTAGCAGGGGAATGAACCCCCAGTAGGAGGATCTGTGTTCAAAAGCAGTGGAATGAAAAGTGATGGAAAAATTGACTAACAGTTATACAACAACAATAAAGCAACCCTGAATATACATGACATAATAGACATCAATTTTTAGGGAGTAACCATTCTAATACCTGCAACCAGGTACTAAAACCTCCCCACTTCAAAAGCTTTTGTTAAAAGATCAGAAACATTAAGTTCTGTATCAATTTTCTCAGGGACAATTAGTCCTTTTTCAAAACAATCTCTGATAAAGTGATGTCTTATTTCAATATGTTTAGTCTTGCTATGAAAAACAGGGTTCTTAATAATGCAAATGGTGCTGTTGTTGTCAATAAATATCTTGGTTTTAAGAAAGTTATACCCATAATCAAGCAGTTGATTTTGAACCCAAAGTACTTGACCACAGCATGCAGCAGCTGCTACATACTCAGCTTCAGTTGTTGATGTGGCCATAATAGTCTGCTTCTTACATTGCCAAGATATAAGTCTGCTTCCCAAAAATTGACATCCCCCTGTTGTAGACTTCCTATCATTGTTGTCATCAGCATAGTCACTATCTGAGTAAGATATCAACTCAAATGGTGACTCTTTGGGATACCAAAGTCCTAAGGTTGGATGGCACTTTAGATACCTAAAAATTCTTTTTACATCAAATAAATGACACTCTGTTGGTGCCACCTGGTATCTTGCACATAAGCAGACTGCAAACATGATGTCAGGTCTTGAAGCTGTGAGATACATGAGAGACCCAATCATAGACCTGTAGTTCCTGACATCTATAAGCTTTCCAGGACCATCTCTGCCCCATGGATGATCCTTGTCCGTTGGTGTGGACACCTTCTTTCCTTCAGACATGCCAAACTTCTTTACAATCTCAGCCACATATTTGTCTTGTGAGATAAATATCCCATCTTTCCGCTGCTGAACTTGTAACCCCAAAAAGAAGTTTAGCTCTTCCATGGCACTCATTTGAAATTTATCTTGCATCAACTTTGCAAACTCTTTGCTAAGCATAGAGTTAGTGGATCCAAAGATGATGTCATCAACGTAGACCTGTACTAGCAGAAGATCACCTTATTGTTTCTTAATGAACAGGGTCTGATCAATCTTCCCCCTGCTAAAGCCATTATCTAAGAGATATTTAGAGAGAGTCCCATACCAGGCCCTGGGAGCTTGGTGAAGTCCATACATAGCCTTTTTCACCTTGTAAACCTTGTCTGGATGTTCTGGGTCTTTAAACCCTAGAGGTTGCATAACATAGACTTCTTCATCAATGGTGCCATATAGGAAGGCACTTTTTACATCCATTTGGAAAACAGTGAAGTCCATAAATGAAGCATAAGCAAGAAATAATCTAATGGCTTCTATCCTGGCAACTGGAGCAAATACTTCCTCATAGTCAATTCCTTCTTCCTGTGTATACCCTTGTGCCACCAGTCTTGCTTTGTTCCTGACAACTATCCCCCTTTCATCCTTTTTGTTCCTGAGTACCCACTTTGTCCCAATGGGCCTTGCCCACTTTGGACAATCTACTAGAATCCAAGCCTCTTGAATGTCAAACTGTAAGAGCTCTTCTTGCATGGCTTCAACCCAGCTTGGGTCATTTAAAGCTTGAAAAATCTTCTTTGGATCTTCTTGTGACAAAAATGCAGTAAACAGACAACACTGCATGTTGTCATGATTAAACTTCATGGTGATGTTAGCAATGAAGCTGTGCTCCTTTGCTATATACCTTGTATGTCTAGGGGCTTCAGGATCACCAATGATTTGAGAGATAGGGTGATCCTTATTGATTCTGTAGGTAGGCTGCATGATTACTTCTGTTTCATCTTCTTCCATATCAGAATTGATGGGGCTATTTTGATTGGGAAAGAAGTCCTCAAAAGAACTTCCAAAAGATATAGCATGACCTAGAGATGGGTACTGATGAGCTGAATGTAGCTCTGAGTAACTTGGACCTCCACTCTTAATTATTCTGCTTCCACTGCTGGATATAATAGGACCATCAGATATGGGGGTAGATGAGGAAATGAGTGAGGATTCTCTTTCTTCATCATTAGTATCATTAGCAGCAGGATCCTTTGTGGCAGGGGAAGCAATTGATCTAGCAGGGGAATCCTGGATTCCACTGCCTTCAGCCATTCCACTGCTTTCAGAAAGTGACATAGCAGGGGATGAGGTTGGCTGTTCTTTTCCTAGAGAAGGATCAACTTCTTCACCAGCAGCTTCAATAGGAAATAGTGAGGGTACATTCATGTACCTCAGTGGTGACTTCTCTGCACCAGTTGGTTCTTGTATACCTGAAATATTAGTATTCTGCAGTGCAACAGGTGCATAATTCATAGATTTTGAAAGAACCTCTATATCAAAGAACCAATCAGGACATGTTTGAACATCTTCAGGCTTGTCTTCAAGAAAATCCACATGAAGATTTTATGTGATTTTGCTTGTCTTCTTGTTGAAGACCCTATATCCCTTGCTGTTTAATGAATAACCCACAAAATATCCATCATCTCCCTTTTCACTGAACTTGACTAGATTGTCAATAGTGTTCAAGATGATCACATGACATCCAAAAGGTCGAAAGAAGTCAATTAAAGGAGGTCTTCCATTGAACAGCTGATAAGGGGTCTTGTTGTGTGCCTTAACCACCAAGGCCCTGTTTTGTACATAACAAGCAGTGGATACAGCTTCAACCCAAAAGATAACTGGAAGTTTGGAATCAGACAGCATAGTTCTTGCAGCTTCAATGAGTGTCCTATTCCTTCTTTCTGCAACTCCATTCTTTTGAGGTGTTCTTGCAATGCTGAATTCCCTCTTGATTCCTTTGTTTATGCAGAAAGAATCTAGTTTCTGATTTCTGAACTCACCACCATTATCTGATCTCATGGTCACTACCTTTATGCTTTTTGATAGTTCAATCTGATTGGTGAACCCAATGAGTACATCAGCTGTGTCACTCTTTTCAAATACAAAGAATGGCCATGTGAACCTTGAAAAATCATCAGTAATCACTAGGCAGTACCATTTCTTCTTTATGCTTGCCACATAAGTAGGACCAAAAAGTTCCATATGCAATAGTTCCAATGGCTTCGTAGTGGACATACTTGTTTTTGATTTGCAAGATGCTCTGTGTTGCTTCCCTTTCAGACAGGCAGCACAAGTATGATCATTGACAAAGGACTTGGAAGGAAGACCATGAACCAGATTATATTTCACCAGTTTGTTCATGTTCTTGAAATTAAGATGACCAAGTCTTCTATGCCATTTCTTACACTCATCAACTGAGGCTTTGGCAATGAAACAGGTTTCATTGTCTTGAAGAGAGATGTCTTTGAGGTCAATTGTGTACATGTTCTTTTGTCTTGGTGTTCTGAGTACAATAGGAGTGTCTAGTGGTAAGACAAACTCCTTTCCTAACACGAGGCATTCAGTGTCAGTAAACAAGACAAAATTCTTGTTATCAGTCATCTGTGACACACTGAAGAGATTGTACTTGAGTTCTTTCACCAAGTAGACATTATCAAAGGTCATCCCATTAGTGACAATAGTTCCTTTTCCTGTTATTGTTCCATGCCCATCTCCAAAAGAAACACCATCATTGTCATGCAGGGGCACAAAGTTAGACAGATAAGATTTTTTTCCAGTCATGCTTCTTGAGCATCCACTATCCCAATATGCTCTATCATCATTTGTCTTCTTTGTCACCTGCAAAAAGAAAAACCAAATTAGTTTTTCTTGGGGACCCAAGCCATTACAGACTTGGATCTACCTCGTGTATCAATGTAGGATAGCTTATCAAAAAATAGAGATACACCATTAGACTGAGCACCCCTTTTGGGTACCCAAACCCAACGAGCTGAGGCTTTCACAACTTTTCCCCATCTACCCATGTTCCTAGAAGGCAAAACTTTGCTAGTAGGGGATAACCCAGTTTTAGCAGGGAATCCCTATGCTTAGCAGAGGGAACCCATCTTTTGTTTTGGCCTCTATTGATATGTTGGTGAGGTCTAGGGACAGATATATA
The DNA here is from genome assembly GCA_025667525.1 of Glebionis coronaria. NCBI lineage: Eukaryota > Viridiplantae > Streptophyta > Magnoliopsida > Asterales > Asteraceae > Glebionis > Glebionis coronaria. The sequence goes on along the minus strand of CM046874.1, from coordinate 14,136,522 downwards.
TGCATTATGAGGTGTTGGGTTGGTCATGGAAGTTCTGGGCTTGGCATGGACATCATTCACCTTTCTAAGAGCAGGAACAACATATTTGTCAGTGACCGTGTTTCTCAAGGCAAGGGGAACATACTTGGCAGGGGAAAAGGATTTTGCCCCTGCATTTAGAAGAATGGCTTTAGGTTGCATATCCTTTAAAGGATTTGCAGCCACAACTTCCATTGGTGCCTTACATTCTTGATAAGTGTGATCAAAACTGCCACATGTGAAGCAGGGCTTTGTGTTTATCACAAAGTCTTCTCCTAATTGATGAGACTTTTGGTCATTCCAATTTCTTTGATTACCTCTGACAGGCCTGTACATACCAGCATATTTAATGGTGGACTTAGGGGACTGTGATCTGGTTTTAGATTTGGGTGAACTACTCTTAGAACTAGACTCACTACCAAAAAGTCCTCCTCTTGAAAATAGAACAGGGTTATCAATTTTACATTGTTTTAAAGCAATCTGTTCCTTTTCAAAGTCTCTAATAATACTAGTTTTCACTAGTGGCTCTTCAGTATCAAGACAATTAGGTATGTAAGCACTCAAGTCAAACTCAATATCATCCTGTTTTTGAAAACAAGGGAGACCAGTCCAAGACAAGTCTTTTCTAGGAAAAGGTGCATGAATATTGGCAGGAGGTGGTGGTATGGTAGCATGCTCATTTTTAACCCCAAACCCTGTTTTGTCCCTAGGAGATTGACCAATTTCAACTGCTTTAGTTAAATCTTTTGAAGCCTTTCCATATTTTTCTACAGTTTCATCATCAATCTTTTTGTTAGATTTAAAATTTTCAAGTTCAGCAGTCAACTCCTTAATGGAGTTATTATTCTCCTTAGCATCTCTTTCTAGAATCATAATGTGATCCCTATAATCACTTTCTCTTTGTTTAAACTCTCTTATGGTAGACTCTAACTGTTCTAAAGCACGTCTATAATTATCAAGATCATTATCACAATTGATATAGTCAGCTTTAACCTTTCAGATTTGATCATTCAATGACTCAGTATTTTTCCTACAAGCTTTAGTGCAATATGAATCATCGTATACCTCATTGTCTGAGCTGGAACTTGACATGGCCATAAGTGCAAAATCTTCCTCTTTTTCCTCAGCAATCAATGCTTGATTTCTTTCCACATTCTCTGTCATGGCACTCCAATCCCATCCACCTGCTCCATCTATCCCCTGCATGGCTACCATGGCTTTAGCACCAGAATCATCATCTCTGTTTTCCTTCCTATAGCTGTTCCCAGTCTTAGGTCCTCTGCATTCCCTAACAAAATTACCCTTCTTGCCACAGTTGTAGCATTCAACCTTTGTTTGTCAAACCCAGCCACATCAGAGGGATTGATTGAGATCTTCTTTCTATACTTCTTGTAAAACCTGTTGGCTCTCATGCTAAGCAGAGCCATGTTCCACTTGATATCCATCTCCTCCAGTCCTTGCTTACTGATTTGACTTAGATCTTAATGCAACACAGTAGATCCTTGTGGACCTTGGGATGTTATAAAAGCACAAGCAGTGTCAAGACTGAATGTTGCAGGCCTTTCTTCATCATAAGATGATCCAGACCTGGTAGCAGGGGAATAAGTAGCAGGGCCTACTTCGATTCCACTGCTTTTGGAAATTCCACTGCTTTGAGATATGAATGCCATGTTGGCAGGGGAATCAGTAGATCCACTTGAGTTGGTGGGAATCGTTCCTTTTGACTTCATTTCATTGACAACAGGTTCAAAAACTTTCAGGTTATTGTATATGTCATCAATGTTCTTGTTATCCAAGTCGTCCTTATTCTGCCAAATTGCCTTGTAGACAAACCATTCCTTCTGGAGGTTGTTAAGGAACCTGGTATTCACCTGCTCTCTTGTCACTTCAATATCAAAGAATTCCAACTGGGCCACCATATCTTGAAGCCTATTATAAATGGCCCCAATTGATTCATCACCAATGGCTTTGAAAGAAGCAAAATCATCAAGCATTTGATTCTTTTTCTTCTTCTTTGTGGCTTCATTTCCTCCAAAGGTTTTGCCTATGACTTCCCATAGTTCCTTAGCTGTTTTGTACTTTTTGAATCTTAGTTGATGTCTATCAGGTAGAGCCAATAGCAATGAGCTGTGAGCTCTGACATCATGCCTTCTGGCCAGTATTTCCTTATCACAAAGAGCAGCAGATTTCTTCTTGTCCTTACCTCTGGAACTTTCACCTTTCTCTTCTTCCTTGCCCTCTTCAACTGCCACCATTTTGTTGAATTGATCACCAAACTCTATGATCTCCCAGAGAACATAGTGTTCCATTTTGAGGTATTGTTGGATTCTGAATTCCCATAATTCAAAGTTTTTAGGATCCAACATAGGTAATTTGAGGTTATTGTGATTGTTGCCGTTTGAGGAAGAGTCTGAAGACATGGTTGTTATGAGGTTTTTGTTCTTGGTTTAGACAAAGTTTCTCAACAAGCTCTGATACCACTTGTTGATCCCAAACTCAGATCTTAAACCTTAATAGCTTGTTTAAGGGTTGTGATAGACAGAAAGTATTCGATCTAACACTAGAGAAACTTTGCAAAGCAAAGTAACTAAACAAGATGTGGAATATAATGTTTAGCACAAGAACAATATGATTGAAGCAAACGTTGAACTTGAATATATAAAGGATATGCAACCTAAAGCCATTCTTCTAAATGCAGGGGCAAAATCCTTTTCCCCTGCCAAGTATGTTGCCCATGCCTTGAGAAACAGGGTCTCACTGGAAAATATGTTGTTCCTACTCTTAGAAAGGTGAATGATGTCCATGCCAATCCCAGCACTTACATGACCAACCCAACACCTCATAATGCATATAGATCTGTCCCTAGACCTCACCAACATATCAATAGAGGCCAAAACAAAATATGGGTTCCCTCTGCTAAGCATAGGGATTCCCCTGCTAAAACTGGGTTATCCCCTGCTAGCAAAGTTTTGCTTTCTCAGAACATGGGTAGATGGGGAAAAGCTGTGAAAGCCTCAGGTCGTTGGGTTTAGGTACCCAAAAGGGGTGCTCAGTCTAATGGTGTATCTCTAGTTTTTTATAAGCTATCCTACATTGATACACGAGGTAGATCTATGTCTTTAATAGCTTGGGTCCCCAAGAAAAACTAATTTGGTTTTCTTTTTGCAGGTGACAAAGAAGACAAAGGATGATAGAGCATATTGGGATAGTGGATGCTCAAGAAGCATGACTGGACAAAAATCTTATCTGTCTAACTTTGTGCCCCTGCATGACAAGATGGTGTTTCTTTTGGAGATGGGCATGGACCAATAACAGGAAAAGGAACTATTGTCACCAATGGGATGACCTTTGATAATGTCTACTTGGTGAAAGAACTCATGTACAATCTCTTCAGTGTGTCACAGATGACTGATAACAAGAATTTTGTCTTGTTTACTGACACTGAATGTCTGGTGTTAGGAAAGGAGTTTGTCTTACCACCAGACACTCCTATTGTACACAGAACACCAAGACAAAAGAACATGTACACAATTGATCTCAAAGACATCTCTCTTCAAGACAATGAAACCTGTTTCATTTCCAAAGCCTCAGTTGATGAGTGTAAGAAATGGCATAGAAGACTTGGTTATCTTAATTTTAAGAACATGAACAAACTGGTGAAATATAATCTGGTTCATGGTCTTCCTTCCAAGTCCTTTGTCAATGATCATACTTGTGCTGCCTGTCTGAAAGGGAAGCAATACAGAGCATCTTGCAAATCAAAAACAAGTATGTCCACTACCAAGCCATTGGAACTACTGCATATGGATCTTTTTGGTCCTACTTCTGTGGCAAGCATAAAGAAGAAATGGTACTGCCTAGTTATTAATGATGATTTTTCAAGGTTCACATGGACATTCTTTCTATTTGAAAAGAGTGACACAGCTGATGTACTCATTGGGTTCATCAATCAGATTGAACTATCAAAAAGCATGAAGGTAGTGACCATGAGATCAGATAATGGTGGTGAGTTCAGAAATCAGAAACTGGATTCTTTTTGCATAAACAAAGGAATCAAGAGGGAATTCAGCATTGCAAGAACACCTCAACAGAATGGAGTTGCAGAAAGAAGGAATAGGACACTCATTGAAGCTGCAAGAACTATGCTGTCTGATTCCAAACTTCTAGTTATCTTTTGGGCTGAAGCTGTATCCACTGCTTGTTATGTACAAAACAGGGCCTTGGTGGTTAAGGCACACAACAAGACCCCTTATCAGCTGTTCAATGGAAGACCTCCTTTAATTGACTTCTTTCGACCTTTTGGATGTCATGTGATCATCTTGAACACTATTGACAATCTAGGCAAGTTCAGTGAAAAGGGAGATGATGGATATTTTGTGGGTTATTCATTAAACAGCAAGGGATATAGGGTCTTCAACAAGAAGACAAGCAAAATCACAGAAAATCTTCATGTGGATTTTCTTGAAGACAAGCATGAAGATGTTCAAACAGGTCCTGATTGGTTCTTTGATATAGAGGTTCTTTCAAAATCTATGAATTATGCACCTGTTGCATTGCAGAATACTAACATTTCAGGTACACAAGAACCAACTGGTGCAGAGAAGTCACCACTGAGGTACATGAATGTACCCTCACTATTTCCTATTGAAGCTGCTGGTGAAGAAGATGATCCTTCTCTAGGAAAAGAACAGCCAACCTCATCCCCTGCTATGTCACTTTCTGAAAGCAGCGGAATGGCTGAAGGCAGTGGAATCCAGGATTCCCCTGCTAGATCAATTGCTTCCCCTGCCACAAAGGATCCTGCTGCTAATGATACTAATGATGAAGAAAGAGAATCCCCACTCATTTCCTCACCTACACCCATATCTGATGGTCCTATTTATATCCAGCAGTGGAAGCAGAATAATTAAGAGTAGAGGTCCAAGTTACTTAGAGCTACATTCAGCTCATCAGCACCCATCTCTAGGTCATGTTGTATCTTTTGGAAGTTCTTTTGAGGAGTTCTTTCCCAATCAAAATAGCCCCATCAATTCGGATTTAGAAAAAGATGAAACAGAAGTAATCATGCAGCCTACCTACAGAATCAATAAGGATCACCCTATCTCTCAAATCATTGGTGATCCTGAAGCCCCTAGACATACAAGGTATACAGCAAAGGAGCACAACTTCATTGCTAACATCACCATGAAGTTTAATCATGACAACATGCAGTGTTGTCTGTTTACTGCATTTTTGTCACAAGAAGAGCCAAAGAAGATTTTTCAGGCTTTAAATGACCTAAGCTGGGTTGAAGCCATGCAAGAAGAGCTCTTACAGTTTGACATTCAAGAGGTTTGGATTCTAGTAGATTGTCCAAAATGGGCAAGGCCCATTGGGACAAAGTGGGTACTCAGGAACAAAAAGGATGAAAGAAGGATAGTTGTCAGGAACAAAGCAAGATTGGTGGCACAAGGGTATACACAGGAAGAAGGATTTGACTATGAGGAAGTATTTGCTCCAGTTGCCAGGATAGAAGCCATTAGATTATTTCTTGCTTATGCTTCATTTATAGACTTCACTGTTTTCCAAATGGATGTAAAAAGTGCCTTCCTATATGGCACCATTGATGAAGAAGTCTATGTTATGCAACCTCCAGGGTTTGAAGACCCAGAACATCCAGACAAGGTTTACAAGGTGAAAAAGGCTATGTATGGACTTCACCAAGCTCCCAGGGCTTGATATGGGACTCTCTCTAAATATCTCTTAGATAATGGCTTTAGCAGGGGGAAGATTGATCAGACCATGTTCATTAAGAAACAAAAAGGTGATCTTCTGCTAGTACAGGTCTACGTTGATGACATCATCTTTTGATCCACTAACTCTATGCTTAGCAAAGAGTTTGCAAAGTTGATGCAAGATAAATTTCAAATGAGTGCCATGGGAGAGCTAAACTTCTTTTTGGGGTTACAAGTTTAGCAGCGGAAAGATGGGATATTTATCTCACAAGACAAATATGTGGCTGAGATTGTAAAGAAGTTTGGCATGTCTGAAGGAAAGAAGGTGTCCACACCAATGGACAAGGATAATCCATGGGGCAGAGATGGTCCTAGAAAGCTTATAGATGTCAGGAACTACAGGTCTATGATTGGGTCTCTCATGTATCTCACAACTTTAAGACCTGACATCATGTTTGCAGTCTGCTTATGTGCAAGATACCAGGTGGCACCAACAGAGTGTCATTTATTTGCTGTAAAAAGAATTTTTAGGTATCTAATGTGCCATCCAACCTTAGGACTTTGGTATCCTAAAGAGTCACCATTTGAGTTGATATCTTACTCAGATAGTGACTATGCTGGTGACAACAATGATAGGAAGTCTACAACAGGGGGATGCCAATTTTTGGGAAGCAGACTTATATCTTGGCAATGTAAGAAGCAGACTATTATGGCCACATCAACAACTAAAGTTGAGTATGTAGCAGCTGTTGCATGCTGTGGTCAAGTACTTTGGGTTCAACATCAACTGCTTGATTATGGGTATAACTTTCTTAAAACCAAGATATTTATTGACAACAACAACACCATTTGCATTATTAAGAACCCTGTTTTTCATAGCAAGACTAAACATATTGAAATAAGACATCACTTTATCAGAGATTGTTTTGAAAAAGGACTAATTGTCCCTGAGAAAATTGATACAGAACTTAATGTTTCTGATCTTTAAACAAAAGCTTTTGAAGTGGGGAGGTTTCAGTACCTGGTTGCATGTATTAGAATGGTTACACCCTAAAAATTGATGTCTATTATGTCATGTATATTCAGGGTTGCTTTATTACTGTTGTTGTATAACTGTTAGTCAATTATTCCATCACTTTTCATTCCATTGCTTTTGAATACAGATCCCCCTACTGGGGGTTCATTCCCCTTCTAAGAGAGTTTTTCTCTTTAAACTGGGTTTGTTCTTTTTAAAAGTGGTTATATGTGGTTTTAGACTAACAATGCAGAGTTCCATATGGTGCATACTACTCCTTGGTGAATCAGGTATATGCTCTATGTTTAAGGGGAGGTTAGGTCACACCTTTAGGACTCAGGGTATCCTTAGGATGCTCATATATGATCTTAGATCATATCCATTGGTGAGTAAGGGGGTGATGAGGGCTTGCTGCAAAGCTTGTCAGAATTCTGAAACCTTGAGGCACTGTAATGGGTACCTGCACTTCTCTATCAAAACAGCTTGTTGTTCAAGTACAAATGTGTGGTACACATTGCCAAGACTAACTGACCATAGGTAAGGTAAATAGTAGGGATGGTGACTAGGGTATGCATATTTTCTTGGGTTGAACAGGTGCAGGGTGACTTATGTGTTGACTTTTTGTACTTAGACCTTTGCTGAATAGAGGACTCTTGAGTTTCTATGTATCTATCTTGTGTCTACAAGTGTGTGCATTAGAGCAGAGCTAGTTAGCATTGGTCTCTCCATGACTAGTCTAATACCCCTAGGAAAGTTTCCCCTGCTTTTACCTTTTGCTTCCCCTGCTTTAACATCATTCCCCTGTTTGACCATTGACCGACAATACCGTTACCCTGTTCATAGCCGTTGGGCCTGCTTGCACAAATTTTGGTTAGGGAATAGTTTATTGTTTTTAAAAGATATTTAAGGCGCTTTCTTCGTTGATTGGTAATCTAAGAAAGGTTCGTGTAACACAACTTGGGAGTTCTATTACTTAAGATGGTGTCCAGCTCCAGACTATATTTAGTCAGTAGCTTTTTCTTTATTATTTCAAATAAATTACTTTTTTATCAAGATTTATCTTTGATATTTTTGCAATTTGAAAATTTGGTCCAATCACAGCTCTTCAATTCGCTTATAAAAACTTAATTCCCTTCACAAGCAGGTCCATCTCTCTCTCTCGACTAAATCCCACCTACCTCTCACCATTATAAACCTTCAAACCATTTTCAAACTTTATCATGTCTCTCAAAATTGCTGCTAATCATAATCAAATCGCGTTATTGCATGATGAACCAGTAGAGTTTGTTGATGCTGTGGCCTTTCTAAAATCCTCGTATTTTAGAGTGGCCCTTCTCATCAATCCTAGCATTTACACCTCACACATTCAACATTTCTGGTCTAAATCCATGACCAAAACAGTGAATGGAGAGGTCACAATTCAAAGCACTGTAGATGGTCATCCAAAGGTGATTACACTTGCCTCAATCAGGGACAATCTTCTTCTTGATGATGAGGATGGGATAACCAACCTATCTGAGGCTGAAATCTTTGAGGGTCTTGTTAAATTGGGGTACACTCTTTCTAAAGACCAAAAATGTAAGTTTGCTAAAGGTCAGTTTGCCCCACATTGGAAGTATTTGATTCATACAATTTTGCAATGTTTGTCACCAAAAACCACTGCTTTCAATGAATTTGGTAGTGAGATGGCTTATGCCTTGATTTGTTTAGCAACAGGGAGGAAGTATTGTTTTTCTCAAATGATTTTCAAAGGAATGGTTAAAAATGTTTCAAGCAATTCAAAGTTTTGTATGTACCCAAGGTTTATAGAACTTCGGCTGAATATGAGTGAACATGGTCCAATCAAGCACAAAAACTACTTTTCAGCAACCAAGCACACCACCAAACTATTCACCACACTTCTTGCACCATCCCCACAATTTTCTGGCAGATCCATTCCACTCACCTCCATTATAATGAAACAAATCAGACAGGAAGAAGCCAAGACAAAAACAGCTAAACACAAACCTTCTGATTCCCCTGCCAAGAACCTACACCCTGCTAGTACTCTACCCCATGTTGACCCAAAACATGAAAGGCGATCTAAATCCAGGTTTGCCATGTCTCCCTTGCCTGGTGAACCTTCACAAGTAGCAGAGTGGAGAGTCTCCAAGGGTTTGGAGCAAACTGAGGGTTTGGCTGCCACTACTGTCTCATCCTCAAGGGGTGAGCAGGATAATGACACCATCAGAAAGTCCTCTCCCTCACTCCATGATATCCAAAAAGGGGAGAAATCCCCTTCTAAGGTTGAGAGCAGCATGAAACCTATGACCATTTTAGAATTGACGAAAATGTGCATGAGTCTAAAAAGGCAGAATGCACAACTTGTACAAAATGTCAAAAAGCAAGGCCTGGTTATCAATAACTTGGAAACTAGACTTGCCACACTTGAGGGGAGGAGAAAGCCCATGCTTATCATATCCACAGATGAGGATGCTTCCAAAGGGGAGGAAGTTCCCAATACAGAAGAGTCTACTCAATACTATTCGTATCCTAGTGGTTTACAAGGAAAAATAGCAAGTGTTGAGAAAAGGATTGAGAAAGGAAGTGCTGATAAGGGAAGTGATAAGGGAAGTGCAACTAAAGAGATTGCTCAGACATTGCTAACTATGGGCAATCAAGAAGAAGCCCCTGCTTCAAAAGTTTCCCCTGCTGTTGCTGATCCCACTGCTGTAAGTCGTTCCCCTGCTAAGCCTATTACTCAAACTTTTGTTAGAAAGAACAGAAAGAAACCAGATCAGAAGGGAATTACTATCAAAGAACCTGCATCTAGAGTTGAATCAGCACCAGCAGTGGATCCAAAAGACAAAGGAAAAGGAATCATGATTGAACAGCCAAAGAGAAAATACAAGCATAGAACTCCTGAACAGCAAAGGGCTCAAGAAGCACATGATGCACAAGTAGCTCTCAGGCTACAACAAGAAGAGATGGATATGCAGGATCAGAGAATGCAAAAGATGAGGCCTAAAGATATGCTCAAGCAGGTTGAAATTATGCATAGAGAGTTGGATGACAGGGTGCCTCATGTTGGAGAATTTCTAGATCAATGGGAGAAGGAGTTAATAAATGCTCCTTTGGAAGACAGGTATGAGTTGACTTGCCTTGTTTACAAATATCAAACTGAATATCTGGAAAGGAGGGCAAATCAAATTCAGAGAGAGAAGTATTTGAGTTCTGAGAAAGGGAGACTTGAACACTACAAAGTTTTGCTCAAGAGACATAAGAAGTGGAAGGATGGGGACTTCACAGATATGAGTTTTGAAGCTATAAGAATAGCAGTCAGACCAGTCTTTAGAGAATATGATGTGGAAGATTGGATGACTATGAACTCTCCTAAGGAAGCTGAGTATCTTAGGAGACAAAGTGAAGTGTTACAGAAAGCTAGGGAATCCAAGAAAAGAAAGGTTTAAGGAACAACTTTGGAAACTACACAAGCAGGTGCATCATCCCAAGCAGGTGCATCATCACAAGCAGGGGCATTACATCAAGCAGGTGAAAGTTTTCTAGAGATTGAGAAGTCTGTACTTAATGTACAAAGAGCAGCCAAAAGACTCAAGAGAACGGAGAAAGTTGGCACAGTTACTAAGGAGTCTCAACCTCCTTCAAATGAAGAAATTGATAAACAGCTAATTCTGCAGGAAAATGATGATATCTCACCTAGTGAACTTGGAAAGAAGATTGCTATCATAGAGTATGATGTTTATGAACACAAAGGGAGGACTTGGTGGAAGCTTACAAGAGCAGACAATACAGCACAAACATTTCTAAGTCTAGATGTCATGTTTCAAACTTTGGATAGTGAGGACTTAGAAGATCTGTTTAAAATTATGAAAAAGACTTTTGCTGCAAAACCTCCTACCATGGATGGTGTGGAGAAGGATTGGGTAATCTGGGAGAGCATGCATAGGATGTATGAGCATGAGTTATTTGATCCTATATTTGATGCAGTGAATAAAGGAGATTTGTTGTATTGGAAGCTGTTTACTAATTCTGTGGTCTATGAGGTAGTAATGGAGGGAGTGAGTGTGTACTTGATCAATCATCGTTATTACCCCTTCACTCAGGAGACCTTGAAGAAACTAGCACAAGCTAACTTGATTGTAGATGCTAAAACGCCTGTTGCTTATGATCTGGTAAGGATGATGCATAGTCAGATTTGGCTAGAAAGTTTGTAAGCATCCTCATCAACTAGGATTTATTCAGAAACTTGTCTTTAGGGGAAAGCACAAGTTTAGGGGAGGATTGTTGGGAATAAATCTATGTATACTTGTTACCCCTGCTAGTTGATTATTCATACCCCTACTAGAGTAAGTTCCCCCTGCCAAATAACAAAGGCAGGGGAATTGGTTCCCCTGCTGAAGTCAAAGGCCCTGCCGTCAAAGATAAACTTGGAATAGATTTTTACGCGTTTCTGTTACTACTCCTTAATACTTTCCAAGTTTGTTAGTAGTGATCTTGTACGTGAGTCCTTATGCCTATAAAAGGACTCACTAGGTTAGCATGCAAAGTGTGTCTTTCTCTATTGTCTTTCATTATCATACTTTAAGGTTTTGTAAACCATAATACCATTTTAGGGTATTCTTATATCATTGATATATTAAAGTTCAACGTTTGCTTCAATCATATTGTTCTTGTGCTAAACATTATATTCCGCATCTTGTTTAGTTACTTTGCTTTGCAAAGTTTCTCTAGTGTTAGATTGAATAGTTTCTGTCTATCACAACCCTTAAACATGCTACCATACCACCACCTCCTGCCAATATTCATGCACCTTTTCCTAGAAAAGACCTGTCTTGGACTGGTCTCCCTTGTTTTCAAAAACAGGATGATATTGAGTTTGACTTGAGTGCTTACATACCTAATAGTCTTGATACTGAAGAGCCACTAGTGAAAACTAGTATTATTAGAGACTTTGAAAAGGAACAGTTTTCTTTAAAACAATGGAAAATTGATAACCCTGTTCTATTTTCAAGAGGAGGACTTTTTGGTAGTGAGTCTAGTTCTAAGAGTAGTTCACCCAAATCTAAAACCAGATCACAGTCCCCTAAGTCCACCATTAAATATGATGGTATGTACAGGCCTGTCAGAGGTAATCAAAGAAATTGGAATGACCAAAAGTCTCATCAATTAGGAGAAGACTTTGTGATAAACACAAAGGCCTGCTTCACATGTGGCAGTTTTGATCACACTTATCAAGAATGAAAGGCACCAATGGAAGTTGTGGCTGCAAATCCTTTGAGGATATGCAACCTAAAGCCATTCCCTCTAAATGCAGGGGCAAAATCCTTTTCCCCTGCCAAGTATGTTGCCCCTGCCTTGAGAAACAAGGTCATTGACAAATATGTTGTTCCTGCTCTTAGAAAGGTGAATGATGTCCATGCCAAGCCCAGCACTTCCATGACCAACCCAACACCTCATAATGCATATAGATCTGTCCCTAGACCTCACCAACATATCAATAGAGGTCAAAACAAAAGATGGGTTCCCTCTGCTAAGCATAGGGATTCCCCTGCTAAAACTGGGTTATCCCCTGCTAGCAAAGTTTTGCCTTCTAGGAATACGGGTAGATGGGGAAAAGTTGTGAAAGCCTCAGCTCGTTAGGTTTGGGTACCCATAAGGGGTGCTCAGTCTAATGGTGTATCTCTAGTTTTTGATAAGCTATCCTACATTGATACACGAGGTAGATCCAAGTCTGTAATGGCTTGGGTCCCCAAGAAAAACTAATTTGGTTTTCTTTTTGCAGGTGACAAAGAAGACAAAGGATGATAGAGCATATTGGGATAGTGGATGCTCAAGAAGCATGACTGGACAAAAATCTTATCTGTCTAACTTTGTGCCCCTGCATGACAATGATGGTGTTTCTTTTGGAGATGGGCATGGAACAATAACAGGAAAAGGAACTATTGTCACCAATGGGATGACCTTTGATAATGTCTACTTGGTGAAAGAACTCAAGTACAATCTCTTCAGTGTGTCACAAATGATTGATAACAAGAATTTTGTCTTGTTTACTGACACTGAATGCCTGGTGTTAGGAAAGGAGTTTGTCTTACCACCAGACACTCCTATTGTACTCAGAACACCAAGACAAAAGAACATGTACACAATTGATCTCAAAGACATCTCTCTTCAAGACAATGAAACCTGTTTCATTGCCAAAGCCTCAATTGATGAGTGTAAGAAATGGCATAGAAGACTTGGTCATCTTAATTTCAAGAACATGAACAAACTGGTGAAATATAATCTGGTTCATGGTCTTCCTTCCAAGTCCTTTGTCAATGATCATACTTGTGCTGCCTGTCTGAAAGGGAAGCAACACAGAGCATCTTGCAAATCAAAAACAAGTATGTCCACTACCAAGCCATTGGAACTACTGCATATGGATCTTTTTGGTCCTACTTCTGTGGCAAGCATAAAGAAGAAATGGTATTGCCTAGTGATTACTAATGATTTTTCAAGGTTCACATGGACATTCTTTCTATTTGAAAAGAGTGACACAGCTGATGTACTCATTGGGTTCATCAATCAGATTGAACTATCAAAAAGCATGAAGGTAGTGACCATGAGATCAGATAATGGTGGTGAGTTCAGAAATCAGAAACTGGATTCTTTCTGCATAAACAAAGGAATCAAGAGGGAATTCAGCATTGCAAGAACACCTCAACAGAATGGAGTTGTAGAAAGAAGGAATAGGACACTCATTGAAGCTGCAAGAAATATGCTGTCTGATTCCAAACTTCCAGTTATCTTTTGGGCTGAAGCTGTATCCACTACTTGTTATGTACAAAACAGGGCCTTGGTGGTTAAGGCACACAACAAGACCCCTTATCAGCTGTTCAATGGAAGACCTCCTTTAATTGACTTCTTTCGACCTTTTGGATGTCATGTGATCATCTTGAACACTATTGACAATCTAGGCAAGTTCAGTGAAAAGGGAGATGATGGATATTTTGTGGGTTATTCATTAAACAGCAAGGGATATAGGGTCTTCAACAAGAAGACAAGCAAAATCATAGAAAATCTTCATGTGGATTTTCTTGAAGACAAGCCTGAAGATGTTCAAACAGGTCCTGATTGGTTCTTTGATATAGAGGTTCTTTCAAAATATATGAATTATGCACCTGTTGCATTGCAGAATACTAACATTTCAGGTACACAAGAACCAACTGGTGTAGAGAAGTCACCACTGAGGTACATGAATGTACCCTCATTATTTCCTATTGAAGCTGCTGGTGAAGAAGATGATCCTTCTCTAGGAAAAGAACAGCCTACCTCATCCCCTGCTATGTCACTTTCTGAAAGCAGCGGAATGGCTGAAGGCAGTGGAATCCAGGATTCCTCTGCTAGATCAATTGCTTCCCCTGCCACAAAGGATCCTGCTGCTAATGATACTAATGATGAAGAAAGAGAATCCCCACTCATTTCCTCATCTACACCTATATCTGATGGTCCTATTATATCCAGCAGTGGAAGTAGAATAATTAAGAGTGGAGGTCCAAGTTACTCAGAGCTACATTCAGCTCATCAGCACCCATCTCTAGGTCATGCTATATCTTTTGGAAGTTCTTTTGAGGAGTTCTTTCCCAATCAAAATAGCCCCATCAATTCTGATTTGGAAGAAGATGAAACAGAAGTAATCACTCAGCCTACCTACAGAATCAATAAGGATCACCCTATCTCTCAAATCATTGGTGATCCTGAAGCCCCTAGACATACAAGGTATACAGCAAAGGAGCACAGCTTCATTGCTAACATCACCATGAAGTTTAATCATGACAACATGCAGTGTTGTCTGTTTACTGCATTTTTGTCACAAGAAGAGCCAAAGAAGATTTTTTAGGCTTTAAATGACCCAAGCTGGGTTGAAGCCATGCAAGAAGAGCTCTTACAGTTTGACATTCAAGAGTTTTGGATTCTAGTAGATTGTCCAAAATGGGCAAGGCCCATTGGGACAAAGTGGGTACTCAGGAACAAAAAGGATGAAAGGGGGATAGTTGTCAGGAACAAAGCAAGACTGGTGGCACAAGGGTATACACAGGAAGAAGGAATTGACTATGAGGAAGTATTTGCTCCAGTTGCCAGGATAGAAGCCATTAGATTATTTCCTGCTTATGCTTCATTTATGGACTTCACTGTTTGCCAAATGGATGTAAAAAGTGCCTTCCTATATGACACCATTGATGAAGAAGTCTATGTTATGCAACCTCCAGGGTTTGAAGACCCAGAACATCCAGACAAGGTTTACAAGGTGAAAAAGGCTATGTATGGAATTCACCAAGCTCCCAGGGCCTGGTATGGGACTCTCTCTAAATATCTCTTAGATAATGGCTTTAGCAGGGGGAAGATTGATCAGACCCTATTCATTAAGAAACAAAAAGGTGATCTTCTGCTAGTACAGGTCTACGTTGATGACATCATCTTTGGATCCACTAACTCTATGCTTAGCAAAGAGTTTGCAAAGTTGATGTAAGATAAATTTCAAATGAGTGCCATGGGAGAGCTAAACTTCTTTTTGGGGTTACAAGTTCAGCAACGGAAAGATGGGATATTTATCTCACAAGACAAATATGTGGCTGAGATTGTAAAGAAGTTTGGCATGTCTGAAGGAAAGAAGGTGTCCACACCAATGGACAAGGATCATCCATGGGGCAGAGATGGTCCTGGAAAGCTTATAGATGTCAGGAACTACAGGTCTATGATTGGGTCTCTCATGTATCTCACAGCTTCAAGACCTGACATCATGTTTGTAGTCTGCTTATGTGCAAGATACCAGGTGGCACCAACAGAGTGTCATTTATTTGCTGTAAAAAGAATTTTTAGGTATCTAAAGTGCCATCCAACCTTAGGACTTTGGTATCCCAAAGAGTCACCATTTGAGTTGATATCTTACTCAGATAGTGACTATGCTGGTGACAACAATGATAGGAAGTCTACAACAGGGGGATGCCAATTTTTGGGAAGCAGACTTATATCTTGGCAATGTAAGAAGCAGACTATTATGGCCACATCAACAACTGAAGCTGAGTATGTAGCAGCTGCTGCATGCTGTGGTCAAGTACTTTGGGTTCAAAATCAACTGCTTGATTATGGGTATAACTTTCTTAAAACCAAGATATTTATTGACAACAACAGCACCATTTGCATTATTAAGAACCCTGTTTTTCATAGCAAGACTAAACATATTTAAATAAGACATCACTTTATCAGAGATTGTTTTGAAAAAGGACTAATTGTCCTTGAGAAAATTGATACAGAACTTAATGTTTCTGATCTTTTAACAAAAGCTTTTGAAGTGGGGAGGTTTCAGTACCTGGTTGCAGGTATTGGAATGGTTACTCCCTAAAAATTGATGTCTATTATGTCATGTATATTCAGGGTTGCTTTATTGCTGTTGTTGTATAACTATTAGTCAATTTTTCCATCACTTTTCATTCAACTGCTTTTGAAAACAGATCCCCCTACTGGGGGTTCATTCCCCTGCTAAGAGAGTTTTTCTCTTTAAACTGGGTTTGTTCTTTTTAAAAGTGGTTATATGTGGTTTTAGACTAACAATGTAGAGTTCCATATGGTGCATACTACTCCTTGGTGAATCAGGTATATGCTCTATGTTTAAGGGGAGGTTAGGTCACACCTTTAGGACTCAGGGTATCCTTAGGATGCTCATATATGATCTTAGATCATATCCATTGGTGAGTAAGGGCTCAGGGTGATTAGGGCTAGCTGCAAAGCTTGTCAGAATTTTGAAACCTTGAGGCACTGTAATGTGTACCTGCACTTCTCTATTAAAACAGCTTGTTGTTCAAGTACAGATGTGTGGTACACATTGCCAAGACTAACTGACCATAGGTAAGGTAAATGGTTGGGATGGTGACTAGGGTATGCATATTTTCTTGGGTTGACCAGGTGCATGGTGACTTATGTGTTGACTTTTTGTGCTTAGACCTTTGCCGAATAGAGGACTCTTGAGTTTCTATGTATCTATCTTGTGTCTACAAGTGTGTGTATTAGAGCAGAGCTAGTTAGCATTGGTCTCTCCATGACTAGTCTAATACCCCTAGGAAAGTTTCCCCTGCTTTTACCTTTTGCTTCCCCTGCTTTAACATCATTCCCCTGTTTGACCGTTGACCGACAATACCGTTACCCTGTTCATAGCCGTTGGGCCTGCTTGCACAAATTTTGGTTAGGGAATATTTTATTGTTTTTAAAAGATATTTAAGGCGCTTTCTTCGCTGATTAGTAATCTTTTCTTTATTATTTCAAATAAATTACTTTTTTATCAAGATTTATCTTTGATATTTTTGCAATTTGAAAATTTGGTCCCATCACAGCTCTTCAATTCGCCTATAAAAACTTAATTCCCTTCACAAGCAGGTCCATCTCTCTCTCTCTCGACTAAATCCCACCTACCTCTCACCATTATAAACCTTCAAACCATTTTCAAACTTTATCATGTCTCTCAAAATTGCTGCTAATCATAATCAAATCGCGTTATTGCATGATGAACCAGCGGAGTTTGTTGATGATGTGGCCTTTCTAAAATCCTCGTATTTTAGAGTGGCCCTTCTCATCAATCCTAGAATTTACACCTCATACATTCAGCAGTTCTGGTCTAAATCCATGACCAAAACAGTGAATGGAGAGGTCACAATTCAAAGCACTGTAGATGGTCATCCCAAGGTGATTACACTTGCCTCAATCAGGGACAATCTTCTTCTTGATGATGAGGATGGGATAACCAACCTATTTGAGGCTGAAATCTTTGAGGGTCTTGTTAAATTGGAGTACACTCTTTCTAATGACCAAAAATGTAAGTTTGCTAAAGGTCAGTTTACCCCACATTGGAAGTATTTGATTCATACAATTTTGCAATGTTTGTCACCAAAAACCACTGCTTTCAATGAATTTGGTAGTGAGATGGCTTCTGCCCTGATTTGTTTAGCAACAGGGAGGAAGTATTGTTTTTCTCAAATGATTTTCAAAGGAATGGTTAAAAATGTTTCAAGCAATTCAAAGTTTTGTATGTACCCAAGGTTTATAGAACTTCTGCTGAATATGAGTGAACATGGTCTAATCAAGCCCAAAAACTACTTTTCAGCAACCAAGCACACCACCAAACTATTCACCACACTTCTTGCACCATCCCCACAATTTTCTGGCAGATCCATTCCACTCACCTCCATTATGATGAAACAAATCAGACAGGAAGAAGACAAGACAAAAACAGCTAAACACAAACCTTCTGATTCCCCTGCCAAGAACCTACACCTTGCTAGTACTCTACCCCCTGCTGATCCACAATATGAAAGGCGATCTAAATCTAGGTTTGCCAGGTCTCCCTTTCCTGGTGAACCTTCACAAGTAGCAGAGAGGAGAGTCTCCAAGGGTTTGGAGCAAATTGAGGGTTTGGCTGCCACTACTGTCTCATCCTCAAGGGGTGAGCAGGATAGTGACACCATCAGTAAGTCCTCTCCCTCACTCCATGATATCCAAAAAGGGGAGAAATCCCCTTCTAGGGTTGAGAGCAGCATGAAACCTATGACCATTTTGGAATTGACGAAAATGTGCATGAGTCTGAAAAGGCAGAATGCACAACTTGTATAAAATGTCAAAAAGCAAGGCCTGGTTATCAATAACTTGGAAATCAGACTTGCCACACTTGAGGGGAGGAGAAAGCTCAGGTGAAAACTAGAGATTTTGTGTGTGAAAAGTTCGTTTCTCGGTATCTTAACGAATTGATTTCCGGTTCAAAGTACGACTCAATTGTTTTTGGTGAAAAAGAATGTTTTTGGTTGTTTTAAAATGAAATGTGCAAGACGTAAAAGTAAATGACGTTAATTTAAATCTAATTCTAATTTAAAGTAAATGACAAGTATTTAAAAGCGTGACGAAAATTAAAAGGGACTTAAAGTAAATAACGCAAACTTAAATCTAACTAAGGCAAACTTAAAACGCAACTAAAACTTAAACTAAGGCAAGGCTAAAATAAATCTAAGGCAATTAAACTTAAAGTGCAACTAAGTAAAAAGGCGGGAAAAATAAAGCTTGAAAATTCAAAACAGAAAATTAAAAGCTGAAACTAAAAAGAACCTGAAAACAGCTCATCCGGAATAAACCTTCGTTCGGAATAATCACTCATCCGGAATGTCACCTTCGTTCGGAATGATTCTTCTTCACTTGGACTATTCACCAAAACCCTTTGATCCGGAATAAATCCTTTATCCAGAATATGTCACTTATCCGGAATAAAGACTTGATTCGGAATACTAGCTTTGATCCGGAATGTTGCTGATCCGAAATATTATTCCGAAAAACTCCTTGATCCGGAATATGTCACTTATTCCGGATGGAAGCCTTTGATTCGGAATGAAAGGCTGATCCGGAATGTCTGATATTCCGGATGAACGGTTTGATCTGGAATAATAAATTATTCCGAATAAACACTTCTGATCCGGAATGTCTAGTATTCCGGATGAACAACCCTTGATCCGGAATAAACTAATTGATCCGGAATGAACTTGAACAACCCCTTGATTCGTAATAAAGAGTTGATCCGGAATGTTTTAATATTCCGAATAAAGCACTTTGATCCGGAATAATAAATTATTCCGGATGAACTTGCTGATCCGGAATATAATCAGATTCAGAATGAGAGGCTGATCCGGAATATGGCCTTGATCCGGAATGTTTTGTTCATCCGGAATGTGGACTTGATCCGGAATATGTCACTTATTCCGGATGGAGGCCTTTGACTCGGAATATTCAACAACAACCTTCACTTGGAATACCCTGGGCTTGATCCGGAATATACCTGGGAAAAAGATGAACAGCGAAGAACACGGGATACACAAAGCTACACGAATCTAACCAAAACTTAATCAAATCAAACAAAAGATTAAATCAAACTAAACAAATAACATCTACTAATCATAAACAAACAATCAAACTAACAAATATAACCAAAATAATCAAAACCCACTTAAATCAATTTAACAAAAACTCAAGAACATGAACTTGAACAATAAAGCATAAAAATTAAGATCAAATAAAGAAAGGTAGATAGGAGATTGACAATAAAAATAAAGATTGACAAGAATTAAAAGAAAACTTACTTGAAATTAAAGGTATTTAAGGTGCAAGACAATTAATGTAAATGGACATGAATTTAAATGTGCAAAAATTAAAGTGGAAGAGCATAGTTTGTCAAACTAGCCAACAAAAATGAAATGAATCTAATCTAATCTATTTATAGGGGAGGATTGGGGAGTTCTTAGGAAGCTTCCTCCCCTCTTTCTTCTTTTCCTTAATTGCAAGATTAGGTCCTTAATCTTCTTAATCTTCTTAAATCTTGGACTTTAATGACTTTGTCTCGGGATTTCATTGAACTCGTCTTGTAATTCTTCAATAAATTAGACTTGAGTTCTTCGGCTTTTAGTAAACTTCCTTCTTTTGACTTTTTTTTCGATAAATCTTCAGAATTGGTCTTGGACTTCCGTTCTTTTTGCACTCTTGACTTCTTGACTTTGTCTTTCGTCTATTTCTTCGATAAAAGCCCGTGAATGCCCGTGTTTTCTCCACCTTTCGCCTTTTTGTCCTAAATCACAACAAAAACACAAACCACGCATAATTCCGACATAAATGACATAAAATATACGTTTTGGCTCGGTTATTATTGTAATTAAGTGGTAAAAAGGATGGGTGTTTACACACCTATCAAATCCCCTACACTTGACCATTGCAATGTCCTCATGCAATGCATTAGTTACAAAGCACGATTACATTTCCCATCATAATCAATCCATACTGGCCTTTATTAAAGAGATAGAAAATTATAAACATTCAAAGTAAAGAAATAAAAAACATACTTTGGGTTTTGGAAATGTCATGAATAATCATCATCCTCAAGTTTTCACTTTCTCCAAACCAAGCTTAAAAACGAGATCATTGTTATTATAAGTTAGCAAACTAACACGAACTCATGTGGGACAATTATTCACTTAGACTCCCTTATTCCTAGGTGTATCTCTTATATTTTATTTTTTTCTTGAATGATCACGAGGATGCATTGTTGACTTATTTCAATAGTTTATTAGGCCGAAAATAAAGTGAACGATTTAATCAATAGTTAGCTAAAGGACAAAATCTTTTAAAACTGTTTCTCGGGACCTTAAAAAGTTCATATCTTGGCATAACTCGCTTCGCGATTTGAGACCTTTCTCTGACCGATATTTGGAAGCGACTTCATACTTCAAATCTTGAGAGACGTTCATGAAATAATGGCCTAATCTTCATAATAGGAATTTCTTCACTTGAAGTTTTGAGAGATTCTTCATAAATGGACCACGACTTCTTCATTTTTCTCCAATCTTTATTTTGGACTTTGATATACAACGATCCGCCTCCTTTTTGGACTTGGATTTATTTATCCTCATACCTTGTTAGGGCCTTTTTAGATAGACTTCTCCATGACTTTTGGGGATTTTTTGCTTTTCGTCGTGTGTCTCGATCCTTCATATTGATCTTTGATAAATGATTCTTCACATCACTTTTGATCTTTAGCAACAAAATGTAGCCCTCACGCCTTGTTAGGGCCTTTTCGGACTCGCCAATCTTCGCATCCCGCTTCAATAAGTTATGCCTTGGCTATGAACTCTAATCATTACCGAGCAACTTTTAAACGATCTTGGGCTAGAAGCTAAGTAACTTTTCACATCGTACAACCTTATTTATTGCAGATAAATTTATTAGCAAGCGATGGGAGATGTGACACCCTAGAACCGAGGTCATTAACGTTACCCTAAATTACGCTAATTTTTGAAATTTTTAATAAATTTTAATTTCTATATTTATAAGTATATTGGTTAAAGCCAATGTTCGAGGTTATAATTTTTACGATTGACGATTCAAGAAGGACGATGACGATTACGATCCCGAGGGATGCCCAATTTTATATAATTATTGACGATTTATCGATAATGTAATTTTTCGAGAATTTTATTTACGGTTCGTGTTAAGTTGAGTCGGGTGAGTTTTATAGCCTTCCGAGTACATTTAAAGTATCCCAAAAATATTTTAGAGTGTTCGGGATGATTTCCGACTCCCGTAAAATTTTCAAAATTGACTAGTGAGTCAAACCCGCAAAGTTTTAATGGCGTTTTTAACTTAAGGCCAAAAGAAACCCTTATTTGCAATTTGGTCCCTCCCAATCACACAAAAATGCACAAACACAAACACATAGAACATTTCACCAAAAACAAATCAAACTCTCTCTCTCTTTTGTCCTTAGGCCGACGGCCAAACACAAACACCACCACAATCCACCATTTTTTCTTGAGTTTTCACAAAAACTAACTTAAGAACACCTCTTAGAATCCCTTGGTGAGTGTTAATCCATGGTTTAATTACACATGCATTAACATAAATTTTCCAAAAATTTTCAAGAACAATCAAATCCGTTTTTGAGGCTAATTGTATGAATGCATGTTAAATTCATGCCTAGTGTGAGTATAATCACCAACAAAACCCACCAAAATCAATTTGGTTGTGGTGATTTGGTCACCCAAACCCCACGGCACAAGGGGTGTTTGGGGAGCCATGGTGGTTGATGAATTTTGAGCATTATCTTGTGTTTGGTTTAGTGTTTAGTGATGTTTTAAATAGGTTTAAGTGATTGCATGTTTGATTTCTTCGATTTTAGATTATGAGGTTGGTTGATCAATAGGGGTAGGACTGAAAATTTGTGTTTGGATATGTTTAGGAAAGCTTAGGATGATGCCTAGTAGTGATGGATAGGTTTGGAATCGAGTTTAAGCATGATTTTGGAGTGGTCAAATTTAGGCAGAAACTTTGAGGTCATTTCATAAAAATGATTTTTCCTACAGGTCTTGAAAACTAAATGTAGTTATAGAGGGTCTTCTTGTCTTTAATTTGGTATAATGTAGAGCCCGTGACTCAAAACGAGCTAAAAGTTATGAGGTTTTAAAGATCGAGTACCGGGAGACGAGGACTTTCATAATCCGAATTTATGTATAGTTTTAGTCAAATCCCGAGGACCACAAGTATGGATTGGTAAATGGTCAAGGGTCAAATTTTGGTCACAAACCTGTATAAATGAGTCTATAAGTTGACTTAGGAGTCAAAGAAGTCAAAGGTACATTTCATATAGGTCAAAGAGGTCAAAGTTGGTCGAAGTACAATTTCAGCCCGTAAAATGTAGTTTTGGAAAAGCGTTGCGTAACGGGTCGTAAAAGTAAAAACTTTTATTGGGATTAAAAACATGTTATCTACAGGTCTTATAGGATTTTTGAGAATTTTGTCAAATTTTATAAGTATGGTTAAATATGGTAAAACAGCCCGTACTTTCGGTAAGTACCGACGAGAATGAGTAAAAATGGATAGCGTAAATAATGAGAACGAATGGTGTAAAATGAGTGATGCTTGTTGTTTTGTTTTTGGCGTGAGTTATAATTGTCCTAAGTGACTAGTACATATGTATTTTATACAGTACCGTAAGGTATTTAAAATGAGATTACTCATTACGCGTTATTTGTGATAGGTGTTGATTTACCCGGGCATCCGTATTGTCGTCAGTGATCATCTCTCGAACTACCGACTACTTAAAATATAAGGTGTGAATTTATAGCCTCGCTTACATTTATTTCAAATTGTTTTACCCGCGAGGGAAATGCATGCTAGTTTTTAAAAAGGAACGTATATCATGAATGATTGTTAGACCCGAATGTTGCCTTAGAAATTGTGTTGAGTACCAAAGTTGCAAAAGACCCTAAATTCATGAACTATTAACTATTGTCCTGCCCTCGAGTAGGGGGAAATAGCCGCTTATACAATTTGTAGTACTACGGGGCTAACGACCCAATGCTAGCCGAGAAGCTGTACGTTTAGTAAGTTCTGCGGTAGATTATCTTGTATGAGAGATAAGGTATAATTGCAACTGATGCCTTTAGAAGGGGCACTGGTTTCATCTGAATCACGCCGGTATTTATTACGCGGGTGATTGAGTTAACGGATTAGTGTCATGAGCTCAAACACAATTGTCAGTATCCTGAATATAGATTGTTTGATCGACAAGTCTATAAATGATCACGAATGGTTTTTATTTTATATACGTTCAAATGAATTGTAAAACCTATGAATTCCACTCAACGTTTTCGTTGACCAAATTTTGGCATGTGTTTCAGGTAACCGCTGAAGTGTAGAATGGAGCATGCATGGGATGGATGTTGTGTGTATGGCTTGGAGTCCGCTTGTTTTTCCTCCTTTTTCTACTTAAACATTTTAAATTTTAATGTTATGTTGTTGTAAAACTGAAATTCTTGGGTTGAGATTCATGGGGACCGAAAACGCTAAACTCTGTTGTACCAAATTGGGGTTGGAAAAACCGTGGACATGTATCATCTAACAATTTTTAAATTCAAGTTTTAAGTTGACGTCTTTTTAACGTCGTTTGATATATCTTGTGTGCAATGAATACTGTGTAGCACCCAATGTTGTAGTTCCGCTGCGCATAGCATTTGTGGGGGTGTTACAGATTGGTAATCAGAGCCATGAGTTATAGAGAACTAGGTCGTTTTTGAAAATCCTAAACTATAACTTTTGGTGTCGTAAGAAATGGTCCAAGCACACACAACTATCCTGCATGGCTCCGGTAAGATTTATTTTTGGTATTTATGGCATTTGACGTATACTTTTGAGTGAAGTATATATGTGGGTAATTATTACGTAAGTATGGAATTACTATATGTAGACGTTGAATTTTACGTGAAATATCCGACATCGTAATTTTTGTATTAATCATGCATGAGCATCATATTATTACATTTCGGGCATATGTACCACCTTTGCATTGCATTTGCATGCATGTATTTATAACTATTGTATAATTACTTATGTACCCTCCGAAATTCGCTGTTATTGCAGGAATGGCCGAGGTACCGCCTAATGATAATGGAAACGATTACGTCGTAGGTCACGAAGGGGGACCGTTTCCTCCGAACCCGCCGGACAATGATAATGGATGGATCGCTCCAGAAGAGGAAATAGGGCCGGAAAATGACAATGACGAAAGTGAGGTGGATAATTTTAGTATCAGTAGTGACGAGAGTGAGGATTCTGAGGAAGAGCCCGAGGAACTAATGGATGATGGCATTCCCGAGAATGCTGTAGGCCAGACCGAACCTGATTTGTTTCAATCCCCGAATTCGCCGAAGGGTTATGAAGTACCACCGACCGGTCGATATGAGCAGCAACCCTTTAATCGCCCGATGGACAATTGTAAGGACTATTTGAGAACAGTGCCAGGATTTGTTCGAGTAAGTAATGGGAGCAGTGGAGAGTCCAGCAAATCATCCAAGTCGCCATCGATTCATGAGAATATCGCAAGGGTCTACTTTCCGAGACCGAGACACTACTGGGATCCCGCAGGTCGTTTGAGGAGGATGGAGAGGTTGATGTATGAGCGGTTTGTAGTTGAGACTAGGGTAATTAAGAGGTTTGATAAGAA
The DNA here is from genome assembly GCA_025667525.1 of Glebionis coronaria. NCBI lineage: Eukaryota > Viridiplantae > Streptophyta > Magnoliopsida > Asterales > Asteraceae > Glebionis > Glebionis coronaria. The sequence continues at coordinate 14,111,219 of CM046874.1, read as the reverse complement.
TGAAAGGGAACACCAAAGACTGTTGGAAAGGACTGCAAGAGTTGAGTATGATGGGAATGTGAATAAAAGTGACATCAACAGTTTAAGATCAATGGTTGCAAATTTGAGCGCTAGTCTTGACCGTGTTAGGGAAGATCAAGTGAGGTTGTCAAGGATGCAGAGTTGGGAGCATCGGGTTAGAGCATCATTGCCCCCGGATTGGAGATTCGTGGACGATTTGGAGATGGAGGCTAACGACTTCATGATTCAGCCGCCTACTAGAGGTGCTTGTATTACGGTGGGAAGTCAGGTAGCGATTGAGTGTGGATCCACATCAGGGACGAAAAAGGAGACGGAATGTGGGTCGGATGACAAAGGAAAGAGAAAAATGGATGATGTGGATGAGGACGATAGTGATGAGGAACCCGAGGAAGACGATGACGAGCCGCCATCCAAGAGGCCGTGTGGATCACCACATGCCTCGTTACTTGTTTTGTATTTTCTTTGATCATTGTAATAGAACTGTTTTAGACTTTTGTATGATGGTATTATGACGAGAAACTTAAGTACTTGAGTTTTGTGGTGAACGATTGTAGTGGCAATACTTGTCACGATTTTGGTTAATTATCAATACAATCTATGTTACCTTTCATGATCTGTGATATGTCTTAAATTTGATCTTTTGTGATGTGAATTGATGAATATTAGTAACTCTATAGTGATGTGTCGTTGTATGTATATTATGTCTCGGAAACTTGATGTGTATACTTACATTGTTTTTCTATTTTCCCTGTCTTGCAGAAAGAGATATTCGATAACACCATGCCTCCAAAGTTGACCGCCGATCGTGTTAACACCATGATTCAGGAAGCTATAGCAAATGCGCTGGAAGCGGACCGAGCTGGGAGAAATCAGGACCAGGGAAGGAACGCGGGGAGACAGCAAGCCCCGAGAGTGTGTACCTATTCTAGTTTTATGAAATGCGGTCCCACGCAGTTTCGTGGAACGGGTGGAGCTTTAGAACTTAGACGATGGTTGGAAAAGGTTGAAAGTACGTTCGAAATCAGCGGTTGTGCAGAAGCGGATAAAGTGAAGTTTGCAGCTGCTACGTTTCTTGATGATGCGTTAAGTTGGTGGAATACCCAGGTAGCTACGGTTGGATTGGCTGTAGCGAATGCAAGGACGTGGAATGCGACAAAAGCTCTGTTGACTAAGAAGTTTTGCCCGGAAGAGGAATTGGGGCAATTGGAGGATGAGTTGAGGCACTTGACCTTGAAGAACAACGATATCGCCGCTTACACCAGGAGGTTCAATGAATTAAGCCTTTTGTGTCCAGATGTTTTTGCCAATGACGCCAAGAAGATGAAGCAGTACATTAAGGGTTTATCTAGCAATATCAAGGGTGAAACAACTTCGTCAAAACCTGGGTCGTTTGATGAAGCGGTCCAGATGGCTCACGCATTGATGGACGTCAAGCTCTAGGACAAGCAGAACTCCATTGCTGAAGGCAACAAGAGGAAATGGGAAGCGGCACAAAGCAATCAATCCCAAGGCCAGAACCGAGGTGGAAATCGAAACAACCATGGTCCGAACCGAAATCAGCAGTTTAACCAGAGAAGGAATGAAGGGATGAGGGCAGTGACGAACCCTAGAGGAGTGAAAGTTAACCCCCATTGTGGTAGGTGCAATTTGTATCATGTCGGGAATTGCCCGCCTGCATGCGGCAAGTGTGGAAAAGCAGGTCATAGGACGTCTGGTTGCCGAGCGGGAGGAGTAGCCACTGGGGCGAATGCTATCAGAATGAGGGGATGTTATGGTTGTGGAGAGAGAGGTCATGTGCAAGTGAATTGCCCGAAGGCAGGAAACAAGCGGGGAGGTAATAATGCGGCTGCTGTGTATCAAGTGGGAACGGCTGATAAACCACAGGGTCCTAATGTGGTTACCGGTACGTTTTTGCTAGACGCTTGTTATGCTAGTATTTTGTTTGATTCTGGCTCCGACAAGAGTTTTGTAGATGTTAAATTTAGTCGTCATATCGATAGAAAACCGGTGTTGTTAGCGACTAGTTATAACGTTGAGTTAGCCGATGGAAAAATTGTTAGTACGAATTCTATACTGAAAGGGTGTACCTTGAAGTTAGGAAATTACGCTTTTAAAATCGACTTGATGCCTATAGAGCTAGGATCGTTTGACGTGATTGTGGGAATGGATTGGCTAATGGCGCACAGTGCTATGATCGTCTGTGGCGAGAGATTAGTTCAGATTCCGTTGAGGAATAAAGTTTTAACGGTGAAGGGAGACGAATGCACTTCTCGTTTGAAAGTGATTTCCTGTTTGAAAATGATGAAGTACGTAGAGAGCGGATGCGATGTGTTTCTGGCACAAGTTTCGAGTGATGGTGATTTAGAGGCGAGGATTGAAGAGGTACCAGTTATTTGCGAGTATCCGGAAGTTTTTCCAGACGAGTTGCCAGGTTTACCGCCTACCCGTGAGGTCGAGTTTCGAATTGATTTGGTGCCAGGAGCTGCGCCGGTTACGCGTGCACCTTATCGCTTAGCACCATCTGAGTTAAAGGAGTTATCAGATCAACTGAAGGAATTGATGGACAAGGGATTTATTAGGCCGAGCTCATCACCTTGGGGAGCGCCAGTGTTGTTCGTGAAGAAGAAAGATGGTTCGTTTCGGATGTGTATTGACTATAGGGAACTCAATAAGCTGACGGTTAAGAATCGGTACCCATTGCCGAGGATTGACGATTTGTTTGATCAATTGCAAGGTTCCAGTGTATACTCAAAGATCGATTTAAGATCAGGGTATCATCAACTGCGTGTAAGAGAGGAGGATACTCCTGTAACTGCCTTTCGTACGCGGTATGGACACTTTGAATTTCGAGTGATGCCGTTTGGGTTGACGAACGCGCCTGCTGTATTCATGGACCTTATGAATCGCGTGTGCAAGCCGTATCTAGATAAGTTTGTTATTGTTTTCATCGACGATATACTTATTTACTCTAAAAGTAAGGAGGAGCACGAGAAGCACCTAAGAAAGATTTTGGAGTTGTTAAAGAAGGAGAAGCTGTATGCGAAGTTCTCGAAGTGTGAATTTTGGTTGGAATCAGTGCAGTTTCTAGGTCACGTGATTGATAGTAAGGGAGTTCGTGTGGATCCTGCCAAGGTCGAAGCGATCAGGGAATGGTCGGCACCGACGACGCCGACTGAAGTTCGACAATTCCTTGGTTTAGCGGGGTATTATCGAAGGTTTATTGAAGGATTTTCGTTGATTGCAAAACCATTGACAAGGCTTACCGAAAAGAATAGGGTGTATGAATGGGGAAATGAGGAAGAACTTGCTTTCAAAACGCTTAAGGATAAGTTATGTTCTGCACCGATATTATCATTGCCTGAAGGAACCAAAGACTTCGTAGTGTATTGTGATGCATCTCGTAAGGGTTATGGAGCGGTATTGATGCAGCGTGAAAAGGTGATAGCTAATGCGTCGAGGCAACTAAGGAAGAATGAGGAGAACTACACGACGCACGATTTGGAATTAGGAGCTGTAGTTTTTGCGTTGAAGTTGTGGAGACACTATTTGTATGGGACGAAGTGTGTTGTATTCACTGACCACAAGAGTTTGCAGCACATTTTAGATCAAAAGGAGTTGAATATGCGACAGAGACGATGGGTTGAACTACTGAGTGATTATGACTGCGAAATTCGCTACCACCCTGGCAAGGCGAATGTTGTAGCGGATGCACTGAGTAGGAAGGAACGGGAGAAACCCTTGAGGGTTAGAGCTTTAGTAATGAGTGAGAGCGTTGACTTAACCGAAACTATACTGAAAGCTCAAGAGAGGGGACTAATGAAAGGGAATGTTGAAGCCGAGAATTTGGGACGAATGTTGAAACCTCTTTTCGTGATTAGGTCTGACGGACTGAGATATTTTGAGAATCGGATTTGGTTACCATTGTGTTCATCTGAGGAAGGAAAGCCTGGAGTTCGAGAATTGGTTATGAATGAGTCGCATAAGTCGAAGTATTCGATACATCCTGGATCAGACAAAATGTATCACGACCTGAAGAAAGTTTATTGGTGGCCGAATATGAAGGCGGATATTGCTCGTTACGTTAGTAAGTGTTTGACTTGCGCGAAGGTTCAGGCAGAACATAAGAAACCATCTGGATTGTTGGTACAACCAGAGATCCCAGAATGGAAATGGGAGAAAATCGCTATGGATTTCGTGACGGGTTTACCTAGGACTCCTAGTGGATGTGATATGATATGGGTAATTGTGGATAGGTTAACGAAATCTGCTCATTTCTTACCTATGAAGAAGACGGACAGCATGGAAAAGCTCGCCAGTGTGTACGTGAAAGAGATCGTCTGTAGACATGGAGTGCCGTTATCGATCATTTCGGATCGCGATAGTAGATTTACGTCGGAATTTTGGAAATCGCTTCAACGTGCGATGGGCACTGAATTGAGTTTAAGCACGGCTTATCACCCGGAAACTGACGGCCAGAGTGAACGAACTATTCAGACGATGGAGGACATGCTCCGAGCATGCGTGATTGATTTTGGAGGAAGTTGGGAACGCCACTTGCCTCTAGTGGAATTTTCGTATAATATTAGTTATCATGCGAGTATCAAGGCAGCACCGTTCGAAGCATTGTATGGAAGGAAGTGTAGATAGCCTGTGTGTTGGAGTGAAGTAGGAGAAAGTCAATTGACTGGACCCGAAATGGTTTTAGAAACGACGGAGAAGATTGTGCAAATCAAGAACCGACTACTTGCTGCGAGAAGCCGACAGAAGAGTTATGCCGATAACAGAAGGAAACCGTTGGAGTTTGAAGTTGGAGATATGGTTATGCTCAAGGTATCGCCGTGGAAGGGTGTAATTCGTTTTGGGAAGAAAGGAAAGTTGAGTCCAAGGTATATTGGACCATTTAAGATCGTTGAACGAATTGGACCAGTAGCGTACAAGTTAGAATTGCCGAGCGAACTTAGTGCTATTCACGACACGTTTCACGTATCGAACCTGAAGAAGAGTTTGGCGGATAAGGAATTGGTGATTCCTTTGGACGAGATTCGACTGGACGACAAAATGCATTTTGTGGAAGAACCTGTGGAAATTATGGACCGAGAGGTCAAGAGGCTGAAGCGTAGTAGGATTCCTATTGTGAAAGTCCGATGGAATTCTAAGCGTGGACCGGAATACACTTGGGAACGTGAGGACTTTTTCAAGGAAAGGTATCCTCATTTGTTCCAGTAGAACGAAATGTGAGTACAAGAAGAGGCGAGCGCCGGGACGTCGCTCTCTTTAAGGAGGGGTGGATGTGACACCCTAGAACCGAGGTCATTAACGTTACCCTAAATTACGCTAATTTTTGAAATTTTTAATAAATTTTAATTTCTATATTTATAAGTATATTGGTTAAAGCCAATGTTCGAGGTTATAATTTTTACGATTGACGATTCAAGAAGGAGGATGACGATTACGATCCCGAGGGATGCCCAATTTTATACAATTATTGACGATTTATCGATAATGTAATTTTTCGAGAATTTTATTTACGGTTCGTGCTAAGTTGAGTCGGGTGAGTTTTATAGCCTTCCGAGTACATTTAAAGTATCCCAAAAATATTTTAGAGTGTTCGGGATGATTTCCGACTCCCGTAAAATTTTCAAAATTGACTAGTGAGTCAAACCCGCAAAGTTTTAATGGCGTTTTTAACTTAAGGCCAAAAGAAACCCTTATTTGCAATTTGGTCCCTCCCAATCACACAAAAATTCACAAACACAAACACATAGAACATTTCACCAAAAACAAATCAAACTCTCTCTCTCTTTTGTCCTTAGGCCGACGGCCAAACACAAACACCACCACAATCCACCATTTTTTCTTGAGTTTTCACAAAAACTAACTTAAGACCACCTCTTAGAATCCCTTGGTGAGTGTTAATCCATGGTTTAATTACACATGCATTAACATAAATTTTCCAAAAATTTTCAAGAACAATCAAATCCGTTTTTGAGGCTAATTGTATGAATGCATGTTAAATTCATGCCTAGTGTGAGTATAATCACCAACAAAACCCACCAAAATCAATTTGGTTGTGGTGATTTGGTCACCCAAACCCCACGGCACAAGGGGTGTTTGGGGAGCCATGGTGGTTGATGAATTTTGAGCATTATCTTGTGTTTGGTTTAGTGTTTAGTGATGTTTTAAATAGGTTTAAGTGATTGCATGTTTGATTTCTTCGATTTTAGATTATGAGGTTGGTTGATCAATAGGGGTAGGACTGAAAATTTGTGTTTGGATATGTTTGGGAAAGCTTAGGATGATGCCTAGTAGTGATAGATAGGTTTGGAATCGAGTTTAAGCATGATTTTGGAGTGGTCAAATTTAGGCAGAAACTTTGAGGTCATTTCATAAAAATGATTTTTCCTACAGGTCTTGAAAACTAAATGTAGTTATAGAGGGTCTTCTTGTCTTTAATTTGGTATAAGGTAGAGCCCGTGACTCAAAACGAGCTAAAAGTTATGAGGTTTTAAAGATCGAGTACCGGGAGACGAGGACTTTCATAATCCGAATTTATGTATAGTTTTAGTCAAATCCCGAGGACCACAAGTATGGATTGGTAAATGGTCAAGGGTCAAATTTTGGTCACAAACCTGTATAAATGAGTCTATAAGTTGACTTAGGAGTCAAAGAAGTCAAAGGTACATTTCATATAGGTCAAAGAGGTCAAAGTTGGTCGAAGTACAATTTCAGCCCGTAAAATGTAGTTTTGGAAAAGCGTTGCGTAACGGGTCGTAAAAGTAAAAACTTTTATTGGGATTAAAAACATGTTATCTACAGGTCTTATAGGATTTTTGAGAATTTTGTCAAATTTTATAAGTATGGTTAAATATGGTAAAACAGCCCGTACTTTCGGTAAGTACCGGCGAGAATGAGTAAAAATGGATAGCGTAAATAATGAGAACGAATGGTGTAAAATGAGTGATGCTTGTTGTTTTGTTTTTGGCGTGAGTTATAATTGTCCTAAGTGACTAGTACATATGTATTTTATACAGTACCGTAAGGTATTTAAAATGAGATTACTCATTACGCGTTATTTGTGATAGGTGTTGATTTACCCGGGCATCCGTATTGTCGTCAGTGATCATCTCTCGAACTACCGACTACTTAAAATATAAGGTGTGAATTTATAGCCTCGCTTATATTTATTTCAAATTGTTTTACCCGCGAGGGAAATGCATGCTAGTTTTTAAAAAGGAACGTATATCATGAATGATTGTTAGACCCGAATGTTGCCTTAGAAATTGTGTTGAGTACCAAAGTTGCAAAAGACCCTAAATTCATGAACTATTAACTATTGTCCTGCCCTCGAGTAGGAAATAGCCGCTTATACAATTTGTAGTACTACGGGGCTAACGACCCAATGCTAGCCGAGAAGCTGTACGTTTAGTAAGTTCTGCGGTAGATTATCTTGTATGAGAGATAAGGTATAATTGCAACTGATGCCTTTAGAAGGGGCACTGGTTTCATCTGAATCACGCCGGTATTTATTACGCGGGTGATTGAGTTAACGGATTAGTGTCATGAGCTTAAACACAATTGTCAGTATCCTGAATATAGATTGTTTGATCGACAAGTCTATAAATGATCACGAATGGTTTTTATTTTATATACGTTCAAATGAATTGTAAAACCTATGAATTCCACTCAACGTTTTCGTTGACCAAATTTTGGCATGTGTTTCAGGTAACCGCTGAAGTGTAGAATGGAGCATGCATGGGATGGATGTTGTGTGTATGGCTTTGAGTCCGCTTGTTTTTCCTCCTTTTTCTACTTAAACATTTTAAATTTTAATGTTATGTTGTTGTAAAACTGAAATTCTTGGGTTGAGATTCATGGGGACCGAAAACGCTAAACTCTGTTGTACCAAATTGGGGTTGGAAAAACCGTGGACATGTATCATCTAACAATTTTTAAATTCAAGTTTTAAGTTGACGTCTTTTTAACGTCGTTTGATATATCTTGTGTGCAATGAATACTGTGTAGCACCCAATGTTGTAGTTCCGCTGCGCATAGCATTTGTGGGGGTGTTACAGGAGAATAGGCTTATAATTAACTCACATAAATTCACGAAAGAATACCAAACTTATAATTGACTCTATCATCTCTCGTTCTCCACAGTTTAAAATCTCAAGGAATGACACTCGTAGATGCTTAGCCTATTAAATCAAAGTTTTGGGTTTTTGAGTCGCCTATAGGATCTTGCAAATTCTTAGACTTTTTCAAGTTTTAGAATTCGCATTTTAAAGTTCCCTTGATAAACGACTCTCTAGGATCAATTATAGGAACTTGCGAAAAGTTCTTGTTCTTAACCCGTGAGAGTTAAGACTTTCGCGTTTTATAGCTCCCTATATAAAAGCCTAGCAAAACTTGACTTAAACACGTTAAGGATACTAGCTAGAGTAAACTTAGATAAGTAAACTCGGGTTGAGTCAAAAGATTCACAACGTTTGAAAATTAAAACCAGTTTATTAAAAATTTATTCTAACAAGGAAAGAAAATAACTATACAAAGGTAAAAACTAATAGGCCAAAATAGATCAAAAATTTTGAAAAATATCGAAAAATTGATTTTCCGGTTAAAATGAGGACAAATACAAGGAAAAAAGCCACTTAACTTCGATAGAAGTCCTCCATACACTTAATATAAACATTGTCCTCAATGTTTAAGCATGTGGGAGTAAACTCCCCTACACTTAGGACATTGTGCACTTTGTTTAAATCTTGCTAAGGAAAAGACAACTAACGAGATTCCTATTTTAATATTGAGAAATATAAAATAGTGAATCGAAAAGAGTTTAGGATAGAACCGAGAAGATGGGAACAACGGAATCACGGGTCGTCAAAAATCAGCAAGAGTGGATCATTGAGCGCTCGAATCCCTGATTAGTAGAAGAGAGGAAATAGCAAACACCAACGGGTCTCCCCCTACACTTATGGTAAAAACAAAGAAAAAGATAGATAGATAGTCGGGTTGCCTCCCGAGAAGCGCTTGTTTTTGTTAACCGAGTCACGAGCCTGACTCGTCCCCGAATTAAATGGTCCATGGGGAAGCCTCAAATGTAATATCGGGATCAAAGACCTTGTCCTCATTCCCGGAGGAATATAACAAAGTAGAGGCAGGAGGATAAGTCTTGAATGGTAGGAAGGTCCTTTAAACATACGAGAAGTATGTGAAATCTTGATCCACGGGAGGTGTGTGGGTAAAGGAATCACATTGTCATCCTCCAAAGACAATGGATGCTGACCAATTGGCAAATCCGTAAGGTTATCAATCATAGAATGGTCATTGTCACCTCCCGGGTCAAAGCACTCATCCTCATTTCCCGGTACAAAACTAGGAGAGTAAAAGCGATACATCACCCGTTGGGGTGTGCACGCGGTAGGAGGAGGTGGTAATATAATATGAGAAGTATGAGAACAATTACCTTCCACCTGCGTCACCTTTCCAGTAGAGTCAAATTTCTCCACCTCTGCGATAGGAGGGGACATGGCTAACAAAGCATGCTCATCAATATTAGGAGAATCAGAGCTATCAATGTCCTCAATCCCTTCGTCAAAGAGACGATTCACCTCACTAGATATGTAAGCGTCATCAAAATCAAATAAAGGGTTCGAATAATCTTGAAAGTTTCCTTCAGAACGTCTTCATCGGATAGTGACACGTCATCACTAGAAGTAAAATCATCATCTTGATCAAAAAGAGGATTAGAGAAAGCCAAAGAATCCTCTTCCAAAGTGTTGGTGGAAGGAACATCATCAGAAGAAAGTGCATCATACTCATCGTCACTGTCGGATGTCAACTCAGATTCACTTGGAATTGGGACAAGGTTATCAGCACTAGACGTATTGAATTCGTCGGATTCCTTTGCAGGAATTGTGTTAAGATCCTCATCCCCTAGGATGGGTGAATTCTTAGGCTCCAGAGCCGGCAAGTCGGGCGAAGGAATAGAATTCTCATCGTTCCAAGAAATAGGACTCTCATCGTCATCACTATCATAATAATATGGAGGCACAAGAGGAGGAGTATAAGCATTAAGGTCAGATACTTGCTCTTGGTGCTGATCCGCTTGACATTTCTCCATGATCTTGTTGCAAGATTCTTGAACTTTGTGAAAGTTGTCAAAAATTGTGGCAAGTTGCTCTGGAGGAAGTGCACAAAAGGGTTGATGATTGACAGTGTGACGTGGGGGCTCAAAGTTATACACACTGGGATGATAGCACGGAACTTTCTCAAAGACCTTCGACGGGTCACAAGAGGAAGCATCGTGAGGGCCCCCAATATAGCACCACGGGTATGGAGAAAAACCCGGTGCATCTTGAGGATAAGGATTGTCATAGACGGGAGAAGGTGAGAAAGTATTGTAAGAGGGGAAGTATGAATTTGTTGAATTGCAAAATGGACAAAATCCAAATTGTGTATCGTCGATATCAAAACCACACCGCTCACAAGTACACCATTGACATGTTTGAAAACCATGCCATGGTTTCCCACACCGTACGCAAGACGAATCCATGAAGAATTATAAATAAGAGGGGTAAAGAAAAGAATTAAACATAATAGAGGATAAAGAGGAATATTTTTGGTGCAAAACTTTTGAAAAAGAAATGCTTTTTATGATTTTTCAAATGTTTTTGGGATTTTTGGAAAAATTTTGACACGAAAAATAACGTTCACGAGTGAACGGATCCCAAAAAGCAACGCGTCTCTCATAGAAAACCGTTAATCTTTACGAAAAGAGCCGGCAGCGGCGCCATTTGATAACTAGAGATTTTGTATGTGAAAAGTTCGTTTCTCGGTATCTTAACGAATTGATTTCCGGTTAAAAGTACGACTCAATTGTTTTTGGTGAAAAAGAATGTATTTGGTTGTTTTAAAATGAAATGTGCAAGACGTAAAAGTAAATGACGTTAATTTAAATCTAATTCTAATTTAATGTAAATGACAAGTATTTAAAAGCATGACGAAAACTAAAAGGGACTTAAAGTAAATAACGCAAACTTAAATCTAACTAAGGCAAACTTAAAAAGCAACTAAAACTTAAACTAAGGCAAGGCTAAAATAAATCTAAGGCAATTAAACTTAAAGTGCAACTAAGTAAAAAGGCGGGAAAAATAAAGCTTGAAAATTAAAAACAGAAAATTAAAAGCTGAAACTAAAAAGAACCTGAAAACAGCTCATCCGGAATAAACCTTCGTTCGGAATAATCACTCATCCGGAATGTCACCTTCGTTCGGAATGATTCTTCTTCACTTGGACTATTCACCAAAACCCTCTGATCCGGAATAAATCCTTTATCCAGAATATGTCACTTATCCGGAATAAAGACTTGATTCGGAATACTAGCTTTGATCCAGAATGTTGCTGATCCGGAATATTATTCCGAATAAAACTCCTTGATCCGGAATATGTCACTTATTCCGGATGGAAGCCTTTGATTCGGAATGAAAGGCTGATCCGGAATGTCTGATATTCCGGATGAACGGTTTGATCCGGAATAATAAATTATTCCGAATAAACACTTCTGATCCGGAATGTCTAATATTCTGGATGGACAACCCTTGATCCGGAATAAACTAATTGATCCGGAATGAACTTGAACAACCCCTTGATTTGGAATAAAGAGTTGATCCAAAATGTTTTAATATTCCGAATAAAGCACTTTGATCCGGAATAATAAATTATTCCGGATGAACTTGCTGATCCGGAATATAATCTGATTCGGAATGAGAGGCTGATCCGGAATATGGCCTTGATCCGGAATGTTCTGTTGATCCGGAATGTTCTGTTGATCTGGAATGTGGACTTGATCCAGAATATGTCACTTATTCCGGATGGAGGCCTTTGACTCGGAATATTCAACAACAACCTTCACTTGGAATACCCTGGGCTTGATCCGGAATATACCTGGGAAAAGGATGAACAGCGAAGAACACGGGATACACAAAGCTACACGAATCTAACCAAAACTTAATCAAATCAAACAAAAGATTAAATCAAACTAAACAAATAAGATCTACTAATCATAAACAAACAATCCAAAACAATCAAACTAACAAATATAACCAAAATAATCAAAACCCACTTAAATCAATTTAACAAAAACTCAAGAACATGAACTTGAACAATAAAGCATAAAAATTAAGATCAAATAAAGAAAGGTAGATAGGAGATTGACAATAAAATAAAGATTGACAAGAATTAAAAGAAAACTTACTTGAAATTAAAGGTATTTAAGGTGCAAGACAATTAATGTAAATGGACATGAATTTAAATGTGCAAAAATTAAAGTGGAAGAGCATAGTTTGACAAACTAGCCAACAAAAATGAAATGAATCTAATCTAATCTATTTATAGGGGAGGAATAGGGAGTGCTTAGGAAGCTTCCTCCCCTCTTTCTTCTTTTCCTTAATTGCAAGATTAGGTCCTTAATCTTCTTAATCTTCTTAAATCTTGGACTTTAATGACTTTGTCTCGGGATTTCTTGAACTCGTCTTGTAATTCTTCAATAAATTAGACTTGAGTTCTTCGGCTTTTAGTAAACTTCCGTCTTTTGACTTTTTCTTTGATAAATCTTCAGAATTGGTCTTGGACTTCCGTTCTTTTTGCACTCTTGACTTCTTGACTTTGTCTTTCGTCTATTTCTTTGATAAAAGCCCGTGAATGCCCGTGTTTTCTCCACCTTTCGCCTTTTCGTCCTAAATCAAAACAAAAACACAAACCACACATAATTCCGACATAAATGACATAAAATATACGTTTTGGCTTAGTTATTATTGTAATTAAGTGGTAAAAAGGATGGGTGTTTACACACCTATCAACAGGCTTATCATATCCACAGATGAGGATGCTTCCAAAGGGGAGGAAGTTCCCAATACAGAAGAGTCTACTCAGTACTATTCATATCCTGGTGGTGTACAAGGAAAAATAGCAAGTGTTGAGAAAAGGATTGAGAAAGGAAGTGCTGATAAGGGAAGTGATAAGGGAAGTGATAAGGGAAGTGCAACTAAAGAGATTGCTCAGACATTGCTAACTATGGGCAATCAAGAATAAGCCCCTGCTTCAAAAGTTTCCCCTGCTGTTGCTGATCCCACTGCTGTAAGTCGTTCCCCTGCTAAGCCTATTACTCAAACTTTTGTTAGAAAGAACAGAAAGCAACCAGCTCAGAAGGTTACTATCAAAGAACCTGCATCTAGAGTTGAACACCAGCAGTGGATCCAAAAGACAAAGGAAAAGGAATCATGATTGAACAGCCAAAGAGAAAATACAAGCATAGAACTCCTGAACAGCAAAGGGCTCAAGAAGCACATGATGCACAAGTAGCTCTCAGGCTACAACAAGAGGAGATGGATATGCAGGATCATAGAATGCAAAAGATGAGGCCTAAAGATATGCTCAAGCAGGTTGAAATTATGCATAGAGAGTTGGATGACAGGGTGCCTCATGTTGGAGAATTTCTAGATCAATGGGAGAAGGAGTTAATAAATGCTCCTTTGGAAGATAGGTATGAGTTGACTTGCCTTGTTTACAAATATCAAACTGAATATCTAGAAATGAGGGCAAATCAAATTCAGAGAGAGAAGTATTTGAGTTCTGAGAAAGGGATACTTGAACACTACAAAGTTTTGATCAAGAGACATAAGAAGTGGAAGGATGGGGACTTCACAGATATGAGTTTTGAAGCTATAAAAAGAGCAGTCAGACCAGTCTTAAGAGAATATGATGTGGAAGATTGGATGACTATGAACTCTCCTGAGGAAGCTGAGTATCTTAGGAGACAAAGTGAAGTGTTACAGAAAGCTAGGGAATCCAAGAAAAGAAAGGCTGAAGGAACAACTTTGGAAACTACACAAGCAGGTGCATCATCCCAAGCAGGTGCATCATCACAAGCAGGGGCATTACATCAAGAAGGTGAAAGTTTTCCAGAGATTGAGAAGTCTGTACTTAATGTACAAAGAGCAGCCAAAACACTCAAGAGAATGGAGAAAGTTGGTACAGTTACTAAGGAGTCTCAACGTCCTTCAAATGAAGAAATTGATAAACAGCTAATTCTGCAGGAAAATGATGATATCTCACCTAGTGAACTTGGAAAGAAGTTTGCTATCATAGAGTATGTTGTTTATGAACACAAAGGGAGGACTTGGTGGAAGCTTACAAGAGCTGACAATACAGCACAGACATTTCTAAGTCTAGATGTCATGTTTCAAACTTTGGATAGTGAGGACTTAGAAGCTCTGTGGGAAATTTTGAAAAAGACTTTTGCTGCAAAACCTCCTACCATGGATGGTGTGGCGAAGGATTGGGTAATCTGGGAGAGCATGCATAGGATGTATGAGCATGAGTTATTTGATCCTATATTTGATGTAGTGAATAAAGGAGATTTGTTGTATTGGAAGCTGTTTACTAATTCTGGGGTCTATGAGGTATTAATGGAGGGAGTGAATGTGTACTTGATCAATCATCGTTATTACCCCTTCACTCAGGACACCTTAAAGAAACTAGCGCAGGCTAACTTGATTGTAGATGCTAAAACGCATGTTGCTTATGATTTGGTAAGGATGATGCATAGTCAGATTTGGCCAGAAAGTTTGTAAGCATCCTCATCAACTAGGATTTATTCAAAAACTTGTCTTTAGGGGAAAGCACAAGTTTAGGGGATGATATTTGGGAATAAATCTATGTATACTTGTTACCCCTGCTAGTTGATTATTCATACCCTTGCTAGAGTAAGTGCCCCCTGCCAAATAACAAAGTCAGGGGAATTGGTTTCCCGGCTGAAGTCAAAGGCCCTGCCATCAGAGATAAACTTGGAATAGATTTTTACGCGTTTCTGTTACTACTCCTTAATACTTTCCAAGTTTTTTAGTAGTGATCTTGTACGTGAGTCCTTATGCCTATAAAAGGACTCACTAGGTTAGCATGCAAAGTGTGTCTTTCTCTATTGTCTTTCATTATCATATTTTAAGGTTTTGTAAACCCTAATACCATTTTAGGGTATTCGTATATCATTGATATATTAAAGTTCAACGTTTGCTTCAATCATATTGTTCTTGTGCTAAACATTATATTCCGCATCTTGTTTAGTTACTTTGCTTTGCAAAGTTTCTCTAGTGTTAGATTGAATACTTTCTGTCTATCACAACCCTTAAACAAGCTATTAAGGTTTAAGATATGAGTTTGGGATCAACATCTCTTTCATCCTAAATACCAATCATTGTTACTCCTACAACAAGCTTGATCTCCAATACAACTCCAAGGGTACTCACAAAGCCTCATAGGTCACGGCTAGGTTTTGGTTACAAGCTACCACCATTGTTGAAACCAAGTTCAAGTTACTACTAGTTCACTTATTCACTCCTAGAACTATCTAACAAGTAAGTATCATGAAACCTATCTTTTCTATATACTTCATTTCCATACACTTGAACATATATATACATCTCACTAGTAAAACTTAACCTAAAAACAAATTTAAGCAAACCTAGACCATAATAGGTCACGGCTAAAAAATGATGTATCACTTTATGTGATGTAAAATCTTGTTAACTATGGTGACCACAATCTCATGAACATGCTTAACTAGAAAAATCATGAAAACCTATGCATGTTTAAATCTAGACGTGGGGTTTACCTCATTGTTTAGTGTGATGAATAACTTTGAAATGTTGTGATAAGCCTAGAAAGCATTAGATCTAAGTTACTAACTAAACATGTTAACTAGTTACCTTGATGGATTATAAGGCCCAATGAATAGTAAGAATATAGTTAGGCCCATTAAGCCCAATATGTAAGCCTTATAGAAACTAGGAGCCCATTAAGCCCACTAGGATAATCACACTTAAAATAAACTTTATAATTGTTAAATAATTATATTAGAAAACTTTTGGTGTAAAAAATATGATTTTATAAACTTCCGGATTAAAATGGTGATTTAATAAAGTTTCGGACTAAAAGTATAAAATATAAGCTTTCGGATTGATTTTGTAAATATAATGAGCTAACGGACTTAAATGGTCATGTTTAGAAACTCATTTGGACAAAAATTAAAACCTAAGGACCTACTTTGTAATTTGCCGAGAGTTAAGGGTGGTTATTTAGACCATTCGAGACTTAAACCAAAGTAGGAGGACCTATTTTGTAATTATTGTTAGTTATGTGTAGTTGTGTAACTTGGTTAGAACCTTAGGGACCCCTTTTGACACTTACTGAAACTATTAGGAGCCCTAGGGGCCTTTCTTGCCAAGTTAGTTAAGTTAAACAAGCCCTAATTAAACCCTAGGGGCCATTATGGCATTAGCCGAAACTTATTTGGTGCCCTAGGGGGTGTTTATGAAACATTTTCTAACCCTAATTATAACCGAATACTACAAGGACTAAAAATGACAATATTTGGAACTTTTATAAGCCCTAGTTACACGTGTAACTAGGGAGGGACTAGTTTTACAATTACTTGAAAGTTTTACAAACCCTAGGGGTATTCTAGTAATTAACCGCGGGTAATTATA
Source organism: Glebionis coronaria (assembly GCA_025667525.1). Lineage (NCBI taxonomy): Eukaryota > Viridiplantae > Streptophyta > Magnoliopsida > Asterales > Asteraceae > Glebionis > Glebionis coronaria. Next base: position 14,094,657 of record CM046874.1, on the reverse strand, counting down.
TAAATCAAGTGACTAAAATGTAATTTTCATAAATTATAACAAACCCTAATTTACTATATATATACCCAATATTAAAAACGTAAGACTTAAATAAACACAACACTCGTTATTTTTCTAAACTTATAATTTAATAATTATACTCACTCCGGGAACGTTGAATTAAATTAAAATGGTACACATTTTTATAAACATTATTTATATATGTTATATTAATTAAATATGGTTAACTTATAAAAATAAATATATTAATTATATTTCTTTCTTTTCACTTTAAATATATGTAAAACTTCCTTTTATAAATATTTAAATTACTTTATAAACGATACAAGTACGAGAATATTAATTAAACAAATTAATTAATTAAACGATACTATTTATTTTACACTTAAAATAAATACTTCTATAGCTTGTACAACGATAAACCAAATTACAGATATCGTAATAAAATGCTTAAAACTAGTATAAGCATGCACAGACTTATTCTGAAACTTTTATGCATTTTGTTATGCATTTACTGAGACCGTATAATTATTTAGGTTGTTGACTGTATCGTGAGCATCACATCAGATTTCTTGTGACTTATTGTTGTACTACTGAGGTGAGTTAATGGCTCCACTTTGTATATTGATAAACTTTTAAAGCCTTTTATGGGGAAGAAAACATGCAACATATTTTATTTGATGGACATAAACTGAACTACGAAACCTTTGATTACATTTGCCTATTGTAGATGAATCCGCATGACCCCTGCATCTGAAACTGTTAAAATTGTTGAATTGCCTGAATGTATAAATAGATCTATTTTTGGGAATGACCATCCCCATCTGGGTGAGTAGCGCTCACTGTGCCTAGGCCAGGACAACAGATGTTTAACATGTCGGAACGGAATATTGGGTGCATTCTTATTAATGCGAAGGGTCCTCATTTTTTGTGGACTTAACATGTCAAGTATCAGTTTCGGGCAATATGGAATGTAATTACCTTTAAGTATTGATGCTATGTGCATTACTACTTCAGTGAATGTTTATTGTCCAAACTTATTTTATTAAACCTGTGAATTCACCAACTTTATGTTGACTCTCTAAGCATGTTTTCTCAGGAAACTGAAGCAGGTATTGACGTGCATGGAATCAAGCATCATGATAGGCTGCATTTATAGAGCTTATCTGGAGTTTTATAAATTGGGGAATGATTTCAACTACTGAATAATGTTTAAGACAATTTTAATAACATTTGCACTTTTATTCATGTAATAAATGTAATGATAATCTTTTATATGTTGCTCTCAATACTATCTGCTTTTGATCCACCCACGTGACACCCAAATATTATTTCCGCTGTATTTGACCAATTTGGGGGTGTCACACTTATTATAGCAAATTACCACAATTCAAATCAACATTAAAACCAAACAACAAATCAGCATAGCAACAAGAATATGATAACCACTAACCCAAATGATTACAATCGCAACTAAAAATGAGGAAATGTGTAGTTCGTTCGGCGAATCGACTTCGCTTGGTTGACCGATTCGAAACGTTCGCTGCAACGCGGTCAACTGAGTTCGAAACGGTCGTTCGGTCGATGACGGATACCGTTGTAGGCAGACTAAATTGCTCATATAGTGGATCAAGTATCATAAAGACATGTTTGCAATTTTTTGACCATAAAATACACCTATATATACATCACACTAGGCACAGACATGTGTTGCAAATAATAAACTCGCATGATGTCAAGAATTCGACCTTACATCAATACCATATTCACGTCATACCAAAATTATACATATAAAGCTAGGTTGCTACTAAACACAATATTTTAAGTATATGATAACCAATTAAATATGTTATTTTCTTTAAACTAGATATGATTCATGCATGCAATTTGATATACGTATACTAAGATACCACAGTAGTAAGAATTGAAGTTTTGAATAATCACTTGATAATGGAGCTCGGTGGTAAAGATAGTTGAGAAAATATACGGCTGAATATGAAAAGCAAAATTAATATTTTAGGTCAAGGTCTCAAGGGTATTTTCGTGATAATATATTATTTTTATTAAGCCCAAGCTTGCTTTCTTTTCAAATCATCCCAATATTGGGAAGAAAGTTAGGAGAGAAGTTTTGAATGAATTTTTTTTCCTCTTCTCTTCTCTTCTCTCCAAAATAAAATCGGGAACATGATTTTTTTTGTTTTTCAAAATTCTCTTTCCACTTCTCTTCTCTCCAAAAAAATAACTCGAGAACATAGTGTTTAATTTTTTGTTCATTAATGAAGTCCCTAAAGCCAAGATCAATGTTATGGAGCTTAACGCGTCTTTGCCAATTCAGGGTCAGAGCAACCTGTTTGCTTTGGACAAGTTGCTATCTACGTATTATTCGCCACCAACACCATTAAGTTGCGGGTTCAATGTTACATAGCAACTAGTGGCGACTCCTTTAATTCATATAAACGATACTTTTTAGTCTTGAATTTATTAGCCGGAATATATTTATGTGGGCTTAGCCCACATTAGTCATTTGTTAGTTTAGGCTTTAGCCCATGTTTGCTTACTTTCAAAGATATTGTTTTGTATTTATACTTTTGGGATGGGTGCAAATCACAAGCAGAGATTTACCAATTCTAATATAGTAATTAGAGCCCTAAAACACCAACCACCAAAATTATCAATCTTACACAAACATTGATTACTCTCCAAAAAAAATAACACAGGAACAGAGTGTTTAATTTTTTGTTCATTAATGAAGTCCCTAAAGCCAAGATCAATGTTATGGAGCTTAACGCGTCTTTGCCAATTCAGGGTCAGAGCAACCTGTTTGCTTTGGAAAAGTTGCTATCTACGTATTATTCGCCACCAACGCCATTAAGTTGCGGGTTCAATGTTACATAGAAACTAGTGGCGACTCCTTTAATTCATTTAAACGATACTTTTTAGTCTTGAATTTATTAGCCGGAATATATTTATGTGGGCTTAGCCCACATTAGTCATTTGTTACTTTAGGCTTTAGCCCATGTTTGCTTACTTTCAAAGATATTGTTTTGTATTTATACTTTTGGGATAGGTGCAAATCACAAGCAGAGATTTACCAATTCTAATATAGTAATTAGAGCCTTAAAACACCAACCACCAAAATTATCAATCTTACACAAACATTGATTACTTTCGAAACAATTTTTTTTCTTTTCTTTTTTTAATGTTTTTCGCTTTTGCTTTTCGCTTGATCGCTATGCAACAAATATTTTGATCACTACTTTCTTTGCCAAACCCACAATTGTTGACTAACAATTGTTGTATATTACAGCAACTATTTATTGTTTGATCTCTTTTGCATTTGAAGACAGCGTATTAGTTTTGGTCCTACTTACATAATATTTGTTTAGATTGGTTGTGTGGATAAAGGATCGATCTATTAGCATGACGCATCATATACCACCTGTACCCTATTGCTATTTTCAAGTTGCTCAGAGACTTCTCATGCCTAGCCATCAATTGTTACCAGCAGTCTATATGGTCTCTACTGCCTCAAACCAGCATGCCCATTTTTCCCAACACCTTACCCAATTACAGGCCCAACAACCCGGACCACTACAGCCCATCGATTCACATGGTAGTAAATTCCGTGTTTCAAAGAATGATGCACAAATGCCAAATGCATTTCAGTCTCAAGCAATCATGCTTCCACAAGCATATCAAACAACACCTCAAGTTCCTTTTTGGAACATGGACACTCGAGCATCTTCTCACCTTTTTGGAACAAGCAGACATTTACCAATTCTGATAGAATTGTCATTGACCAAAGAAAAACGAAAGTAAATGCTAAGCAAGTAGTGGCGGCTCCTTGAATTCAGTAACACCTTTGACCTCATCATACAAAATAAGAAAGCAAGTTACTATAATTTTCCAGTAAAATAGATAAATAACGAATTCTTTCACTTTTTCGCTCATATTAGTAACAATACAACCTAATAATAAAGGTATAATGATACTCGACACAATTAAATATTTGATGTTATCATAAGGTAACAAGGTATGTTTCTAATAGAAATCTCTTTATGGTTGGCAACATTCACCTAGGCAATGATATATGAGGTTTGATGAGTACATGTTGAGCGAAGGGTTCAAGCGTAGTAGTTACAACAACTACATATATTACATGAGTTATGCACGAGGTGAGTATATTTATGTAGTGTTATACATAGACGATGTGATGATTGCTTATAAGAGCAAGGTTGAGATTGGGTATACTAAGTCTTTGCTTAAAAAAGAGTTCGATATAAAGGAGCTCGGAGAAGCAAAAAATATTCTTTGTATGAAGTGTTGGATTTTAGAACTACAAACCACTATAACATACTCTGTATTATAGATCATGAGTACGCATCGAAAGAATAAACAAGATCATCTATAGATAGATAATTAACATACCTTATTTTACCTTAAACAAATTAGCAAGATCAAACGAAAACCCCTACTCTTTAGGGTTTGTAATCAAACCACCAAAAAGCTATTTGAGATTCAAAAAGTTGAATCCTCTATGTTTACACTCACAATACGTTCTAGCAAACAAAAATGCACGCTAGTACTTGATTGTATTCAACCACCACCACACTTCAATTAATCAAATAAGAACAAGAACCCTTAGGTTTATTTTCTTTTGGGTCGCACGAACACAAACCGAACATCCTAAAGGGTATCGTTCGATCAAACTAAAGAGGAAGGGGGAATGGATTTTAGGGATTAGCTTTCTTTTGAAACACATACACTAATGAAATCCATTAATCCCTTAATATAACCTAATACCCTATCGTAAGTAATCCCACCTCCTTAAGGATGTGAGCTTTTGGGCCAACTAACTAAACAATGGGAGAAATTCATTCTTTTTTCTTTTCCTAAATTTCCTTTTAAGCTTTGCAGTTTAATACAAAATTAATATATCAAATATATTAATCTGTTGTTGTTCTACATACAACACACGTGTCTCCATAGCCTCTAGAAAATTACCGAACATATATTATTTACGTGTACATATTCCAACAACTCCCACTTGAACATGTACAATAATAAAATATAATAACATTTGCATCTAGCAATACGCCAATCCTCCTAGAAAATCCCGGGTGTAGTTCATTCAAAATACATTTAAATGATTTATTCATTTACGATCCCTTTCCTTCTGACACCATGTTAATAATGGATTGGATCACGGTCATTTAATTATTAACGATTCCGTTTATTGTTTTATGTGATTACTCAAGATTACCAATCCAATCGAGGCATATCGAGATTACCATTGGGTACAGTCGTGAAAACATCTGATTAATCCGACGAGAGGTCCAGTGGTATCATACGTCAACATTTGAAAGACCAATTTTTTTATAGACTACATGTGCCTCTCTCATGCTTTAAGATACTTTTGATTATAGTTCTTATTACCTTATTCAACATAACGTTAAATATATAGCAAAAAGTACCATCTACACATGTAAGACTTTCTTACATCTCAAGTGTAAGGATTAAGTAAAGAAAATCATTTACAAGTTTCACTTAATGAAGACGATCCATAAAGTGATAATCTTGTGAATAGGATATGTCTGATAAACAACCCACTGAATATCGTGTGAGTTTGATGACTGTTCTTTAATATTCTACAAATATTGCCAATAACTCAAATATATCTAAATTTAATAATATTCTCATATATTTGATCGACATTGGACAATTTAGAATACATTATTCAAGGATTTAAATATGCAAAAACAAGTTACAATAGATATTAATGAAAACAAGCATAACTCGTACTTTAATTCATTATAAATAAATATTGCTTAAATATCCTTTATCCAAATACTAAAGGATTAATGCATGATGATCGTAGTTGTAAATTCATGATTCAAGATATGATTATCATACTTGTTGACAAGGCATATATTTTATAAAATTCTACTAGGTTTGATCTTTTGGAATATTGAGAATACCTTTTCAAATTCACAATGGTGAAAAAATCTCTGAACATATATTATCGTTGTATTGTTTTACCCATTTACATGCAACATAATGGGAGTATTGTTGTTGTACATTCTATAAGGCATGTGAGTCCAACAAAACACCTTAATAGAAACAATCATCTTTAACATCTTCTCAAACTATATGTATTCTTATTCTTTTTATATGTATTGCAAAATTTTTCTTGACCGAGCAGAACTAGTACACATGATTATCGTTAAATATGAAATCCTGCCATGACTAATATTGAGTGTCATCTCAAGTCAAACTATCATCAGTTGTCTAGTAGGGGTGCAATCGAGTCAAGCTGAGATCAAACTTTATAGGGCTTGAGCTTGGCTTGATAAAATAATTGTAGGCTTGAGCTTGACTTGGTAGCTTGTCAAGCTTTAACAATCTAGACTTGATAAGGCTTAATCAAAGCTTGAGCTTGGCTTGAAAAGTTTGAATGCGTATAATGTTTTTTAATAATACAACTCATCAATAAAAACATATGTATAAAGTAAAACAAACAAAAACCATAACTCAAAACCAAATTCGATTCATTTAGCATTAATAAAACAAAAAATAACATAATCGTATAGTCTTGGTTTCAAAATGTGTTTTATGATCCAATGCGATTAAGGTCCCCAAGGTCATTGCGTGATGTGATTGCTAACACAATTATGTCACCTTCGTATTAAAAAGAGTACAACAAATATTTATAAATATTATATTTCACCAAGTAAACGTAATAAATTTATAAGAATAAAAAATATTTAAAATACGATGAACTAAATTATAAATTTAGTCAAAGTTAAAAATTATTCTAGAATATATTATTTATTTAAGAAACAAGACCTTATAATTAAGTTAATACTCAAATTAACCATAAGTTACTTATATGAATTCATCATAAAAACACATTTTAATAAAGATTGAGAAAGTTTGATAAGAGCTCGAGCCGAGCTATTAAAATCTTGATCTTGAGCTTGATATATGTTTCAAGGTATTTTTTGGGCTTGATCTTGATAAAAGCTTGTCTTGATTGTAGCCCTATTGTCTTGTAACAACACTATGTTTTATTATAATTCGTAAGTATAAACACTTTTTGGTAATGTTTTGTGCCTTTTTAAACTCTAAGTTTCTAGACAATGATAATTACATCTTAATTGTCACATAGAATTTTGATTACTAGGAACAATTAAGTAAGTGGTGAATTTTCTATTCTAAAAAATTATACCATAATGTTTGTACTTAACAATCATCTTAATGATTTTCTCTTAGATATTTTTGTTGTCAAATCACCTTGTACTTTTATAATTTAACAATTTACTCAATACACAATATAATGTTTGTGATGAATCCTATTGTTAGACTTAAGGATTCAAGCCATGTCAACTTTTATCAAGTGAAATATATTCATTTAGAATTTCTAAATGATATTTCATGTTAGATGGATTTATTAACCCCATGTTGTTAGGTTTTTGGGTTACGGGGATGATTTTGGAAGGTGAGTGTGTTAATTTTTCTCTTAAAATGATTAATGATGCTCGTGGAAGTTTAGACAATTGGTAAGTGTTGTGGAAAAACACCTAAGTCATTACTGCTGCTAGTTATAAACTTAGTGTCGCTAGTTCAAGTTAGTGTTGTTATGGAAGAATGAAGAAAATACACTAAGTACTTAATGATGTTAGTGTATACAGTTAGTGTTATTAACTGTTAAACAGAGTGGTTAAGTAAACCAAACCTCAAGGACTGTTATTGACAAAAGGTAAAGTGCAGGTAATATATTTTAAATACTTTTACACTATTATTGCGTGTTTAAAGTGCAGGGACTCAAGAGTCAAGTTTATTGAAGTTCAAGGGCCACTGGGAGCATAAGCGTATTTTTAGGAGTTTAGTTAGGGTTTGATGTATATAGCTTAGCTATTTGTCATTTGTTGACTTCATCTTTTCATTTATCTCTCTCACAAAAAACTGGCGATTGTTTCCATCTTGTTCATAGTTTGATCAATCTGTTTTGATCTGTAGTTTGATTTCTTTTCTTTTGTAAGTACGATCACAAACCCAAGTGTTACATTTGAAGTAACAGCTTGAGGCAGTTTAATAAAAGAATAAGGGGAGGTTGGTTGTATTAATATTGATCTTTGTTAACTTTTCTACATGGTATCAGAGCCAGGTTGGCTGTTGATACGAAGATCTTGATTTTTCTAAACTAGGGTTTTCATTAAACTTTGGGGTTTTTCAAAATTAAAGGTGATTCTGGTTGTTTTATTGGTTGAATTTGATGTTTCTTGATGTTAATTGGTCAGATTCTTGATCAATTGATTTTTCTCAAAAATTAGGGTTTGACTATTTTTGGGGGTTCTGGGTATATTGTTTTCCTGGGTGATTAATCAACTTAATTGTTGATTAATTGTGTTTTCTAGTTGTTTTTGGTTAAAAACCCTAAAATCAGAAGTTGGGGTTATTTAATCTTGGTAAGATTGGTTTTGATTATTGTTATTTGTTGTTTCTTTTGCTAATCCTGCAGGTTAGTTGTTTGGTGTTGTTTTTGTTGCGTTCTTGGTTAAAGATCATCTTGATCTTTGTGGTTGTTTGGTTGTTGCTGCGCGTGATAGTATTTTCTCACGCTCTCTCTTTTTATTGTTCTTGTTTTAGTGGGATTAGGTGTCGAAGGGTTTTGTTGCTATTGCTGGTTGTTGTGGTGATATAAGGTGGTTGTTGGTTTTTTTAGTTGTTGTTTGTTATTTTGCTTGTTTGTTTGTTATGGCTCCTGAGAAACATGATAAGGGTGAACAAGGGGGAGGGTCACATGACAATGAGATTGACATGTTTGATCCTCTCTATCTTCATAGTAGTGATACTAGTGGTGTTCCTCTAATTGGGTTTAAGCTAGAGGGAACTGAAAATTATAAAATATGGAAAGTTGCTATTGCTAGGGCTATTCGTACTAAAAACAAGCTTGGTTTTATTGATGGGAAAATACCTAAGCCTGAAGAGGCTGGTTTTTTGCAAGATCAATGGGAAAGATGTAACTCTGTTGTCTTAAACTGGATTCTTGGTTGTGTTCACAAGAGGTTTATTTGGGTCAAGTTTTTTCTGAAAATGCTAAAACAGTTTGGGATGAATTAGAGGAAACACATAGTAAGCAAGATGGATCTGTTATTTTTAACATCCATTATAAGATACACTCACTTACTCATCTGGTTCTACTCTATCTGAATATTACCACAAGTTTAATGGTTTGTGGAGGCAATATGACTCATTAGTTAATTTACCTGAATGTGTTTGTGAAAATGCTTATTTGCTTAAACAGCATAATCAACTGCTTAAGCTTATGCAGTTTCTCATGGGGTTAGATGATGAGTATGCTCCTATAAGGAGTATCATACTCACCACAGAACCACTTCCTGATGTTAAGGGAGCTTTTGCTACTCTGTCAAGAGATGAATCCCATAGGGGTTCACCATCTCAGAGTTCAATAAAGGCTAGGACAGTTGCATTTGCTTCAAGACCTAATAATAGGTCTAATAACAACTGGAACACTAGTAATAATAATAATAATCAGGCAAGAAAACTTGCTAGACCTAACTTGGTGTGTACTCATTGTAATATGAATGGTCATACTGTGGATAGGTGTTTTGAACTTGTGGGATATCCTCCCAATTTTAAAAAGAATAATAGTTCTAACAAGAATGTTAGTAGTAATCATGTGGCTTCAGGTCCTAAAGATCAGTCTACCAGCAGTTCATCTAACTCTTTTACTGATGAACAATTCAAAAAGTTGATGGATTTGATTGGTGATAGGTCTGGAAAAAGTTCCATACCTACAAATGTTGCAGGTATAAATTGTGCTTTTAGTTTCTGTACTTCAAAATTTTTTAATCACAATACTGTTATTAAAACTTATAAGTTGTATGTTGGTTGGATCATTGATTCAGGAGCCAGTCAACATATGACTTATACTGTGGTTAATATGTTTAACGTGATAAGTGTGTCTCATCTTAATATGACTGTTGGTCATCCTAATGGAACTAAAGTTGTTGTTACACACATAGGAAGTTTAAAGTTAACTGATAAAATTGTTATTCATGATGTTTTAGTTGTGCCAGATTATGAAGTTAGTCTTCTATTTATGCATAAACTAAGTAAAGATAGTAAGTTCAGAGTTATTTTTGATGAAAATTCTTGTGATATTCAGGACTCTGTTCTAAAGACTCTAGTGGGGACTGGTAGTCAAATAAATGGATTGTATTTTCTTAATAAAGGTAAGAAATATTATAACAATAACATTTCACAATGTTGTTTGTCAAAATGTATTTGGCATAATAGACTAGGACATCCTTCAAATCAGGTGTTACATGTGTTAAAAGATAAACTTAAACTTGATAAAGTTGATGATGATATTTGTGATGTGTGTCATAAAGCTAAACAAACTAGGGAGCCTTTTCCTCTTAGTGATCATCAAACCAAAAGTGTTGGTGAATTGATTCACTTAGATGTATGGGGTTCTTATAAAGTTCAAAGCAAGGAAGGGTTTAGATATTTTCTTACTGTGGTTGATGATTACAGTAGAGCTGTTTGGTTGTTTTTACTAAGAGGCAAAGATGAAGTTTTTCCTAACATAACAGTTTTCATAAATATGATTAAAAATCAGTTTGGAAAAAATGTTAAAGTGTTTAGAAGTGACAATGGTACATAATTTGTTAATAATAATATGGATAAATTTTGTAAGGATAATAGGATTCTTCATCAAACCTCTTGCCCATACACCCCTCAGCAAAATGGTATTGCTGAGAGGAAACATAGGCATTTGTTAAATGTAGCTAGAGCCCTCATGTTTCAGGGGGGGATTACCTTTGAACATGTGGACTGATTGTGTTTTGACTGCTGTCTATTTGATTAACAGGATTCCAAGTTCTGTCTTGTCTGGGAAGTCACCTTATGAGTTAGTGTATGATAGTGAACCAAATCTCTCTTTGTTAAAAACATTTGGTTGTCTGTGTTTTGCAAATGTTTTAAATGACAATGACAAGTTTTCATCTAGGTCTGAAAAGTCAGTCTTTATTGGATATTCTAATGAGAAAAAAGGTTATAAGCTTTATAACCTTGAGAGTAGAAAGGTTTTCTATTCTAGAGATGTTAAGTTCTATGAAACAGTGTTTCCATTTAAGAATGAATCTGAAAGTAAAGAGTATGTTATGAGTTTTGAAAATAAGGACAGTACTAATTTTTTCAACTTAGATGATAATGAGTCTATGTCATGTGATCCCAATGATGATAAGAGAGATAATGCTCAGAATAGTATGAAGGCATAGACAATACATTACTAGGAGATACTGAAAAAGCTAGTGAAACTAGAAAGAATTTTGATGATCTTAATGATAGAAAGCTAGCAGAAGCCACCAGTAATGTAGATGATAATGCAACACTTGTTGATAATGGTAGTGATTCTGAGGGTGATGACAGTCAATATCAAGAATTTGGTAATATTTTTCAAAGTCCTGTCAATTCCCCAGAAAGATATGATTTGGATAATCCTAGAAGGTCATCTAGAAAAGTTGTTATGCCTAAAAAGTTGAATGATTATAAGCTGAATACTAGTGTGAAATATGGCATAGAAAAATATGTTAATTACTCTTGTCTTAGTAAAGAGAATCATAATTTTTCTACTAGCCTAAATAAAATTGTTGAACCAAAAACTTTTTCTGAAGCCTCTAAAGATATAAGATGGCTTATGGCTATGAATTTAGAAATGGAGGCTTTAAACAGAAATGGTACTTGGATTCTTGTTGATCTTCCTGTTGGAAGAAAACCTATTGGTTGTAAGTGGGTTTACAGGGTTAAATACAAGTCTAATGGAGAAATTGAAAGGTTCAAAGCTAGACTTGTAGCTAAAGGATATAACCAAAGGGAAGGTATTGACTTTGATGAAACTTTCTCTCCTGTAGTTAAAATTGTTACTGTTAGATGCATTTTAACTTTAGCAGTTTATAATAATTGGCCTTTATATCAATTAGATATAAATAATGCTTTTCTATATGGAGATTTAGTAGAGGATGTTTATATGACCTTGCTTGATGGATACTTTGATAAGAACGATCAAAGGGTTTGTAAGTTGGTTAAGTCCTTGTATGGTTTAAAACAGGCACCTAGGAAGTGGAATGAAAAACTTACATCAGTATTAATAGAAAATGATTTTATACAAAGCAAAAATGATTTTTCTATGTTTATCAAAAACAAAGATGGAGTTTTTATTGTACTTCTGGTGTATGTTGATGATATTATTGTTACAGGCAATAATGTGAAGGAGATTGATAAATTTAAGGAGTTTTTGAGTTCAAAATTCTTAATTAAAGATCTGGGTAAACTCAAATACTTCTTGGGAATAGAAGTTCTTGAGTCTAATACTTCTCTTTATCTTACTCAAAGAAAATATTGCTTAGAACTTCTTACAGAGTTTGGTATGTTGGCTTGTAAGCCATGTGGAACACCTATTGATGTTAAAGAAGGTGTGAACAGCAAAGCTAAAGTTCTAGAAGTTGATAAGCCTTTGAAAGGTATTAATAACTATCAAAAACTGGTTGGTAAATTGATATATCTAACTCATACTAGACCTGATATTAGCTATGTTGTTCATGTCCTAAGTCAGTATATGCATGCACCTATGCAGTCACATCTAAAGCTTGCATTTAGAGTCTTAAGGTACTTAAAGAGTTCACCTGGAAAAGGACTCACTTTTGTTAAAAGTAGTAGTCTTAATCTTGGTGTCTATGTTGATTCTGATTGGGTATTTCTGGGTGATAGTTTGGTATCATGGAAAAGCAAGAAACAGTCCATGTTATCTAAATCATCTGCTGAAGCAGAGTTTAGAGCAATAAATAGTGTTACCTGTGAAGTAATATGGATTATGAAAGTTCTTGCTGAACTTAATGTTAGTCAAGTATTACCTGTTCCTATAAGATGTGATAATAGCTCTGCAATTCAGATAGCAGCTAATCCTGTGTTTCATGAAAGGACTAAGCATTTCGAGATTGAGCTCTTTTTCTTAAGAAAAAAAGTTGCAGCAGGTGTTGTAAGCACTGTTAAAGTCAAGTCTGCTGACAATATAGCAGGTGTCTTTACAAAAGGCTTAAGTGTTGCTGAGCATCATAAGTTTTGTGATGGACTTGGATTGTATGATCTTTATGGAGTTGGTTTAAGGGGGAGTGTTAAAAAGAGTGGTTAAGTAAACCAACTCTCAAGGACTGTTATTGACAAAAGGTAAAGTGCAGGTAATATATTTTAAATACTTTTACACTATTATTGCGTGTTTAAAGTGCAGGGACTCAAGAGTCAAGTTTATTGAAGTTCAAGGGCCACTGGGAGCATAAGCGTATTTTTAGGAGTTTAGTTAGGGTTTGATGTATATAGCTTAGCTATTTGTCATTTGTTGACTTCATCTTTTCATTTATCTCTCTCACAAAAAACTGGCGATTGTTTCCATCTTGTTCATAGTTTGATCAATCTGTTTTGATCTGTAGTTTGATTTCTTTTCTTTTGTAAGTACGATCACAAACCCAAGTGTTACATTTGAAGTAACAGCTTGAGGTAGTTTAATAAAAGAATAAGGGGAGGTTGGTTGTATTAATCTTGATCTTTGTTAACTTTTCTACATTAACTGAAGATTAATGCTGTTTTTAGAATAGTTATGCTGATCAAGATTGTTTGCTTGAAGACCAAGAATACTTTGCTAATAAGTATTAGATATTTATAGTATAGATTGTGATATGTTAATTCTTAGAATTTATTGTAAGTCGACTAGGACACATTGTGATGCAGCAACAATTTTTATGTTGTCTATCAGTTTTGGAAGTCTAGTAGTCTTGTCATAAGTGCTAGTAGTCTAAAGGTTTGTCTAAAATAAATAAGGGTCTGATAGGTTACTTTTGGGTCTATATAATGACCTGATCCTAGAAGTAGTGGCAGACAACCAAAATATTATGTTTATGTAATAAGCTTTTGAGCTTGATTATCCATATAATAGGAATCGTCTTTCTACTCCGGTCACTGTTCTTCTCTAGTCGCAGTTTACTGCATCAGTTGGCATCAGAGCAGGTTGTGGTTGGTGCTTTTGCTTCATCATGCCTCCTAAACATAGGCATCCAAGAGCACATACCAACGTACATGTCGATCCAAGAGAAGAGGTGAATGAACTAAGGAGACAAGTAGAGATTCTGACCCAGCGTTTGGCCCAACTCGAACCTTCTCAGGATGAAGAAGAATTCGAGTCAGACGATGCCTTCCAAAACCCATTTCATAGGCATGCTCATCAACGTGAACCACCTATGCGTAATGACCGTAGGTGGGAGGCTAGCATCAAGGTCGAAATTCCAGAATTTTCTAGAACCTTGAAGGCCGAGGAGTTCGTTGATTGGTTAAACACCGTTGAGCGGGTGTTTGAATTTAAGGATGCACCTGAAAATAGGAAGGTAAAATGGGTAGCCATAAAGTTGAAGGGCCGAGCATCTGCTTGGTGGGAACAACTCCAGTTGATGCGAGAAAGAAGAGGAAAACAGAAAATAGTAAATTGGAACAAGATGAAAAAGAAGCTCCAAGAGAATTTCCTTCCGTTCAATTATACGCAAACAATGTTCCAGCGTTTGCAAAATCTTAGACAAGGAAACAGGTCCGTGGAGGAGTATACCAAAGAATTCTATGAGTTGGTAGCACGTAACGACTTATCTGATAGTGAACAACAACTTGTTTCAAGGTACCTGGGTGGTTTGCGGCAAAATATTCAAGACGTGTTTTGTCTCTACACCTTCTGGAAAGTTTCTGAGGTATTCCAAAGGGCGTTAGCAGTAGAGAAACAACAAACAAGATCCGGAAATCGTGACGGGGGATCACAAAATAAATTTGTTGGAGCGAAGCAAGCTGACCATGGTGCTAAAAGTCAAGAACCTGATGTTGGTGTATCCAAGAGACCGGTGCGTGGAAGTGGAGTTGGAAACACTACTAGCTCATCAAGTAGAACCTTTAAATGCTTTAAGTGTGGAGAACCAGGCCATAAGTCTTCAGATTGTAGGAAAGAAAGAGGTAAGCAACTAATGATTGAAAATGAGAAGCTTGAAAGCTATGATTATGAAGAGGAGGTAGAGTATACCGTTAAACCAAGTTATGATGAGGACGAAGAAAACAACAAAGACAGTTTTGTTTATGGTGATATTGGTCAAATGTTAGTTATTAGAAAGACCCTTTTGCTGCCCAAAGAGGAGGAGTCTAGTGATTGGCTTCGAAACAACATCTTCTACACGACTTGTACTATTAAAGATAAGGTTTGCAAACTCATCATTGATAGTGGAAGTTGTGAGAATGTCATTTCACAAGCCGCTGTAGAGAAGCTGAATTTAAAGCAAGAGAAACACCCGAAACCGTACAAGCTGAGTTGGTTTAAAAAGGAAACGAGGTGAATGTCGATACTCGGTGTTTGGTTTCTTTCTCAATTGGTTGTAAGTACTTTGATAATGTATGGTGTGATGTAGTTTTGATGGATGCTTGTCACATCCTTCTAGGAAGGCCTTGGCAGTTTGATCGTTGCACAACTCACGATGGAAGATCGAATACATACAGCTTCAACAAAGACAATGTTAAAGTGACGTTGGTTCCATCAAAAGCAGTGGGTCTTTCCAAACCGATTAAGAAAGGCAATGAGAATCTTCTCTCAATCTCTAATTTCATGGAGGAAGCAGATGAGTCCGGGATCATGTATGCTCTAGTTGTTCGTGACAACGAACCTCTTGCTTCAGCCCCTCATTTTGTGCAACCACTAATGGAAAAGTACGCTGATGTGATACCAAATGAACTTCCTTCGGGGCTGCCAACTATGAGGGATATTCAACATCACATAGATCTCATTCCAGGCTCAAGTTTACCTAATAAAGCAGCCTATCGCATGAGCCCAAAAGAGCACGAGGAATTACAACGCCAAGTAGAAGAAGCTATGTCAAAAGGACTCATTAGAATAAGTATGAGTCCTTGTGCCGTGCCTGCACTTTTGACTCCCAAGAAAGATGGTACGTGGCGTATGTGCGTTGATAGTCGGTCAATAAATAAAATCACTGTCAAGTATCGTTATCCCATTCCCCGCTTAGATGATATGTTGGATCAGCTTGCTGGTTCAAGGGTATATTCAAAGATCGATTTACGGAGTGGGTACCACCAAATTCGTATACGACCCGGGGATGAATGGAAAACATCATTTAAAACTCGAGAGGGTCTGTATAAATGGCTTGTGATGCCATTTGGGTTGTCAAACGCTCCAAGTACGTTCATGCGAGTCATGAACCACGTCCTTAAGCCATTTCTTCAAAAGTGTGTCGTCGTCTACTTCGATGATATCTTGGTACACTCACACTCCTTAGAAGAGCATTATGAACACTTGGAAGAGGTACTTAAAACTTTGAGAAAAGAGAAATTGTATGTAAATCTAAAGAAATGCAGTTTTGCAACTGCATCCGTGTTGTTTCTCGGGTTTGTTATTTCAGTTGAAGGAGTAACGGTTGATCAATCCAAGGTTCAGGCTATTGTTGAATGGCGTACCCCTCGTTCAATTCATGATGTTCGAAGTTTCCATGGACTAGCCTCATTTTATCGGCGCTTCATTCAGAACTTTAGTAGCTTAATGGCACCCATTACCGAATGTATGAAGGCTGGTATGAAGTTTGTGTGGTCTCCTGAAGCAAGTGAAAGTTTCGAACTTATCAAGAAGAAAATGTGTGAAGCTCCGGTTCTCGTGTTACCAGATTTTGGAAAGGTTTATGAAGTGGACTGTGACGCATCTAAGGTTGGAATAGGTGCTGTCCTAAGTCAAGAAGGACATCCGGTTGCCTTCTTTAGTGAAAAACTAAGTCAATCAAGGCTGAATTATACCACGTATGATGTCGAGTTTTATGCTATAATTCGAGCCTTGCGCCATTGGCAACATTATTTGGTGCACAGAGAGTTCATCCTAAATTCGGACCACGAAGCGCTAAAGTACATTAATAACCAACAAAAGTTGAGTCCTAGACATGCCAAGTGGGTAAGCTTCTTGCAAAACTTCAACTTTACATTAAAATACAAGGCTGGAACTCTAAAAAAAGTTGCTGATGCTTTGAGTCGGAATGCTTCCTACCTCTCAATATTGAGGGCAGAGGTGCAAGGGTTTGACACCTTCAAGGAAATGTATTTGGAGGATCGTTATTTCGGGCCTGTTATGCAAGAGGTATTGAAGGGACAACGTTATGACTATCAAATTCTAGATGGCTTTTTGTTTAAAGGGTTGCGGTTGTGCATTCCAGGTTGCTCCTTAAAGGAAAATATAGTTGCTGAACTACACGCTTTGGGACATTTTGGTCGTGACAAAAGTGTCGAGTTGGTGGAAAGAAAGTATTTTTGGCCAAAGTTGAGCAGACATGTAGAAAGGTGTCAGGTATGCCAACGATCAAAGGGAGTTTCCACTAATGCGGGGCTTTACACTCCTCTGCCTGTCCCATCTTCCCCTTGGAGCGATGTGAGTATGGATTTCGTTTTAGGCCTTCCATGTACTCAAAGGAGAAAGGATTCCATTATGGTGGTAGTGGATAGGTTCTCCAAGATGGCCCATTTTATACCATGTCGAAAGACCATGGATGCTTCAAACATAGCAGATTTGTACTTCAAAGAGGTTTTTCGTTTGCATGGACTCCCGCACACTATAACTTCAGATCGTGATCCCAAGTTTATGGGGCATTTTTGGAGGACTTTATGGAAAAAGATGGGTACTCAGTTGTGTTTCAGTACCTCGTATCATCCCGAGACAGACGGACAAACGGAAGTCGTGAACAGGAGTCTAGGAAACTTATTACGTTGTTTGGCAGGTGACAAACCAAAGCAGTGGGATTTGGTACTTCCACATGCTGAGTTTGCTTACAACAATTCAAAGAATCGAACAACTCAACGATGTCCATTTGAAGTTGTCTATGGACTTAGTCCTAATAGCATCACTCAACTGACCCCAATTCCAATTACAAAGAACGTCAGTGTGAAGGTGATGAGACTGCAATTATACATAGTCTCATCGTCCAAATTGGGCTTAAAACGGTTAAATATATCATAAAATACCATAAAATATGCTCGTATTCGTTTGTTGTATGTTTTAGGTATGGATATCGAGAAAATTACAAAAAGATCACAAGAACAAAGCAAAATCGAACACGGGAAACGAAGCCGCACAATGAACCGGACCCGAACATTGATTTTCCGAAATGGTCCTTGAAGTTTGAAGTTTTGTCACATTTGGTCCCTCAAGAATTGAAGATAAACACTTTTGGTCCTTCATCTTTGGTAACTTGGCAAGTTTGGCCCTAGACTTATGGAGACTTAGCAAAATTCAGCCCTTGAAGACCCTTCAAATTGCATATCTAGTCCTATAAGAAGTTTATTAAACTTTTGTGCCATATTTGACAAATATACCAAAGTCATTACAAAGGGAAAAGGGGAAGAAAAGCTGCCAAAGATATTTGCAAGATTTATGGAAGATTAGGGGGGTATCCTGCCAAGACTTAAA
The DNA here is from genome assembly GCA_025667525.1 of Glebionis coronaria. Lineage (NCBI taxonomy): Eukaryota > Viridiplantae > Streptophyta > Magnoliopsida > Asterales > Asteraceae > Glebionis > Glebionis coronaria. Next base: position 14,076,098 of record CM046874.1, on the reverse strand, counting down.
CCTTTTACCCATAAAACCCGACCCATACCCACTAAACCTTACCATTTACCCGACCCAGCCCACCTTTTTGTCCCACAACCCAACAACACTATTAGACCGGCCCTTCCCATTTTTTGGTGGTTTGATATAATACGAAATATAAAAAAAAAGGAGGACGGTTGTGGTTATTTTTTACCAAAAACACAATTAGGGTTCTTATATCATCACCAGCCTCCATCTTAAACAAATTAATCCTAAATTCGAATCCTGCCAACACCCATGTGAAATCACAGCTCCACATCAGCATATGGTGACAAGAGGACAGCTCAAAGACTCACAAGATGCACAAGAATCCAACAATCCTTGACTAAATTGATGGATGAGATCTTTTTACTTGGTCCCTACTCAAATTCGACAGCCAAGATCATTCTAACATGTCGACATTATTCAGAGATGGGGTTTGAATTCGGCATATCCATGGTATATTCTCCAAGGGTTTTTATGGAATCACAGCACATTAGGGTTTTTACTTTTTCTTTTTCTTCTAGCATTGTAGCCATATATATAAGGCATTAGGGTGTTAGATTTTTTTTCTTGTTCCAATTTTTCATTTTTCATAATTTTGTAATTTGATACAAATTTTATGAATGATAATTGAGTTCCATTTAATTTACGTTGCAATTTAAATTTTCTGCACACTTTAATTTTCAGTCATTTTTATTTTTAAAGATTTGATTTAAGCTTAATGTTTGAGTTTCAAAAGTCTGTGAAAGAAGGGTTTCAAGAAAGAAAAAAATCAGATTGTTGATATTTGTTATTACTGTTTGGTTCACATTTGCTAATTCTTAGCAGGTTCGGGAAGCTTGTGCTTCTACGCTAGCACATAAGCTCAAACAATCTAGGGCATGGATGTATGCCCTAGAGGTTTGCTCTTTTTCTCTGTTTATTTTTTCTGTCCAAAAATTGAATGTTTAAGTGATTGAGTGTTTTTGTGTTTGATTTGAGATATCTTTGTGCGAGTGTGTATGTGATTTTTGGTTTTGTGCAATAGGAATGTGGAATGTTCGCTTGAAATCAGTTTTTCTTGCTATCTTTGATCTATATCATTTGAAAGTTTGTGCCTTTGTGGTGTTTTAAATCAAAACTTTTTGAAAAAAATCATGTGCGGCTTATAATGTGGTGTTTGGGAGAGCGTGCTTCGTGGGTAGTAAGCGACCCTCAAGGATAGCTAAATTCTGCACAACTTTGATAGCCTTAGGTGAGTTGGTTTTTCTAAAAAGTTTGGGTGTTTTAGTTTAAAAGTTTGGAATTAAAGGTTCATCATAAATCTGTCAAGTGGTAGGACTGCCATTGTGTATGGTTTATTGATGATCTTGTTACGCTGGTAGATTATAGGTAGACATAGGGTCTAGGTTTTGAGCTTAATTTTAGGCGTGATTGTGTTATTTTGTTTTGTGTTTCGTTTTGTTTGTATGTGCCTGTGGTGACCAACAGCTTAGTACACCAAAACAAAGAAACATATAAGTGAGTTGTTTTTTTTTTTTTGCCACTCTTGAAATCCGCATAAGGAAGTAAAGAGGTTTTTGTTTATGTTTTGTGATTTTACTAGTAACCTGTGCATCCATCGAGTAACAAAGATTAAAGAAGTGTCTGCTATACTTTTGTTCTTCACTGTGTGAATTTGAACTAAATTTGTGGCATTTATCATTGTAATTTGTCTTGTGTTGGAGGTTGAATTCTGTGGAGCTTTAAATTCCATTATCATTGTAATTTACGGAAGTTACTTAAGTGTAATCTGTTTTAGAGTGTAGGGCTGTTTGGATTTGCTTTATTCAAGCTTATTCTCGCTTGTTTTTGGTTATTTGAAAGCTCAGAGTACTTGACTTTAGGATTCATAAGTTGTTCTTGAAAAATCAGTTCACATTTCTTGTTATTTCCTCCTTTGTTTGATTTTTGATCACTCAAGAACTTTTAAGTTATTGTACGCACTAGGTTTATGTTGTTTCTTGGTTGCATCTAGTCAATTGGTGTTTTTTTTAATCGGGTAGTAGTAGCCCGCTGATAAACCATCAGAGTTGTTGTTGCTGATGTGTCTAGCTTGGGTGCGGTTGATGATGTAAAAAGCGTACTGTCAATAAGCATTTTTTTTTGGTCGAAAATTTTATGTCGGAAACTTTGTTACCTTTGGTTTAGGTGTTGTCGCAACTGTCACGAGCTGTGGTGTATTTTTGCATTAAGTTTTATAAATTGAATGATTATTATGCTTCAACTAGCTTTGCTCCTTAAGAGCGTTTAGTCATTTGATGTAGGACTGTTGCATTAAATTGTCGCTCATTTGGTTAATTGGCCTTTAGCCCATTTGCTAGAGAAAACTTACCTTGATTGTTGAATTTTACTTGCTGTTGTGCTTCTGTATTTGGTTCATTCTAGTGTTAATGGATCATCTTGAGTATAGACATTACAATCTTAAGTAAGTTTTGACTTGTTGTAAACACCACATCAAACCTTTGGCGTGTTTGTGATTGCGTTATTGTGTTTCTGCTTGGTGGTGCATTCTGTGATTTTTTTTTTTTGTTGTTTATCACTCATCAAGCTTCTGTCTGATCAATAGAGCAACAACCTATAGCTGTCAAAAAATCACAGAAAAAAGGTAGGCTCGACACACAGATACAAGGAAACATAGCAGCACTCCACATCACCATCTGCTCTCAGACTTCATATTGTTGCATTTCCTTTTATTATTCTTTTATACACTTTTTCTTATTTGGTCATATATAAAAAAAGGAACCTGTCAAAAAGAAGCAGGGGGGTTTCGAACCCCTGACCTTGCTAACACAACAGGACGCATCAAACATACTAGCACCAACTGATCTAATGGACATTTTGTGTTATTTTTCCCTTCATTATCCTTTATACTCTTTTCTATTTCATCTTATTTTTGCACATAAGCCCGTCAATGCTTAGAAACTTTTTTACGACTTATACGTATTAAGTATTTGCAATTTTTTTTCTTTCGTGTCATACTATCTTTTATTTTTTGCATAGTTTATTTTATTTTTCGAAAAATCATTTATTATTATTATTATTTTTATTTTTAATCATTTACGTAGTAATTAGTTTTAATCTTAATTAATTCATAAAAATATATTTAAAAGTAAAAAATATATAATTTTTTTTTTTAATTTTCTTTTGTCATTTAGGACGTAGGAAAAATAAATTTGCTTTTGTATAGTTTAAATTTCATAATTTTCTTTTTATTATTTCATTTTCTAGGATTATTTTAGTTTTAAATTTAAGAAAAGTCATAAAAAATAGTTAAATTAAGTTTTTATTTCAAAAAAAATATTTTTTAGTTTTTTAAATAATACACTTTAGTTTTACAAATAAAAAAGTTTGAATATTGTCTTTTTCTTAGTTAGTTTTATTTTTTAGGATTTTTTTTATATACTTTAAAAATTAATAATAAATTAATTTAAAAGTTTTCAAAATTTTTGGTTTACGTAGTTTTCTTAGTTAGACTTTTTAGAGCTTTTTAGTGATTTTTGATTATTTTTTTTTGGTGAAATTTTTCGTTGAGTCGCGTTTTTACGTTCGTACGTTCACGCGTTTTCGATCGTTTTGAGCGTAGTCCGATCACGTTTTCTTTTCTTTCCTTCTTTCCAATAACGTAATCACTCGATTAAATAACGTATAATTATTGTTGGCTAAACACCATACCTCACCGAGAACGAACTCGATTATTCGTCTTTACGTTTTTCCTAAAACGTATTGATTAATACTTACCACGACTTTTGTGTTGCTTTGTTTTTCACTAAAATAAAGTATATACAAAAATACCACATCACCAAATGGCGCCGCTGCCGGGGAGGTGTGTTTAGCCATATTTATTTATCGTGTTTGTTTGAGTGTTTACGTTTTATCGTAAATACTTCTTTTTATTTTTCTATACTATTAGCCATACAAATAAATAGTGTTAAATTGAACTCAATTAACACAAAATCGTTTTCTCGTTTTTATTGTCCATAATATATTGTATTTACGTAGAACAATTAACACACAATAATTATCCAAATACGCGAGAAATCGCACCTCAATAGTTGAGCGTTCCGGTCACTATTGTTGTATCGAATTCAAACGAAATCAAAGGCAAAATAGATAAATACTCTTAATTAGTTTAATCTCGATAAATACAAACTATAAGGTGGGTATAAGGCGGTTGTATTTTACGACCTAATGAAAAAAGGCTCTTAAGTGCTTCGCGCCGCCTCGTTTTCTCCGCTCGCTTGTGCGTATTTTGAAAGTGACGATTAATTAGGGGTTTGCCAACTCAAGTATTAATATATCTATTTTTGTGAGTTTTAATTATTGAACCTCAAAACGTTTTGGCGTTCCGCCAACGTTTCAAAGTCGAACGAAGGTATTTACTTCACGTAATTGCCTTCACTCCTCTTGGATTCATTAATCGAGACCTTCGATTCGTGGATAATTTTTGTAGATTAATTTCTACGTAATACACAAAAATTCCAAAAAAATTAAAAAACCAAAAACACAAAAAGATTCTTCGATTTTTCCCTCTAATTTCATAATTCTCTTCTTTCACCCTCTATAACGTTTAATTCTCGTAACACCGTTCTCGTTGCATCATGTCGAATGATAGTGGATATTATTCGTGTCCATATTGTGGAGGCCCGCCCGATGGTGCCAATTGTTTTAATTGTAAGGTTATTGGAGGTCGAGAGGGTTATATCTATAACTCCGCTCCACGTGGTCTTGGTGACAATTTTCAATCTTACGACCAAGATCACTCATCGTCTTCGTTCTACTCGTCACATGATACGTCTTTTAATTGTGATCAAAATCAAAATGATGAGATGAATCAAAACGCTTTTTATGACTATGTGAGACGTAATAATGCAAACTTAACGATGATTCAAGAACAAGTTAGGAACCTTAAGGAACATCACGAAAAACAATTGGAAACTCAAAAGGAATTTTACTTAAAGGAAATGGCCTCCATGATAACCGAGTTGGAAAACGAATATGATGCCGCTTTTAAAGAACAAGAACGTTTATCTGACCTACTTGACGAGAGATGGAATAAAGGTATTGATAAAGTTGTGGAGGCTTACACTATTAAGCAAAATGAACTTCTTTCAACGATTGAGACCTTAGAGAAAAAAGTAGCTTCATACGAGTCGAGTTCTTCATCGAACGTCACCAATCCTAATCTCGAGGGAGAGGTTCAAGTTATTTCGACTCCTAAGACTCGTACGTCTCGTATTGATCCATATCTCTCGAATTTTAGAGTCGTACAACCTTCGTCGTCTTGCAAAAACGTAGAGGAAACAAAAACGTCATCCAACGAAGTTTTGAAAAATGTTTTTGAAAGTAAACCAAAGGAAAAACTCGTAGGATACTTGGGATATTTAAATCTTGTACCTTCTAAACCTAATTTTTCTAATGAGGATGAAATTATTGAGGATTTTCTAAATCAATATACACTTAATTTTGACGAAGAAATTCCATCAAATGATTTTAAAAAAGAAAAATGTGAAAAGGTTTTAAAGGAAATCATTAAACCCTCGTTTTTACAAGATGAACGGAAATTAATTCCGAAGGGACGTGTTAGTAATTTTGCTAAAATGTTCGAGAACCCACGTTCGATCCCTTCGAAGGACAAGGTTGAAACCTTCAAGGCAAAATCGTCACGAGACGAGCCTTTTACTCCTAATCCCACACCGAGTGAGATTTTGGATTTATCGTGTGAGAAGTCCGCCGATGGCCTTGCTCACATCGATACGTTTTTCGATGTCGAGGTCGAAACGACAAAGGCAAAATCTTCAATCGAAGAGCCTTCTTTTCCTAGTTTCACGACGGTTGAAGCTAGCGACTCGACTATCGACGACTTTATTGCTCGACCTCTTCCACGAGGAAGAGAAGACGTTTTTGATCCCGATGGAGACTTTTCCGAGAACAAACGTATTCTTGATGACCCACCTTCGATTTTCGAGTTTGATGAGGACCGTTGCGTTAGCCCGGAGGGGGATGTTTTATTAGTCGATTCACATTTCAAAAATTCAAATCCTCCTCCCGCCTTCAAGATAAATGTGAAAATTTTAAGTGTGCCTAGAATTGTTTTGGAAACACCAAATATTTTCAATTTAATCAACTTGGGTTTTCGTAACAATGAGTTGAAAAATGAAAAAGGAAAAGATTTTACAATTGATTTGAAAATTTTTCCAATGCTAACTCCGTCATCACCTCGCTTAATTGAGCTTGCTACAAACGCGTCTACTTCTTTTGACGACGTTTTGTGTGGATCTAGTATGGGGGAAGTCCCATTTGTTCCCTCACACTTCTCCACCGAGGACGAGATTTTTGACCCCGGTATCACGTTTAAGATAAAATCTCGGTCTTTTACCGAAGTAGTCACTAGAAATCCTTTCTACACTTACGGTGAGAGTTTACCTCGAGTAACTCGATTTTTATGCCCAACCAATGTCCCACCCTTCTCTTCTTATGCTATTTTCTTGTGTCCCTTTGGGACGATGTTACTTGAAGTCGTGTTGTTTCGTTTATCATCCGAAAACGAAGACACGATCTTTGATCCCGGTATAGAGGTTTTGCCTTTATACACGGTTGCTTTTGGGCCTTGATTACATGTAAGTCCCACCAAAAATGACCGAACCAAGATAATCCCTAAATGATCACATTTATAGGGATTCGAGTCGAGCTTTTGACTCGGTTATCAAAAACAAGGTGCCTCGTGGGGGATTCTCATGCTTATCCATGTACATATTATTGCTTTCTTAGTTAATGTGAGGGGATTTGTGCCCTTCCAACCTTTGTTCCGTGGTTGTTTGTGAATTGTGGTTTTTAGATCATGATCTTTACGATTGGAGCCTCTCGTGTTCGTTTTATGGGAGCACTCGATCGTTTGCTTTGAAGAATTTCTCGATATCCGCATGATATATCCTTTGATGTTCTAACCTTAGGTTTTTAGCACACTTCATAAACGGCTATTAATTTAATGGTTACACCCTTTCCATGCTAGATTAAGCATTCGACTACGTCTCTAGTATGGGGGTGTTTGCACCCCTAGACTCGAAACATTGAGGACAATGTTTAACTTTAGTATGGGGGGGGGGGTGAGTAGATACTTCACCTTGCTTACGTCAACACGCTTTCCAAAATTTCATCGTTTTGTTATCGTTTTGTTGCAAAATAAGGTTAAAAATGGCCAAATTTTAAAAATTTTCGTATTTTTCATAAGTGTTTAAGACACGAATGTAGGTTTTCCGATGGTGAGAATAAGAGTAATTTTTGACTCGACCGTGCGTGTTGAGCACTCAGCTTCGATTCCTTAACTTTTTAGGCTAAGTCTCTTAAATGAGGACGAGAAATGATAGAGTTATTTATAAGTCTCGTAATCGTCACGATCTTATGTGTAGTAATTATTAGCTTATTCTCCCAACGCTTTTGCATAATAAATTGTTAATAAATATTGATTTAGCGGTTTAGTCACTATTGTTGGTTTCTAATTTGTTTTGGTAGCTTCCATGTAATTAAATTGGGAACACATTAAGGTATCGTCAGCGTCACGGTTTTGAAGTATTGGCACCCCAATAATCGAAAGCTTCACCCAATAATAAGATTTCAAGTGCTCACCTAAATTAAGCAAAAAATTTGAAGCTCACAAGGCCGAAAAATCTATGCCCAAATTGAAAGTGAATCAAGCCTTAATCTTCGAAGCTTTAAAGATCCAAAATTCGCTTTAGCGTGAGGATATACGTCTTTGGCTAATAAAACCACCGATGATGGCGGATAATAAAAGGCAAGGCAAGACCGAAGTCATAATAAAAGCTTCATGGCGAAGTTGAATAAAAGATGGAGGTAAACCAAAGATAATAAGGCCCTTCCGTTAGGGGGCGTATAAAAGTCTTGGTAATAAGTCTCATGTTCAAAACCGTTATAAAACCGTGTTTATCGATTCTTCTTGTCAACTTAATTTTTTTACATCGTTGTCTATTAGGGTGAATTATTAATTTAATGATTTTGGTTACACCGTTGATACTCTATTTTTAGACTTAATCTCTATTCACGCATAAGTCAATGATGTATCCTCATGATCATTAAGACAAAAATAAAATATAAGAGATACCAAGTAGGAATAAGGGAGTTTAGGTTCGTAATTAACACTCATGAGAAGTGATCGTGTTGCTAACTTATAATAACAATGATCTCGTTACACGCTTAGCATGGAATTGGGTGAAAATCGAGGACGACGAAATTATTTCTAACGAAGCATTCACGTGTTCTTGTTCTATGATCCTAAAAGTCACGTTCTCGTGATGAAAATAATACATTATGTCTAAAACACGTGTAGTAGTTTATTTAAATTTATGTCTTCAATAAATGTCATCATAAAATGAATTTTGGAAGTGTTGTGATACTTAATTTTAGCATCGCGTGGGGACACGGCAATGGTTTAGTATGGGGGAGTGATGAGACTGCAATTATACATAGTCTCATCGTCCAAATTGGGCTTAAAACGGTTAAATATATCATAAAATACCATAAAATATGCTCGTATTCGTTTGTTGTATGTTTTAGGTATGGATATCGAGAAAATTACAAAAAGATCACAAGAACAAAGCAAAATCGAACACGGGAAACGAAGCCGCACAATGAACCGGACCCGAACATTGATTTTCCGAAATGGTCCTTGAAGTTTGAAGTTTTGTCACATTTGGTCCCTCAAGAATTGAAGATAAACACTTTTGGTCCTTCATCTTTGGTAACTTGGCAAGTTTGGCCCTAGACTTATGGAGACTTAGCAAAATTCAGCCCTTGAAGACCCTTCAAATTGCATATCTAGTCCTATAAGAAGTTTATTAAACTTTTGTGCCATATTTGACAAATATACCAAAGTCATTACAAAGGGAAAAGGGGAAGAAAAGCTGCCAAAGATATTTGCAAGATTTATGGAAGATTAGGGGGGTATCCTGCCAAGACTTAAACCTTTTACCCATAAAACCCGACCCATACCCACTAAACCTTACCATTTACCCGACCCAGCCCACCTTTTTGTCCCACAACCCAACAACACTATTAGACCGGCCCTTCCCATTTTTTGGTGGTTTGATATAATACGAAATATAAAAAAAAAGGAGGACGGTTGTGGTTATTTTTTACCAAAAACACAATTAGGGTTCTTATATCATCACCAGCCTCCATCTTAAACAAATTAATCCTAAATTCGAATCCTGCCAACACCCATGTGAAATCACAGCTCCACATCAGCATATGGTGACAAGAGGACAGCTCAAAGACTCACAAGATGCACAAGAATCCAACAATCCTTGACTAAATTGATGGATGAGATCTTTTTACTTGGTCCCTACTCAAATTCGACAGCCAAGATCATTCTAACATGTCGACATTATTCAGAGATGGGGTTTGAATTCGGCATATCCATGGTATATTCTCCAAGGGTTTTTATGGAATCACAGCACATTAGGGTTTTTACTTTTTCTTTTTCTTCTAGCATTGTAGCCATATATATAAGGCATTAGGGTGTTAGATTTTTTTTCTTGTTCCAATTTTTCATTTTTCATAATTTTGTAATTTGATACAAATTTTATGAATGATAATTGAGTTCCATTTAATTTACGTTGCAATTTAAATTTTCTGCACACTTTAATTTTCAGTCATTTTTATTTTTAAAGATTTGATTTAAGCTTAATGTTTGAGTTTCAAAAGTCTGTGAAAGAAGGGTTTCAAGAAAGAAAAAAATCAGATTGTTGATATTTGTTATTACTGTTTGGTTCACATTTGCTAATTCTTAGCAGGTTCGGGAAGCTTGTGCTTCTACGCTAGCACATAAGCTCAAACAATCTAGGGCATGGATGTATGCCCTAGAGGTTTGCTCTTTTTCTCTGTTTATTTTTTCTGTCCAAAAATTGAATGTTTAAGTGATTGAGTGTTTTTGTGTTTGATTTGAGATATCTTTGTGCGAGTGTGTATGTGATTTTTGGTTTTGTGCAATAGGAATGTGGAATGTTCGCTTGAAATCAGTTTTTCTTGCTATCTTTGATCTATATCATTTGAAAGTTTGTGCCTTTGTGGTGTTTTAAATCAAAACTTTTTGAAAAAAATCATGTGCGGCTTATAATGTGGTGTTTGGGAGAGCGTGCTTCGTGGGTAGTAAGCGACCCTCAAGGATAGCTAAATTCTGCACAACTTTGATAGCCTTAGGTGAGTTGGTTTTTCTAAAAAGTTTGGGTGTTTTAGTTTAAAAGTTTGGAATTAAAGGTTCATCATAAATCTGTCAAGTGGTAGGACTGCCATTGTGTATGGTTTATTGATGATCTTGTTACGCTGGTAGATTATAGGTAGACATAGGGTCTAGGTTTTGAGCTTAATTTTAGGCGTGATTGTGTTATTTTGTTTTGTGTTTCGTTTTGTTTGTATGTGCCTGTGGTGACCAACAGCTTAGTACACCAAAACAAAGAAACATATAAGTGAGTTGTTTTTTTTTTTTTGCCACTCTTGAAATCCGCATAAGGAAGTAAAGAGGTTTTTGTTTATGTTTTGTGATTTTACTAGTAACCTGTGCATCCATCGAGTAACAAAGATTAAAGAAGTGTCTGCTATACTTTTGTTTTTCACTGTGTGAATTTGAACTAAATTTGTGGCATTTATCATTGTAATTTGTCTTGTGTTGGAGGTTGAATTCTGTGGAGCTTTAAATTCCATTATCATTGTAATTTACGGAAGTTACTTAAGTGTAATCTGTTTTAGAGTGTAGGGCTGTTTGGATTTGCTTTATTCAAGCTTATTCTCGCTTGTTTTTGGTTATTTGAAAGCTCAGAGTACTTGACTTTAGGATTCATAAGTTGTTCTTGAAAAATCAGTTCACATTTCTTGTTATTTCCTCCTTTGTTTGATTTTTGATCACTCAAGAACTTTTAAGTTATTGTACGCACTAGGTTTATGTTGTTTCTTGGTTGCATCTAGTCAATTGGTGTTTTTTTTAATCGGGTAGTAGTAGCCCGCTGATAAACCATCAGAGTTGTTGTTGCTGATGTGTCTAGCTTGGGTGCGGTTGATGATGTAAAAAGCGTACTGTCAATAAGCATTTTTTTTTGGTCGAAAATTTTATGTCGGAAACTTTGTTACCTTTGGTTTAGGTGTTGTCGCAACTGTCACGAGCTGTGGTGTATTTTTGCATTAAGTTTTATAAATTGAATGATTATTATGCTTCAACTAGCTTTGCTCCTTAAGAGCGTTTAGTCATTTGATGTAGGACTGTTGCATTAAATTGTCGCTCATTTGGTTAATTGGCCTTTAGCCCATTTGCTAGAGAAAACTTACCTTGATTGTTGAATTTTACTTGCTGTTGTGCTTCTGTATTTGGTTCATTCTAGTGTTAATGGATCATCTTGAGTATAGACATTACAATCTTAAGTAAGTTTTGACTTGTTGTAAACACCACATCAAACCTTTGGCGTGTTTGTGATTGCGTTATTGTGTTTCTGCTTGGTGGTGCATTCTGTGATTTTTTTTTTTTGTTGTTTATCACTCATCAAGCTTCTGTCTGATCAATAGAGCAACAACCTATAGCTGTCAAAAAATCACAGAAAAAAGGTAGGCTCAGGGGTTTGAACCCCTGACACACAGATACAAGGAAACATAGCAGCACTCCACATCACCATCTGCTCTCAGACTTCATATTGTTGCATTTCCTTTTATTATTCTTTTATACACTTTTTCTTATTTGGTCATATATAAAAAAAGGAACCTGTCAAAAAGAAGCAGGGGGGTTTCGAACCCCTGACCTTGCTAACACAACAGGACGCATCAAACATACTAGCACCAACTGATCTAATGGACATTTTGTGTTATTTTTCCCTTCATTATCCTTTATACTCTTTTCTATTTCATCTTATTTTTGCACATAAGCCCGTCAATGCTTAGAAACTTTTTTACGACTTATACGTATTAAGTATTTGCAATTTTTTTTCTTTCGTGTCATACTATCTTTTATTTTTTGCATAGTTTATTTTATTTTTCGAAAAATCATTTATTATTATTATTATTTTTATTTTTAATCATTTACGTAGTAATTAGTTTTAATCTTAATTAATTCATAAAAATATATTTAAAAGTAAAAAATATATAATTTTTTTTTTTAATTTTCTTTTGTCATTTAGGACGTAGGAAAAATAAATTTGCTTTTGTATAGTTTAAATTTCATAATTTTCTTTTTATTATTTCATTTTCTAGGATTATTTTAGTTTTAAATTTAAGAAAAGTCATAAAAAATAGTTAAATTAAGTTTTTATTTCAAAAAAAATATTTTTTAGTTTTTTAAATAATACACTTTAGTTTTACAAATAAAAAAGTTTGAATATTGTCTTTTTCTTAGTTAGTTTTATTTTTTAGGATTTTTTTTATATACTTTAAAAATTAATAATAAATTAATTTAAAAGTTTTCAAAATTTTTGGTTTACGTAGTTTTCTTAGTTAGACTTTTTAGAGCTTTTTAGTGATTTTTGATTATTTTTTTTTGGTGAAATTTTTCGTTGAGTCGCGTTTTTACGTTCGTACGTTCACGCGTTTTCGATCGTTTTGAGCGTAGTCCGATCACGTTTTCTTTTCTTTCCTTCTTTCCAATAACGTAATCACTCGATTAAATAACGTATAATTATTGTTGGCTAAACACCATACCTCACCGAGAACGAACTCGATTATTCGTCTTTACGTTTTTCCTAAAACGTATTGATTAATACTTACCACGACTTTTGTGTTGCTTTGTTTTTCACTAAAATAAAGTATATACAAAAATACCACATCACCAAATGGCGCCGCTGCCGGGGAGGTGTGTTTAGCCATATTTATTTATCGTGTTTGTTTGAGTGTTTACGTTTTATCGTAAATACTTCTTTTTATTTTTCTATACTATTAGCCATACAAATAAATAGTGTTAAATTGAACTCAATTAACACAAAATCGTTTTCTCGTTTTTATTGTCCATAATATATTGTATTTACGTAGAACAATTAACACACAATAATTATCCAAATACGCGAGAAATCGCACCTCAATAGTTGAGCGTTCCGGTCACTATTGTTGTATCGAATTCAAACGAAATCAAAGGCAAAATAGATAAATACTCTTAATTAGTTTAATCTCGATAAATACAAACTATAAGGTGGGTATAAGGCGGTTGTATTTTACGACCTAATGAAAAAAGGCTCTTAAGTGCTTCGCGCCGCCTCGTTTTCTCCGCTCGCTTGTGCGTATTTTGAAAGTGACGATTAATTAGGGGTTTGCCAACTCAAGTATTAATATATCTATTTTTGTGAGTTTTAATTATTGAACCTCAAAACGTTTTGGCGTTCCGCCAACGTTTCAAAGTCGAACGAAGGTATTTACTTCACGTAATTGCCTTCACTCCTCTTGGATTCATTAATCGAGACCTTCGATTCGTGGATAATTTTTGTAGATTAATTTCTACGTAATACACAAAAATTCCAAAAAAATTAAAAAACCAAAAACACAAAAAGATTCTTCGATTTTTCCCTCTAATTTCATAATTCTCTTCTTTCACCCTCTATAACGTTTAATTCTCGTAACACCGTTCTCGTTGCATCATGTCGAATGATAGTGGATATTATTCGTGTCCATATTGTGGAGGCCCGCCCGATGGTGCCAATTGTTTTAATTGTAAGGTTATTGGAGGTCGAGAGGGTTATATCTATAACTCCGCTCCACGTGGTCTTGGTGACAATTTTCAATCTTACGACCAAGATCACTCATCGTCTTCGTTCTACTCGTCACATGATACGTCTTTTAATTGTGATCAAAATCAAAATGATGAGATGAATCAAAACGCTTTTTATGACTATGTGAGACGTAATAATGCAAACTTAACGATGATTCAAGAACAAGTTAGGAACCTTAAGGAACATCACGAAAAACAATTGGAAACTCAAAAGGAATTTTACTTAAAGGAAATGGCCTCCATGATAACCGAGTTGGAAAACGAATATGATGCCGCTTTTAAAGAACAAGAACGTTTATCTGACCTACTTGACGAGAGATGGAATAAAGGTATTGATAAAGTTGTGGAGGCTTACACTATTAAGCAAAATGAACTTCTTTCAACGATTGAGACCTTAGAGAAAAAAGTAGCTTCATACGAGTCGAGTTCTTCATCGAACGTCACCAATCCTAATCTCGAGGGAGAGGTTCAAGTTATTTCGACTCCTAAGACTCGTACGTCTCGTATTGATCCATATCTCTCGAATTTTAGAGTCGTACAACCTTCGTCGTCTTGCAAAAACGTAGAGGAAACAAAAACGTCATCCAACGAAGTTTTGAAAAATGTTTTTGAAAGTAAACCAAAGGAAAAACTCGTAGGATACTTGGGATATTTAAATCTTGTACCTTCTAAACCTAATTTTTCTAATGAGGATGAAATTATTGAGGATTTTCTAAATCAATATACACTTAATTTTGACGAAGAAATTCCATCAAATGATTTTAAAAAAGAAAAATGTGAAAAGGTTTTAAAGGAAATCATTAAACCCTCGTTTTTACAAGATGAACGGAAATTAATTCCGAAGGGACGTGTTAGTAATTTTGCTAAAATGTTCGAGAACCCACGTTCGATCCCTTCGAAGGACAAGGTTGAAACCTTCAAGGCAAAATCGTCACGAGACGAGCCTTTTACTCCTAATCCCACACCGAGTGAGATTTTGGATTTATCGTGTGAGAAGTCCGCCGATGGCCTTGCTCACATCGATACGTTTTTCGATGTCGAGGTCGAAACGACAAAGGCAAAATCTTCAATCGAAGAGCCTTCTTTTCCTAGTTTCACGACGGTTGAAGCTAGCGACTCGACTATCGACGACTTTATTGCTCGACCTCTTCCACGAGGAAGAGAAGACGTTTTTGATCCCGATGGAGACTTTTCCGAGAACAAACGTATTCTTGATGACCCACCTTCGATTTTCGAGTTTGATGAGGACCGTTGCGTTAGCCCGGAGGGGGATGTTTTATTAGTCGATTCACATTTCAAAAATTCAAATCCTCCTCCCGCCTTCAAGATAAATGTGAAAATTTTAAGTGTGCCTAGAATTGTTTTGGAAACACCAAATATTTTCAATTTAATCAACTTGGGTTTTCGTAACAATGAGTTGAAAAATGAAAAAGGAAAAGATTTTACAATTGATTTGAAAATTTTTCCAATGCTAACTCCGTCATCACCTCGCTTAATTGAGCTTGCTACAAACGCGTCTACTTCTTTTGACGACGTTTTGTGTGGATCTAGTATGGGGGAAGTCCCATTTGTTCCCTCACACTTCTCCACCGAGGACGAGATTTTTGACCCCGGTATCACGTTTAAGATAAAATCTCGGTCTTTTACCGAAGTAGTCACTAGAAATCCTTTCTACACTTACGGTGAGAGTTTACCTCGAGTAACTCGATTTTTATGCCCAACCAATGTCCCACCCTTCTCTTCTTATGCTATTTTCTTGTGTCCCTTTGGGACGATGTTACTTGAAGTCGTGTTGTTTCGTTTATCATCCGAAAACGAAGACACGATCTTTGATCCCGGTATAGAGGTTTTGCCTTTATACACGGTTGCTTTTGGGCCTTGATTACATGTAAGTCCCACCAAAAATGACCGAACCAAGATAATCCCTAAATGATCACATTTATAGGGATTCGAGTCGAGCTTTTGACTCGGTTATCAAAAACAAGGTGCCTCGTGGGGGATTCTCATGCTTATCCATGTACATATTATTGCTTTCTTAGTTAATGTGAGGGGATTTGTGCCCTTCCAACCTTTGTTCCGTGGTTGTTTGTGAATTGTGGTTTTTAGATCATGATCTTTACGATTGGAGCCTCTCGTGTTCGTTTTATGGGAGCACTCGATCGTTTGCTTTGAAGAATTTCTCGATATCCGCATGATATATCCTTTGATGTTCTAACCTTAGGTTTTTAGCACACTTCATAAACGGCTATTAATTTAATGGTTACACCCTTTCCATGCTAGATTAAGCATTCGACTACGTCTCTAGTATGGGGGTGTTTGCACCCCTAGACTCGAAACATTGAGGACAATGTTTAACTTTAGTATGGGGGGGGGGTGAGTAGATACTTCACCTTGCTTACGTCAACACGCTTTCCAAAATTTCATCGTTTTGTTATCGTTTTGTTGCAAAATAAGGTTAAAAATGGCCAAATTTTAAAAATTTTCGTATTTTTCATAAGTGTTTAAGACACGAATGTAGGTTTTCCGATGGTGAGAATAAGAGTAATTTTTTACTCGACCGTGCGTGTTGAGCACTCAGCTTCGATTCCTTAACTTTTTAGGCTAAGTCTCTTAAATGAGGACGAGAAATGATAGAGTTATTTATAAGTCTCGTAATCGTCACGATCTTATGTGTAGTAATTATTAGCTTATTCTCCCAACGCTTTTGCATAATAAATTGTTAATAAATATTGATTTAGCGGTTTAGTCACTATTGTTGGTTTCTAATTTGTTTTGGTAGCTTCCATGTAATTAAATTGGGAACACATTAAGGTATCGTCAGCGTCACGGTTTTGAAGTATTGGCACCCCAATAATCGAAAGCTTCACCCAATAATAAGATTTCAAGTGCTCACCTAAATTAAGCAAAAAATTTGAAGCTCACAAGGCCGAAAAATCTATGCCCAAATTGAAAGTGAATCAAGCCTTAATCTTCGAAGCTTTAAAGATCCAAAATTCGCTTTAGCGTGAGGATATACGTCTTTGGCTAATAAAACCACCGATGATGGCGGATAATAAAAGGCAAGGCAAGACCGAAGTCATAATAAAAGCTTCATGGCGAAGTTGAATAAAAGATGGAGGTAAACCAAAGATAATAAGGCCCTTCCGTTAGGGGGCGTATAAAAGTCTTGGTAATAAGTCTCATGTTCAAAACCGTTATAAAACCGTGTTTATCGATTCTTCTTGTCAACTTAATTTTTTTACATCGTTGTCTATTAGGGTGAATTATTAATTTAATGATTTTGGTTACACCGTTGATACTCTATTTTTAGACTTAATCTCTATTCACGCATAAGTCAATGATGTATCCTCATGATCATTAAGACAAAAATAAAATATAAGAGATACCAAGTAGGAATAAGGGAGTTTAGGTTCGTAATTAACACTCATGAGAAGTGATCGTGTTGCTAACTTATAATAACAATGATCTCGTTACACGCTTAGCATGGAATTGGGTGAAAATCGAGGACGACGAAATTATTTCTAACGAAGCATTCACGTGTTCTTGTTCTATGATCCTAAAAGTCACGTTCTCGTGATGAAAATAATACATTATGTCTAAAACACGTGTAGTAGTTTATTTAAATTTATGTCTTCAATAAATGTCATCATAAAATGAATTTTGGAAGTGTTGTGATACTTAATTTTAGCATCGCGTGGGGACACGGCAATGGTTTAGTATGGGGGAGTGATGAGACTGCAATTATACATAGTCTCATCGTCCAAATTGGGCTTAAAACGGTTAAATATATCATAAAATACCATAAAATATGCTCGTATTCGTTTGTTGTATGTTTTAGGTATGGATATCGAGAAAATTACAAAAAGATCACAAGAACAAAGCAAAATCGAACACGGGAAACGAAGCCGCACAATGAACCGGACCCGAACATTGATTTTCCGAAATGGTCCTTGAAGTTTGAAGTTTTGTCACATTTGGTCCCTCAAGAATTGAAGATAAACACTTTTGGTCCTTCATCTTTGGTAACTTGGCAAGTTTGGCCCTAGACTTATGGAGACTTAGCAAAATTCAGCCCTTGAAGACCCTTCAAATTGCATATCTAGTCCTATAAGAAGTTTATTAAACTTTTGTGCCATATTTGACAAATATACCAAAGTCATTACAAAGGGAAAAGGGGAAGAAAAGCTGCCAAAGATATTTGCAAGATTTATGGAAGATTAGGGGGGTATCCTGCCAAGACTTAAACCTTTTACCCATAAAACCCGACCCATACCCACTAAACCTTACCATTTACCCGACCCAGCCCACCTTTTTGTCCCACAACCCAACAACACTATTAGACCGGCCCTTCCCATTTTTTGGTGGTTTGATATAATACGAAATATAAAAAAAAAGGAGGACGGTTGTGGTTATTTTTTACCAAAAACACAATTAGGGTTCTTATATCATCACCAGCCTCCATCTTAAACAAATTAATCCTAAATTCGAATCCTGCCAACACCCATGTGAAATCACAGCTCCACATCAGCATATGGTGACAAGAGGACAGCTCAAAGACTCACAAGATGCACAAGAATCCAACAATCCTTGACTAAATTGATGGATGAGATCTTTTTACTTGGTCCCTACTCAAATTCGACAGCCAAGATCATTCTAACATGTCGACATTATTCAGAGATGGGGTTTGAATTCGGCATATCCATGGTATATTCTCCAAGGGTTTTTATGGAATCACAGCACATTAGGGTTTTTACTTTTTCTTTTTCTTCTAGCATTGTAGCCATATATATAAGGCATTAGGGTGTTAGATTTTTTTTCTTGTTCCAATTTTTCATTTTTCATAATTTTGTAATTTGATACAAATTTTATGAATGATAATTGAGTTCCATTTAATTTACGTTGCAATTTAAATTTTCTGCACACTTTAATTTTCAGTCATTTTTATTTTTAAAGATTTGATTTAAGCTTAATGTTTGAGTTTCAAAAGTCTGTGAAAGAAGGGTTTCAAGAAAGAAAAAAATCAGATTGTTGATATTTGTTATTACTGTTTGGTTCACATTTGCTAATTCTTAGCAGGTTCGGGAAGCTTGTGCTTCTACGCTAGCACATAAGCTCAAACAATCTAGGGCATGGATGTATGCCCTAGAGGTTTGCTCTTTTTCTCTGTTTATTTTTTCTGTCCAAAAATTGAATGTTTAAGTGATTGAGTGTTTTTGTGTTTGATTTGAGATATCTTTGTGCGAGTGTGTATGTGATTTTTGGTTTTGTGCAATAGGAATGTGGAATGTTCGCTTGAAATCAGTTTTTCTTGCTATCTTTGATCTATATCATTTGAAAGTTTGTGCCTTTGTGGTGTTTTAAATCAAAACTTTTTGAAAAAAATCATGTGCGGCTTATAATGTGGTGTTTGGGAGAGCGTGCTTCGTGGGTAGTAAGCGACCCTCAAGGATAGCTAAATTCTGCACAACTTTGATAGCCTTAGGTGAGTTGGTTTTTCTAAAAAGTTTGGGTGTTTTAGTTTAAAAGTTTGGAATTAAAGGTTCATCATAAATCTGTCAAGTGGTAGGACTGCCATTGTGTATGGTTTATTGATGATCTTGTTACGCTGGTAGATTATAGGTAGACATAGGGTCTAGGTTTTGAGCTTAATTTTAGGCGTGATTGTGTTATTTTGTTTTGTGTTTCGTTTTGTTTGTATGTGCCTGTGGTGACCAACAGCTTAGTACACCAAAACAAAGAAACATATAAGTGAGTTGTTTTTTTTTTTTTGCCACTCTTGAAATCCGCATAAGGAAGTAAAGAGGTTTTTGTTTATGTTTTGTGATTTTACTAGTAACCTGTGCATCCATCGAGTAACAAAGATTAAAGAAGTGTCTGCTATACTTTTGTTTTTCACTGTGTGAATTTGAACTAAATTTGTGGCATTTATCATTGTAATTTGTCTTGTGTTGGAGGTTGAATTCTGTGGAGCTTTAAATTCCATTATCATTGTAATTTACGGAAGTTACTTAAGTGTAATCTGTTTTAGAGTGTAGGGCTGTTTGGATTTGCTTTATTCAAGCTTATTCTCGCTTGTTTTTGGTTATTTGAAAGCTCAGAGTACTTGACTTTAGGATTCATAAGTTGTTCTTGAAAAATCAGTTCACATTTCTTGTTATTTCCTCCTTTGTTTGATTTTTGATCACTCAAGAACTTTTAAGTTATTGTACGCACTAGGTTTATGTTGTTTCTTGGTTGCATCTAGTCAATTGGTGTTTTTTTTAATCGGGTAGTAGTAGCCCGCTGATAAACCATCAGAGTTGTTGTTGCTGATGTGTCTAGCTTGGGTGCGGTTGATGATGTAAAAAGCGTACTGTCAATAAGCATTTTTTTTTGGTCGAAAATTTTATGTCGGAAACTTTGTTACCTTTGGTTTAGGTGTTGTCGCAACTGTCACGAGCTGTGGTGTATTTTTGCATTAAGTTTTATAAATTGAATGATTATTATGCTTCAACTAGCTTTGCTCCTTAAGAGCGTTTAGTCATTTGATGTAGGACTGTTGCATTAAATTGTCGCTCATTTGGTTAATTGGCCTTTAGCCCATTTGCTAGAAAAAACTTACCTTGATTGTTGAATTTTACTTGCTGTTGTGCTTCTGTATTTGGTTCATTCTAGTGTTAATGGATCATCTTGAGTATAGACATTACAATCTTAAGTAAGTTTTGACTTGTTGTAAACACCACATCAAACCTTTGGCGTGTTTGTGATTGCGTTATTGTGTTTCTGCTTGGTGGTGCATTCTGTGAATTTTTTTTTTTGTTGTTTATCACTCATCAAGCTTCTGTCTGATCAATAGAGCAACAACCTATAGCTGTCAAAAAATCACAGAAAAAAGGTAGGCTCGACACACAGATACAAGGAAACATAGCAGCACTCCACATCACCATCTGCTCTCAGACTTCATATTGTTGCATTTCCTTTTATTATTCTTTTATACACTTTTTCTTATTTGGTCATATATAAAAAAAGGAACCTGTCAAAAAGAAGCAGGGGGGTTTCGAACCCCTGACCTTGCTAACACAACAGGACGCATCAAACATACTAGCACCAACTGATCTAATGGACATTTTGTGTTATTTTTCCCTTCATTATCCTTTATACTCTTTTCTATTTCATCTTATTTTTGCACATAAGCCCGTCAATGCTTAGAAACTTTTTTACGACTTATACGTATTAAGTATTTGCAATTTTTTTTCTTTCGTGTCATACTATCTTTTATTTTTTGCATAGTTTATTTTATTTTTCGAAAAATCATTTATTATTATTATTATTTTTATTTTTAATCATTTACGTAGTAATTAGTTTTAATCTTAATTAATTCATAAAAATATATTTAAAAGTAAAAAATATATAATTTTTTTTTTTAATTTTCTTTTGTCATTTAGGACGTAGGAAAAATAAATTTGCTTTTGTATAGTTTAAATTTCATAATTTTCTTTTTATTATTTCATTTTCTAGGATTATTTTAGTTTTAAATTTAAGAAAAGTCATAAAAAATAGTTAAATTAAGTTTTTATTTCAAAAAAAATATTTTTTAGTTTTTTAAATAATACACTTTAGTTTTACAAATAAAAAAGTTTGAATATTGTCTTTTTCTTAGTTAGTTTTATTTTTTAGGATTTTTTTTATATACTTTAAAAATTAATAATAAATTAATTTAAAAGTTTTCAAAATTTTTGGTTTACGTAGTTTTCTTAGTTAGACTTTTTAGAGCTTTTTAGTGATTTTTGATTATTTTTTTTTGGTGAAATTTTTCGTTGAGTCGCGTTTTTACGTTCGTACGTTCACGCGTTTTCGATCGTTTTGAGCGTAGTCCGATCACGTTTTCTTTTCTTTCCTTCTTTCCAATAACGTAATCACTCGATTAAATAACGTATAATTATTGTTGGCTAAACACCATACCTCCTCGAGAACGAACTCGATTATTCGTCTTTACGTTTTTCCTAAAACGTATTGATTAATACTTACCACGACTTTTGTGTTGCTTTGTTTTTCACTAAAATAAAGTATATACAAAAATACCACATCAGAAGGCTAGCGAGTTTGCTGAACAAATCAGAAATGTTCATGAGCAAGTTAAATTGCAAATTGAAGCCAGCAATGCCAAATATAAAGCTGCTGCAGATGTACATCGTCGAAAGGTTGATTTTAAGGAAGGAGATCAAGTGTGGGCTATTTTGACTAAGGATAGGCTGCCCGCGGGAGTAAACATCAAGTTGCATGATCGAAAGGTTGGTCCTTGTCAGATTGTGAAGAAAATTAATGATAATGCCTACAAGTTGCGGCTACCAAGTCATCTCAATACCTCAGACGTATTCAATGTTAAGCACCTTGTTCCGTTTAAAGGGGATCTTAAGAGCAACTACAACTCGAGGGCGAGTTCTTCTTCAATCGGGGGTGACTGATGCAGCAACAATTTTTATGTTGTCTATCAGTTTTGGAAGTCTAGTAGTCTTGTCATAAGTGCTAGTAGTCTAAAGGTTTGTCTAAAATAAATAAGGGTCTGATAGGTTACTTTTGGGTCTATATAATGACCTGATCCTAGAAGTAGTGGCAGACAACCAAAATATTATGTTTATGTAATAAGCTTTTGAGCTTGATTATCCATATAATAGGAATCGTCTTTCTACTCCGGTCACTGTTCTTCTCTAATCGCAGTTTACTGCATCACATTGGTCTATAAAACCAGGTCTCAAGGCATAAAGTTTAGTACAACATAGAAAAACGAGTATAGCTTCACGGTTATGTAACCCTGAAACTATTCAAAGTGTTCATATTATTTTCTCAATAATATTAAGGCTTATTGGTGAATTGTTTTCAAAGTGTTCATATTATTTTCTCAATAAAATCAAAGCTGTTAATCCCGTAGAGCGCCTAAACTCCGATAATCTATCGTCAATACCTATTTTTGCAACACTGATATGCACGATAATCGCACAACAAAGTTCTTCACTATTCACAGGGACTACAACCGCACTTTCAGAAAGAGTTGACTATAGTTACAATTTTATCAAACTATAGGGACTGTTTTTGCAATTTATTTCAAGAACTAACAAACGTACTTTTGTCTAGATATAAAGAAGTGCAATAGTTGACCAAGTCAACCTTACCTATTATAAATCTTGTTCAACTTCACAGCACTTTTGTTAGTTTGTATTAGAACATCTGATCACCAGTACTCTGAAGAAAGTTTTGTGCTAAGAACACTTTCACATTGTATCGAAGTTGTCGCGGAACGCTTCTAGAGTTATGTGGATATTTTCGTGGAACGGACCGAGTGGATTTTCAGCTTCATCTACAGCTGAAGAAGTTACTCAAGGAATCGAAGCTTATGGCCTTACCGCGGTTATTACAGGTTTCTTCATTTTTCATTATCATCTTAATGTTTGTCGAAACTTGTTTCAATCGTAAAGTGTTTAGAATTGCTTATTTAAGTGCTTTTTACCCTTTTAAGTAATGTTAGAACCTAGATGTTTAGTAACTTATTTCAAAACATATAAGCCTTCGAAATAAACATGTACTAGCAGATAAGCAGTTTGAAATAAGCAATCTGAAACAACAGATCATAAGCAGCTTTTCTAAACATTCAAAAGTGTATGTCTCATGTAACATTGTGAAATGAATATATATAGGTCCTACAAGTGGTATTGGCCTAGAAACTGCACGAGTTCTGGCTTTACGCGGCGTTCATGTGGTTATGGCGGTTAGAAACACGACCGGGGGTCAGAAAGTTAAGCAAGAGATAATTAATGAAGTCCCTCAAGCCAAGATCGATGTTATGGAGCTTGACGTTTCCTCACTCAAATCCGTTAATAAATTTGTGGCCGAATTCAAGTCTTTAGGATTTCCTCTGAATATTCTCATGTAACTATACTTGCCTCTTGTTTCCTCCAAACTTAATACTAGGTAATGTTTACGAGTGACTGGTTTAATATTGCGTTTATAGTGCGAATGCAGGGATTATGGCTCCACCTTTTAGCCTCTCGGAGGACAACATAGAGCTACAATTTGCCACAAATCATATCGGTCACTTCCATTTGACAAACAGTCTGTTGGAAACAATGAAGAACACAACAGAAAAGTCCGGCATTCAGGGAAGAATCGTCATTTTGTCGTCTGTTCTCCATTCAACAACTTATAAAGAAGGAGTTAGGTTCGATAAAATAAACGACGAAAAGAGGTATATATGGGTCGGACTCAAATTACCATACTTTGTTTAACAAAAGATACAAGGAATCACTAATAACATCTCAATTTGCTATATATACGTTACAGTTACAATGCTTTACACGCGTACGGACAATCTAAGCTTGCTAATGCATTGCACGCAAAGGAACTCTCAAGGCGGCTCAAGGAAGAGGGTGTGAATATAACCGTGAATTCGGTCCATCCAGGCGTTATAGCAACAAATATTGCACGAAGCTCAGCTTTGATGCGAGGTACGTACTTTTTTTTAAGACTTAGCAGAATTATATTTTCTGAAGCTATTTTTTTCTTTAATTTTGATGTGATTGTTTGCCTGCGTTTAAACAGTGCTCTTCGGGTATGTCGTACGGATATTCCTCAAGAATGTGGAACAGGTTCGTTTTCTGCACTCGTAAGTGTCTTTTCTACTGTAGCAATGGTCTGACTAAAAGGTTTCATTCGTGTGTTTAGGGAGCATCAACTACTTGCTATCTAGCATTGAACCCGGCTGTGAGGGGAGTTAGTGGCGAGTATTGGGTTGATAACAACATATCAACAACAAGCGCATTTGTTAATGATACCGAATTTGGAAAGAAGTTTTGGGATTTCAGTATGGAGTTGGTTAACGAGAAGCTAACTTCGTTGCCACTATAAATTTCTTTCATTGTAATTACGTGGCGACAGTAAAGTCTGCACGCACCGTCATTGCTGTGTGATTGATGTTAAACACTTTAAGAATGTTAAAATTATATATGTCCAGATTATGCAACGACGGTTTGTAAGTCATCATAAGAAAGGCTCATTTCTGCTTATCTTCAGCTTGCGTTTTACTAGAAACCTCTTACTGCGATCCATATAACACATATGACACGTATGAGGGATCTTTGATCATCTTCTTGAAAAATTGCAACTTTCTATAAATAGTTGCAAGTTTTTCATTCTATATGCAGTCGTCGTTTACTTAGATTTTACACATTTCCGCCAGCTCTGTGAGAAAAGGAACAACACCAACATGACTCCTTGTTAATATGTTCGAGTAGTGGTAGTAATGCAAAGACGTCGCGTCTTTGTGACTTTTTGGCACCTCTCGACCGCGTCTTTATTATCAGGGACACCCCATTTCGACAAGTTCGTTTCTAATTTACAGCATACACTCTATCTTTTCTACATAACCAAACATTATTATTAGGGGCCCCTTATTATTATTATTTTGTTAAAAACGCAACTCTGGATTAAACACACATACAAAAAAAAGATACAATACAAAGCATTCTTCCCGTATTAACAAGCTAAACTAAAAGACGATAGGACCGAAATAAAAGAATAGAGGAACGTATTATCACGCGTTTAAACACCAGATTATTACTTTGATTGGGTAAACTTGGAAGTGAAATCCCAGAGTTTCTTAGCCAATTCAGGGTCTTGAGCAAACCCGCTCGCTTTTGACAAGTTGCTGTCAGCAAAATATTGGCCACTAATGCCCTTGACTTGTGGGTGCAACGCGACATAACATGTAGTTGCAGCTCCCTGACGAATTCACAAATGACCGTGCTTATTAGTCTTGATGGATTGTTATATAAAGATTTGATCTAAAACAAACAAAACATACCTGTGGGACGTTCTTCAAGAACCATTGAATTGCAGTCATAAACATCGCTGTGTCAATAAAAATGTAAAATTATCAGCACTGGAAAAAGATTTCACGTTAATATTTGAGAAATGTGACGGGTTAGTTGACACTTACGGACGAAGCCAACACCATGTGCGAGATTTGTTTTAATAAGTCCAGGGTGCAGCGAGTTGGCAGTTATGTTCACTCCCTCAGCCTGCAAAATAGCCCGAAAAATTATAGATAAACGAAAAGTCAGATAGATATTCTTTTATCGTAGAGTAAGATTACCTGTAAACGCCTTGTGAGCTCATTAGCGTATAATATAGCAGCAAGCTTTGATTGTCCATAAGCGTACAACGTGTTATAGCTGAAAATCACATCACAAATAATGCAAAACTTAACCATGTTAGGTGAATTCTAGCTAGTGTCAATTCGCTTTGTAAAATTGATATATTACCCTTCCTCGTCGTTAATTTTGTCGAATCTAATTCCTTCTTTGTATGTCTGCTTATGAAGGTCAGACGAAACGATGACAATCCTGCCTTCTTTAATTACCGGTTTCTTTTGCGGTCTTTTTCATTGTATCCAACAACAAGTTTGTCAAATGGATGCTACCTAGCAAACGAAAAAGAAGTTTTTTCATCAATATGCTCTTTACTCACGAAAACGGCATAAAAGAAAGCTAGTAATGTAAAAGATGACATACCAACATAATTAGTCGCAAACTGCAATTCAATGTTGTCTTTGCTTAGAGTGAAAGGAGTCATAGCCCCTGCATTGTGACTTCTCGATACAAAATATCGATAAAGTTAGTCCACTTATAACAAGAAAAGAGTGTTTAAAAGTTAAAAACGTATATGCTAAAATGAACCCGAGCTTTACATTAAGATGTTTAATGGAAGTCCCTTTGAAGTATATTGTGTTGCGAAACTTCGTACAGAGTCCAGTGAGCTAATATCTAGCTCCATCACCTCTATTTTCGCATTAGGGATTTTCTCAGCTATGCTTTGTTTCAGTTGATTACCAGATTCGACATTTCTAACTGCCATAACGACATGTACCCCACGTAAGGCAAGCACGCGTGCTGTTTCAGTGCCGATACCACTTGTTGATCCTAAAAGTCAAGTAAACAACAATTTTAGCAAGCATTCAATCAATGAGTCTAAAAAACACAGATAACTTAAGTGGCGGAACTAGGAATAAAGGACCGGGTGCCTAATTTTTCATGAAACGTAGTAATGTTCCACTCGAAATAGTAATTGAGTACGAAAAATGAGTTCCTTTTTCGCGTGCTATGATGAACTAGCTAAGCATGTACTAAGAAGACAAATTCTTCTGGACCGGGTGCATATAAAAAGTACAGGATTATTTACGAAAACTAACAATACACAGCCAAACTTTTACAAAGTAACTTAAGCATGTACGAAAACTAACAATACAAAGCCGAACTTTTATAAAGTAACTTAAGCTCGGGCCTTAGTTATCGGGTCAAACTCAAACCTACCTTCTAACTTTCGAGCCAAGCTCATGCTTTAGTCACGCTCGAGCTCGACTTGAGTCCATTACAGCTTAACTTTTGAGCTTTGAAAAGTACTAATCCAACACTTAAAGATAAAGTATGCTAACTCATATGATTAAGATCTTCCACATTTAGTTCGTATCATTTATAAGCTAAGCGTAGAACTCACTTCAAAAAGCTAGCTTAAAAAGGAGAGAACACCTAAACATTATAAACCATCGTCCAATCTCATACTTGGCCGATGTAGGATCGTAACATACACGACATGAACATATATATGAAAAGAAAACCCTAGCAAGTAAGAAAAAAACATAGTAATACCAGTAACAATGGCAGTGAGACCAGTTCCATCAATTCCTTTAGTAACATCTTCAGCTGTTGAAGAAGCTGCATATCCTGACTTACCAGTAAATATTGATATCCATGGCATCTTTTCTACTTGTTTTTTTGTTTTACTTTGTGTAAATAGTTTATAAAGATAGTTTTAGTTTGTAGTTTGTAGAGATGGTATTATTTTTCAGAATGTGAAAACCAACAACTACTTATATATAAAAAAGTTATAGTCGATCTCAATATGATTAACAATAATTAAAGTCACTAACAATTAAATAATCTCAACATGTTAGTAAATATCTAGAAGAATAAAGTTTTATGCTTTATGCCCACTAACTATTACATATGATTAATTTACACTCCTTAAACTTTGTAATAATTGGTTTCGTCAACTACATATAAATTATGATTAGTATATCTAACTATGCATCATTTAAGTACCTTGATTATGAGATGAAAGCATGTGGAGAATATTTTCATCGGTTCAAAAACATTTTGTTAATATTACGCTGTGTAATATGTTTTTTTTAATGTTATCAACGTTGTCGCAAGTATTGGTTCCGCCCGCGGTTTATGATCAATAATTTACATTCGTATATAGTATCTCACGCGTGCATGCAAAAATATTAGTACGCACACATCACGAACGAGCATTTTTTTGTTAGGGTCGAACAATTTAGAACTCTTCTTTTAAAGTACATGTAAACATTTGGTACTAGTTAAAGGGCCAAAAGTATAACTATAGCAATTAGCACACGTCAGGTGATGGCTGAGAAAAATCAATGGATATTTTCCTGTCAAGGGTCAAACAAGGTTGTCCTACTTTTGAAAACCTATTTAACAAACACATGTAAAATAACATTTTTGTTATGGCTAAATCTTCTTTTATCGTCATACAAATAAAGAAACTCCAAAAATCTCCTTTGTTGTCTGTAGGTATAATTTACTTTTTATTTTTAGAAATATTTACACTATTACACGTAGAGAGGAAGGATAACGTACGATAGTTGTTAACGTAGGAAGTATAGGAAGTAACGTGAATCGTTAGATGTATTAGTATATTATGTCATTTGATGAAGTCTGGTTAATGTCATTTTGTAGATAACGTGAAAGGAAGTGGCGGTGCTCACCGCGAGTAACTTTTTGATATGTAATACAAAGAAACATGGTAGCTCGCTACGAGTAACATTTTGATACACGATCTACAAAGAAACATCGTTTTTCGACGTGATTAACGTTTTGATACATAATATCAAAGAAACGCGGTACCTCGCTACGAGTAACATTTTTATAAATAAATATAGATGAACATGCACATGTCACATAACTTCCTACACTAACTTATTTTAAGCACTATTTTACAAGAACCTCAATCTACACGTACAAATATATAAATATAATTAAAAACTAATTGATACATAATTTAATATTCTTTATTAAAACTAATTAATATATAATAATAAAACTAATTAATACTTGTATTAAAAACTAATTAATACATAATAATTAATATACACTTAAAAATAATAAATACACCCCATTACTTAAAAATACTATTATATATTCATATTGTACAACAATTAAAATAATATATATCTCTAAAATTATACATACTGTTTACATAAAATGATGAGGTTCAATTGAGAACCAGAGTCACAGTCGATTCAACTAGCCAATAAAAACCGTCAAAAGTCGCACCGGAAATGACTCATCAAAACGACACCGTTAAATTAATTTGTACTACTTATTTTGAACAACACATAAATATGTACTACTTATAAAAGATATTGCACTGTCTTTCTCTCCAATATTTTAAGTAGTAGAACGTTACAACGTTTTGTTACAAACCTTTAAATACACTTGACAATAATAGTTGACAAAAACTTAAGTCCTGTTGCTGAAAAAGGTAAATTCATGTACGTCGATGTATTCTTGAATGATGATAAAAAGCTTAAGTGAAAGAATCGGTTATCGTACTATAAATATTTTTAGATATGTATAACGGAAGGGTGAATCAACTAGTGGCCAAGAATTTTTTTTATATGTATTGAAAGCCAACAAGAGTGTAAGTCCCTAAACTATGCTAGAAACAATAAACTTAACTAATCAACACACGGAATTACTTTTCAAACATAATACTTATTATTGTATAATAAAGAATTACAAGTGTTATGGATAACACGTTTGATGACAATGTGTTGTGCACACTTTGAACAACTAAAACCTAACTTATGAATACAGTCGCAACTGTTTGGTTCTATAAGTTCTAAGCATTAATGTGTGAATTTTATCAAAGTGTTGAAAATTAAAGCTATGCTTCATAACCTATTTATAGTGGTACGAGATTGACTCCAAGTACTGGTTAATGGTGACTACACTAGAAAGACACTTGTCAGACCTCTGTCACAAGATGCTCTTCTATTCTTGGTAGTCTGCCACAATGCTTTAGGGAAATAGAGCTGACACAGTTTCCCTTTTCTTCATAGTCTCGTACACACTAAGGTATGTCTAAGGTGTGATGAGTGTTAACAGGGTATTGCCACCCCTGTTAACCCTCAACCCCTCAGAGTCCCTGATACATCTTGGCTGTTATCCATCACAGCAAATGAGTATGTCTTCAAGTAATCTTCGACTTCCTTGACAATGTCTTTGACATGGACTCCTCTGAGGTTGCTCACAGAGACTTAGATCTCTGTGAGTCTTGCGATACTTGCCTGCCTCCTAGGCACAGGCAAGTTAATATCTAACAACTTGATTTGTGTTTAAATCTATGATACACGGAATCTGCTAAACTTAGATTCCCAACAATCTCCCCCTATTTAAACATAAATACAGCTAGATCTATCTAAGTTAAGGTAAGTGAGATAACAGCTTCTTCTTACTCATAACAGATCTAAACAAACATACCTCATGATTTTATTAATACTTAAACAAATTACAAGTACAATAGAAAAGTGAAATAAAACATGTAAGGTAAAATTCAGTTGTGAAATCCTTCAATAGTCATCATTCTTGATTCTTTCTTCAGCTTCAGCTAAGTGTCACGCCCCGTCTAGGTTCACAAGGTTAACGGGGATCCGGATGGTTCTACACAAGACTAGAAGACTTGGTGGAATAATATGGAAGCCTTTGGAAGATCCATGGAAGCTTATAGAAACCCTAATGGAAGCTTGTAGATTATGGGCCTTGTCTTGGAGTTGTAAATAGAGCCCAAATGTAACCCTAGAGTAGTAGTATAAATAGAGCCATTCTCATTTGGGGAAAGCATCTCACATTCACTTGTATTCTCTCTTGTAAAGTTTCTCAAGTAATACAAGCATTTTCCCCTAGTTCTCTTGTGTTCTTTCTTAGTAGCTTTCTTTGTTGCCTAGATCGTTAAGTGTTGGGAGCAAGGCTGACTTAGTAGAGACTAAGTGTCGCACGGAAGACCCTTGTCAAGACAAGTCCGTGACATAAGTCTGTCCTAGTATTCAATTCGGCCTGCAAAGCTTGTGCAAATACCTTGGAATACTCTGTGTTGATTTTAAGTGTCTTTTTGAGATAAATCAGCTGAATGGTTGATGCTAATCCTAGCTCATCTTCCCTTTGGAATGCATATTGACAAGCCCTATTCATGAAGGTCATACCTCTTTCAGGCTCAGTGTAAGTCTGACCATCAATAGGACCAATGATTCCATTTGGTAATACCAAATCCCTGTGCATTCCATCCACTTGAACATCCTCAGTAACGAAGGTTTCCTTAACAAATTGAGTCGTCCTTCTTCTTTTCTTTCCAGACTTTGGAGGTTCTTGTTGAAACAGCTGTGGTGGGGGATCTATCTTGAGCTTGGCTGTAGTTTCTTTAACCCAATTAAACTTAGCTTTGAGGGTGTTAAGAAGAGTAAAATTTGTTTGTCCAGTTCTTTTAGAAGCCAAAGCCTCAAGTTCAAACCATTCAGTCAAGCCAAGTTGCTTTAACCTAAAGTCTTCAAAGATATTCATATTTACTTGTTGATTATCTCTCCACAAAATCATTTGTGGTGTGTTTGTAGACTTGTGAATGGTATACTTGAACTTGGTGATTTTTCCAGGTGCATACATGTTGTTGACGCAGGTATCATAATCAGCTTTTACCTTGTTCAGTGCCTCTGTGCGTTTGACTTCCATCTCTTTCAACCTTTGTCTTTGTTTCTCCCTTTGAAGTGGAGTCATTTTTCTCAGAGTTTCCTCATTAAGCTCCTTGGCTTTCTTGATTTCATTCAACCTCTTGAATTCAATAGCATGTTTCTCAATTTCTTCAGGTGTTAGAGGATTCTCATTTGATGTTGTGAAGGTTGTGAAGTGGGATGGGTCTGTGGTTGATCCTCCTGTCTCTAGCATCGCAGCTATTTTCTTTAGTTTGGAGTCTGAGTCTACCATAACTATTTCATTTCCTTTCTTTTAGACAGAGGATATCACGCTTGTGTTTTTCAGCTCTTCGGCTTGTTTAAGAAAAGCGATATGAGCTTGGGTTTGTATAGCTTTGGGTAGGGAGCTAACAGTGAACTTGAGTTTTTGGCAGCTGGTTCACCATCATCCACAGCCTCGCTGGTGTTAACCAGAGTCAGGGATTTTGATGAATCAACTCCATCCTTTGTCTGTTGCTCCCCCTTAATTTCATCCTCATCATCAGGTATAATCACTGGTATGATGACTTGGAGAGGGACATGTGAAGGGATAGTGTTGTCAGCAGAGTCTGAGCTTTGTTTGGCAGATTCAAGGTTAAGTATCTTTTCCTTCTCCCCCTCACGTTCAGCCTGTCTTTTCAGACGTTTGGATGAATGTGCCTAAAAGTGCTTAGCAATCTGCACAACAGAGGCAACCATTTCTCGTTGCCTGGTTCTTGAAGCTCTGGCAATTTTCAGCAGTTGGTTGAAATTACCATTTGTGTTGCAATGAACACGATCAATGATAAAGTTGGTGCGACGAATTTGCCTGTTTCGCACAGCTTCAAACTCTCTATGCATTGTCAACTCATGAGTATTGAAAAGTGCAGGGACCTCTGTGACGATGGCATCTTTGATTCGTCTAGACAAATGACTAATTCCTTGGGACACTCCCTTTCTTCTACCATCTTTGATAGGTTCATTGACTGCATCCTTAACCGCCTGTGTTATGATCCTTGGAAAGTTGACAGTGAAAGAATGCATCTCTGATTTTATAATGTCCAGCTTTCTTGACAGGCGTTCCATATCTTATTGATGATGTTCAGGTTTAAGATCATGGATGTTCAGGCTTTGTTGTGCATAATCATCCTCCCTTGGCAATATATCAAAGTTGGTTTGGGTAGGATGATAAAACAATAAGAATTCAGTTGTCGGATCATATGCAGGTCTTTGGAAGACTGTAGTAGCAGAGGTAGCAGAGGTGGTAGTTACTACAGCTTCCTTAGGAGGAGGAGTGGTATCAACAGCTGGTGTGGACACAGCGGTATCCTTTGGAGGAGACAGAGAGTGTTGGTCATCATCTTCCTCATCCTCCTCCTCCTTAGTCATCCCCTTAGGGAGAATCTCATCATCAGGCATGGATTCAGGTTCAAAGAAATCACCTACTAAGGAGAGCACATCCTCTTCAACATCAGGCATGGGCTCTTCCTCGTTTGGTTGATCCTGAATCATTGTATCAACTTCTTTTTCTGGCTGCTCCAGGGATTCAATGTTTAGCTGTACAACATCAGCCTGCAAGTTGTTTTAAATTAGTAACAGGGAAATAAATAAGGGGAATGGTCGCCAGTTCGCTGTCCCAGAGAGGCTGAGGGTGATTATTCAGACACTCTAAAGGATAAATCCTTGGGATTCTTTTAAGAGTGAAAAGCATAAGGTTAATGGTCGCCATTCGCTGCCCCTAGGAAAGCTGAGTGTGATTATTCAGCCCCCCCCCAAAAAAAGGTTAAAACCTTTGGGACTCTTTTGATTGTGAAACATATGTTGTTAAGGATCGCCATTCGTTGCCCCTAGGAAGGCCGAGGGTGATTATTCAGCCCCCCCAAAAGGTTAAGAAACCTTTAGGACTCTTTTAAGTGTGAAACATATGTAGGTAAAGATCGCCTGTTACGCTGCCCCTAGGAAAGCTGAGGGTGATGATTTAGCTCCCCCTGAAAGGATAAATCCTTTGGGATTGGGTAAGGTCGTCTTGCAACGCTGTCCCTAGGAGAGCTGAGTGTGATAATTCAGCTCTCCTAAAAGTAAAACTTTTGGGATTCTTTTTCTGAGGGAACCAAGAGGCTGTGGGAGGTACAACTACTCTGGGTCGAGACATATATGTATTCATATTGTTGTTTGCTTGAATATTGTCTAGAGGGTGCAGTGTCATCGAGGTGCTTTATAAACACAAATGAATCACTCCCTGGTGCATGGACAGGGTGTACAGAAGTCTTAAATGATTTCTAAGTGCATACAAAGACTCCTATGGGTCGAGGATAACCCTAACTTCACCACTCTCACCTACAGACGTTTGAGAGTGGCTGCTTGTGGACCTCTAAAAATGATAAGACTGATTACTTGTGCGATATCAGCAGTATTTGGCAGGTTCCCTGTTGTCTCGGCTGACATCGAGACACTAGACCCTTGTTGTTGGTCAGCTAAAGTCTCTGAATCCACAGGAGTCTCTGGAATAGAGGAGGATATGAGGTTCACGTTCTTATTTACCCTGGCCTTTGCAACAGTTTTGGTATAGGAAGAAGATGGGTTTTTTCTTCTTCTTTGGCTGTTGGCCAGTTGTTGCCTTGGACGTCGTGGTGTGCTGCCCAGAGGTCAAAGACGTAGACTTGCCAGACACATAAGAGGTATTCACCTTCTCATAGGAAGGGAGCAAGGACTTCACAACAGAAGGTTGTTTATTGGTGATGTTCAGCATGTTCAGGTCCAATCTCCTTGTATATAGCTCCAGTGATGCGATATGGCTTCAGGGATGTGAGCGCGGAGTTGTGGTAGCTGTCACTCAACAGGCTTTCGAAGATAAGAGAAAGAAAGCCAACGTAGCAGATATTTTTCTCCCTGGCCTGATTTGGTCCCTTAAGCTTTTCCACTAGGTTTGAGAAGAGTATGCTTCCAACATCAACGTCTGTGCCCTAGACCAGCCCATAAGCAATCGATTGGTGATTAAAAGACATTTGATCTTGGGATCCCTGCATACCTCCTAGGGATTTTACTATGTAAGTGAAGAGGACACGCCACATAGGGGAAAAATACTTGATCTTCAAAGGGGACTTGGAAAGAACTTCAGCAGGTGTGAGAGCAGGGTTTACATCATGAATGGGTTTAAGTGAGGCAAGGGCATCCTTAACAGCCTTTTTGTCGAACACCTTCAGGCATTCATCTCCATGTCTTAACCCAACCACATTTGCAAAATTTTTGAGTGAGAATGTAAAGGGGCGTTCGTTGCATGAGAGGCTAAAAGTGATGGTGTCGTCAATAACTTCAGCAGAGTACCAGAATTCCCTAAGGTATTCTTGGTAGAAAACAGTTGGGGTCTTTGTAAGTGCTTCACTTGCATCACAATTCTTCATAAAGTTCACCAGATCTATGTAGGATTCGTTGGGAGCCTTGAGCCATCCAATCGAGTTGTTGGAAGCAAGGATGCTCTCATTGAGTTCGAAGTTGACGTTTGAAGCCTTGGGAACTGGGAACACCATGGATTCAAGGTTGAAGAAAAACGAAAATGGTGGAAGGATTTAGAGAGAGAAAGCTTAGAGAGAGAGGTAAGATTGTGAGAAATGAGAATAGTGGTAGGTGAGAAGAAACGTGAGACAATATTTATATTTAAAATTTTGAAACAGTTATTCAAACGCATTTAATGCGTAGTGGGAAAAAGACTGCACAAGTGGGTCCCTTGACCTTTCAAAACCATTTGTCTCCTCGTTATTCGGAAAAGAAATAATTAAATATAGGGAATGTTTTTTAGCATTTACTTGGAAAGTAACTACCTAGTTTCATGTGAAAAACATTTAATATTTAATCAGACATTAATGAACACATCAATTATCAAGCCACAGGCTTTGAGATATTAAGCATCCCTAGCTCAGCAACTAGCCTGTTGAACGAAGGTTCAGCCAAAGGCTTTGTGAAAATGTCAGCTAGTTGCAGCTCAGTTGGAACGAAATGCAGCTCAATATCTCCCTTTATTATGTGATCCCTGATAAAATGATACATGATATCAATGTGTTTAGTGCGAGAGTGAAGAACAGGGTTGTTGGAGATAACAATGGCGCTGGTGTTGTCATAGAAGATTGGCACTTTATCATATAATATTTCATAGTCAGCCAATTGACTCTTCATCCAGAGCACCTGAGCACAACAGCTGGCAGCAACAACATATTCTGCTTTAGCTGATGACATGGCCACAGAGTTTTGCTTCTTAGCACTCCATCCAACCAATTTGACAGCTACCTGAGGTGCTTTTCTTGTCAATACAGCATCCAGCAAAGTCTGAATCTGAATAGGCCTTGAGATCAAAGCCTGTTTCCTTGGGTTACCATAGACCTAGGGAGGTTGTTCCTTTGAGATACCTGAATATTTTCTTAACAGCCGCTAGATGGGATTCTTTTGGGTTAGCTTGGTACCTTACACAGAGATATGTGGCGAATTGGATATCAGGACGACTAGTTGTTAAATACATGAGTGACCCAATCATGCCTCTATATAAAGTATCATTAACAAAGACCCCTGACTCATCAGGACCCAAGTTGTTGGGTGGAAGCATAGGGCATTTCACTGATGCACAATCAGCTAAGTCATATTTTTTAAGTAAATCTTTAACATACTTTTCTTAACAAATTGAAATTCCCTTAGGACATTGTTTAATTTGAAAACCCAAAAAGTAAGTTAATTCACCCATCATACTCGTCTCATATTTCTTGGTCATTAATTTAGCAAAATGTTTACTAAGATTAACATTAGTTGACCCAAAGATGATATCATCCACATAAATCTGCACAATGATGAAATCATTCTTATCCTTGAAGGTAAAGAGTGTTTTATCAATGGAACCCTGACAAATTTATTTTCAGTTAAAAAATTAGAAAGAGTTTCATACCATGCTCTTGGATCTTGTTTCAGCCCATACATGGCTTTGTGTAGTTTGTACACATGATTAGGAAACTCGCTGTTCTCAAATCCTTCAGGCTGTGCAACATATACTTCCTCAGCCAAATCTCCATTGAGGAAGGCACTTTTAACATCCATCTGATACACAGTGAAGTTCATATATGCAGCATAGGCAAGGAAGATTCTGATGGCTTCAAGTCTTGCCACAGGAGCAAACGTTTCATCATAACCAATCCCTTCAGTCTGTGTATACCCCTGTGCCACCAGCCTGGCCTTATTTCTGATGATGTTTCCAGTTTCATCCATCTTATTTCTATAAATCCATCTAGTGCCTGTGATGTTCTTACCAGTTGGAGCTGGCACTAAAGTCCATACCTTGTTCCTTTTGAACTGATTAATTTCTTCCTGCATAGCAGCTACCCACCCATCTTCCACAAGAGCCTCAGCTACTCTCTTAGGTTCACTTTGAGAGAGAAATTCAGCAAAGAGACATTTGTTGGGAATAAAATGTAGCCAATACACTTGGACGCTGACACGAGCAATTTGGACGTTGATAAGAAGAAATCAAGCGTTGACAGGAAAAGCGTTGATAAGAAGAAGTCAAGTGTTGATAAGAAGAAGTCAAGCACTAATAGAAGACTTAGTCTACACGTATTATGTTTCTAGTAAAGATATGTTCGACAATGTATTTTCTATGTTTATCTTTACCAAGAATAGCTGATATGTAGGCTCTTGTACAAGGTTCCTTAATCTATAAAAGGAGGTCTTTAGGTTTTAGTTTAATATACGTTTCAACACTTTCATTGTACGCAAGTTCGATTTATCAATCAAAGTGAAAGTTTGGTTTATCTTGTTTGTGTGCTCTTGTTTAAGTATTAATTCCGCATAATACTTGAATTGTTACATATACAACAAAGTTTCTCTACGTGTTTAACTTGATTTAATCTCGTTTATACAAGCTAAATCAATCTAAGTTTGGGATCAACAAGTGGTATCAGAGCTTGTTGAGAAACTTTGATCTAAAGAACACAAAAACCCTAAATCACCAAAAACCCTAATTTTCAAGAAACCCTAAAACTAAAACTTCATGTCTACTCCAGAGTTAACCTCCTCCTCCTCAACCCCTAACATTAAGATTCCTATGCTAGACCCAGACAACTTTGAGTTGTGGAAGTTTAACTTTGAACAGTATCTTCAAATCCATGACCACGCCCTATGGGAAATTATTGAATATCGAAACACATTCAATAAGGCTTCCAAGATTGCAACTGCTATCTTGGTAAGATCAACTCCAGGCTATTCAGAAGATGATCAAAAAGAAAAACCTGAAGATGGAAGAGCTGTCTCAGCTGAGGACGTTGGAAAGAGAAGGAACGACATGAAAACCCTAAGCATCCTCAAACTCTCTTTGGGACAAGCCAATCAGCAAAAATATAAAGGCTATGAGTCTGTAAAAGATCTTTGGGCAGCCCTTGAAGTTGCTTGTGGTGGTAATGTTGATACTATACAAGAGAAAAAGAAGTAACTCTTGCATGAGTATGCTGTGTTCAAAGCTCAACCCAATGAAAAGCTAAGTGGAGTGAGAAGCAGACTTCTTGACATTACAAGCAAGTTGTCCTTTATGGGAACAGTCTTGGTGATGTTGATATCATCACCACTTTTCTTAAAAGTCTTGGTGATGCATGGAAGATTGAAGCAAGGTCTATGATTGCTAATAATATTAACAAAAAGTTCCACTTTTGATGATGTTTATAATAAACTGAGGCTTGTAGAGAATGAAATTCTTTTGGATCAAGGAAGCAAGTCTACCAATGGAAATATGGCCTTCTTCTCACATAGTGAATGTCAATTTGATCAAAGGGAGTCATACATGCACCCCGTTACTGGATCGCCTTGTGTCAACGCTGGATCAAGCTTTGTCAGCGCCTCACATTCAGACGCTGACACGTACAATGTTGACTCACCAAGAGTTAAGCCTGCTGGTATTGATCTAGATACTGTGTGTGCATACATTGCTTCATTTCCCAATGGTTCAGTGATTACATATGAGGACCTTGAGCAAATTAGTGATGAGCATTTGGAGGAGATGTACATAAAGTGGAATATGGCTCTTGCAAGCATAAGGGCAAATAGATGGAATCGAAGATTTAAGAAGAAGATGACTTTTAATGCTAAGGACACTGCTTGATTTGGAGGAGATGTACATAAAGTGGAATATGGCTCTTGCAAGCATAAGGGCAAATAGATGGAATCGAAGATTTAAGAAGAAGATGACTTTTAATGCTAAGGACACTGCTTGATTTGATAAATCCAAGGTTGAGTGTTATAACTGTCATCGAATGGGACACTTTATGAGAGAATGCATATCTCCAAGAAGATCTGATGCTGGAAAACCCTCAAGCCAAATCATCAAGGCTCAGGATTCCAAAGCTATGGTTGCTATGCAAGACATTGATGGTGTTGGCTCGGATTAGAGCTATTTGGTTAAGGATGAGGAAGAGAACAAAGCTTTGGTTGCAGAAAAGGAAGAGGAGGAGCATGTTCACTATGCTCTCATGGCACACTCTTCATCTTCATCAGACAATGAGGTATATGATGATGCATTTTGTAGTAAGGGTTGTCGTCTAAATACTGAAAAGCTTAACAAAGAAGTCTTAAAATTAACAACAGATGTCATTAATGAAAGATGCAAGTTATCTAATTATCAACTTGCTCTTACTCAAACTGAAAATACTGTGGCTGAATATAAGAAAATGGAGTTTGACCTAAAAGATCAAATCAACATTTTAACTCATGATTTAAATGCTAGTGTTGAGGTTAGAAACATTTTGGAGAGAGCCAATGGTGCTTTACAGGCTATAAGTTAGATGAGGCTATAAAAAACAATGATAATGTAGATCTTAAAATCCAGAGATTTGATAAAGCTTCACAATCCCTAGAAAAATGTGTTAGTGAACAAAGAGATTCTAGGGATATGACTGGGATTGGGATGAAAGAGTATGCTGATGTTCTACCACCTGCTGGGAACTTTTATGGTGTCCTTAGAAAGGATTTGTCTTGGACTGGTATACCAGAACTCCAAGAAGAGGAATTTATTCCTCCACCAAGAGTTCTTACCCCATTAGAGGAATACAATCAGAAGATGACTGATATGGAAAAAAGCCAACCCTACTCTGTTTGTCAAGGGTGGCATGCTTAGTGACAGCACAAATGAGTCTACACCCATAAAAGTGACCAATCCTACTACTGGCAAGACTGTTGATCTAGCTTAAACGTTGATAGAAAACCTAGTATTAAATATGCAGAAATGTATAGAAAACCTAGGTCACAAAAAATCCAAATTAGTGATAATGGGACAGGTTTCTTTTCTTCTAGGCCTAGAGCTATGTCTAGAAAAGCCTGTTATACTTGTGGAAGTTTTTCACATTTAGCTTATAAGTGTGTCAATGCTTCAAAGGTCAACGCTGATAGAAAGTCAAACACTGTCAAACCCAAACCTTTTGTCCAACAAAGTCCACAAGTTGTTAGACCATCCCCATTCTTTACTAAAGGGTCCAATACCTATGGACAAAGACCTTTTTAGAAGACCAATACGTGGTCTAACAGACAATGGGTTCCTGTAGCAAACCCTAGGTTCAACGCTGATAAGGGTAATTTCAGCGTTGACAAGAACAAATTAAACGCTGACAAGAATGTTGCCAGACCAAGTAATGGAAAATATTTGCAACCAAAGGGAAAGGGGTCTAAAGCTTCTTTTAGTTTGACATGGAGACCTAAACAAGACCAAAACCCTAATTCAGATGGGATTTCTATGACCTGTAACAGATTTCATTATATTTCAAAGGTCATAACAGAACCAATTGGGGTTAACTGGGTGTTTAATCCAAAAAGGGATGAACAAGGGGTTGTCATAAGGACTAAGTATGTTCTTGTTGAACAACCAAATGAATCCAAGTCTGCTCAGGCTTGGGTTCCTAAAGAAAACTAATTTGTATTCTTTATGTACAAGGCATTCAAAAACAGGTTACTGATTATGGCTATTGGGATAGTGGATGCTCTAGGCACATGATGGGGAAGGAAGATTATCTGACAAATTTTATCCCCATTAAAGATGGTGACAAAGTGTACTTTGGAGGAGGATATGGGACTATCACTGGCAAAGGCACTCTTCTCACCAACAATTTGCGTTTTGAAAACGTATTTCTGGTAAAAGAACTTGACTATAATCTGTTTAGTGTATCACAAGTGTGTGATAACAAAAATAAGGTTCTTTTTACTGATACTGAATGCTTGGTGTTGAGCAAAGATTTTAAAATACCTGATGAGAAATTCATTGATTATAGAACACCTAGGCATAAGGACATTTATAATGTGAATCTTAATGGAATTAGGATGAATAATAATCTGTCATGTCTATATGCTAAGGCTTCAGTTGATGAGAGTAATCTTTGGCACAGAAGATTAGGGCACATTAATTTTAAAAATATAAATAGACTTGTGAGACATGGTTTAGTTGATGGTTTGCCTGAAAAGGCTTTTCACAATGACCATTCTTGTGTTGCATGCCTCAAAGGCAAACAACACAAAGTCTCCTTTAAGTCAAAACCTGTGCATTCTAGTTCTAAACCTCTTCACTTAGTGTATATGGACTTGTTTGGTCCAACTAATATAGAAAGCTTAAATGGTAAATCCTACTGTTTTGTCATCACTGATGATTTTTCTAGATTTACTTGGACTTTCTTCTTAGCTTTGAAAGGTGACACTACTGATACTTTGATTAACTTTATTACCCAAATTGAAAAGAAGTCTGGTAATGAGGTTAAGATGCTTAGAAGTGATAATAGTGGCGAGTTTAGAAATAAGTTGTTGGATGACTTTTGTGCCAAGAAAGGGATTACTAGACAGTTTAGTGTAGCTAGAACCCTACAACAAAATGGGGTAGCTGAGAGAAAGAATAGAACACTCATAGAAGCAGCTAGGACTATGTTGGATGATGCTCATTTTCCCATAGCTTTTTGGGCTGAGGCTGTGAATACAGCTTGTTATGTTCAAAATAGGGCATTAATCAACAAGATCCATAACAAAACACCTTATGAGCTATTTTGGGGCAGGAAACCTAATATTGGTTTTCTTAAACCTTTTGGATGTCATGTAGTTGTTTTGGACACTAGTGATGCCTTAGGTAAGTTTAGTGCTAAAGGTGATGAAGGCTACTTTATGGATTATTCAGTGCAGAGTAGAGGATATAGGGTTTACATTAAGAAAGAAAAACGTATACTTGAAAAAGTACATGTTAGGTTTTTAGAGAGTAAACCTAGTGATCCTGAAAGTGGTCCAAATTGGTTATTTGACTTGGAACCTCTATCTAGGACATTGAATTATATGCCTGTTACTAATCCAAACATTGTGAAGGTAACTTCAAATGTTGTGGAAGAACCAGTTGTTGATATTTTAGGTAAACATGTTGATAAAGAGGTTGGATCACAAGCAGACAAATCAGCACCCATACTTGAGTATGTTACCATTCCCATATGGACAGATGCATTTGCTGCTGCTGGAAAGGAAAAAGATGGTCCACAAGTATCACCAGTTGAAAACATGCATGATTCTTCAAACGCTGACAGAGGAAAATCTGGCGCTGACAAGACAAATTCAGGCGTTGATGGCTCAAATGTTGACAACTCTAACTCAGGCGTTGACAGCTCTTTTGACCATTTATTCTCTTCTAATAATTTTGAACAAGGTGAACCTTCAAACAGAAATGGAGAGGTTCATTCAGATGATGATGGAAGAGCATTTGAAGAAGATATTGGCAATATGGATAGTGAAATTGATGATAACACAATCATTGAAGGAGGAGTACTTACATCTACCATGAAGAATCATCCTTCTTCTTTGATCATAGGTGAGGGGATGACTCCTGTGCAAACTAGAAGATCTCATCAGACTCATGGAGGGTTTGTTGCCAATATTCACAAGAAGGTTGATACCCCTCTTGTTCAAGCATGTTTGTTTGCCTGTTTTCTGTCACAACAGGAACCCAAGAAGATTTTTGATGCTCTCAAAGAACCAAGTTGGGTGGAAGCAATGCAAGATGGGTTCACCAATTTGCTATTCGGGATGTTTGGGAGTTATTTGATTGTCCCAGACATGTCAGACCTATTGGGACAAGATGGGTTCTTAGGAATAAAAAGGATGAGAGAGGCATTATGGTCAGAAACAAGGCACGTTTAGTGGCACAAGGATATACACAAGAGGAAGGGATAGACTATGAGTAGGTCTTTGCACCTGTTGCAAGGATTGAGGCTATAAGGATTTTTCTAGCCTATGCTTCCTGCATGGGATTTACAGTCTATCAAATGGATGTGAAGAGTGTTTTTCTTTATGGCACAATTGCAGAGGAGGTTTATGTAATGCAGCCTCCTGGCTTTGAAGATTCAGAACATCCAGACAAGGTGTATAGAGTGAAGAAAGCTATGTATGGACTTCATCAAGCCCTAAGAGCATGGTATGGCACATTATCCACCTATCTGGTGGAAAATGGATTCAAAAGGGGCACCATAGACCAGACCTTGTTTACAAATAAGACTGGTAAGGATTTCTTACTTGTATAGGTCTATGTGGATGATATCATCTTTGGCTCTTCTAGTCCAAAGATGAGTGAAGATTTTTCCAAACTCATGAT
This sequence comes from Glebionis coronaria, assembly GCA_025667525.1. NCBI lineage: Eukaryota > Viridiplantae > Streptophyta > Magnoliopsida > Asterales > Asteraceae > Glebionis > Glebionis coronaria. The sequence goes on along the minus strand of CM046874.1, from coordinate 14,032,895 downwards.
AGACAAGTTCAAGATGAGTGCAATGGGGGAGATGAACTTCTTTCTAGGATTACAAGTACAGCAGAAAGAAGATGGTATCTTCATCTCTCAAGACAAATATGTGGCAGAAATCTTGAAGAAGTTTGGCTTTTCTCCATATGAGAAACGGGCTAGCACACCCATGGATAGGGAACACCCTTGGGGAAAAGTTGGAGATGGAAAAGAGGTGGATGTCAGGCATTATAGGTCGATGATTGGTTCATTGATGTATCTCACTGTAGCACCCCCAATTTCACAAGGCAATGGAATATCAACTTTGGGTGTTACTTCATAGCACATCACACACAATCATAGAAAACGACCTCAAAAGAGACGTTTTATAAAATAAACCATTCGATAATTTTATTAAATCAGAGTTAACTAAAACGGAGGTCCCACCAATTTATACAAACCTTAAGAAATAATAAAGATTTGTCAAATGTATCGAATGGAGATTGTTTGTTTTACCTTTACTTTATCCTGCGCGGCTCTATGCTCCAGCTGCTCTTAAACCTACACACCTGAAAATACATGTTAACATGTCAACACAACGGTTGAGTGAATTCATAGGTTATTAGTAAACAATAATGGGTTTTTAAATAAACCATAAAACGTTTGAACACAAGAATCTCATCCATTGGCGATATTGTAACACATACAATACCTATATTCCACACTATTATGATAAGCTCATGACACCGATGCCTTAATCAATAAATTTGCCCTAGTCAGGTATCTTGCCAAATACCCCATACCTCACGTACAACACACCCAGCTGAGCCTCCAACTCACATGTGCGACCTGCCTGGGTGGGGGTCATCATTCCCAATGGATCCATTCGTTTGTACGAGCGCCTACCCATCATAGGTAGTTAACGGTTCACGATTTGTAGGGACTTTTCACTGGCAATAAGAAACTTAGCCTTACTAATAGTGGCTCATTACCTATACAATCAACGCTTGTGTTCGTTTTCCAAGAGCATTAAATCAAACGTCTTTACGTTTATTTACAGCAGCTTGTATCCGTTCAAGCATATATTCAAACAACGAATGTTTATTCACAAACATGTATATAGTCTCATATGATTATTTACCAAGAGCATGTATCCCCCCTCGCGGGTTTATAAAATCATATAACGCAGTAAAAGCGAGGCTATGAACTCACCTGGTATAGCTATCACACATTTATCAAGGAACAAACATCCAATAGTCGATACAAGACTTCACGAGATATCAGTCGCTCATTGCTCGAGAACGAGATGCCCAACGGTCGACATATAACCGAACGAGACCTAATATGACGAGACGTATCTTAGGTTCGAGACGATGAATATATCATAAATATATGTAAATAGTTCACTTTAGTAGGTTTGGACATTGCGTAAGTTTCATAAAACTTTTTATAAAACCTTGATAACAATTTGTTTACTAGGTGTCTTGTTTATACCATTACAAGGACAGATGTAACTTTCTTCTTGCATGTCTTGGGATAACACTTCCTACCTATTTTCAATAACTCATTTCTTACAATATTAAACATATTCTTCTTCCTTTTCTTTGTTTTTGACGTCTCACAAAATAAGCAAATCAACATTTCAAATTTATACTTATTATTAAAATAATGGAAGTTTAGATTACTAGTTATGATGATTGGTTTATTCTTTATCATACAACCATCATCATCAAGACTTCTTGGTATGGTTTAGGGGTTGTGATGAGAGCCAAGTTGGACTATGAATAGCTTATGAAAAGCTATTATAGGTTTGACTATGGATTGGTCTTGGAGGTCTAGTGCTAATGTTGATTTGTGAAATTGTTGTAGTATTTTGTTGCATCATTGAAGGTTTACACTCCCTTCTTTTGATTTCAATTGTATAATTTTATTATGTATTTGTATTTATCATTTTGATACTGATAATAATGATGTAATAGTAGATTTAGGGGTTTTGGACATTGTATATGACCATTGAAATATGAAAACATGATTGATTAAGCCCTATGAATAAAATATTGAAACGGGTAGTTTGTGATCAGTTGGGAAAACGTGATCTGTGGTTACCTCAGTATATAATAAGTATGAGGTTGTTGGATATGTTTACGAATAATAACTAGGTGATGGAGTCTCTGGGCGGAACTTCACGGGGCAATTCCCGAACAGTATGTTACGGCCAACTTAGTAAACTAGGTCAGAATCTGACCGGCTGGAAAGACGGGCTGAAAACTCATATAATAACCCAGAACTAATGAAAACCCTAAAACTATGGGTTTTAGATAAAATTATGAACAACTAGAATCAATTGGATAGTTTAACAATTCATTACCATTTGAAAATGGCGACCAAAATGGTGGAAACGAGTTTGGCTGCCAAAAACAGCCAACTCTTCTAAGTGTAAAATGAGTAAATATAACATGTTAAATACAAATTGAGGACAGTTAAGAGTCATTTGATATTAAGAAGTCATTTATATGATTTATGATTTAGGAATAATGAACTAAACATCGAGACATGTTGTAAAATTTATGTAATTGAACCATATAATAAAACGTATAGCTTAATCATTTTTATAAGAATCAAGGTGGTAGGAACCACTTATCGGAAAGTAGAGACCCTTTTACATACTGATATTTTTGAAAATCAAGACCCGACCATCTAAAAATATTAGGTCGATGTCATTTGAGATGATTTAGAACCCGTAATGTGTATATAGTAGATTTGGGCCACAAGCCCAACATACACTTATAATGTCTATTGAGCCATTATTGGACTTGAGATTCATAATAAGTTTGATATTGATTTTAAAATGAACTTAACTCACATGAATATGTAATGGGCCACTAATGAGCTATAATGGGCTTAATTTTCAAAATGGGATAATAGATGACAAATTGTTATCAAGGTTTTATAGAAAGTTTTATGAAACTTATGCAATGTCCAAACCTACTAAAGTGAACTATTTACATATATTTATGATATATTCATCGTCTCGAGCCTAAGACGCGTCTCGTCATATTAGGTCTCGTTCGGTTATATGTCGACCGTTGGGCATCTCGTTCTCGAGCAATGAGTGACTGATATCTCGTGAAGTCTTGTATCGACTATTGGATGTTTGTTCCTTGATAAATGTGTGATAGCTATACCAGGTGAGTTCATAGCCTCGCTTTTACTGCTTTATATGTTTTTATAAACCCGCGAGGGGGGAATACATGCTCTTGGTAAATAATCATATGAGACTATATACATGTTTGTGAATAAACATTCGTTGTTTGAATATATGCTTGAATGGATACAAGCTGTTGTAAATAAACGTAAAGACGTTTGATTTAATGCTCCTGGAAAACGAACACAAGCGTTGATTGTATAGGTAATGAGCCACTATTAGTAAGGCTAAGTTGCTTATTGCTAGTGAAAAGTCCCCACAAATCGTGAACCGTTAACTACCTATGATGGGTAGGCGCTCGTACAGACGAATGGATCCATTGGGAATGATGACCCCCACCCAGGCAGGTCGCACCTGTGAGTTGGAGGCTCAGCTGGGTGTGTTGTACGTGAGGTATGGGGTATTTGGCAAGATACCTGACTAGGGCAAATTTATTGATTAAGGCATCGGTGTCATGAGCTTAGCATAATAGTATGGAATATAGGTATTGTATGTGTTGCAATATCGCCAATGGATGAGATTCTTGTGTTCAAACGCTTTATGGTTTATTTAAAAACCCATTATTCTTTATTAAAAACCTATGAATTCACTCAACCGTTGTGTTGACATGTTAGCATGTATTTTCAGGTGTGTAGGTTTAAGAGCAGCTGGAGCATGGAGCCGTGCAGGATAAAGTAAAGGCAAAACAAACAATCTCCATTCGATACATTTGACAAATCTTTATTATTTCTTAAGGTTTGTATAAATTAGTGGGACCTCCTTTTTAGTTAACTTTAATTTAATAAAATTATCGAATGGTTTATTTTATAAAACGTCTCTTTTGAGGTCGTTTTCTATGACTGTGTGTGATGTGCTATGAAGTAACACCCAAAGTTGATATTCCGCTGCCTTGTGAAATTGGGGGTGCTACACTCACAGCTTCAAGACCTGACATTATGTTTGTTGTGTGTGCATGTGCACACCATCAAGTGACTCCCAAAGAGTGTCATCTTCATGCTCTCAAGAGGATTTTTAGGTACCTTATGTGTTATCCAGACTTGGGATTATGGTATCCAAAAGATTCTCCATTGGAGCTTATTGCATATTCAGACAGTGATTATGGTGCTGATAAGTTTGATAGAAAATCCACAACTGGTGGATGCCAATTTCTTGGGAGTAGGTTGATATCTTGGCAATGCAAGAAACAAACAGTGGTGGCCAATTCTACAACTGAAGCAGAGTATGTTGCTGCAGCTGCTTGTTGTGGACAAGTCTTATGGATTCAAAACCAGTTGTTAGATTATGGGTATAATTTCATGCATACCAAGAATTTTGTAGACAATAACAGTACTTTATGCATTATTAAAAATCCTGTACATCACTCTAAAATAAAACACATAGAAATTAGACATCATTTTATAAGAGATTGTTTTGAAAAAGGTTTAATACAACCAGATAGGATTGACACAGAGGAAAATATGGCTGATTTATTAACTAAACCTTTTGATACTGGAAGATTTCAATACTTGGTAACAAGTATTGGAATGATCAATCTTACTTCATATGTGTTTTGGGGACGTATTGTAAGAGTATGTACAGGATATGCATTTGTTATTGGCCTTTATACAAAATTAGATTTTCCACTTTATTTGTCTAACTCTGACAAAGGTTATTTTAACGCTGACAAGTGTTAAATTAACGTTGTTAGCAAAATGTTAGTTTTGTGGTTTTTGATCTAATTATGCATGCGTTGTTAGCATTGTACAATTGGATACAGAGTTGCTTATGGATTCTTGGAGCATTATTGGAGCATGTTTTAGTTTAGGGATGATGGTTGGAATATTTATATTCCTATCTTGACATAATTTTTTATTACATGCATATTATTTGGCAACTTATGTATCATAGTTTAAGGGGAGGTTTTTAGGAAACCTTTAGGACTTTTTGGGTATTCATATAGTACTCTTATCACAATTCTAGATTGTGTCCACTAGTGAGTATGAATTAGTTTACTAACTCACGAGGCACTGTAGCATGCAAAGTTGATAAACTATGCACACTGCCAAGACTTTTTGGCCTAGAATTGGATGTGGTCTGTTGGGAGACTTGGGTATGATTTTTATTGGGCTTACCTGGGAAGTTACAAAGGATTTTATGAGATAACTTCACTGTTAAGAACTTTGGTTAGCAAGGGACACTAGAGGACTGTTAGGTCTATCTTGCTTAAGCAAGTGTGCATGATTGGACAGTGCTTGCCACCCTATAGTAATTTTTAGTTTATAGGTTGTCTTCACTAGGATAAATTACTTTGTTAAGGTCCTTTTTCATTTTTATTATTATTATTTTTTGGACGTTGACAGATTTATTTCGAAACGTTGTTAAGACCAATTTAGACGTTGACATGGCTTTTTCCAACGTTGACAAGAATATAGCCGTTGGGTGTTGATAGGTTATTTTTTACCGTTGACACTCATTGGGTCCTACCCAGTTGTTATTTTTGACCAAAATTTGGGCCGTAATTTTGGGAGTTGGTAACTTTTTATTAATGCACAAGATAAGTTATTTTCTTTTCAAGATTTTCATCATTATATTTTGAAAATAACTGCCTAATTTTTGACCAATCACATATGCCTACCTCTCCTATATATTTGGCTCATTATTTTGTAAAAGGGTAACTGCTTATTCTTGTCTAACAAATTTTTCTCCTATATTCATCTTTTATAACCTTTCACACAGCTTTCTACATCAATGGCGCCTAAGTTTAAACCGAGTGACTTGGTATTAGGATTCAGAAGTCAGCATAACATGGTTGCCTATTTGGAGGCTGATGATGCTCTGTTTCCTCAATATACTCAAATGGTGGCGTATTTGAATGCATCTCCACTACGGTATGCACTTTCTCATGCTCCTCTTATCCCTGTCACTCAAACAATTTTGGAACATTGTTAGTTCCTCAACGCTTAATAATGTGACTACATTAACTGCTATTGTCCATGGATGGTTATTGAAGCCTTGGTTCGCCAGGCTTTGCATCTTAATGATGCAAATGGTATAACCACTCTACCCATTAGTGAGATAGAACAGGGACTTCAAGCTTTGGGTTATCCTTTCCCTGAAGAGGGTTCTTTAAACAAATATAATAAACAGGAATTTCCCCCAGCTTGGAAGTACTTAATACATGTCATCCTTCAATGTTTAAGTCCCAAATGTACTGCACATAATGAAATTAACAGATCCATTGGTAGTGCCATTGCGTGTATTGCTACAGGGCAAAAATATAATTTTTCTAAAATGATTTTTGATGGCATGTGTTAAAAGAAGGGTAGCAAGATGACTTTGGCTTACCCAAGATTTTTAGAAATGATTTTTGATGAACAAAGGTATTGCACCAGGGATCATGATGATATTTATGCGATCCCTGTGCAAAAGAAAGCAATTTTTAGTAAGATGAATTCACCCCCTCACAGAGAGTTACCCCTTACCCAAGCCATGCTTGTTGTTATTGCAGCAGCACAACCTCAACCTGACCCACAACCACAACTTGATCCATTACCTAAACCATCACCTTCACCTCAACATATGGAACTTGACCAAGATCCCTTCAACGCTGACACATTAAATGTTGGCGTTGATACTTCAAATACAAACGTTGACACCTTTCTACAACAGACCCAAACACCTCTTAACCTCCAAATTGCAACCCAATCCACATCATCTTTGTAGAAACTAGAAGGAGGGTTGAATAGTTTCTTATATTTACTTGTTAAATAATGGTTTTCAAAAATCCTTTTTCTCAAAAACTTAGACTTAAGGAAATATGTGAAATCTTCTTATGCACAATATGAACAATGATAGTGTAACTAAACTAATACTAACTAATGTATATGTACAAAGAATAAAGAATGTAAAGAGTTAAGGGTAAAGAAAGATCAAACCAAACACCAAGGATTTATAGTGGTTCGACAACGAAGCTCACTCCTCGTTCCTACTCCACTCCTCGAGTACTCCTTACTCGAGAGTTCACTACACAACAAGCTCCTTATGGTGGAGCCGTACACGTTGCTTAACCAATTTCCGACTCTAAGCTAAAAGTCGAGCCCTAATCGTAGCTAGGACCAATCTACACAACTATACTTAGTACATACACAACTTCCAAATAGACACAACTACTTGGATCTTCACAACTATGACACAACAACAAATGTATAAGATTTGATCTTCAAGAATCTTTGGTGGTGGACTCAACACTTCACAAGGATAGTGTTCTTCTCTTTGCACCTGAAGAGGAAGGGATGGATAAGATAGATTCACTTCTAAACAAGTAGTAATCAATCAAATGATCAAGGATTTGAGTGATTTAAGAAGTATGTTTGAATCTGGAAATTTATGTGCAAAAGAGGTGAAGAGAAAATCTGAGAAAGGTCCACTATTTATAGGACAAAGGGCCAACGGCTATATCTGCCCGCGGTTCCTTATCTCAGCCGGCGGTACCTTATCGATAAGGAACCGCCTAGGCACTAGGGAACCGCCGGAGTAGACTCTGCTCCCTTTTTGTCCTTTACACTGAGTTCTCGAGTTTTAATTGAGAGGAAAAGGAAAAGAATAGGGAGTAAAAAGGAAGAGGAAATGTAAAAGAAATTTTGTTTATATGTTCTTGAGACAAAGGAAAGGAATAAAAAAAAACAATAAGCATGTTCTTAAGTGGGAGGAAAGGGAAAAGTAACTTGTTAAATTACATATATGTCCTTAAGTTCTTGTGACCAAATACTATAAAAAGGGCATTTTAGTCTTTATACAAGTTATTATAAACTTTTCTTTCCCTTTCCTTCTACTTCCTCCCACTTTTGGGAGGAAAGTTTTATAAGCAAAATTTCCTCAAATCTTCCTTTCCAATTCCTTTTCCTATCTTAAAAAATACTAAAGAACACAAAAACATTTCCCTTTCCTTTCAATTCCCCTCCCATATCAACTCGAGAACACAGTGTTAGTGGTGGAGGTCTTATCTGATTATAAAATTTCCTGAAAGAATATTCCAAATCAAAAAAGAATATGCCATTTTCAAATTTTCAAATGTTTAATTTAATAAAACATTTTCTTAAAAAGAAAGTTTAATTAAAAACTTGTCATACTTAATAAAAGGTGAGTTTTAAGAAAAGATTAAATCACTTGATCACTTGATTAAGGTTAGTACTTGTTTATTCATACCTTAAGTGAAAATGGGTAAAATGAAAAATACTTGAACTCAAGAATTCGTTTTTCGTTGTTTTCGTAAATGCTTGTTTTTACATATTGTCGTAACTAAAACTAAGCGATACCGAAAATGCAAGGAACGTTTTTAGGCATTATTGCATTAACAGTCTCCCCCTTTTTGATTTCGACAATACATAAACTCAATCACACAAAAATAAGATTTTCGAAGACGAGTTTATTCATTTCTCCCCCTTTGTCGAAGCAAAAAGGTCGCACAATTCGGTGTTGAAGAGACGGACTTTGCAAAGACTCTCCCTTGGTGCTTACTCCCCCTTGCTTGGGGCACCGAGGAATCGAGATATGGTGACAAGCTACATAGAAGGGTTAGTTGAACAAAAGAGGCAACCAACAAGAAATAGCTATAGGTTACAAAAAAATAAAAAGAGAAGAAAACACAAAGACTAAGATCCAAGTGAAATCATATAAAATAAAAAGAATCATACAAAGATGTATGAAAGAGGAAACACGCCAAAAGCATAAATCTAATCCTAGTTAATCTAAAATTCTAAGATTTGCTTGAATAAGGTGTCTTGTGGATAAGCAACCAATGCTTATATGAAAGACAAGGTAGTGGCGGAAGGTGGTGGTGGTGGCTTGGTGGAGATCTCATAATCAAAGTGAAGAGGAGGCTTAATTAGGAGACTCTTGATGTAGCTCAACTCCTCATAGATGTGTGCCATAGCAAGATGTTGATATTGACAATAATGACAATATGTCCCATGGTGCATGACATTATCATGAGAAGGAGGAAGAACACTAAAGGGTGGTGGTGGAAGAAAAGATGTTCCACAATCAATATTCTTGGTAGGAGAAATGTGATTAAGAGTGTTCTTGGGAGAATTTGGATTGAAAGTGTTCTTGGGTGAGTTGGGATTGAAAGCAATTGGGGAAAATGGAGGAGAATCAAGGCTTTCATTAGGAGAATAAGACATTTTAGGATGTGAAGTATGGCAAAATGCTTATGGTTAAATAGGGAAGGCTCAAGGTATTTTTAGGGTGGTCAAAGGGTTGAAACAAAGATTCCAAAAAATGTTGGAACAAATTTGGAATTTCAGTAATACCCGAAAAAGGAAGCACTGTACGTGGTTCCTTATTGCTTCTGGCGGTTCCTTATTGATAAGGGACCATGGTTCATATATGGAACCGCCTACAGAGGCTGTGTTTTGGTGGTGAAGGAAGATTTTTCTGTAAATCTTATTTTTCTAGTCTAACTTATCATAGGGATATGCTTAAAAGCAAAGATAGACAAAGAGAACACATACTAACTCACCAAATAGGGATTTGACCAAAATGCATGGATTTTAAAATAAAATCGATGTTGGAGGTGTGTAAGACAAGACCTTAGGTCATGACACACTGATCCTCCATGATTCTATCTTGTTCTTGCTATGTTTGAGTGAATCATACATATTAATTATGTAAGCTCGAGATTAATAGCAAGAATCATAGAAAAACATTTTTAGATTGAATTAACAATGTCAAAACATTTCTTGACCATTTTCGAAAGAGACTTTAAGGATTTTAAAAAGGAGAAGAGAAGGTTTTCAAGAAGAGTTTAGGAGACTCAATGACTCAAAGTGATAAAAGACTCAAAAGAAAATAAGAGACTCAATAAAAAGAAAGCAATTAAGGAATATGTTCCATTAATCCTAGACCTAGACGCAAGTAATTAAAAGGTTCTCTCTTAAGTGGCTTAGTGAAGATGTCGGCTAAGTTATCCTTGGAGGGTACCTTCTCAATTGAAATGTTTCCCTTTTGAACATTATCCTTAAGGAAATGGTGGCGAATTACTATGTGCTTGGTTCGCGAATGTTGCACGGGATTCTTGCTAAGGTCTATAGCACCTTTATTGTCGCACATGATGGGAACATCATCAAGAGAAGTCCCGTAATCAACAAGCGCTTGCTTCATCCATAGAGCTTGTTGGCATGCTTTTCTGGCACTCACATACTCGGCTTCCGTGGTGGATCGCAAGAGCGGTTTGTTTCTTGGAGAACCAAGAAGTTAAACAACAACCCATGAAGGTACAAACACCACTAGTGCTTTTCCGGTCCACATAGTCTCCCGCATGATCCGAGTCCACGTAGACAATGGCTTCTACGCCGGTCCCTTTAGGATACCATAATTCTAAATGTATAGTGCCCTTAATGTATCGGAAAATACGCTTAACCGCTTCAAGGTGAGAGGTTTTGGGAGCCTCTTGGAAGCGAGCACAAAGGCAAACACTAAACATGATATCCGGTCGACTTGCCGTTAGGTACAACAAACTACCAATCATACCTCTATATTTGGTGTTGTCTACTGACTCACAATCATCATCTACGGTGAGTTTAGTATCCGAGGCCATTGGGGTCTTCATTGGTCTAGATTCTTCTAATCCAAATTTCTTTAGCAATTTTTTGGCATACTTAGTTTGACTAAAGAAAATACCATCATCCATTTGTTTAATTTGGAGTCCTAAAAAGAAGTTAAGTTCTCCCATCATACTCATTTCAAACTCATCGTGCATGATTTGGCAAAGTCATTACATAATTCTTGACAAGTTGAGCCAAATATAATGTCATCAACATATATTTGCACGATTATGAGGTGAGAACCTTTCTTCTTTGTAAAGAGCGTGTTGTCTACCATCCCCATGGTATACTCATGTTTAACAAGAAACGCTTTAAGTCTATCATACCAAGCTTTGGGTGCTTGTTTAAGACCATAAAGTGCCTTCTTAAGCTTGTAAACATGATCCGGTTTCTCAAAATCAATGAAGCCGGGAGGTTGAGCCACATATACCTCCTCATTGATCAAACCATTAAGAAACACACTCTTTACATCCATTTGTTGAAGCTTAAAGTCTAAGGCACAAGCGTAGGCTAAAAGGATTCTAATGGATTCTAATCTTGCTACCGGTGCATATGTCTCGTCATAATCGATCCCTTCTTGTTGATAATAGCCTTGAGCTACAAGTCTAGCTTTGTTACGAGACACAACACCATTCTCATCTAGCTTATTCCTATATACCCATTTGGTTCCTATAATGGTAGAACTCCTAGGTGGAGGAACAAGTTCCCAAACATCGTTAGCAACGAATTGATTCAATTTTTCTTGCATCGCAATGACCCAACTCTCATCCGTCAAATCTTCTTTAACATTCTTTGGTTCAATCAAGGAGACGAAACAAAAGAAGTTGCTTTGGTTTTAGACTTGAGATCTTAGGGTCCTTTGATTCAAGTCACCAATGATATTATTGAGAGTATGATCCTTAGACTCCTTAATGTTTACTTCCTTTTCAACACTAAGGTCTTTAACTCCTATTTTTCTAACCTCTTTGGCTTTAACTACTTCTACTTCATCCAAGTCATCATCAACCAATGGTGGTGTCTTGGTTAAAGGAGGGGTTTCATCAAAAGTCACGTTAAGTGATTCTTCAATTACGCCCGAGGTTCTATTGAGGACTATGTAGGCTTTGCTAGTTTGGGAATAACCTAAAAAGATACCTTCGTAAGACTTTGGGTCGAACTTGGTAAGGTAGTCTTTGGTGTTGAGGATAAAACACTTGCTTCCAAACACCCTAAAGTATTCCAATGAGGGTTTCTTACCTTTAAGAATCTCATAGGGGGTCTTTCCTAGGAAAGGTCGAATAAGAATTCGGTTGAGAATATAAGTCGATGTGTCCACGGCATTGCACCAAAACTTTTGAGGCAAAGATTGCTCGTTTAACATCGTCCTACTCATCTCTTGGATGGTCCTATTCTTCCTTTCAACTACCCCATTTGATTGTGGAGTGCGAAGAGCCGAGAAGTTATGGGTAATACCATGAGCTTCACAAAAGGCACAAAATTGCACTTCATTATCAAATTCCCTACCATGATCCGTCCTAAAAGAGACGATTGGACATCCTAGTTGATTTTGAATTCTTTGACTAAAGATTTCTAAATGATCGAAAGCTTCATTCTTAGATGCCAAAAATCTAGTCCAAGTGAATCTAGAGTAGTCGTCAACTATAACTAGGGTATAAAGGTTTCCTCCATAACTTCGTATGGAGGAAGGTCCAAAGAGATCCATATGTAGGAGTTCTAAGCACCGAGAGGTTGAAACCAAATTCTTGGATTTGTGACTTGAGTGAACTTGCTTTCCAACTTTGCAAGCATCACAAAAGTGACTATCAAACTTCATCTTGGGGAGGTGTCTTACCAACTCCTTAGAGACTAAAGATTGAACTAGACGCATATTAGCGTGACCTAATCTCCTATTCTAAAGAGTAGAACTATCATCTATAGTCGCAAGACATATATTGTCTTTTGACTTCTTATTGACCTTCATGACATAAAGCCCATGCTTTCTAACACCTTTTCCAATGACCTTTCCATCTTTTACGATTTCACTGTCATTTTCCGAAAAGATGACCTTACACTTATTGTCACAAATTTGACCTATGCTTAAAAGGTTAAACCCTAAATTATCTACGTGCTCAACATTTTCAATGGTCATGGAGTCAAGAGAAACCGTACCTTTGCCAATGATATTACCACGTAGACTACTAGCAAATGTGACGTTGCCTCCATCATATGCTTTGTAGCGCGAGAACAAACTTCGATTACCCGTCATGTGTTTAGAACAACCACTATCCTTAATCCACTCGTCGGGTTCCAAATCAATTCCCAAGCATATCTCTTTAGAAGTGTGAGCCATAAGACATTTATCCTCTTTGAGGTTGTCATCAACATCTTCACCGTTATCGCTCCAAGAACCACTAACAAATGTCGCGTGATTCTTATCGCGTGAGGACTTTGGACACTCACTAATGAAATGATTTGGATCACCACATATAAAGCAATTCCTATCACCTTTTTCGTTCTTGGCAAACCGATTCTTTGAGAATGGTTTCTTGTCATTGTTGGGTTGCCTCACATGTTGACCTCGTCTTTTGAAGAACCTCTTGAAATCTATCATTGCCAATGCATACTCCTCGTCATCGCTATCCGAGGAACTATCATGATCGCTTTGTGCCTTCTTGGCTTTGAGTGCAATAGACTTCCTTTCACTCTTGGTTTTCAGCAATTCCTAGTCCTTCAAAATTATCATCTCATGAACCTTCAAGTTTCCTATGAGTTCATCGAGTGATAAAGTTGAGAGATCTTTCGATTCTTCTATCGTCGTGACTTTTGCTCTCCACTTTGGATGTAAGGCCCTTAGAAACTTCCTAACATTGTTCTTGCTAGAAAAACCTTCATCAAGTGCTTTTAGACTAGTAATAATAGTGTTAAATCTAGCAAAAGCACTATCAATAGTTTCATCTTCTAAAATGACAAATTGTTCATATTGTTGGACAAGAAGATCGATTTTGCTTTCTTTGACTTGGAAATTACCTTGGTGGGTTACTAAAAGAGTGTTCCAAATATCTTTAGCGGTTTCACACATAAAAATCCTTTCATACTATTTCTTAGGTAAAGCATTATAAATCACCATTTTAGCCTCATTATTTTTCAAAAGTTTCTTTTTAGTATTGTCATTAGCTTTGTCAAAAGTGACCAATTCCTTTGTTTTAGAAACTTCATTAAATTGATAAGGTAAAGAATCACCATTGGTAATAACATCCCAAAGATCTAAATCTTTTGATTTCACGTAAGTCTCAAATCTATTTTTCCAATAAATAAAACTATCGGTTTCAAAAAGTGGTGGCCTTTGCATAGATTGCCCTTCTAGGTACTTGTTGGAATCCATAGATCGATTCAAGTTTTTAAAATACAATATACTTTAAAAATACTTGAGCAACCCGCTCTCATACCAATTGTAGAAACTAGAAGGGGGGGGGGGGTTGAATAGTTTCTTATATTTACTTGTTAAATAATGGTTTTCAAAAATCCTTTTTCTCAAAAAATTAGAGTTAAGGAAATATGTGAAATCTTCTTATGCACAATATGAACAATGATAGTGTAACTAAACTAATACTAACTAATGTATATGTACAAAGAATAAAGAATGTAAAGAGTTAAGGGTAAAGAAAGATCAAACCAAACACCAAGGATTTATAGTGGTTCGGCAACGAAGCTCACTCCTCGTTCCTACTCCACTCCTCGAGTACTCCTTACTCGAGAGTTCACTACACAACAAGCTCCTTATGGTGGAGAAAACCGTACACGTTGCTTAACCAATTTCCGACTCTAAGCTAAAAGTCGAGCCCTAATCGTATCTAGGACCAATCTACACAACTATACTTAGTACATACACAACTTCCAAATAGACACAACTACTTGGATCTTCACAACTATGACACAACAACAAATGTATAAGATTTGATCTTCAAAGGATCTTTGGTGGTGGACTCAACACTTCACAAGGATAGTGTTCTTCTCTTTGCACTTGAAGAGGAAGGGATGGATAAGATAGATTCACTTCTAAACAAGTAGTAATCAATCAAATGAAAAAGGATTTGAGTGATTTAAGAAGTATGTTTGAATTTGGAAATTTATATGCAAAAGAGGTGAAGAGAAAATCTGAGAAAGGTCCACTATTTATAGGACAAAGGGCCAACGGCTATATCTGCCCGCGGTTCCTTATCTCAGCCGGCGGTACCTTATCGATAAGGAACCGCCTAGGCACTAGGGAACCGCCGGAGTAGACTCAGCTCCCTTTTTGTCCTTTGGTGGTGGAGGTCTTATCTGATTATAAAATATCCTGAAAGAATATTCCAAATCAAAAAAGAATATGCCATTTTCAAATTTTCAAATATTTAATTTAATAAACATTTTCTTAAAAAGAAAGTTTAATTAAAAACTTGTCACACTTTATAAAAGGTGAGTTTTAAGAAAAGATTAAATCACTTGATCACTTGATTAAGGTTAGTACTTGTTTATTCATACCTTAAGTAAAAATGGGTAAAATGAAAAATACTTGAACTCAAGAATTCGTTTTTCGTTGTTTTCGTAAATGCTTGTTTTTACATATTGTCGTAATCAAAACTAAGCGAGACCGAAAAATGCAAGGAACGTTTTTAGGCATTATTGCATTAACTATCTTCCTCACCCCCAGACTTTAGGATGGAAAAACGCCAAAGGACCATTGGAGTGTTCTCCTCTGGTGGTCCTAACCATGTTGCAGAGAGAACCACCACCACAAGTGTGGTTGGTGACATGGGTGGGGCTAGGACTATTGGTACTAGCTTAGATGCAGGCCAAGCCAGTCCTAACATCATTAAGACCCCATCTATGCCCTATGAATCTATTTTGGGAGGTCAAATACCCACTCTAGAGGAGGAAAGATTGGAACCATATACAATGTTGGAATTGACGGCTGTCTGCATTAGCTTGCTAAAGCAAAATGCAGACCTGGTACATACTGTCACTACACAAGGCCTTGAACTTAAGTAATTAAGGGAGAGGATTATTCTTTTAGAAGGTGCTAACCCTAGGCGTGGAGTGGAGGATTCTTCCAAAGGGGAGGATGAGCAGATACATTTGAGTGATAAAGGCTCAAATGAATGAGAATCTTTGGGTATAGGTGAAGCTCTAACAGATTTGAAGAGGCAACCAGGTTTTGATGTTTCATTGGTTACTCCTACAAATTTGAATTTATCTTTTACTAAGATGATGGAGCAGTTCACAAGAAGTGCTTATAAGAGTAAGGTGAGCGTTGACAAGCAGATTTTTTACGCTGACAAGCCAAGCGCTGATAAGAGTAAGTTGGGCGTTGACACACAGGTTTTGGACGTTGATAGACCTGCAGGTATGGTTAATGCATTCCAGTCATCAGCTATCATCAAGGAAGTGTCTTCACAGGTACCATCATCATCTTTACCCATCATTGATACATTAGATAGGGATAAAGGGATTATGGTAGAAACAGTAGTTCCCAAAGATACAACTCAAGTAAAATTTGATTCAATGTTGGCTGCACAACTTATTGAACAAGAAAAGAAGAAGGTTGTTGAGTCACCATTTGTGGTTACTTATGAGGAACAAGAAGGAAGTAATGATGAGAGCACATATTCAAGTGTCATGATTATTGAAGAACCAGAAAGACTTGAATATGGTGATGTGTTGGCAAGGGAGAAACTTGCAGAATTAAAGATGAAGGTAGATTATGATATGCCAGAAGTTGCCCAAATGTACTTTGCATGGGAGAATAAGATCATGGAGAATCCAGATATGTCTTTATCAGATCAGATTTGGGGATTGGAGATTCTACTTAGGATTCAAAGAGATTTTCAGGTAATCCTAAAGTATAAAGCCAGCAAAGTTTTCTCACAATCTAAGAGGGATATAAGGGAGCTTTATTATATGTTGCTTAGATGTCATCAAGGGGGTTGGACTTTTCAGAAGTTGCAGGGATTATCCTTTGATGAGTTGGAGTATAAAGCTTATCCTATTTGGGCAAGAGTGCAAGAGATGAACACTATCAGACTTCTTTCAGATGAAAGAAAGGAAGAGCTTGCAGAAGAGATGCAGATTCAACAGGCTTTAATTGCACTAAGACCTAAGAAGAAGGGAGTTCCACTTGAGTTCCCAGAAAATATGGATAGACTGAATCCTAGTGAAGCTATTATTAGAAGAAGCATTAAGCAATAATCCTTGGAAGTTTCACATATGGTGGAAGTGTTACCTCATGATTCTAGAAACCCTATAGTTAGCTATGAAGAAGATGCAAGTGGGTTCTGGATGAGTGGCATATATGGGAAAGAGGTACATACTTTTACTACTCTTATGTCTTTGTTTGCAAGCTTGGATAGGGAAGACTTGGCAGACCTTTGGAGGTTACTACAAGCCAAGTATGAGACTGAAGCACCTACTTTAGTTAATGGAATAAAGATTTGGTCAACATTCAGAAGGATGTGTGCACCTGGCGAAGAAGATCCTGTTTGGAAGGATCTTGATGAGGATATCAGTGGACTTCAATTGCGTCTATATTCAGCAGCTGGTGTGTATCATTTGAGTTCTACAAAGTTTTTTGAGTATCTTCTTGTGGATGCTGAGTATCCTATGTCCAAAGAAGTTTTGAAGAAAATGATGACAACACAGCTGGAAATTGACTACTCAAGTGACGTGGCCAAAGATTTGATTCGATATATTTATTTCCAATTTGATAAGATTTGTAAGAATCCTCCTAGTTCTTAGTTTTTATTCAGAAACTTGATTACTAAAGTAGATATCAAGTTTAAGGGAGGATTGTTGGGAATAAAATGTAGCCAATACACTTGGACGCTGACAAGAGCAATATGGACGTTGATAAGAAGAAATCAAGCGTTGACAGGAAGAAGTCAAGCGTTGATAAGAAGAAGTCAAGCACTAATAGAAGACTTAGTCTACACGTATTATGTTTCTAGTATGTTTCTAGCAAAGATATGTTCGACAATCTATTTTCTATGTTTATCATTACCAAGAATAGCTGATATGTAGACTCTTGTACAAGGTTCCTTAATCTATAAAAGGAGACCTTTAGGTTTTAGTTTAATATACGTTTTAACACTTTCATTGTACTAATAAGTGTGAAAACACTTATCCTTTTACCACTTAATTATAATAATAACCAAGCCAAAACGTGTATTTTATGTCATAAATGTCGGAATTATGCGTGGTTTGTGTTATTGTTGTGATTTAGGATCGAAATGTGAAAAGGGAAGAAAACACGGGCTTTTATCGAAGAAAAAGACAAAAGACGAAGTCAAAAGATCAAGAGTGCAAAAAGAACGGAAGTCTAAGGCCTATTCTGAAGATTTATCGAAGAAAAAGTCTAAAGACGGAAGTTTAATAAAGCCGAAGAACTCAAGTCTAATTAATGAAGAAATTTCAAGACGAGTTTAATTAATCCCGAGACAAAGTCGAAAAAGTCGAAGAATTTAGAAGACGAAAAGACGAGAAAGAAAGAAAGAAGGAAGCTTCCAACACATGCTTACCTCCCTAATCTCCTATAAATACCCTCCTAATATCACATTAGGAGGTGTTGGCTATTTGACACATAGTTCTTCCACTTTTAATTACTTGCACTTTCTTATTGTCATTTACTTAATTGCACCTTTAATTTCTTGACTTTAATTTCAAGTAAGTCTTTTAATTTTGTTATTGAATCTTTACTTTTAATCAAGTTTTTATTTTTAATCTCTCATTCTTCCTTTTTTGATTTGTTTAATCTTTATGTTTATCTGCTTATTATTATGCTTGTTTGATTAAGTGTTATGTTTTTATGTTTTTTATTGTTTTGGATTATTGATTTTTTATAGCTTATTTGTGTTTTTCTTAAATTTACTTAAGTGTTTATAAAAGTTATTTTATAAAAAAGTTGTTTTCGAATATCTTTATCATTTAGTTTCTTTAAAAGTTTTTAAATTTTAGCTTATTAGCTTTTTCTTATTCGTGTTTAGGTTAAGTTTTAAGTGGAGTGCTTATTTGGTTCATAGCTTATTTAGTAATCTTGCTTATTTGCCTTTTCTTTTACTATATTCCGATCACAACCCGTCGGAAATGGGTTTTGCATTCCGACGGGGATTCCGATCCACCATCGAAAAAGGGTTTCTAGATTCAGACAAGTATTCCGATTGGGATTCCGACTGAGGAGTTTCATTCGATATTTCGATAGGACCTAGTTACCACATTCCGATGAGATCCCTTAAGGTTGCATTTCGATAGTATTCCGACGTAGTATTCCGATAGGGTTGGGTGTTTTACATTCCGACAGGATTACTTTTGGACATTCCGATATGGATTCCGATTACATTCCGATTGTAGTGGTAAGCCTTCATTCCGACCAGGATTCCGATCATCATTCCGATAGGGAAGGTAGCTTCATTCCGATGGGATTCCGACGGTAGGATTTGTTTTATTATTTTGTCTTAGTTTTATTTTTAAGTTTTCATTATTTTAGGTTTTCAAATTTTCATTTTTATTTAATTGTTAAATTTACTTTTTGTCGAGCTTTAATTTTTGTCATTTAATTAATTTACTTTTAAAAGTTTTAATATTGCACCATTTACGTTTTAATTAGTTTTAGTTTTAATTACCCGTCATTTACTTTAACGTCTTGCATTTACTTTACTACAACGACCAATCTATTTTTTTTCACCAAAAGACGACTGAGTCACACTTATCCAGTAGTCAATTCGAAGAGATCGGACGATAAAATTTTATACTTGAAAAAAAACAGTTATTAAATGGCACCGTTGCCGGCTCTTTTCGTAAAGATTAACGGTTTTCTGTGAGAGACGCGTTGAATTTTGGGATCCGTTCACTCGTGAACGTTATTTTTCTTGCTCAAATTTTTTCCAAAAATCCTAAAAAATATAAAATTTTCAAAAATCCAAAAAGATTTTTATTTTTATTTTTACACGTATATATATATTCTCTATTTCTTTGGTATCTTTTTCTTTTTCTTTTGCAGATGTATGCGTACTAGATCTTCAACTTATTCTGAGCCCGAGACTCATGAAGATTTAGATATGGCTGGTGTGCACAACAACAAAAATCCTCCCCACCCCAACATGAATAACAACAACAATGTTCCCCCACCCGATCTTCGAACAATGGAGGAGCTTTGTCAACCTACGATGAATGGACGAGGAGGACCGATTGCGCCGATGCAAATCATGGCTCCAGAGTTTTCGTTGAAGCATCACATGATCCAACAAGTTCAAAACACTTGTCCATTTCGCGGATTGCCGGATGATGATGCCAACAAACACCTCGACAAGTTCATTACCGTAACTCAAAGCATGAAGTTGCCCGGTGTTACTATGGATTTTCTTCGCCTTCACCTATTTCCACACACCTTATTCCACCATGCCGAAAAATGGTTTGATCGTCTTCCGAAAAATTCAATTCATACTTGGGATGAGATGACTCAACGCTTTTTGTCGCGCTACTTTCAACCATCCATGGTCAGGAGCTTTCAAAATCAAATTAGTGGATTTACACAAGAACCTGATGAATCACTTTTTGATGCTTGGGAACGATATAATGTTTTGATCGATCGATGTCCAAACCACAACATGCTCCCCGTTACTTTAATTGATACTTTCTACAATGGTTTAACTTTTCGTGATCGTGATACGATTAATGCAGCCACCGGTGGCACATTTATGAAAAGAAGACCCGAGGAGTGTAGAGAGCTTATCGAGAACATGACTACTCATCACAAAAATTGGGATTCATCCGCATCCTCAAGATTAAACCCGAGAGTCAATGTTTCTTCTACTTCTTCAAACCCTGATATCACCGAATTGACCCGCGCAATGGTCGAAATGAGCAAAAACATGCAACTCTTGGCTACAAATCAACAACAACAAGTTAAAGCTGTTGCAACTTCTTGTGAGATCTGCGGCGGTCCTCATTCATACACTGATTGTCCTTCTACTCATGACAATCCGGAAAACGTGTATGCGGCTTATGGTAACTATTCAACGGAAAATTACCAAGCCCAACCTCAAGGTGATCGTAACTTGTTAAGTTACCGTTCTAACAACTTTCTTTCATCCGGTTTTTCTCCTCAAAACCACAACCCCAACAACTACAATAGAAGCAACCCAAACCCACCTCGAGCTTCTAATCCTTATCACCCACCCGCTCAACAAGCACCACCCATTAATCATGATGTTGAAGCTTTCACGAGGACCCAAGGAGAGCAAATCAAGAATTTGCAAAGCCAAATTATCAACTTGAAAGGGGATATCACTAAGCAAGGTAATGATATTAGATTCGAGCTTTGACGTGATATACAAAACTCTTTTAGCAATCAAACAAATGATTTGAAGAATATGCTGGCTAGTTTCTTACCAACTACTCGAACCTCTACTTCGGGCTCTCTTTCTTCAAATACCGTCACCAACCCGAGAGCGAATGTGAGTGCTATTACTACACACAGTGGAGCAACTCTTGTAGGACCATCAATCCCTCCCCCAGTTACTTCATCTATACCTCCTCCACCACCATTTATCCCTCCTACTCCCAAGCCTAGTATTAGTTCTCCATTACCGTCTCCACCTCTGCATGACGAAGTACCCAAGAAACACCCTTCGCCAACCCCACCTTCCACCTATAAACCCAACATCCCTTATCCTTCTCGGTCAGACAAGAGCAAATTGCTTACTAAAGAGGATGCTCAAATCACTTCCTTTATGAAGATGATCTCTCAAATGAATTTCAACATTAGCCTCGTTGAAGCACTTGTCCAAATGCCAAAATTTGTGAAAGCATTCAAGGAATTGCTTAACAAGAAGGAAAAGATGGCTGAGTTTGTCAACACACGCTTAAATGAAAACTGTTTTGCAGTCATTCTTAAAGAACTTTCGGAAAAACTTGGAGATCCCTGTCGTTTTGTGCTACCATGTACTTTTCACCAAACCGAAGAATTTACTGCCTTAGCCGATCTCGGGGCAAGTATAAATTTGATTCCTTTAAGTGTTTGGAAAAAGTTATCATTACCCGAAATTACACCAACTAAGATGACTCTTGAGCTAGCAAATCGAACTCTCGCTTACCCCGTTGGTATTGCCGAAGATGTGTTTGTTAAAATTGGCACCTTCACTTTTCCGGTCGATTTTGTTGTTGTTGATTATGAAATGGACCCTCGTATTCCGTTAATACTTGGTCGGCCATTCTTGAGAACCGAAAAAGCTTTAGTCGATGTTGCCGAAAGTGAGCTAATCTTAAGAGTCGGGAATGAGGCACAAGTTTTTAAAATGGGGAAGATCACAACCAAATCAAATGGAAGAGAATCAGCGAATATGATTAATGTGCTTGATGATTTTGTCATCTACAACAATCCTCTATTTGCTATGACAATCCACTTTTCCAAGATGATGTGGATGATTCTCTCTCTAATTTAGATCCCCCACCAATTCATGAGTCTCCACCGATCTATGATGACTATGATGATGATTCTAGTTCTGACATGGATGATTCTGATGATTTTTCTTCTGAGTATAAAGACATACCAACTTATGATGATTTTGATGATGTTGATACTCTCTCGAGTGATTCTTCACATGATGACCTTGCACCTACTTTTGATGAAGATCCTCCGCCAACAATACTTGATCCTACTTTGGATGACTACTCATTTAAGGAAGATTTTGCTACTTTTCTCAACACTTACTTCCCAAATGAGAGTGATTCTCCTCCTTTGGACTTTGAAGATGCTCTTTATCCTCCTTCGGATATGAAGAAACCCGTTTCAAAGGAGAAGAAGCCGGACGACACAGATATCCGCAGTACTTATGTCTTGACACCTCTCTATCCACCTTCTGAGGATGAGATTGTGCGATTTATGAGGGGATCTTCTTCAAATTCTACTGAGGCTGAGTGTTATTTTCCCCTAAAGGAAAAGGTGTTCGATCCCGGTATTGAAATTTCTAAGCCATCTCAGTATCCATCTGATGAAATAAAAGGAAAGATTTTTGGAAACAATGGAGATATGCTTGCACCTCCTCACCCTTGCTACCACCATGCTCCATCTTTGCTTAAGGGAACCTTGCCTACTCTTCTTTGGCTTGCCTTGTTCGCCTTAAGCTTGTGCTACTTAATGAATGAAAACCATGTATTTGATCCCGGTAGATGTTCTTTAAGCTTGTTCCTATGCTAATCAAGGTCGAGACAGGCTCACGACTCGGTTAAAAAAAACAAGCGCTTCTCGGGAGGCAACCCGCAGTATCTATCCTTTTTCTTTTGTGTTTTATAATAAGTGTAGGGGGATACCCTAGTATGTGTATGTTGTTTTCGTTCTTATCATGTGTAGGGATTCGAGCTTTCAAAGATCCATTCTTGATGACTTTTGAAGACCCGTGACTCCGTGTACCCGTCTTCCCGGTTCTATCCTAAACTCTTTTGATTCATTATTTTATCATTTATGATTGAAACAAGAATCACTTTAGTCGTCTCTTCCTTAGCAAGATTTAAACAAAGTGCACAATGTCCTAAGTGTAGGGGAGTTTACTTCCACATGCTTAAACATTGAGGACAATGTTTATATTAAGTGTATGGGGGACTTCTATCGAAGTTAAGTGGGCTTTTCCTTGTATTTGTCCTCATTTTAACCGAAAAATTGATTTTTCGACATTTTTCAAAATTTTTGATCTATTTTGGCCTATTAGTATTTTTCCTTTGTTATAGTTATCTTTTTTCTTTGCTAGAATAAATTTTAATAAAGTGGTTTTAATTTTTAAACGTTGTGAATCTTTTGACTCAACCCGAGTTTACTTATCTAAGTTTGCTATAGCTAGTATCCTTAACGTGTTTAAGTCAAGTTTTGCTAGGCTTTTATATAGGGAACTTTAAAACGCGAAAGTCTTAACTCTTACGGGTTAAGAACAAGAACTTTTCGCAAGTTCCTATAATTGATCGTAGAAAGTCGTTTATCAAGGGAACTTTAAAATGCGAATTCTAAAACTTGAAAAGTCTAAGAAGTTGCAAGATCCTATAGATGACTTGAAAACCCAAAACTTTGATTTAATAGGCTAAGCATCCACGAGTCTCATTCCTTGAGATTTTAAATTGTGGAGAACGAGAGATGATAGAGTCAATTATAAGTTTGGTATTCTTTCATGAATTTATGTGAGTTGATTATGAGCTTTTTCTCCCATCACTTGTTAATAAATATAATTGCAATAAGTAAAGTTGTACGATTTGAAAAGTTACTTAGCTTCTAGCCCAAGATCGTTTAAAAGTTGCTCGGTATTAATTAGAGTTCATAGCCAAGGCATAACTTATTGAAGCGGGATGCGAAGATTGGTGAGTCCGAAAAGGTCCTAACAAGGCACGAGGGCTACATTTTGCTGCTAAAGATCCCAAGCGATGTGAAGAATCATTTATCAAAAATCAATATGAAGGATCGAGACACACGACGAAAAGCAAATACTCCCCTAAAGATCATGGAGAAGTCTATCCAAAAAGGCCCTAACAAGGTATGAGGATAAATAGATCCAAGTCCTAAAAGGAGGCGGATCATTGTATATCAAAATCCCAAATAAAGATTAGAGAAAAATGAAGAAGTCGTGGTCCAAATATGAAGAATCTCTCAAAAAGTTCAAGTGAAGAAATTCCTATTATGAAGAAAAGACCATTATTTCATGAACGTCTCTCAAGATTTGAAGTATGAAGTCAATGCCAAATATCGGTCCGAGAAAGGTCTCAAATAGTGAAACGAGTTATGCCAAGATATGAACTTTATGAGGTCCCGAGAAGCAGTTTTAAAAGATTTTGTTCTTTAGCTAACTATTGATTAAATTGTCCCACTTTATTTTCAGCCTAAATAACTATCGAAATAAGTCAACAATGCATCCTCGTGATCATTCAAGACAACAATAAAATATAAGAGATACACCTAGGAATAAGGGGGTCTAGTGAATAATTGGGCCACATGAGTTTGTGTTAGTTTGATAACTTATAACAACAATGATCTCGTTTTTAAGCTTGGTATGGGGAACGTGAAACTTGAGGGTGATAAACATTCATGACATTCCAAAACCCTAAGGTATGTTTTTGATATTTTTATTTGTTTTCTTCCTTTGAATATTTTATAATTTTCTATCTCTTTAATAAAGGCCAATGTGGATTGATTATGATGAAAAATGTAAAACTTGCTTTGTAATTAATGCATTGCATGAGGAAATTGCAATGGTCAAGTGTAGTGGATTTAATAAGTGTGAAAACACTTATCCTTTTACCACTTAATTATAATAATAACCAAGCCAAAACGTGTATTTTATGTCGTAAAAGTCAGAATTATGCGTGGTTTGTGTTTTGTTGTGATTTAGGATCAAAATGTGAAAAGGGAAGAAAACACGGGCTTTCACGGGCTTTTATCGAAGAAAAAGACAAAAGACAAGTCAAAAGATTAAGAGTGCAAAAAGAACGGAAGTCCAAGGCCTATTCTGAAGATTTATCGAAGAAAAAGTCTAAAGACGGAAGTTTAATAAAGCCGAAGAACGCAAGTCTAATTAATGAAGAAATTTCAAGACGAGTTTAATTAATCCTGAGACAAAGTCGAAAAAGTCGAAGAATTTAGAAGACGAAAAGACGAGAAATAAAGAAAGAAGGAAGCTTCCAACACATGCTTACCTCCCTAATCTCCTATAAATACCCTCCTAATATCACATTAGGAGGTGTTGGCTATTTGACACATAGCTCTTCCACCTTTAATTACTTGCACTTTCTTATTGTCATTTACTTAATTGCACCTTTAATTTCTTGCCTATAATTTCAAGTAAGTCTTTTAATTTTGTTATTGAATCTTTACTTTTAATCAAGTTTTTATTTTTAATCTCTCATTCTTCCTTTCTTGATTTGTTTGATCTTTATGTGCTTATTATTATGCTTGTTTGATTAAGTGTTATGTTTTTATGTTTTTGATTGTTTTGGATTATTGATTTTATATCTTATTTGTGTTTTTCTTAAATTTACTTAAGTGTTTATAAAAGTTATTTTATAAAAAAGTTGTTTTCGAATATCTTTATCATTTAGTTTCTTTAAAAGTTTTTAAATTTTAGCTTATTAGCTTTTTCTTATTCGTGTTTAGGTTAAGTTTTAAGTGGAGTGCTTATTTGGTTCATAGCTTATTTAGTAATCTTGCTTATTTGCCTTTTCTTTTACTATATTCCGATCACAACCCGTCGGAAAGGGGTTTTGCATTCTGACGGGGATTCCGATCTACCATCGGAAAAGGGTTTCTAGATTCAGACAAGTATTCCGATTGGAATTCGACTGAGGAGTTTCATTCGATATTCCGATAGGACCTAGTTACCACATTCCGATGAGATCCCTTAAGGTTGCATTCCGATAGTATTCCGACGTAGTATTCCGATAGGGTTGGGTGTTTTACATTCCGACAGGATTACTTTTGGACATTCCGATCTGGATTCCGATTGCATTCCGATTGTAGTGGTAATCCTTCATTCTGACCAGGATTCCGATCATCATTCCGATAGGGAAGGTAAGCTTCATTCCGATGGGATTCCGACGGTAGGATTTGTTTTATTATTTTGTCTTAGTTTTATTTTTAAGTTTGCATTATTTTAAGTTTTCAAATTTTCATTTTTATTTAATTATCAAATTTACTTTTTGTCGAGCTTTAATTTTTGTCATTTAATTAATTTACTTTTAAAAGTTTTAATATTGCACCATTTACGTTTTAATTAGTTTTAGTTTTAATTACCCGTCATTTACTTTAACGTCTTGCATTTACTCTACTACAACGACCAATCTATTTCTTTTTCACCAAAAGACGATTGAGTCACACTTATCCAGTAGTTAATTCGAAGAGATCGGACGATTGAAAAAAACTAGTTATTAGTACGCAAGTTCGATTTATCAATCAAAGTGAAAGTTTGGTTTATTTTGTTTGTGTGTTCTTGTTTAAGTATTAATTCCGCATAATACTTGAATTGTTACATATACAACAAAGTTTCTCTACGTGTTTAACTTGATTTAATCTCGTTTACACAAGCTAAATCGATCTAAGTTTGGGATCAACAACATTCGTTGGCTGAGGCTGATTCTGAGTCATAAATTCGCTGTCTAGTAGTAACCCCTACATTAGGTTCCCCAATAATGTTGACAAGAAGAATGTGTTGATCTCTTGACCATTTAGTTTGAGGAGCTGCTGAATAGAAGGACTTTCTTCAAAGATGACCTCAGTATCTGTGTCAACTTCAGCCATATCAAGGGGTACAGATTCATTGTCAACAGGAGAGTCTTCAAGGATTTGAAGAATTTGTGAGTCATCTACAGCAGTTGAAGAAGAGGGACTACAAGAAGGCTGTGGTTCTTCTTCATCAAGTTCCTGAGAAGAAGGAACTTCAATGTTGTGTGTTGACAGAGAGTCAAAGCAGGAACATAAGGAGTGAGAGTGTTAGAGTGATGATGGTGATGACAGGAAGGTCTTGGTTCTGAGAATTCATCAATTGGGAAGGACACGTTTTCATTAAAATCAATTTCATCACCCTCTGTTCCTGTTCTCTGTATGACATCATCATCTTCATTGAATCTGACATGAAAGGTTTCTTCTACTTCTTGTCTTCTAGTATTGAATACTCTGAAGGCCTTGGCAGTGGGAGAGTATCCTAAGAAGAAACCATCATCAGCTTTTTCATCAAATTTTCCAAGTTTATCCCTGTAGTTATAAATGAACACAGGGCATCCAAAAATATGGAAATAGCTGACGTCTGGATCTCTATTTCTGAAAACTTCATAGGAAGTTTTATCATGTCTCTTGACAATGATTGACCTGTTTTAGGTGTAGCAAGCAGTGTGAACAGCTTCTCCCCAAAATTACTTTGGTAAAGCTGCACCATTTAATATAGTTCTGGCTGCTTCAATCAGAGTCCTATTTCTTATTTCAGCCACACCATTTTGTTCAGGGGTGCCAGCTGAAGAGAAGTTTTGTGATATTCCTTTTTCATCACAAAAATATTCAAGTTGTTGATTCTTGAATTCAGTACCATTATCACTTCTTAGAGCTTTGACTCTAACATCATTCATATTTTCAACATGTCTGATGAAGGACATGATGGTATCAACAGCATCACTTTTCCTTCTGAGGAAGAAAACCCATGTATACCTTGAAAACTCATCAACTATGACCAAGGTGTATTTGTTGTGATTAATGGTCTGAGGTTTGACAGGCCTAAACAAATCCATGTGAAGGAGATGTAAGCACTTGTCAATAGAGAATGATTGCCTGGTCTTAAAAGAATACCTGTGATGCTTTCCCTTGACACAAGCTGAACAAGTCTTGTCTTTAGAAAAAGTCACTGAAGGTAGACCAGCAACCAAGTTTTGTGTGGCTATCTTGTTGATGTTCTTAAAGTTGAGATGAGACAGTCTTTTGTGCCACAGCCAATTGACACTTTCAGAGGCTTTGGCTAGAAAACAGTTTGAGCTATCTTCAGAGCAAGTAGCCATGTTGATGACATACACATCTCTCCTTCTTGGTGCAATAATCACCGCATCATTGTTCTTGTTGAATATGGTTCCCTGAGTCTTAGTAAACAACACCTTCTAGTCAACATCACATAATTGGCTGATGCTAATAAGATTGTGTTTAAGACCATTCGCATATGCAACCCTTGTAAAAGTTATCCCATTGCAGTTCACTGAGCCATATCCCTTTGTGTCGCCTGAAGAATTATCCCCAAACACCACTTTAGGACCTGGATCCTTTGAGTATATGTGCAGGTATTGTCGAATCCCTGTCATGTGTTTAGAACAGCCACTGTCTAGATACCATACCGATTCCTTAAGATGTTTCTGCACAGATACATAGAAACAAGTTAGTTCCTATGGTGAACCCACTTTCCAGTGGGTTCCCTGAATTGCTGATTAGCAACTCTTGAGTTCCTGTAGAACTTTTGACGATGGGAAGGACAATTAGCTGTCTCATGGGTGAACCTTCCACAGATATCACATCCTGGAAAGTCACTACACTCATCTGAGTGATGGTCTGTGAATCCACAAAATTTATAGGGAGAATAAGGTCTATAGTTACCTATTTGTCTCCTAGAAGCCTGTTGTCTCTCCCTAGAAGGTGTCTGAGCTCTCTTAACAACCATTTGTCTATCATGATCTATGGTCATGTGATGAGAGTTTTTACAAATATTGGAGTAAGGTTTGACTATCCTTTCACCTTTGGGTTCACCTGAAATAGACTTAGGTTCATGGGAAGTAGAGCATTCAGCGGAAGGCTTAATATGTTGTTTCAAGAGTTCTACTTCTTTCATTAATGACAACAGGCGTTCTTCAGTTGAGGAATCAACTTTGTTCACAGATTTTATTGAGACAGTCTTAAAGGCAACTTGCTTAACAGATTGTTTAGTAGGTACATAAAATACCTTAGCTGGTGGTTTCTCAACATTTGTTTTGGGTTCAGCCTTAGCTCCTCTAGAGGAACTGTTGGGTTCAACTTCTGAGAGTTTAGGTAAGGGTGGTAAATCAACCACATCTTCAGAGACAGGGACATCAATCAATAGGGGATCTGACATATGAATTGTCTCTATAGATTTAAAACAATCTCTTTGGGTTTGGTGAGAATTTTCAACTTATTTTTCTTGGCAGAGATATCCCTTTTAATATCAACAGGTAGTTCATCATTAAGCAATTCATCTATAGTGAACCTACTGCACAACCATTTTTCTATAACCTTATTTAATTCATATACTTGATCATTTAAGGCACTATTCTTCAAGGTTAACCTATTAACTTCGTTTTGAAGAGATATCTTTTCTAAAATAACCTGTTTGAGAGTTTCACATTCAGCCCTAGCAGTTAACAGTTCATGTTTAACAGAGTGAAACTTATCAAGCAAGTTCTTTCTTTGTTCCTCAACAAAGTGCAAATCAACAATGGTGTAATCAAGGACATGTTTACGTTCGTCACTTTCAGACATAGATAAAAGCGTGTGTACCTTTTTCATTGTGATGTCAACCCATTGTCCTGATCTTGCATCTCCTTTCCCAACAACTGGTTCATCCTTAGCTATTGCCATGAAAGCCCTGACTCTAGTAGTATCTTCCTCATCTGAAGTCAACGGCTCATCATTCCAATCATACGCTTCAGCTACCAACCCTTTCTCTGTCTTTTTATCACCCCTTTCTTCTTAGACAGAGCTTCAAGCTTCAAATTCATCTGTTCTAACTCAACTTTAAGTACCTTATACTTGTTCTTGTAATCCTTCTTCTCATTGTCTGAGGAGTTGAATTGGTGAGATGAGTTGTTGTGTTATGATTTGAACTTGTAAGGTTTGGTGAAAGATGATGGATAAGAAGGTGAGGATGTCTTTGTGGAAGGACAATCTTTTTGAAAGTGTCCAAGTTTTCCACAAGCAAAGTAAGTTTCCTTTGATTTGTCGGTTTGTTTGCTAGTTGATTCTACTCTCCCTGATCTTTTATAGAATCTCCTTTGATTAGCTAGCAAGGCTCTTTCATGAAATTCAGCATTAAGGTCTGTCAAGAACTCTTGGCTACTGCGTGTGTCTTCTTCAACATCAGAGTCGCTGTCATGAGGGTGTGGGGTAGAAATCAAAGCTTTGGAAGTTGCTCCCTGAACTACAAATCTTTCAGTCTTTGATTTGTATATGGTATCAATCAGCCCTTCTTCATAATTGTACTTTCTATAAAGCTAAGCTAAGGTGTCATTCTTGATTGAGTTATTGGCTCTCTGAGTCTGATTCATACTCAACCATTTCATGGAAGGCTGTTGACAAATGTGGCATTAATTTCAGCTTGACCAATGGTGACGTCATTCATAGCAAGGTCATTGAGAAGAATCTTCAGCCTTGTATATGTTTGTTGAACTTTTTCACCTTCAAGTGCCTTGAAAGCATTGAACTGAAGTCTGAGTGCCTGAATCTTGGTTTCTCTGGTTTTAGAGGGTCCTTCATGACCAAGGATAAGGTCTGTCCACATTTGTTTGGCTGTGGGACACTGAATTACAGACTTCATGATGTGTTTGGGAAGACAGGATATGATGATGCTTTTGAGACGTTTGTCTTGGTTTGCCAATTTCCTATCAGCTGGAGTTCACTGCTTGAGAGGTTTGGGAAGAGTATTCTCATCAGTAGAGGTGAGCGTCATGGGAACATAAGGTCCATTGTCTAGAATTTCTAGAAGACATGGTTCAAGTCCGTCGAGATACACGAGGAATTGACTCTTCCAACTTGCAAAATCTTCTTCATCAAAGACTGGTACATTGGTGACATGAGATCCGCCTCTTGAGTCAAGAAGTTGAGGTAAATCATCTTCATTTGGAGGAGGAGGAGTGAGTCTTGGTGAAGTTGGTGGTGCATTGTTGTTGTTGTTCCCAGAAGACGGTGGTGCATTGCTTGTTTCCGGCATGGTGGATCTTGATTATAAAACTTAGAACGATGTTTATGAAGGTTTTAATATCAAACACCGCTCTGATACCAATTGTAAGTCCCTAAACTATGCTAGAAACAATAAACTTAACTACTCAACACACGTAATTACTTTTCAAACGTAATACTTCTTATTGTATAATAAAGAATTACAAGTGTTATAGATAACACCGTTTGATGACAATGTGTTGTGCACACTTTGAACAACTAAAACCTAACTTATGAACACAGTCGCAGTTGTTTGGTTATATAAGTTATAAGCATTAATGTGTGAATTCTATCAAAGTGTTGAACATTAAAGCTATGCTTCATAACCTATTTATAGTGGTACGAGGTTGACTCCAAGTACTGGTTGATGGTGACTACACTAGACAAACACTTGTCAGACCTCTGTCACAAGATGCTCTTCTATTCTTGGTAGTCTGCCATAATGCTTTAGGGAAACAGAGCTGACACAGTTTCCATTTTCTTCATAGTCTCGTACACACTAAGGTATGTCCAAAGTGTGTTGAGTGTTAACAGGGTATTGCCACCCCTGTTAACCCTCAACCCCTCAGAGTCCCTGATACATCTTGGATGTTATCCATCACAGCCAATGAGTATGTATTCAAGTAATCTTCGGCTTCCTTGACAATGTCTCTGACATGGACTCCTCTGAGGTTGCTCACAAAGACTTAGATCTCTGTGAGTCTTGCGATACTTGCCTGCCTCCTAGGCACAAGCAAGTTAATATCTAACAACTTGATTTGTGTTTAAATCTATGATATAGGGAATCTGCTAAACTCAGATTCCCAACAAAGAGGCATTAAGATACCTCTCTTAAGTCTAGACCATCAAGATGTTTTTACATATGACTGCGTCTGAACGGAAAAAAATCAAACGGTTTGAATGTGGTAAACGTCTGACCGGCTAAGAGGTTGGGCTTATTAAGAGTCTGTTAAGACATTTTGGAAAAAAAAACAAGGACCACCTAAATATTCAAAATGTGCTTCCTGTATATTTGTTTTGTGATAACAGTTCTGCCATTCAAATTGCTCCTAATCCTGTTATGCATGAAAAGATAAAACATTTTGATTTGAATGTACATTTGATTAGAGAAAAGGTTTCTTATTGAATTATAAAGAATGTTAAAGTAGACTCACGGGCACACATTACAGATATCTTTACCAAAGGTTTGTGAACAATACAACATCAATTTTTATGCTATAAGTTGTGTCTCAGGAATTTGTTCAAGTTATGAGCTTGAGGAAGGATGTTGAAAGTATTTGTGCCATTTATATCCAACCACATATTCTTCAGGGGTTGTTTCTGCCAAGTGTGGAAACTTCTTTTACTTGGACTATAAAAGCTATTCTACACCTTATTTTTATTCATTATTATGTTATCATTCACACACAGTTCTCTCAACCGTTTAGGGTTTGGTATATGGTTCTTGATCTGTTATAACCAATCACAACTTGTGATCGATTCAGTTGATAGTTTGGTTGTTGGTGTCAGCTTGGAGTCTGTATTTCTTGTGTAGCATCCGTTTCACGACTACACTATTTTCCTTTGTGTTTGTTGAATAACATTCAGTTGGGGACTATTTTTATTAACAATCTTTAGACAAAACATGGTGTTCTTATTTTATACATTAGAACTTATTTTTTAAAGATGGTAAAAATTTGAGAAGCTATCAAGTCAAATTCGAGCCTTTAATTTTTGTATCAAGTCAAGCTCAAGCATTATCAAACTCAAATTTGACTTTATTGGATTGCACCTTTAGCAGTTTAGCTATAAGGGTATGTTTGGCGACATGTAGTAGTAAGCAGTTGAAGAAGCAGAAGCAGTAAGCAATAGCAGTTAATATAAGCAGTAAGCAATAGCTGTTTGTGAAAAAAAAGTGTTTGGTAAACGTAACAGTAGCAGTAATTGTAAACTTGAAAATTAAGAAAAAGGACATAAACACATTGGGGCTGTTTGGTTCGCGAAATGTTTTTAAAGGAATTGTAATCTTTGAAAGGAATTGTAATTTGATGTAATTGTAATTGAAAGAATGGGAATGTGTTGGAATTGTAATGTTTTGGAATTGTAATGAATTAAATGTGAGATGTGTTTGGTTGAGTCTTAACGTAATGTAATTCAAATTTTTTTTATAAAACTTAAAAAATTAAGAAAAATAATAGTTAAAATAAAGTAAAATAATATAATATAAATAAATAAAAATAAAACAATTAATAAAAATTACTATTATTATTATTAAAATAAAATAATAATAATTTATATTATTTTAATATTTCAAAAGTATAATAATATGAAATATTATTATTCATAAAATATTAAATTAAATAAAAATAACAATAATTAAAAATAAAAATATAAAAAATAATAACAATAAACAATATAAAATAAAAAAATTTAAAATTTAAAAATAAAAAAAAGAAAAAATATAAATTTAAAATTTATAAATTTATAAATTTATAAATAGTAATATAAAAATAATATAAATAATAGTAATTAATAATAATAATAAAATTATTTTTAATGATTTTTTAATATTTTATTATATAATAATAAAATTAAATTTTAATTTATTATATTATTTTAATATAATAATAATAATAATAATAATAATAATAATAATAATAATAATAATAATAAAGTTGATTTATTAACAATTAATAATAATCATAATAGTGGTTTAAAGTATAAAATTACGAATTACGACGTAATTCAAAACATTACATTCAACTTCTTATGTAATCTTGATTTACATCATTTGATGTAATTGTAATGTCTCAATTACAATTACGTAGTTTACCAAACACCATATGTAATGTAAAGTGATTTACATTCCCCTCATCATGTGAACCAAACAAGTTATGTAATGTAATTGAATTATAATTACACCTAATTACATTCAATTACACCGAACCAAACAGAGCCATTAAGTTAAAAAAACTAAGTAAAGAAATAACAAAGTAATAAAGAAACTAAAAAGGGTATATTTGTAATTTTAGAGCAAAACACTTAGAGCATTTTCTAAAATGCTTATGTATCAAGCATTTCAAATAGGAGAACTTGTGTGATTTAAAACTCTAGTTGCTCTTCCACTAAACAAGCTTTTGAGTTAAACTGCTAACCGATTGTCGCTTACCGCTCCAAAACGCTCAAAAAAAGGTGTTGTCGAATACAACCTAAGAGCACAAGGAGTCATGGCTTGGAGTGAGTGTATTTTGGGGTGCCACGTCAGCAAAACTCACTCACTCACTCACATGAAAAAACAGGGGAGTCATCACTCCAAGTGATTTCCAGTTTTTCAGAATTTTACAAAACACCCCCTAAACAAACTTAAATATTTCATTAAACATAACCAACATTACAATACTTTTTAAATAAAACGAACATAATAAAAAAGACATACGAAATTTAAAAAAACATACGAAAATTAAAAAAACATACGAAAATAAAAAAATCATACGACCCGCTGTTTAGTTTTCTTCATCTTCATATGCATCTTCATCTCCGTGGTCAATTTGATTCCAGATATGATCCATAAGGTTTTGTTGAAGACTTTGATGGGTTTGTCGGTCACGTAGTTCTTTGTTTTTTCGGCGGTAAACTTCACACCGTTCAACCCATGTTCGTTGCATATTTCTTGACGGGTTAACGTAATTTTGGTTCCAATCTAAAACCTGCATACCTTGATCTTTCAAAATCATGTTATGAAGTATGATGCACGTATACATGAGTCGCCGTAAGTTGTTTACTTCATACGCGTGTGCTGGTTGACGTAGTATTTCCCAACGTCCTTGGAGAACACCAAATGCACGTTCAACATCTTTTTGTGCACCTTCTTGACGCCTTTTGAAGTGAGCATGTTTGGCGTCAGTTGCAACCGTGAAAGACTTCACGAAACTCGCCCATTGTGGGTAAATACCATCCGCTAAGTAATACCCATTTTGATACTGAACTCCGTTAACCGTATACGGTTTTACCGGTGCTTCGTCATTCAGAAGGTCATCAAATAACGGAGAATTATCTAAAACATTAATATCGTTATTCGTACCTGCCATCCCAAAAAACGCATGCCAAATCCACAGATCTTGCGAAGCAACAACATTAAGCATCAAAGTAGGGTATCTTTTATAACCACCAGCGTATTGTCCATGCCACACAACTGGACAATTTTTCCATTCCCAGTGCATACAATCAATGCTGCCAAGCATCCCCGGAAAACCATGTTTCGTAAGATGTAGATCATATATTTGATCAACATCGGCCGGAGTTGGTTTTCTTAAATACTTGGCCATATACAAGTCAATAACACACATATTAAAATACATTAGACACTCACGTCCGGTTCAATCAACAATTTGTAAATATTCATCAAATGCATCCGGCGTGTTGTCGTATGCCAATTGACGTATAGTCATTGTGCACTTCATAATAGCACTATACTCATTCGACCAGTAGCATCGGGTCGAGAAGTAAAATAATTAAAATGCGCAGGAAGAGGATCGGCCTGATAATTTTTTATGCCGTTAACTATTTTTAAAAATAGTCTTCGGCTCATTCGAGATCTTTCACGAAACTTAACCAAATGATACCTGCAGTTCTCAACGAAATAATCGTTCATGAGCCGTTCCTCAACACCTTCTCGGTCACGGTTGACTGGGGTCCAAGATAGTCTTGGACGATTCTCTTCTTCAAGCAACCGTTGATAATGATCGTGTGCTAGTGGCAAGAAGTAAGCATCGAATTCCTCATCGATTTCAGAAACTGACGGAACGTGATCGGGATTCATATTTGTTTGTAGAGAGTGTTTGTGTTTTGGTGTGTAAGAAATGATTGATTTTGAGTTATATTTATAGACGGATCGAAAAATATAGCCGTTATAATTCGAATTTCAAAAAACTAGCCGTTGGGGGGGAGGGGGGGGGGGAGTGAAATGAAATTTTTTCGAAAACTAGCCGTTTTGGGGGGGGGGGGGGGACTGAAATGAATTTTTTTCAAAAACTAACCATAGGGTACCCACGCCGCGATTTTGGCCAACCAGGTGAGTCATCGCGCAGCCCAGGCCGTGGGTTTGGCACCCCACGGCGCGACCGCTCCGAGCCCTCTAAGTGTATAGTTAACTAGTTAAGTTGTTTGGATAAAGCAACCAAGCAGGCAAGGCCCAGGCCCAAGCTCAGCCCAGCATATCATCCTCCCAGATAGTATAAAAATGAAAGCATTACACAGATTAGGGTTAGGGTTTTATAAAAACAACCACCGTCTACATTTCTGAAGCAAATCTCAAATTACTGTTGTTAAGTTTATGATGATTAAAGTAGGAATGGTTGGTTTTGTGGTCCATTTAGTCGATGTTTTCTTAGACAAGATGATGATGATTATGTTACATGTTTTTTACACCTTGATTCCTTTGTTTAAAACAAGCGGTATGTATAACTCTCTCAATTTCAGCTTAGTTAGGG
This sequence comes from Glebionis coronaria, assembly GCA_025667525.1. Lineage (NCBI taxonomy): Eukaryota > Viridiplantae > Streptophyta > Magnoliopsida > Asterales > Asteraceae > Glebionis > Glebionis coronaria. The sequence continues at coordinate 13,996,214 of CM046874.1, read as the reverse complement.
TTTTTATTGCTAATCTGCAGCTTAGTTAGGGTTTTTATTCCTAATCTGCTTAATTAGGGTTTATTTTATTAACAACACGTTTGCTGAGTTTTACTACCTTAGATACAGATTGTTGTTGTTTTATGTAGTCAACAAGAGGATGCCTACGAGCTCTTATCCTGTTTTTATATGTATAGTGTGTATCTGATCTTGTCGTTTCAGTTTGCGACTTTTACTATCTAAGATCGATACAATTCATTGTTGTTGTTTTATGTAGTCAACAAAATGCAGAAACTGGTTCTCTGCCAAGGGAGACATACGCATCTTGATTTTGGGTCTCGAGGGGGCGGGTCACAAAAACATGCCAACCAGACTCGGTCTCGAGCATAAAGTCATAACCAGACATGATAGCATTGGTAAAGATAACATTCTTTTCTTTCCCCTTTTGTAGCTGTTAATAATTGCCCCTTTTATTTGAGTGGCTCAAGGGTTCGGATATTGAATACTAAGGGGTGTTGAATAGTAAGGATGAGGCCCAGATTGAATTTATGTTGCGGCACATGAGTTATTAATTATTATTAACCTGGTTTTAGTGATTAAAATTTCAAATAATTAACTTGTTTGTCCTATATCTAAACTGGGTCTAATGGGTCAAACAAGCTTTACTGTTTTCTTTTCCTTCAAATCAGATTTGCAAACTTGAAATTTGAACTTTTGGTTTCGTGATGTTTAGAACTATTTTTTTCGCTTTGGTATATATGTTGAATACTTTTCCGTTAGTTATAAAATGTAGATTATATAGTGTGTGAATGTTTGTTTAAAGCTATTTCATAAAGATTTACTAATATAATCCTTGTAAAATGTAATCAGGCTCGGACTACCTCATTAAGACGGCCACATCACTATGTCCACCTGGAAAAGCTGTGGATGGTGCTATATCTTCTGCTAAAGAACAACGAGCGGCTTTCTGTGAGCTACTTTTTGGCACTCCAGGAACCTTCAAGTACCTGAGTGGAGTAATCCTAACGGAAGACTCGCTGGTAATGCTTTTTTGTTGGTCTCTTATTCGGGCTGTTAAAATATGGTGTCGTTTTATACCTGTATTTATAAGGACCATAGCAGACATTGCATTCATTTAGCTTTTGATATCAGTGTCGTTATTTTCGAAAAAAAGTTATTTTCCCTCTTGCACATTCAAGGGTACATTAGACTAGGAGGGTGACCGGGGTTTTATACATAGTACTAATAACAATAAGTTTGCAGGTAAAGGGTTGGTAGAAATTATCACTGAAGTTGGGTGGAATCACCAACAAGGTTTATTAGTGATTGAAATTTCAAATAATTAACTCGATTGTCCTTTATCTAAACTGGGTCTAATGGGTCAACCAAGCTCTACTGTTTTCTTTTCCTTAAATTCAGATTTGCAATTCTGTTAATATTAAAATTTTAACTTTTGGTTTTGTGATGTTTGGAACTATTTTGTTCGCTTTGGTATGTATGTTGAATACTTTTTGACCCGTTAGTTATAAATGGGTCAATTTGGATTATGTTTCCAACTGATGAAAAAGTACACCAGTCTCCTTTCTTTCGTTGAATAATAAGATTTCTCTGAAAATGATTTATCAATCAAATGTTCCAAGTAAGAGAATTGGTTTTTGCTCAACATTTTTCGTTAAAGATATTTAGTCATGTCGATTAGCGAAAAATCAGGTTTACTTTTTAGTTTCATCAGATTTCGTTTGATTGGAACACTTGGTATCAAGCTTTCTTGCATGATTAATTATTGACACAATATAACATAAGACTAAGTGCTTCTATTTCCCTTTTTTATCTTGTTTTTGTCTATGCCAGGACGTGTTAAGAGATGCCCTCCTATTTGTTTTTGCTACTACTATTGCTAATGCCATGAATGATGAGGAGATCCGTGGGAAGCTCGATCTCACAGCCATTCAACATCCCTATCACATCACTTCCCAACTAACCGATGAAATAAAATGGCTATCAAAGAACATCAAACAAGTTTTGGAACCGGATACGTTGCCACATCTATGTCCTCGATGACTCTGAAGTTATTCCAATGTTAAAGATTGTTCGTTAGGGGTCGAAGTTTTGATCGTGTAAAGCCTGTTGACTATCTGTATTTAAGATCAGCCACACATTTTGTTCGGTAAGTAACAGTTAGAATGTAGATTATGTAGTGTGTGAATGTTTATTTAAACCTATTACATAAAGATTTACTAATATCATCCTTGTAAAATGTAATGAAACCTTAATCAGGCTTGGACTACCTCATTAAGACGGCCACATCAATATTTGCACCTGGAAAGGGCATGCTAGCTGTGGATGGTGTTATATCTTCTGCTAAAGAACAACGAGCGGCGTTATGTGAGCTGCTTTTTGGCACTCCAGGAGCCTTCAAGTACCTGAGTGTAGTAATCCTGAAGGAAGACTCTTGCTGGTAATGCTTTTTTGTTGGTCTCTTATTCAGAATGTATAATTGATTTTTTCGTCCACTTTGACATATTTGGCAAAAGTTTTCGGGTGTAATAAAGTGCTATTCCTTACTTCAATGAAGTCGCATATATTTCCCTGTTGAAGTGTACTTTGTGTTCGAGAAGATTAAGCGTTCTGGAAACTGGATTCTTCGTTGTATTTATAGCAGTTTTTGCTTGATTGTATCAGTTTTTAATCTGTTTGGTTCCCATGAAGGATTGATTGCCAAAAGATTTGGCTAGTGCTTTCGCTTACAGTCATATACATCATGTTTGTCTCATCTTAATAATCAATGATCAATAGTGATACTTATCCCACTGTTATGTTGTTATTTTATGACATTAAATGAAACATGTTCCATGCTTATATTGTTTTCTAACCAGCACAATGTTTCAGCATGATACTGGAATCAGATTCCACAATTTATTTGTTAAATATCAGATGCAGTGTTTAAGAGTGTTTAAGATGAGAATGGTAGACTAGTAGAGTACACCTATTATACATTCGAGACTTGAAAGCTCTTGATCTAGCCTCTTCAACACATTTAGACAGCGTTGCTCTTGAAGTTTTGAAGTTGCGATGACACTAAACGAGTTCACACTTCAATGATAATGTCCCATACATCTCTATCTCGGGAACACACAATTCGATGCTAATCATTCCAGTTCCCTCTTCATACCCACATACGGTTTCCTTTGAATCAACTATCACTCTTTTCGGTCTTCTGCTTGAATATGCTCCAAACGTGCCACAACCTCGAACTTTCAACTCCACATTCCCTTGTTTCTCCATCTCATAGTTCAGTTCAACAATCGCCCCTCCAGAGTTGAACATTTTGGTCAAACCTATTGGGGCAAAACTTGTTAGAGAATAAATATGGGCCAAGCCCGACTTGTGGATTAGGTCCATTAGGGTTTGTACTCTATATATTTGGATGAATAATACCTACGGGTTTATCATCATTCCCCGCCTCCTTTAGGCCAGCCGTCCATAAAAATAACAGCCGCCCGCCAGTGTTCTTCATACCACCGATCAATAAAAATATAACCCTATAAAAAGAAAAAAAATCCACGCTTCCAACAACACACAACCCTTATTTTTGATTCTGTCGATTTCTGATGACGATAGAAGCCGTCGAGACGGCCATAGCTAGTGTGGATCCTTCCATGGACCTAAGGGAGGTGACGGGAAATGGAGGATCTGGCATGGGAAACATACTAACTAGAGGTGCAACATACTGTCTATCATCTTGCTCAAGTTAAGTTGATATGATGATCTGGTTGTTTGGAGGACTTGTGTGGGTATTGTGATAATGTTTGACTTTTAATCACATCATTAAAAGCAGTGCACAGGATTAATAGTTATCATATATTTGTTTTCACTTTTCTTTTTATTTAAAAAAAAAAAGTTATCATTTTTATTATCTATATATTGCCGCCGGTCATTTTAGCTTTTAAATTATTCACGTCCGTTCAAATTAAATCTACTTTTGATCTTAACCGTCCTAATTCCTCCACTTAAAATGTAAAGTTTGTTTAAAAGATAATGAAAACAGCCTAAAAAAGGCAATAGTCAACAACTAATACCTTATTTCTCGGCATCCAAAATTATGTGTATCTTGCTTCCAAATATTCACATATATATCTTTATTAACAAACTTGAGAAAAAAGCGGCAACTTCCTAATATAAAAGCAAAATCTAGAAAGTCTAGATTTCAGATGAAATTTGAAGAACTGAAAAAAGTATGGATATGCATTCGGTAAGTATCAGAAGGTTTTTGTGTGCTAACATCTAGAAGTTTATAACTAAAGTGTTCTTTGTCTTCTATATGTTTTTTTTCTTTGGCATAGGATGCTGACGGAAGGTGTATGGTTTAAGAATGACGTCTAAATTGCCATTACCTTTAGGTATCATGTACTTACATTTATTTCATTCAATCAGAATTCATACATAAGAACAGATCAATTTGGCTCATGGTCACTGGTTGTATGTTAGTCAGCAACTTTTAGTGTTTTACCTGTATGTTACCCATGACATCTTAGGTTCACCTTCTCCTCTTAACGTATTTGTTGCAAAAGGAGCAAGACAGAAAAAAACGAGTGAACGTACATTATGTCTGCTGGTGAACTTGACTAGAGCTATACATGATGCTTTCTTTTTCATCCCTTCTAGATCTAATACTTCATCCGATGTATTAACTTTTAAACTTGAACTTGATGCCAAAATGACTTATCAATGAAGAAATCATGGTAAAGTTATGTAAAAACACCTCGCGTAAACTTTGTTTTATCAATACCTAACATTTTCTTATTTCTTTGATAAGCGAGTCGGGAACGAAATGGCGATCTTCATGTCCATGATGTAACACTCCTCTTTACACTTATGTTTTGTTTCAGATTACTATTTATTCAAATGAAGGCGTAATGTTGTTTTACTAATCGCATGACATCCTGGAATTTGATACCCAACCGATGGTTGATGAGGTGATTCACGAATTCAAGAAAAGGAAACGGGAAGCAAACTTGGCGCCATGGAAATGGAACATTGTTATTAAAATCAAAAACTCGGACGAAGAGAGCATTTTTGATGGGATGATGATACTCTTCATGTTCTTTGGAAGATCTTTTGTCCATGCCTAATATTAAGAGGAAGAAAAGATCCCAAGTGTATGCATTTAGCTGCAACAAAATATACCGTTTGATTGACTAAGATGTTATTTGATATAGTACAGTTGATTTTCAATGTTCTAGATAATGTCTTTGTCGCACACTTTTATTTACCATTCTTCATACTTGCTTATTCGGTTCAACCATGGGTTGAATTCCTCATGGTAATGTTTTTTTTTTTGTAAATAACTCTTATGCTTTTGGTTGATCAAGTATTGTTATTGTTACATATGCTTTTGGTTGATCAAGTATTGTTATTGCATATCATATAAAGAAGCTGGTTGAATTTCAAATGCTAATTATTAAAGTACTAAAAGAGCACAAGACAACTAATAACCAAAATAACGTTCATACCCACATGACATGACAAAGTGCAATTGTCACATTGGGTCGGATCTTACAATTTGGCTATTAATCATGCTCACACACATGCAAAACTGATCCACTTTCATCACATATTATAACTAAGCCAATGCTGAAACATTCTAACATATCTCTCTTCTGCTGCAAATACGCGATGGAGTAATATAATTGTATGCAGCTAGAGACGTAGTATAGGACAACAATTTTTTTAGGTGGGATATTCACATAATCTGCTAGGCTATGTTTATAAGGAGCACTTTATTATTACTATAATGCAATAACTCCTTGGTTAAGGAGCACTTTATTATTATAATGCGTCTGCACTAAGATCTGGTTACTTGAATGATGTACCGGTATTTGGGCACGTCCAACTTAACCGTGAAACACACAAGAAGTATTTGAAGGGGTCAACGTTATTAATAAAACGTGTAACTAAATTTTTTTCAAACGTTATTATGTTTGGATAAAGTTGATAAAAAAACTGAAACTTTATTTTTGAAGTGGTCGACGGCACAAGTTTACAAATTTTATTTTTAAAATTATTGTGTCGTTATACCCGGGCAACGCACGGGTATTGTACTAGTTTTAATTGTTTGCTAGTGTTTATTTTTTACTGTCGAATCCAGGGTATTAATTCCCGAGACGACTTTTTTGTATGTTAGTCGAATCTAGGGTATCAAGCCCCGAGACGACTTGTGTTTTTCGGCCGATAGATATATGTTGAGTCTGTTGAGTTTGGCATATAGATATACCTTGAGTCCGCCGCGTTTTGGCCGATAGATATAGGTTGAGTCTGCCGTGTTTTGCAGATAGATATACCTTGAGTCCGCCGCGTTTCAGCCGATAGATATAGGTTGAGTCTGTCATAGTTGACAGACAGATATACCTTGAGTCGGTCGCGTTTTGCTTATTTATTAGTTTTTCTTTTATTCTCCAGTCCGAGCTTTCGTGATTTCGCCGCTCGAACTGCGGGGAGTGTTAGAGAATAAATATGGGCCAAGCCCGACTTGTGGGTTAATATATTTGGATGAATTATCATCATTCTTACAAAACTAACCCCCATCTGACACTTTTTTGCAGGAACCGTGAAAACCTCATTTTCTTGATTTCAAAGTTACCGGAATAGATGCATTCTTTGGAAGGTAAACTAATTCTCCTGAAAAATGAACAAATAAAAGATGACGTTGCAGGGATAAAACATGTTATATTTTGTGTTGTGTTAAAACGTTAAAGACTAACATACCGCCAATGTGCAACTTTAGGCAAGTAATTGACATCTTTAGCTCGGATAAAGCTGGTGATGGTCGGTGGTTGCTCACCGTGGTCGTAGAATCTGCAACTTTAGATTCCTGTATCCACGATCAACATTTGTATTATTTGTTTATGTAAAACACATTTTCATGTCTTGATTTCTGTATCCACGATCAACATTTTAAAATTATTGCATTAATTTGTTACTTTATATAACTTTATACATAAGTTTTTAACTTACAAGAACTATAGTAATTTGCAATAACCATCCCTTTGGTTCGACAAGATCACAAATATAGTCTAATTTTTTTTCGAAAATGCAGGTTTAATTAGGGCTGAGAATCAGGTTCGGACTAGATCGGATCGATTAAGACCGGACCAGATCGAAGTCCGAAATGGTCTAAAACCCCGGACCAATACTGGACCGAAATAGTCAGGTCCGGTCCGGTCCGATCTGGTTCGGTCTTCGATCCAGTCCGATTCAATTAAGCATAATCGACGGATTTTTGGTAAGATCGAACTGAACCGGACCGAATCGATGACCGAAATGATCCAAAACTTCGGATCGAAATTGTCCGGTCCAGTCTGATCTTACGGTCCAAATACTTACCCCTAGATGTAATCCGCCTTAGATGCAATCCGAGTAAGAAACTTTGGTGTGCAATAACTGTGCATGCACTTTTAAAGTTTTGAATTTTCGTAATACGCACGGCACTCGCTAAATGACCGGGCTAGTTAGCGATTAATCAATTGGACGGGGATTAACTGAGAATTAATTTGCTTAAACTTTTTATATATAAGATCGTAAAATTTTGAAAATATATGATCGATTCGTTCGATTGTGCCGATTTTTGTTCGATTTGTCCGATTTATCGCCGGTTTTGCCGATTTTTTTATCCATCATCGATTTGGCCGATGTAACCGATTTAACAATTTTATACATGATTTAAGCTGATTTTTATCCGATTAATCAATATGTTCGACCTACTTTTGACCAAACCGATTAGAAAGCCGATTAAAAAAATCAAAGCTGTTAATCCCATCGAACGCCTCGGCGCCGACTAATCAATCGTCAAGACCGATTTTTACAACACTGACACGCACGATAATCGCACAACAAGGATTTGACTATACATGCAATTTCATCAGACCATAGGGACTGCTTTTGCAATTTACTCAAAGAACTAACAAACATACTTTTGTCTTAATATAAAAGTGCAATAGTTGACTAATAGTCAAACTACCTATTATAAATCTTGTTCAACTTCACAACACATTTGTATTACAAGTTTACAACAACTGATCACCAGTACTCTGAAGAAATTTTTTGTGTTAAGAACACTTTCGCATTGTATCGAAGTTTTCGCGAAACGCTTCTAGAGTTATGTGGATATTTTCGTGGAACGGACCGAGTGGATTTTCAGCTTCATCTACAGCTGAGGAAGTTACTCAAGGAATCGAAGCTTATGGCCTTACCGCAGTTATTACAGGTTTCTTCATTTTTCATTATCATCTTAATGTTTGTCGAAACTTGTTTCAATCGTAAAGTGTTTAGAATTGCTTATTTAAGTGCTTTTTACCCTTTTAAGTAATGTTAGAACCTAGATGTTTAGTAACTTATTTCAAAACATATAAGCCTTCGAAATAAACATGTACTAGCAGATAAGCAGTTTGAATAAGCAATCTGAAGCAACAACTCATAAGTAGTTTTTCTAAACATTCAAAACTGTATGTGTATCTCATTTAACATTGTGAAATGAATATATATAGGTCCTACAAGTGGTATTGGCCTAGAAACTGCACGAGTTCTGGCTTTACGCGGCGTTCATGTGGTTATGGCGGTTAGAAACACGACCGCGGGTCAGAAAGTTAAGCAAGAGATTATTAGCGAAGTCCCTAAAGCCAAGATCGATGTTATGGAGCTTGACGTTTCCTCACTCAAATCCGTTAATAAATTTGTGGCCGAATTCAAGTCTTTAGGATTTCCTCTGAATATTCTCATGTAACTATACTTGCCTCTTGTTTCCTCCAAACTTAATACTAGGTAATGTTTACGAGTGACTGGTTTAATATTGCGTTTATAGTGCGAACGCAGGGATTATGGCTCCACCTTTCAGCCTCTCCGAGGACAACATAGAGCTACAATTTGCCACAAATCATATCGGTCACTTCCATTTGACAAACAGTCTGTTGGAAACAATGAAGAACACAACAGAAAAGTCCGGTATTCAGGGAAGAATCGTCATTTTGTCGTCTGTTCTCCATTCAACAACTTATAAAGAAGGAGTTAGGTTCGATAAAATAAACGACGAAAAGAGGTATATATGTATTGGTCTCAAATTACCATACTTTGTTTAACAGAAGTTAACAAGCCATCGCTAACATCTCAATTTGTCGTACGCGACAGTTACAATGCTTTACATGCGTACGGACAATCTAAGCTTGCTAATGCATTGCACGCAAAGGAACTCTCAAGGCGGCTCAAGGAAGAGGGTGTGAATATAACTGTGAATTCGGTCCATCCAGGCGTTATAGCAACAAATATTGCACGAAGCTCAGCTTTGATGCGAGGTACGTACTTTTTTTTAAGACTTAGCAGCGTTATATTTTCTGAAACTATTTTTTTCTTTAATTTTGATGTGATTGTTTGCCTGCTTTTAAACAGTGATCTTCGGGTATGTCGTACGGATATTCCTCAAGAATGTGGAACAGGTTAGTTTTCTGCACTCGTAAGTGTTTTATCTCCGGTAGCAGTGGTCTCATGTACTAAAAGGTTTCATTTGTGCGTTTAGGGAGCGTCAACTACGTGCTATCTAGCATTGCACCCGGCTGTGAGGGGAGTTAGTGGCGAGTATTGGGTTGATAACAACATATCAACAACAAGTGCATTTGTTAATGATACCGAATTTGGAAAGAAGTTTTGGGATTTTAGTCTTGAGTTGGTTAACGAGAAGCTAACTTCGTTGCCACTATAAATTTCTTTCATTGTAATTACGTGGCGACAGTAAAATCTGCACGCACCGTCATTGCTGTGTGATTGATGTTAAACACTTTAAGAATGTTAAAATTATATAAGTCCAGATAATGCAACGACGGTTTGTAAGTCATCATAAGAAACGCTCATTTCTGCTTATCTTCTGCTTGCGTTTTACTAGAAACATCTTACTGCGGTCCATATACCACATATGACAAGTATGAGGGATCTTGGATCGTCTTCTTGAAAGATTGAAACTTTCTATATATAGTTGTAAGTTTTTCATTCTATATGCAGTCGTCGTTTACTTAGATTTTACACATTTCCGCCAGCTCTGTGAGAAAAGGAACAACACCAACATGACTCCTTGTTAATATGTTCGAGTAGTGGTAGTAATGCAAAGACGGCGCGTCTTTATGACTTTTTGGCACCTCTCGACCGCGTCTTTATTATCAGGGACACCTCAATCCGACAAGCTCGTTTCTAATTGGCAGCATACAGCCATACACACTATCTTTTCTACATAACCAAACATTATTATTATTATTTTGTTAAAAACGCAACTCTGGATTAAAAACACATACAAAAAAAAGATACAATACAAAGCATTCTTCCCGTATTAACAAGCTAACTAAAAGAGGATAGGACCGAAATAAAAGAATAGATCGAGGAACATATTTTATCAAAGATATAAACAAACCATAAGCATACATTGAACCATACATTATTATCGCGCGTTTAAACACCAGATTATTACTTTGATTGGGTAAACCTGGAAGTGAAATCCCAGAGTTTCTTAGCCAATTCAGGGTCTTGAGCAAACCCGCTCGCTTTTGACAAGTTTCTGTCAGCAAAATATTGGCCACTAATGCCCTTGACTTGTGGGTGCAACGCGACATAACATGTAGTTGCAGCTCCCTGATGAATTCACAAGTGACCGTGCTTATTAGTCTTGATCGATGGATTCTTATATAAAGATTTGATCTAAAACGAACCAAACATACCTGTGGGACGTTCTTCAAGAACCATTGAATTGCAGTCATAAACATCGCTGTGTCAATAAAAATGTAAAATTATCAGCACTGGAAAAAGATTTCACGTTAATGTTTGAGAAATGTGACGGGTTAGTGGACACTTACGGACGAAGCCAACACCATGTGCGAGATTTGTTTTAATAAGTCCAGGGTGCAGCGAGTTGGCAGTTATGTACACTCCCTCAGCCTGCAAAATAGGCCGAAAAATAATAGATGAACGAAAAGTCAGATAGATATTCTTTTATGCATAACGTAGGATGTTTAATCGTAGAGTAAGATTACCTGTAAACGCCTTGTGAGCTCATTAGCGTATAATATAGCAGCAAGCTTTGATTGTCCATAAGCATACAACGTGTTATAGCTGAAAATCACATCACAAATAATGCAAAACTTAACCATGTTAGGTGAATTCTAGCTAGCCTCAATTCGCTTTGTAAAATTGATATTTTACCCTTCCTCGTCGTTAATTTTGTCGAATCTAATTCCTTCTTTGTATGTCTGCTTATGAAGGTCAGACGAAACGATGACAATCCTTCCTTCTTTACCGGTTTCTTTTGCGGTCTTCTTCATTGTATCCAACAACAAGTTTGTCAAATGGATGCTACCTAGCAAACGAAAAAAGAAGTTTTTTCATTAATATGCTCTTTACTCACGAAAACGGCATAAAAGAAAGCTAGTAATGTAAAAGATGACATACCAACATAATTAGTCGCAAACTGCAATTCAATGTTGTCTTTGCTTAGAGTGAAAGGAGTCATAGCCCCTGCATTGTGACTTCTCGATACAAAATATCGATAAAGTTAGTCCACTTATAACAAGAAAAGAGTGTTTAAAAGTTAAAAACGTACGTATATGCTATAATGAACCCGAGCTTTACATTAAGATGTTTAATGGAAGTCCCTTTGAAGTATATTGTGTAGCGAAACTTCGTACAGAGTCCAGTGAGCTAATATCTAGCTCCATCACCTCAATTTTCGCATTAGGGATTTTCTCAGCTATGCTTTGTTTCAGTTGATTACCAGATTCGACATTTCTAACTGCCATAACGACATGTACCCCACGCAAGGCAAGCACGCGTGCTGTTTCAGTGCCGATACCACTTGTTGATCCTAAAAGTCAAGTAAACAACAATTTTAGCAAGCATTCAATCAATGAGTCTAAAAAACACAGATAACTTAAGTGGCGGAACTAGGAATAAAGGACCGGGTGCCTAATTTTTCATGAAACGTAGTAATGTGCCACTCGAAATAGTAATCGAGTACGAAAAATGAGTTCATTTTTCACGTGTTATGATGAACTAGCTAAGCATGTACTAAGAAGACAAATTCTACTAGACCGGGTGCATATAAAAAGTACAGGATTATTTACGAAAACTAACAATACAAAGCCAAACATTTATAAAGTCGGGCCTTAGTTGAGCTGACCTCAAACGTGGACGATTAAAGCTCGTCGAGTTATCGGGTCAAACTCAAACCTACCTTATAACTCTCAAGCCGAGCTCGACTTGACTCCATTAGAGCTTTAATTTTTGAGCTTTGAAAAGTACTAATCCAAAACTTAAAGATAAAGTATGCTAACTAGTTGATCTGTATAAAAAACGATGAATCTATATATCATATGATTAAGATCTTCCACACTTAGTTCGTATCATTTATAAGCTAAGCGTAAAACTCGCTTCAAAAAGCTAGCTTAAAAAGGAGAAAACACCTATAAACATCATAAACCATCAGCCATAGCTCATACTTGACCGATGTAAGATCGTAACATACACGACATGAACATATATATGAAAAGAAAACCCAAGTAAGAAAAAAACATATTATACCAGTAACAATGGCAGTGAGACCAGTCCCATCAATTCCTTTAGTAACATCTTCAGCTGTTGAAGAACCTGCATATCCTGACTTACCAGTAAATATTGATATCCATGGCATCTTTTCTACTTCTTTTTTTGTATTAATATATTATGTCATTTGATGAAGTCTGGTAAATGTCATTTTGTAAATAACATGAAAGGAAGTGGCAGTGCTCGTCGCGAGTAACTTTTTGAAATATAATACAAAGAAACATGGTAGCTCGCTACGAGTAACATTTTGATACATGATCTACAAAGAAACATCGTTTCTCGACGTGATTAACGTTTTGATACATAATATCAAAGAAACGCGGTACCTCGCTACGAGTAACATTTTTATAGAAAAATATAGATGAACATACACATGATACATAACTTCCTACACTAACTTATTTTAAGCACTATTTTACAAGAACCTCAATCTACACGTACAAATATATAAATATAATTAGAAACTAATTCACACATAATTTAATATTCTTTATTAAAACTAATAATATATAATATTAAAAGTAATTAATACTCGTATTAAAAACTAATTAATACATAATAATTAATATACACTTAAAAATAATTCATACAACCTATTTACTTAAAAATACGTACTATTATATATTCACATTTTACAACAATTAAAATAATATATATCTACAAAATTGTACATAATGTCTACCTAAAATGATGAGGTTCAATTGGGAACCGGAGTCACAGTCGATTCAACTAGCCAATAAAAACCGTCAAAAGACACACCGGAGAGGACCCATCAAAACTGATAAAAACGGTTCACCATTAAATTAATTTGTACTACTTATTTTGAACAACACATAAATATGTACTACTTATAAAAGATATTGCACTCTCTCTCTCTCTGGTATTTTAAATAGTAGAACGTTACAACGTTTTGGTACAAACCTTTAAATACACTTGAAAATAATAGTTGACAAAAACTTAAGTCCTGTTGCTGAAAAAGGTAAATTCATGTACGTCGATGTATTATTAAATGATGATAAAAAGCTTAAGTGAAAAAATCGATTATCGTACTATAAATATTTTTAGATATGTGATAACAGTTCTGCCATTCAAATTGCTCCTAATCCTGTTATGCATGAAAAGACAAAACATTTTGATTTGGATGTACATTTGATTAGAGAAAAGGTTTCTTCTTGACTTATAAAGACTGTTAAAGTAGATTCAGGGGCACAAATTTTAGATATCTCTACCAAAGGTTCGGGAACAATACAACGTCAATTTTTATGCTCTAAGCTGTGTCTCAGGAATTTGTTCAAGTTATGAGCTTGAGGGAGGATTTTAAAAGTATTTGTGCCATTTATATCCAAGCTCATATTCTTCAGGGGCTGTTTCTGCCAAGTGTGGAAACTTCTTATAGTTGGACTATAAAAGCCATTCTACACCTTATTTTTATTCATTATTCTGTTATCATTCACATACAGTTCTCTCAACCGTTTAGGGTTTGGTATATGGTTCTTGATCTGTTATAATCAATCACAACTTGTGATTGATTCAGTTGATAGTTGATGGAGGAACAAGAATAAACTGATTATTTAGTTTCCATAGTTTATGATATTTTTTAGTTAATTTTCTTATTATGTGGTATCTTTTATTAAGTTATCTTATTTTGTGTTTTCTGGGAAGAATATTGTTATCTTTTTTCCCAAGTTTAGTTTATCCTATAAAAATAGGGCTTGGGGTTTATTGTATTCAGTTTTTGAGTTATGAATAAAAATTACAGACTTTTAGTATTTTGTTAATCAACTTAAATCCAGGTTAGGGTTTATTGTTCGATTTCATCCAAATAATCGGGTATTCGTTGAATCAACGATTGTTGGAGTTTACCTGATTATCGGTATTCTTTTTGAATCAACGATAGTTGGAAGATTGTGTCTGGCATTCTTTGGAATCAACAGATTCAGTTATCTATCTTTGTTACTTTGTTATTTCTCGCTACATCAGTTGGTATCAAGAGTCGAAGTTCCTGATTAAGATGTTAGAATATCCGTTTTTTGAGGTTGATGGTTCATCTTCTGATGAATGGGAAGATTATGGTGCGACTAGAGATGATTATGATGGACCCCCCATATTTGATGAATATGAAGAAGAATCGATGCTAGTTTATGATACATATATTGAAGATGTCATTGAGAAAAGAGAAGGATTTACGGGAAAAAAAGAATTTGGTGTAGAAAAAGACAACATTGAAGACATTGTAGTTGTGGCTAATAATCTTTGTTCTACAATGATCCAAACTATCATGGTCAATACATTGGGTTTGAAGACGATCAAGGTTCGAGGTCGATTCATTTTGAAGAAAGGAAATTTGTTGCAAGGGATGAAAACTTGGATGCTTCAAATACAAGAGACGAGTGAGACAAACTCGAGGACAAGTTTTTTTAAGTGAGGGAGAATGATGGAGGAACAAGAATAAACTGATTATTTAGTTTCCATAGTTTATGATATCTTTTATTTAATTTTCTTATTATATGGTATCTTCTATTAAGTTATCTTATTTTATGTTTTCTAGGAAGAATATTGTTATCTTTTTTCCCAAGTTTAGTTTATCCTATAAAAATAGGGCTTGGGGTTTATTGTATTCAGTTTTTGAGTTATGAATAAAAATTACAGACTTTTAGTATTTTGTTAATCAACTTAAATCCAGGTTAGGGTTTATTGTTCGATTTCATCCAAATAATCGGGTATTCGTTGAATCAACGATTGTTGGAGTTTACCTGATTATCGGTATTCTTTTTGAATCAACGATAGTTGGAAGATTGTGTCTGACATTATTTGGAATCAACAGATTCAGTTATCTATCTTTGTTACTTTGTTATTTCACGCTACATCAATCAAGCTCAAGCCTTATCAAACTCAAATTTGAGTTGACTGGATTGCACCTTTAGCAGTCTAGCTATAAATGTAGTAGTTAACTAGTTAAGTTGTTTGGATAAAGCACCCTAGCAGGCTAGGCCCAGTAACAAGGTCAGCCCAACATATCATCCTCCCAGATAGTATAAGAATGTGGAACAGGTTTGTTTTTTCTACGGTAGCAGTGATCTCACGTACTAAAAGGTTTCATTTGTGTGTTTAGGGAGCGTCAACTACATGCTATCTAGCATTGAACCCGGCTGTGAGGGGAGTTAGTGGCGAGTATTGGGTTGATAACAACGTATCAACAACAAGTGCATTTGTTAATGATACCGAATTTGGAAAGAAGTTTTGGGATTTTAGTCTTGAGTTGGTTAACGAGAAGCTAACTTCGTTTACACAATAAATTTCTTTCATTGTAATTACGTGGCGACTGTAGTCTGCAGGCACTGTCACTGCTGTGTGATTGATGTTAAAAAGCTTTAAGAATGTTAAAATTATATATGTCCAGATAATGCAACGACGGTTTGTAAGTCATCATTGTTGGGATTTTAGAATACTAGTTAACCATTAACTACGAGTGCGCAGCGGAATGGATCTAGTATAACATTTATGATTAACACATAAGAAAACAATAAAAATACTAACCTTTTAGTTTAATTGATTAAATCAATTAAATGAGTCTAGATCTTGAAACTTAACGGTAAAATAACCGTCTCCACCGGTTGCTCACACACACGTCAAATGAGCACGTTACGATGCTAGTAGTTGCTTCACGATGCTAACAACAAGTGTTCTTGATCTTGCTTCAAACCAAATCGAATATCAAATGATATTACGTTCGAATGGTTTAACAGAAATAATAAAATGAACAAGGTTACGCCAGAACTCTTGTTGTCGTATGCCAAAAAGAATGGAGAACAAATTCACTTCTTTTTGTCTTTGTCAGTGCATAACTTTTGAGTAGAAAGAAAAATAATTAATATGAGAGTCCACACTTTGAAACAAAGTAATTCAATATATACTGTGGTTGGTGTCGTGTAACAAAGCAGGACCAAACCAAAATAATATTTCATTGTCTACTTCCCATTTTACTTTTCCATTTCTTCTAGACAAAGATAGACAAAGATAGACAAAACATAATATCATCTTAAATTAAAAGATCATGACACAAGAAAATGAACCATGTATTTTTATAGCATATACTTGTAGTCCAGCGAGTATATTTATAAAAATAATAAACTTTTCATTTTATTTATTTAACGGGTATTATGTAGTTTATAACGTCTAACGGTTAAACTAAAAAGTCGTTAAATATATTCGTGTAACATATTATAATTTAATAAATATAAACGAGTTATATATATTAAATATATAATAACCGTACTCTTCGTGTTTAAGTGTGTGCCCCCGATAGGCTCACTCATTTCCGATGGCTAAACGATCGCATATCTCAACAGCTCCCACTTGTGAGAGTTTAGACATACATCGTCCATAATGAAGCATCTAGCAACACTTCATTATAACCGGCAATGTTGAGTTAATAATTTCAAGAATAATATCTCAAAAGTATTCAATGGTATATGATTATTAAAGCTTGCTGATAATCATCCCTTTGTTTCTAGTACCGTTAAACCATGGATATGGATCTTAACTCATTCCATATAGTTTAACCTATTTTCTCGTGATCAAATTAATTCAGATAGTCCAAATGTGAGCAAGAATCATCTTGATCAGACTTTGGGTACGGCCATACAATTATACAATTAATTCTGGAGAGGATCCAGTGGTACTTCACTGCACTATATCAAGTGGAGGAACAAATTCTATATTGACTGCAAGTGTCTGTGGATGCTGCTTCACAACACTTCCAACTATAGCCTTTATAACTAACTCTTGCAAGCTAGCGTTTAACATATAATCAAGAAGCGATATTCACACATGCACAACTTGTTTGCATCTCAAGTCTAAGGACGACTTAATCACCATTTTCGAAAATTTACTCATGACAAGGATCCAAAAGTAATATTCGAAAGTTCAGGGTGTCCAATATTCATCCCTTATGAATAACATATGAGTTTGGTGGGAACCGTCCATTATACTCAAAGAATATAACCAACACTCATATTTGTCTTAATGTAGACAATATTCCCATATTGCTAACCGACAATGGACATGTTTAGAATAATCAAATATTCAAGGATTTAAACATACAAATATAGGACAACAATAATTATATGAATTATAACAAACATCAAATATCTTTATTCATCATAAAATAATAATTGTCTTAGAATCCCAAATTATCCAAATACTAAAAGAACACAGATTACATGAGACTATTAGCTGGAAGCAAACCAATGTTATGCGAAAGCATTGAATGCTTTTTAAGGTCTAAAGCCTTAGTAAAGGGGTCAGCTAAGTTGTCGTCTGTGTGAACTTTTTCCAGTGTAATATCACCCAGTTCAATCACTTCTCGGAGGTAGTGAACTTTAGCACGATAATGTTTCGCACCTTTAGTGATTCCTGGTTCATTAGCTATAGTAATGGCTCCGGTATTGTCACAATACATCTTCATAGGTTCATTATTTGTGGGAACAACGCCAAGCCCAGAAATAAACTTCCTAATCCAAACTGCTTCTTTAGCAGCCTCCGAAGCGGCTATATACTCAGCCTCTGTAGATGAGATAGCATGGATGGTCTGCTTCGAGCTTTTCCAGCTTACAGCACCTCCATTCATTTTGAAAACATATCCAGTCTGAGACTTCGTGTCATCAGCATCTGTCAGATATCCAGCGTCAGTGTAGCAAGCAACCCTGAGCTCTCGTTTCATATCTCCTCCATAAACGAGAAACATGTCTTTGGTATGCCTAAGATACCTCAGAATGTTCTTAACAGCAGTCCGGTGAGAATCACCAGGGTTCTGCTGAAATCGGCTTGTCATGTTCTGAGAGAACGCAACATCTGGTCTAGTGCATCTAACAGCATACATGATTGATCCTACTGCCGAAGCATAAGGAACTCTCTGCATGCGTTTTACCTCAGTAGGGGTAGATGCTCCTTGAGTCTTAGATAATTTTGAATCAGTTTGCATGGGAATAAAGCCACGTTTGGAATTATCCATGTTATACTTCTTCAAAATTTTATCTATGTAAGCACTTTGACATAAACCAATTAACCGTCTTGATCTATCTCGATAGATCTTGATTCCAAGAATATATGCAGCATCTCCTAGATCTTTCATAGCAAAACACTTTCCAAGGTAAGCTTTTACACTTTGCAACGTTGGAATGTGTTTTCCCATGATTAATATGTCATCGACATACAGGATTAGGAACACTACATTACTCCCACTAGCTTTGATATATACACATGGCTCATCGGGATTCTGAGTGAAACCAAAGTTCTTGATTTCATCATCAAATCTCTTATTCCATTGCCTTGATGCTTGCTTAAGTCCATAAATGGATCTTTGAAGCTTGCATACACGGTTTGGATATTTAGGATCGACAAAACCTTCAGGTTGCTTCATATAGACCTCTTCGTAAAGATGTCCATTGAGGAAAGCGGTTTTTACATCCATTTGCCAAATCTCATAGTCATAGAACGCCGCTATGGCTAAAAGAATCCTTATAGCTTTGATATCTGCAACCGGAGAGAAGGTTTCTTCATAATCAACCCCATAGGTTTGAGTGAAGCCCCTCGCTACATATCGAGCTTTAAAGGTGTGTACATTTCCATCCATGTCGGTCTTCTTCTTGTATAACCACTTGCCACTAACGGTTCTAGCGTTAGGAGGAAGGTCAACTAAGATCCAGACATCATTGTCTTTCATGGATTGCATCTCCACATTCATAGCATCAAGCCATTTTTCAGATTCAGGATCTGCTAATGCAGCTTTATAGTTAGTAGGTTCACCATGATCCCCTAACTCATGTTCCTCAACGTCAATGTATAAACACATACGGTCAGGAGCACGCCTAGTCCTTGTAGACTTTCGAATGGGAGCAATATCACTTATAGGTTCATCAATTTCTTGATCATCCTCTTCATGATCGCTAGTGTTTTCAGAAGGATGTATATCTTCATCTTGAATTACTTCAAGATCTTCTAAACTCCCACTTGCTTCTTGATTCATAAGATTACTCTCTAAGAATTCAGCATTACGAGCAACAATAACTTTGTTCTCGGGTGGGTAGTAGAAGGAGTAACCCATCGTTTCCTTTGGGTATCCTACAAAGATACACTTAACCGATCTGGGCTCAAGCTTGTCAGGTTTATTAAGCGTGTCACGCTTAACAAGAGCCTCACATCCCCAGATCTTTAAGTAAGACAACTTAGGGGCTTGCCCATGCCATACTTCGTATGGAGTCTTTTCAACCTTCTTAGTTGGAACCATATTGAGAATGCGTGCAGCAGACTCAAGAGCATAATCCCAAAAGGACTTTGGAAGAGTTGTTTGTGCCATCATGGAGCGAACCATATCCAGTAGGGTTCTATTTCTCCTCTCAGACACACCATTGTGTTGTGGTGTATATGGAGGAGTTCTATGGGCAATAATCCCATGCTCCTTAAGATGATCCAAAAACTCATAACTCATAAATTCACCTCCACGATCAGAACGTAGTGCCTTTATGGTTTTACCGAGTTGATTTTCTACTTCCTTTTGAAACACCTTAAATGTTTCAAACACTTCATGTTTATGCTTTAGCAAGTAAACATAACCATAACGACTATAGTCGTCAGTGAAAGTAACCAAGTAGCTTGCACCTTGTCTTGACACGGTTCTGAATGGGCCGCATACATCGGTGTGTATAAGTCCAAGAAGATCTTTAGCCCTCTCCACTTGATGTGAATAAGGTTTACGTGCCATCTTTCCAGATAAACAAGAAACACACTTGTCAAAGGAATCATCATCGTTTGACTTAAGCAATCCATCAATTTGTAATTGCTTAATGCGTTTTTTGCTTATGTGGCCAAGGCGACAATGCCATAAGAGTGTAGAGTCCAAGTTTGACTTGGCTCTTTTGTTACTTACAACATAAATAGAACTATCGTTTGCATTAGAATCACACATATCAATTTCATATATACCATCACGAGGAATAGCACGAAAATAAAACATATTATCTTTCGAAACTGAAATTATTGCATTATTCTCAAAACGGTTAACAAAACCATCGTTATACAAACGGAAAACTGAAACAATCCATCTAGAAATAGAAGGTGCGTAATGACAATTATTCAAAATGACTACTAGTCCACTAGGGAGAAATAATTGAAAAACACCAATGGCTTCGACAGCTGCACGATGACCATTGCCCACGTACAGATTCAAAGCTCCTGGCTTCAGCTTCCTACTTATCCTTAGTCCCTGAAGTGCTAGCTCCTTGAGATAGCTTCTTCTTCTTCCACAACTCAGCGAGATACTCTGGGCAGTTTCTCTTCCAATGACCAATGTCACCACATTGGTGACAAGTGGCGTCCTTTGCAGGATTCTCTCTCTTTGGTGGAGGGGGAATCTTGGTTCTAGGAGTAAAGTTTGCTACTTTCTTCCCTTTGCCTTGATTATTACCCTTCGCAGCATTAGACGGTTTAGCCTTATTAGGCTTTTGGATCCTTCCTGCCCTAATAGCATTAATGGTATTAGCAGTGGCAGGTGCAACCTTCTTTGGTAACGTTTTCTCATGTAGCTTTAGCATGGCATGTAACTCGTTTATTGTCTTCCCCAGGCCATGCATATTGTAATCTTGCACGAACTTGTCATAATCCTTGTTGAGTGAGACTAGAATTAGGCTGACTCCAAGTTTAAGTGACACGGGATGACCGAGACGTTCCAAATTCTCTATGTAGCCCTTCATCTTTAAGACATATGAGCTCACAGATTGACCTTCCTCATGTCTACACGCGTGAAAGGCACGTGCAACATCAAGGAGTTCTTGATCAGCTTGTTCAGTGAACATAGTTTTCAGCTCCTCCAGCATTGACCATGCGCCATGACCTTCAAGAGTTTTCTGAAGTTCAGGGGACATAGTCATAAGCATCAAACCAGCAATTTCCCTGGACCTTTTAAGCCAAATAGTATGATCATCTGGGTTTGGTTCAGGGCCCTGGTGGCCAGGAGGGAGAAACGGGAGATCAGGAATAGGTTGCTCAAGGTACTTAACCAAGTCATCAGTTTCGAGCGCTATCCTAAGAGCACGATACCAATCAACAAAGTTACTTTCAGTCAACTTCATCCTCTCAAGGAAAGACTTAACAACCGAACTGTTTAAGCAAGAGGTAGAATTATTCATCTACAAAATAAAAGTTCAACGATTAGTATTTTCGATAATTACATTCTCAAAAGAATTAACTACCCAATTAATCATTATGAGACTAAGATCCTTGCTTGCACTCCCACTTAATATTAGAGGTCCGACCGTCTAATATCAAGTAGGGCAAGAGGTAAGCGTCGAGCGTTAATTGCATTACAAGTGCAACTCTTAGATTTATGAGACGATTCATGAATTTTATTGTTGTAGAGTGTTTGGATGGGAGTTCTCACATCTCTTTCGAGTACCATTGAACATCTCAAACAAACTTGTTCTACATGTAATAAATCATGAGTATGTTTCATCTCATCTTATGCCTCGGGTTCCGAATCTGACCGGGAACTCGACTTAAGTCGTACCAATTTAAAGCATGCAATAATTGGCAAAGGTCTGACCAGTGACAAAAATCGCCTTGGGTGCATGATTCGCCCTAGGTCTGACCAGATGGCGAAAAACCACAACAAGTGCTATTAAATTGGATGGCATAGACTTAAAAATTCAAATAGGTATCACATAAGTTTTAGAAAACAAATGTCAAAACGTGTAAAAGATGCATGCAATCATCCTTTAGCACAAGTTAAGAAAAACCTTTTGTTAACTTTTGGTTTTAGGCGTGTTTACCGCGGGAAAGCATTAAAGAATGATCAAACCCTATATCCTACTCTTCATGCGCCCGAAGGCGCAAGTGCTTGGGATAATTATCACATAGATGCCGAAACATTATGTGACACGGGAAACATTAAAGATCATTCAAACCCTAGATAGCTTGACTAGAACACGTAGTGCAATAGCAAGTCTATCATTAGTAAGGCACAAAATGGTGTTGTAATTTTAAGTATTATAAACCAATTAATTTTGCAAATCACGTCGTTGAGAAGATGGTTTATAAGCCATCATTACGGTATGTAAGCCCAACTCGAGTGACAATATGATTTCGCAAAATAATTAGATTATAATAAAAACAAGTTTCATAGATCTTATGTCAATATTAAGATTTGTTCAAAAAACAAGTTTTAACAAATAACACATAGCCGATTCGCAAGGAAAAATAAGTGTATTAATATGACATACTTTTAAAGCTAGTTTCGATATAAGTAGAGATCCGTTTTTATGATTTCTAGAATCTTGTATTATTACGTTTTGCAATTCTTAATGGAAAACAAATAAGCACATAAAAACAGACTAGAAAGGGGTAGAAGAAGAAGACAGACTCTATATGAAAGCAGTAAATCATATAAGATCCAAGATCTCAAGTGAGTCTTCCCCAATTTGAGGATCAAAGACCCTCACCAAGTTGCTAGGTACTTGGTGACGAGCATGCATCACAAACGTGATTGCTAAAGTCTTTGACGGATAAAAATAAAATTTTGTTTATTAACCAATTTAATAAACCTACCCAATTTTATTAGATCTAGATCAAGATAAAAATTTTATGGCAAGAATGCATGTTATTGCCATAGAAAATAAATAAAGCGAGTATTTAAGCGGATCTAGCGTGTTTATCTATGTGTAACCCATAAATGCCATACCATGGCTCTGATACCACTGTTGGGATTTTAGAATACTAGTTAACCATTAACTACGAGTGCGCAGCGGAATGGATCTAGTATAACATTTATGATTAACACATAAGAAAACAATAAAAATACTAACCTTTTAGTTTAATTGATTAAATCAATTAAATGAGTCTAGATCTTGAAACTTAACGGTAAAATAACCGTCTCCACCGGTTGCTCACACACACGTCAAATGAGCACGTTACGATGCTAGTAGTTGCTTCACGATGCTAACAACAAGTGTTCTTGATCTTGCTTCAAACCAAATCGAATATCAAATGATATTACGTTCGAATGGTTTAACAGAAATAATAAAATGAACAAGGTTACGCCAGAACTCTTGTTGTCGTATGCCAAAAAGAATGGAGAACAAATTCACTTCTTTTTGTCTTTGTCAGTGCATAACTTTTGAGTAGAAAGAAAAATAATTAATATGAGAGTCCACACTTTGAAACAAAGCAATTCAATATATACTGTGGTTGGTGTCGTGTAACAAAGCAGGACCAAACCAAAATAATATTTCATTGTCTACTTCCCATTTTACTTTTCCATTTCTTCTAGACAAAGATAGACAAAGATAGACAAAACATAATATCATCTTAAATTAAAAGATCATGACACAAGAAAATGAACCATGTATTTTTATAGCATATACTTGTAGTCCAGCGAGTATATTTATAAAAATAATAAACTTTTCATTTTATTTATTTAACGGGTATTATGTAGTTTATAACGTCTAACGGTTAAACTAAAAAGTCGTTAAATATATTCGTGTAACATATTATAATTTAATAAATATAAACGAGTTATATATATTAAATATATAATAACCGTACTCTTCGTGTTTAAGTGTGTGCCCCCGATAGGCTCACTCATTTCCGATGGCTAAACGATCGCATATCTCAACAATCATAAGAAAGGCTCATTTCTGCTTATCTTCAGCTTGCGTTTTACTAGAAACCTCTTACTGCGATTCATATAACACATACGACACGTATGAGGGATCTTTGATCGTATTCTTGAAAGATTGCAACTTTCTATATATAGTTGCAAGTTTTTCATCCTATATGCAGTCGTTTGCTTAGATTTTACACATTTCCGCCAGCTCTGTGAGAAAAGGAACAACACCAACATGACTCCTTGTTAATATGTTCGAGTAGTGGTAGTAATGCAAAGACGGCGCGTCTTTGTGACTTTTTGGCACCTCTCGACCGCGTCTTTATTATCAGGTACACCCCATTTCGACAAGTTCGTTTCTAATTTACAGCATACACTCTATCTTTTCTACATAACCAAACATTATTATTATTATTTTATTAAAAACGCAACTCTGGATTAAAAACAGAACAAAAAAAGATACAATACAAAGCATTCTTCCCGTATTAACAAGCTAAACTAAAAGACGATAGGACCGAAATAAAAGAATAGATCGAGGAACATATTTTATCTAAGATATAAACAAACCATAAGCATACATTGAACCATACATTATTATCGCGCGTTTAAACACCAGATTATTACTTTGATAGGGTAAACTTGGAAGTGAAATTCCAGAGTTTCTTAGCCAATTCAGGGTCTTGAGCAAACGTGCTCGCTTTTGACAAGTTGCTGTCAGCAAAATATTGGCCACTAATGCCCTTGACTTGTGGGTGCAACGCGACATAACATGTAGTTGCAGCTCCCTGATGAATTCACAAGTGACCGTGCTTATTAGTCTTGATGGATTGTTATATAAAGATTTGATCTAAAACAAACAAAACATACCTGTGGGACGTTCTTCAAGAACCATTGAATTGCAGTCATAAACATCGCTGTGTCAATAAAAATGTAAAATTATCAGCACTGGAAAAAGATTTCACGTTAATATTTGAGAAATGTGACGGGTTAGTTGACACTTACGGACGAAGCCAACACCATGTGCGAGATTTGTTTTAATAAGTCCAGGGTGCAGCGAGTTGGCAGTTATGTTCACTCCCTCAGCCTGCAAAATAGGCCGAAAAATTATAGATAAACGAAAAGTCAGATAGATATTCTTTTATGCATAAGGTAGGATGTTTGATGGTAGAGTAAGATTACCTGTAAACGCCTTGTGAGCTCATTAGCGTATAATATAGCAGAAAGCTTTGATTGTCCATAAGCATACAACGTGTTATAGCTGAAAATCACATCACAAATAATGCAAAACTTAACCATGTTAGGTGAATTCTAGCTAGTGTCAATTCGCTTTGTAAAATTGATATATTACCCTTCCTCGTCGTTAATTTTGTCGAATCTAATTCCTTCTTTGTATGTCTGCTTATGAAGGTCAGATGAAACAATGACAATCCTTCCTTCTTTACCGCTTTCTTTTGCGGTCTTCTTCATTGTATCCAACAATAAGTTTGTCAAATGGATGCTACCTAGCAAACGAAAAATAAGTTTTTTCATCAATATGCTCTTTACTCACGAAAACGGCATAAAAGAAAGCTAGTAATATAAAAGATGACATACCAACATAATTAGTCGCAAACTGCAATTCAATGTTGTCTTTGCTTAGAGTGAAAGGAGTCATAGCCCCTGCATTGTGACTTCTCGATACAAAATATCGATAAAGTTAGTCCACTTATAACAAGAAAAGAGTGTTTCAAAGTTAAAAACGTATACGCTAAATTGAACCCGAGCTTTACATTAAGATGTTTAATGGAAGTCCCTTTGAAGTATATTGTGTTGCGAAACTTCGTACAGAGTCCAATGAGCTAATATCTAGCTCCATCACCTCAATTTTCGCATTAGGGATTTTCTCAGCTATGCTTTGTTTCAGTTGATTACCAGATTCGACATTTCTAACTGCCATAACGACATGTACCCCACGTAAGGCAAGCACGCGTGCTGTTTCAGTGCCGATACCACTTGTTGATCCTAAATGTCAAGTAAACACAATTTTAGCAAGCATTCAATACTAAAATAAATCAATGAGTATAAAAACACGGATAACGTAAGTGGCGCAACTAGGAATAAAGGACCGGGTGCCTAATTTTTCATGAAACGTAGTAATGTTCCACTCGAAATAGTAATCGAGTACGAAAAATGAGTTCCTTTTTCACGTGCTATAACGAACTAGCTAAGCATGTACTAAGAAGACAAATTCTTCTGGACCGGGTGCATATAAAAAGTACAGGATTATTTACGAAAACTAACAATACACAGCCAAACTTTTACAAAGTAACTTAAGCTGAGCTGACCTCAAACGTGGACGATTAAAGCTCGTCGAGTTATCGGGTCAAACTCAAACCTACCTTATAACTCTCAAGCCGAGCTCGACTTGACTCCATTAGAGCTTTAATTTTTGAGCTTTGAAAAGTACTAATCCAATACTTAAAGATAAAGTATGCTAACTAGTTGATCTATATAAAAAACGATGAATCTATATATCATATGATTAAGATCTTCCACACTTAGTTCGTATCATTTATAAGCTAAGCGTAAAACTCACTTCAAAAAGCTAGCTTAAAAAGGAGAGAACACGTAAACATTATAAACCATCGTCCAATCTCATACTTGGCCGATGTAGGATCTTAACATACCCGACATGAACATATATATGAAAAGAAAACCCTAGCAAGTAAGAAAAAAAACATAGTAATACCAGTAACAATGGCAGTGAGACCAGTTCCATCAATTCCTTTAGTAACATCTTCGGCTGTTGAAGAAGCTGCATATCCTGACTTACCAGTAAATATTGATATCCATGGCATCTTTTCTACTTGTTTTTTTGTTTTACTTTGTGTAAATAGTTTATAAAGATAGTTTTAGTTTGTAGTTTGTAGAGATGGTATTATTTTTCAGAATGTGAAAACCAACAACTACTTATATATAAAAAAGTTATAGTAGATCTCAATATGATTAACAATAATTAAAGTCACTAACAATTAAATAATCTCAACATGTTTGTAAATATCTAGAAGAATAAAGTTTTATGCTTTATGCCCGCTAACTATTGTAACAAATATTCAGTCCCTAAACTTTGTAATTCGAAATGTCGTCTAGTAATACTTGGTTTTGTCAACTACATAAGTTATGATTAAGGATTAAAGCTTATGTATTTGGCAATTTAGTATATCTAACTATGGGCTATCTAAATACCTTGATTATGAGATGAAGGCATGTCGAGAATATTTTCATCGGATCGAAAATATATTGTTAATATTAATACGTATTGTTTAATGTTATCAACGTTGTCCCAAATATTGGTTTCGCGCGCACGCAAGATAATTAGTATGCACACATTGAATATCACTCGGCCGTTTGACACAAACGAGCTTCTTTTTATTAGGGTTGAACAATTTAGAACTCTTTTAAAGTACATGTGAACATTTGGCAATAGTTAAAGGGCTAAAAGTGTAATTATAGCACACGTGACGTCAGTGATGGCTGAGAATCAAAGGATATTTTCCTGTCAAACAAGGTTGAAAGTTGTCCTACTTTTAAAAACCTAGTATTTCAATAAACACATGTAAAATAACATATTTGTTGATGGCTCAGAATCTTCTTCAATAGTCATAAAAATATAAAAAAACTTCAAAAATCTCCTTTGTTGTCGGTAAGTATAATTATTTGACATGGCATGATACATCGCCAATCATTTCTATGAGACAAATTTTTCAAAACATAAATCATCACCGTGACTAAAAAAGTGTTACTTATATCAGCGTCACGTCAACATAACATTGACATTAATACAATTCAGTACCATTAATATGATTATTGTAAAATCTGTCAAAGGGCTAAACAAACCGAAAAGCCTTTTCCTTTAAGTGACCATAAGACTAAGTGTTTGGGGGACATTGTTCATCTTGATTTATGGGGTCCTTATAAGGTGACATGTCACACTGGCCATAGATATTTTCTAACCATTGTGGATGATTTTACCAGAGCTGTTTGGGTATATCTCATTAAGTCCAAGGATGAAGTTGTTACTTTTATTGATGTGTTTTATAAAATGATTAAAAATCAGTTTAAAAGAAACATTAAAGTCTTTAGAAGTGATAATGGTACTGAATTTGTTAACCAAACTTTCAACAAGTTTTGTAACAACAATGACATAATTCATCAAACTTCATTTGCTTATACCCCACAGCAAAATGGGGTGGCTGAAAGGAAACATAGACACCTCTTAAATGTGGCTAGGTGTCTTATGTTTCAGGGGGAATTCCTTTGAAATTTTGGTCTGAATGCATTCTAACTGCTACTTTTCTCATTAACAGATTACCCTCTTCTGTGTTAAATGGAAAGTCCCTTTATGAAATGATTTACAATACTTGTCCTAATCTCTCTCTTATCAGAATGTTTGGCTGTCTGTACTTTGCTACTATTTTGAATAGTCATGATAAACTGTTTAATAGGTCTGAAAAATGTGTTATGATGGGTTATTCTAATTCTCAGAAGGGCTACAGGCTTTTTAGTCTTGATAGAAATCAGTTTTTTGTCTCTAGAGATGTGAGTTTTTTTAGTCTATATTTCCTTTTCAGGATTCTGTCTCAAAAGACAAGCATGATGAGTCTAATGTCCCTAGTCTTAGTCAAGATAAAAATATGTTAAACTTTTTTTATTTAGATAACCCTGAGCTATCTAATGATGATGAGAGAGTAACATCTAGTCATAATAGTGACCATGAGTCACAAAGTGAGGGTAGCCACTCTTCCAACCAAGGGAACGATGTGGACACTGTTGATTCTCCAAATATTGGAGATGATGCTCATAACAGTGATGATATTGAAGCTGGGTTGGGAGAGGAGGCAGCAACACTTGATGAAAATAATGAATCTGAAGGTCATTTAGATCAAAATCCAAGTGCTCCTACTCAGGGTGTTAGAATGTCTACCAGACCTTCTGTTTTTCCTAAAAACTATAATGATTTTGTGGTTAATTCCAAAGTTAAATATGGTCTTGATAAATTTGTGGGGTATTCTAAACTTAATCATGAAAACTTCTGTTTTGTCACCCAACTTAACAAAAACAGTGAACCAAAGAATTTTTTTGAAGCCTCTCAAAACCCTTATTGGGTTGATGCTACGAATTCTTAACTTGCAGCCCTTCTTGAGAATGATACTTGGGATATTGTTGAACTACCAAAGGGTAGAAAAGCCTTAGGTAGTAAGTGGGTCTGGAAACTTAAGTTTAAGTCTAGTGGTGAAATTGAAAGGTACAAGGCTAGGGTTGTTGCCCAAGGTTTTGGTCAAAAAGAATGGATTGACTTTGATGAAACTTTTGCCCCTAATGTTAAGATGTTTACTGTTAGATGTTTGCTTAACATTGCTATTGTGCAATCTTGACCTGTTTTTCAACTTGATATTAATAATGCCTTTCTTTATGGTGACCTTGATGAGACTGTTTACATGAAACCACCCCAAGGATATCTTCCTGGTGGTGATAACATGGTCTGTAGGCTCAAAAAATCATTGTATGGGCTTAAACAAGCTCCTAGGCAATGGAATTCTAAGCTTACAGATGTGTTGAGTGAAAATGGTTTTGTTCAAAGTAAATATGACTATTCTTTGTACACTAAGTCTCTTGGTAATATTTTTCTTGCCTTACTTGTGTATGTTGATGATATCATTATTACTGGGAACAATGTTGCTGAGATTGAAAAATTTAAAATGTTTTTGAAAACTAAGTTTATGATAAAAGACTTAGGTAAGTTGAAATATTTTTTGGGTATTGAGGTTGTTGATACTAATTGTGGCATTTGCTTAAATCAAAGAAAGTATGTGTTGGACCTTCTTTCTGAATATGGTATGTTGGCTTGTAAACCTGCTAGCACTCCTTTGGTTACCAAGCTTGCTATATCTCATGAGCCCACTATTGATGACCCTTTACTTGATAATATTGTTGATTATCAGAAGCTGATGGGTAAGCTTATTTACTTAACCAATACCAGGCCTGACGTATGTTATGCAGTTCACTGCTTAAGTCAATTTATGTACTCCCCTTTGAAATCTCATCTTAAAACAGCCTTCAAGATATTAAGATATCTTAAAGGTTCTCCAGGTTTGGGCATTCACATTAAGAAGACTTCTGGTATGTTTCTAAATGCTTATTCTGATGCTGATTGGGCTAAGTGTGTTGTTACTAGGAAATCTGTTACTGGTTATTGTGTGTTTGTTAACAACAATCTTGTTTCTTGGAAGAGTAAAAAACAAAACACTCTCTCCAAATCCTCTTCTGAAGCAGAGTATAGAGCTCTTGCTTCAGTTACCAATGAGGTTATCTGGATTCTTAAGGTTTTAAAAGATTTAAAATGTGAAAACCTTTTGCCTGTAACCTTGTACTGTGACAGTAACTCAGCTATCAAGATAGCTTCTAATCCAGTATTTCATGAAAGGACTAAACATTTAGAAATTGACTTACACTTTGTAAGGGAAAAAATTCTGAATGGTGTTGTTAAAACTTGTAAAGTGGATTATGCTAATCAAATAGCAGATATCCTCACAAAAGGGCTGGATACATTGCAACACAATATCCTTGTTAAAAAACTTGGAATGCTTAACCTGTATGAGGTATCTGATTAAGGGGGGATGTTAAATTTCTTGGACCTAATCAGATACCTCAGTTAGACCTCAGGGACTTATTGTGTTTGTTTATATTGTTTCAGTTATGACTTGGATGGCTGGTGATGGAAGCTTGTGAGAAGGAGGACTACTCTTGCCAACTTTGGAAAGTTGAAGCCCATATCTGTGTTCTTGGCCCAAGCCTCATTGAAGCCCATAAGACCTCCAACATCTTTGTTTACTTTTGTATACATATGAGACGCTCCCATTTGTCGTTTCTTATATGTTGTTTCATCTGTGTGTTTTGAGTGTGTTTTCTCTCTCGTTTTTAAATATGTAACCCATATCTTATTTTATTTTGTTCTTTGTCTTTATAAAACTATTATCATTTAAATAATAGGATCACACCAGACTAGTTGTGGTGATTTTTATCACGTTTTTAATCTTTTGAACTTGTTTTATTTATGAAAGATTTGAGTTTGAGTTTCAATCTTGTTTATTTCTATCTTATTAAGTCTTTCTTCAGTAAGTCATCGTAAGAAACGCTCATTTCTGCTTATCTTCAGCTTGCGTTTTACTAGAAACCTCTTACTGCGATCCATATAACACATATGACACGTATGAGGGATCTTTGATCATCTTCTTGAAAAATTGCAACTTTATATAAATAGTTGCAAGTTCTATATGCAGTCGTTTACTTAGATTTTACACATTTCCGCCAGCTCTGTGAGAAAAGGAACAACACCAACATGACTCCTTGTTACTATGTTCGAGTAGTGGTAGTAATGCAAAGACGGCGCGTCTTTATGACTTTTTGGCACCTCTCGACCGCGTCTTTATTATCAGGGACACCCCATTTCGACAAGTTCGTTTCTAATTTACAGCATACACTCTATCTTTTCTACATAACCAAACATTATTATTATTATTTTGTTAAAAACGCAACACCGGATTAAAATCACATACAAAAAAAAGATACAATACAACACTAACAAGCTAAACTAAAAGACGATAGGACCGAAATAAAAGAATACATCGAGGAACATATTTTATCTAAGATATAAACAAACCATAAGCATAGATTGAACCATACATTATTATCGCGCGTTTAAACCGGTTCACGACCAGATTATTACTTTGATTGGGTAAACCTGGAAGTGAAATCCCAGAGTTTCTTAGCCAATTCAGGGTCTTGAGCAAACCCGCTCGCTTTTGACAAGTTGCTGTCAGCAAAATATTGGCCACTAATGCCCTTGACTTGTGGGTGCAACGCGACATAACATGTAGTTGCAGCTCCCTGATGAATTCACAAGTGACCGTGCTTATCAGTCTTGATGGATGGATTGTTATATAAAGATTTGATCTAAAACGAACCAAACATACCTGTGGGACGTTCTTCAAGAACCATTGAATTGCAGTCATAAACATCGCTTTGTCAATAGAAATGTAAACTTATCAGCACTGGAAAAAGATTTCATGTTAATATATGAGAAATGTGACGGGTTAGTTGACACTTACGGACGAAGCCAACACCATGTGCGATATTTGTTTTAATAAGTCCAGGGTGCAGCGAGTTGGCAGTTATGTTCACTCCCTCAGCCTGCAAAATAGCCGAAAAATAATAGATGAACGATAAGTCAGATAGGTATTCTTTTATGCATAACGTAGGATGTTTAATCGTAGAGTAAGATTACCTGTAAACGTCTTGTGAGCTCATTAGCGTATAATATAGCAGCAAGCTTTGATTGCCCATAAGCATACAACGTGTTATAGCTGAAAATCACATCACAAATAATGCAAAACTTAACCATGTTAGGTGAATTCTATCTAGTCTCAATTCGCTTTGTAAAATTGATATTTTACCCTTCCTCGTCGTTAATTTTTTCGAATCTAATTCCTTCTTTGTATGTCTGCTTATGAAGGTCAGACGAAACGATGACAATCCTTCCTTCTTTACCGGTTTCTTTTGCGGTCTTCTTCATTGTATCCAACAACAAGTTTGTCAAATGGATGCTACCTAGCAAACGAAAAAGAAGTTTTTTCATCAATATGCTCTTTACTCATGAAAACGGCATAAAAGAAAGCTAGTAATGTAAAAGATGACATACCAACATAATTAGTCGCAAACTGCAATTCAATGTTGTCTTTGCTTAGAGTGAAAGGAGTCATAGCCCCTGCATTGTGACTTCTCGATACAAAAAAATCGATAAAGTTAGTCCACTTATAACAAGAAAAGAGTGTTTAATAGTTAAAAACGTATATGCTAAAATGAACCCGAGCTTTACATTAAGATGTTTAATGGAAGTCCCTTTGAAGTATATTGTGTAGCGAAACTTCGTACAGAGTCCAATGAGCTAATATCTAGCTCCATCACCTCAATTTTCGCATTAGGGATTTTCTCAGCTATGCTTTGTTTCAGTTGATTACCAGATTCGACATTTCTAACTGCCATAACGACATGTACCCCACGTAAGGCAAGCACGCGTGCTGTTTCAGTGCCGATACCACTTGTTGATCCTAAAAGTCAAGTAAACAACAATTTTAGCAAGCATTCAATACTAAAATAAATCAATGAGTATAAAAAACACGGATAACTTAAGTGGCGGAACTAGGAATAAAGGACCGGGTGCCTAATTTTTCATGAAACGTAGTAATGTACCACTCGAAATAGTAACGAGTACGAAAAATGAGTTCATTTTTCACGTGCTATGACGAACTAGCTATAAGCATGTACTAAGAAGACAAATTCTTCTGAACCGGGTGCATATAAAAAGTACAGGATTATTTACGAAAACTAACAATACAAAGACAAACTTTTATAAAGTAACTTAAGCTGGGGCCTTAGTTGAGCTGACCTCAAACGTGGACGATTAAAGCTCGTCGAGTTATCGGGTCAAACTCAAACCTACCTTATAACTCTCAAGCCGAGCTCGACTTGACTCCATTAGAGCTTTAATTTTTGAGCTTTGAAAAGTACTAATCCAATACTTAAAGATAAAGTAAGCTAACTAGTTGATCTATATAAAAAAAAACGATAGAATCTATATATCATATGATTAAGATCTTCCACACTTAGTTCGTATCATTTATAAACTAAGTGTCAAACTCACTTCAAAAAGTTAGCTTGAAAGAAAAGAGAACACCTAAACATTATAAACCATCGTCCAATCTCATATTTGGCCGATGTAGGATCGTAACATACACGACATGAACATAATATGAAAAGAAAACCCTAGCAAGTAAGAAAAAAACATAGTATACCAGTAACAATGGCAGTGAGACCAGTTCCATCAATTCCTTTAGTAACATCTTCAGCTGTTGAAGAAGCTGCATATCCTGACTTACCAGTAAATATTGATATCCATGGCATCTTTTCTACTTGTTTTTTTGTTTTACTTTGTGTAAATAGTTTATAAAGATAGTTTTAGTTTGTAGTTTGTAGAGATGGTATTATTTTTCAGAATGTGAAAACCAACAACTACTTATATATAAAAAAGTTATAGTAGATCTCAATATGATTAACAATAATTAAAGTCACTAACAATTAAATAATCTCAACATGTTTGTAAATATCTAGAAGAATAAAGTTTTATGCTTTATGCCCGCTAACTATTGTAACAAATATTCAGTCCCTAAACTTTGTAATTCGAAATGTCGTCTAGTAATACTTGGTTTTGTCAACTACATAAGTTATGATTAAGGATTAAAGCTTATGTATTTGGCAATTTAGTATATCTAACTATGGGCTATCTAAATACCTTGATTATGAGATGAAGGCATGTCGAGAATATTTTCATCGGATCAAAAATATATTGTTAATATTAATACGTATTGTTTAATGTTATCAACGTTGTCCCAAATATTGGTTTCGCGCGCACGCAAGATAATTAGTATGCACACATTGAATATCACTCGGCCGTTTGACACAAACGAGCTTCTTTTTATTAGGGTTGAACAATTTAGAACTCTTTTAAAGTACATGTGAACATTTGGCAATAGTTAAAGGGCTAAAAGTGTAACTATAGCACACGTGACGTCGGTGATGGCTGAGAATCAAAGGATATTTTCCTGTCAAACAAGGTTGAAAGTTTTCCTACTTTTAAAAACCTAGTATTTCAATAAACACATGTAAAATAACATCTTTGTTGATGATGGCTCAGAATCTTCTTCTATAGTCATAAAAATAAAAAACTTCAAAAATCTCCTTTGTTGTCGGTAGGTATAATTATTTGACATGGCATGATACATCGCCAATC
Organism: Glebionis coronaria; assembly: GCA_025667525.1. Classification (NCBI taxonomy): domain Eukaryota; kingdom Viridiplantae; phylum Streptophyta; class Magnoliopsida; order Asterales; family Asteraceae; genus Glebionis; species Glebionis coronaria. The sequence continues at coordinate 13,961,067 of CM046874.1, read as the reverse complement.
ATTTCTATGAGACAAAATTTTCAAAACATAAATCACCACCGTGACTAAAAAAGTGTTACTTATATCAACGTCACGTCAACATAACATTGACATTAATACAATTTTTTTTCAATCATTAAACAACTAATTATTTCATTAATTAAATTAAATACACCTTTCAATACTTAAAAAAACACACATTAAATTCAAAAATAAACTCAAACGAAAAAAGCATGCGTGGTGACGACTTCTCTTTTTACGATACTTTTTCAACTTCTCACCAAATATGTTTCATAAGGTTTTTTTGAGACTATATGCGTATATTTGTCCCTTAACTCTTTTTCTTGTCGTTGTTGGGTTTCGCATTGATCCACACACGTTTGTTGCATATTTCTTGTAATTTCATCGGCTAAATAATACCCATTTCGGAATTGAACTCCATTTACCACATACGAAACTACATGGGCTATGTAATATAGTAGGTCGTTGAATAACTACATTATTATCGTTATTCACACATGGTATCTCATAAAACGCATGTCAAATTCACAAATCTTGTGAAGCTACAACTTCAAACATTATAGCAGGGTATTTTTTATCACCCATGCAGTATTGCCCATGCCATGAGACTGGACAATTTTTCAATTCTAAATGCATATAACCAATCCTTACAAGCATTCCTAGAAAATCATGAACGTTGTTATAATTTTTATATATTTTTAGTACGTCTTCCACTGTTGGTTTTCTTAAATACTTTGCAATATACAAATTAATAATGCACATATTAAAGAAAATAAACAATCACGTGCATTATGCTCACTCATTTGTAAATATTCATCAAATGCATCGGCTGTGGTGTTGTATGCCAAATGACTTATGCAGTTGTGCACTTAACTAAATCACTAATACTTGTTCGACCCGTACAATCGAGCCGAGATGTAAAGAAATAAAAAAGTTTTAGTAGATGATCGATCAGATAAGTTACAATGTCAGTGAAAATGTTTAGAAAAATTCTACGGCTCATACGATATCTTCTACAAAAATAGCATAATATATACTTACAATAATCATCAAAATAATCGGCTCATAAGCGTATTTCAGCATCATCATGGTCACGGGATATTAGTGTACGGGTCAATCTTAGTGGTTGAGCTTCTTATTGTAATAACTATTGATGATACTCGAAACATTGCGTCATAAACTAAACGTCGATTTCATCATCTACATAAAAACGGTTTAATTTTACATTAAGACATTGTGAAAGAATGCTTAATGTGTTTTTTGTTTAGACAATATATTGTTTTTGTGAGAAAATAATATAGAGGAATACGTGTATTTATATTGTGGGTTTTATGTTTTTTAAAACAGTTTTTTTAACACTTAGCCGCTAAGAGATGTTTTTTAAAGGGCTTACTATACTAGCCGTTATAGGAGAGGGTAAATGATCATTTTTAGGAAACACCGACATGCGGTGTAGTAACACCGTCCAACACCGAATGCCGCGTTACTTCACCAAATGCTCTAACAATGAATTGACACTAATACATGTACATTGTTGTTCAATTCATGTTAAAATTGTGAAGAAAATGTATTTTAAAAAAGGAATATATAAAATTCGAAAACAAAAGTTGAAAAAATTGTTAAAAATGTTGAAAATGTAACAAAAATGTTTCATCTATTTGGTATCTTTTTCATTTCATGTTTAAACTTTTGGAGGTGCTTTAAAAAAAGGAAATTAGTTACATCTAATAACAACGTATTTTATCATTTATATACTTATTAGACATAAACACAAAACTATCACGATACCCATTAAACTTTTAAGTTTTGGTTCATTATCATACTTTTTTCATTTCATGTTTAAACTTTCAAGTTTTTTTTGTGTACATAGGTTTTCAACTCGACATTGCAAGCCAACTAATCCCATGATGAATACCCTTTTGTATAGGCCAGAGTCGACGGAGGTAATCCGTTGTGGCCACCCCCAAATGTACACACATAGCGAGATTTGAGCTTGACCATTTTTTTAAGAGTTAAGGAACTTACGACTAAGCCAATTGATAGTGGTTAACTTTCCACTGTGTTCCCAAGTTTGACGAGGGAAGAAAAGAAAGGGTATGGAAAGAAGAGGAGAGGAAAGAAGAGGAGAGGAAAGAAGAGGGGAGGATGCATACACTTGAATTTTTTTTGTGTTCCCGAGTTAAGAAGAAAAGAAGAGAAGATGCAACTCTTTCGCGTTCCTGAGTTAATAAGAAGAGAAAAGAAAATCAAACAATTTTACAACTATATCTTCTACACTACCCTTGGACTTGAGAGGGTCTAATCTTACGCTATTGATAATCATCCATTTGCACATTATTTGATAATCATCACATTAGCTATGGTAGACTACGACTACAACAACATTTATAAGCAAGAAACATAGCAGCCACATCTAAGCCTAACATTGACTCGAGTTTCTCGCTACAGTGGCTAAAATAAATGTTACGACAACTACTAATAACCAAAATATACAACAGTACCATAAATCTATAAACTATAACAATGAACAGAGGCATATGAGAACCCTACTACAACATCTATAATCATAACACGCTACAGCAGCAGCAGCCTAACTTATTGTAAAACCTCTGATTTTACCATATTGACTTCGTCAACTGTTGTACTCACTATTTTTGGAATCTATACAATTCCACTTTTATATGACTTATTGATAATCATGTCCTTTTGTCATACTATTATTTCATATTTATTTGTACATTTATATGAACCTTTAGTCTTTATTGACTACGTTGGCAATTGACTGGCCACATGATTGAACAAGGACTCACCACCTCAGTACACACTTTTAATAAACTGTAACATTATTTACTTAATTTTTTAAGTACATGGATTTATATTTATATGTATATATTTACATATATCTCATACTTTGAACAAACACCTAACACTTTAAAACAATGTCTATTATTACACATTGTCATTTATTTACTTTATTCAAGTAAAATAATTATAATGATATACTCATTATATACTTTCACCAAGTTATCTAAAGGTTTAACCAAAATACCTAGAAACTTTACAAATACATACACTATAATACATGGACTATTATTAACTCTCAATACTTGATACAAATCAACAAATTTCTCCCTAATATGCATGTGTAGCCGTGTATATAGGCATGCTTACACATCCATAATAACTTGCTAACTTGCAAGCAATCTCAAACATATACATCCACTATGTACACTATACCTTTACTATGCCTTACACACACCATACTCTTTCTATACTTCACCATACATAATACACTATTAGTGTCATATCTTGTCCCCTTTGACCTTTGCAAAACCCACGGCTAAACACACAAATGGGAAGGGAAAGACTTTGCTAGTTTTGGCATGTGCTTAATATCTTCACATATCTAACATGAATCCACCAAATCTTAAGTATCTTCCCAAGATACAAATGACATAGTACTAGGATACTCTTGGATCTCCTCTTTCCTTGGTTATATCCGAATCCCACAAGGAACACACACACACACAACACTAAACACTTGAACTATCCTCTCATTTCACTCTCCAAAACCCACGGCATATATTACTTTCCTATACCAAAATCCTTCCAAGATCATTTACTACTTCATTTACTAAGGCAATCTATGTCTCTTGTTGAGAATAAATCTATGTATACTTGTTACCCCTGCTAGTTGATTATTCATACCCCTGCTAGAGTAAGTTCCCCCTGCCAAAAAACAAAGGCAGGGGAATTGGTTCCCTTGCTGAAGTCAAAGGCCCTGCCGTCAGAGATAAACTTGGAATAGATTTTTACGCGTTTCTGTTACTACTCTTTAATACTTTCCAAGTTTGTTAGTAGTGATCTTGTACGTGAGTCCTTATGCCTATAAAAGGACTCACTAGGTTAGCATGCAAAGTGTGTCTTTCTTTATTGTCTTTCATTATCATACTTTAAGGTTTTGTAAACCCTAATATCATTTTAGGGTATTCGTATATCATTGATATATTCAAGTTCAACGTTTTCTTCAATCATATTGTTCTTGTGCTAAACATTATATTCTGCATCTTGTTTAGTTACTTTGCGTTGCAAAGTTTCTCTAGTGTTAGATTGAATACTTTCTGTCTATCACAACCCTTAAACAAGCTATTAAGGTTTAAGATCTGAGTTTGGGATCAACAAGTGGTATCCGAGCTTGTTGAGAAATTTTGTCTAAACCAAGAACAAAACCCTCATAACAACCATGTCTTCAGACTCTTCCTCAAACAGCAACAATCACAATAACCTCAAATTACCTATGTTAGATCCTGAAAACTTTGAATTATGGGAATTCATAATCCAACAATACCTCAAAATGGAACACTATGTTCTCTGGGAGATCATAGAGTTTGGTGATCAATTCAACAAAATGGTGGCAGTTGAAGAGGGCAAGGGAGAAGAGAAAGGTGAAAGTTCCAAAGGTAAGGACAAGAAGAAATCTGCTGCTTTTTGTGATAAGGAAATACTGGCCAGAAGGCATGATGTCAGAGCTCACAACTCATTGCTGTTGGCTCTACCTTATAGACATCAACTAAGATTCAGAAAGTATAAAACAGCTAAGGAACTATGGGAAGCCATAGGCACAACCTTTGGAGGAAATGAAGCCACAAAGAAGAAGAAGAAGAAACAAATGCTTGATGATTTTGCTTCTTTCAAAGCCATTGGTGATGAATCAATTGGATCCATTTACAATAGGATTCAAGATATGGTGACCCAGTTGGAATTCTTTGATATTGAAGTGACAAGAGAGCATGTGAATACCAGGTTCCTTAACAGCCTCCAAAAGGAATGGTTTGTCTACAAGGCAATTTGGTAGAATAAGGACGACTTGGATAACAAGAACATTGATGACATATACAATAACCTGAAAGTTTTTGAACCTGTTGTCAATGAAATAAAGTCAAAAGGAACGATTCCCACCAACTCAAGTGGATCTACTGATTCCCCTGCCAACATGGCAATCATATCTCAAAGCAGTGGAATCTCCAAAAGCAGTGGAATCGAAGTAGGCCCTGCTACTTATTCCCCTGCTGCCAGGTCTGGATCATCTTATGATGAAGAAAGGCCTACAACATTCAGTCTTGACACTGCTTGTGCTTTTATAGCATCCCAAGGGCCACAAGGATCTACTGTGTTGTATGAAGATCTAAGTCAAATCAGTAAGCAAGGACTGGAGGAGATGGATATCAAGTGGAACATGGCTCTGCTTAGCATGAGAGCCAACATGTTTTACAAGAAGTATGGAAAGAAGATCTCAATCAATCCCTCTGATATGGTTGGGTTTGACAAAACAAAGGTTGAATGCTACAACTGTGGCAAGAAGGGTCATTTTGCTAGGGAATGCAGAGGACCTAAGACTGGGAACAACTATAGGAAGGAAAACAGAGATGATGATTCTGGTGCTAAATCCATGGTAGCCATGCAGGGGATAGATGGAGCAGGTGGATGGGATTGGAGTGCCATGACAGAGAATGTGGAAAGAAATCAAGCATTGATTGCTAAGGAAAAAGAGGAAGATTTTGCACTTATGGCCATGTCAAGTTCCAGCTCAGACAATGAGGTATACGATGATTCATATTGCACTAAAGCTTGTAGGAAAAATACTAAGTCATTGAATGATCAAATTAGAAAGGTTAAAGCTGACTATATCAATTGTGATAATGATCTTGATAATTATAGACGTGCTTTAGAACAGTTAGAGTCTACCATAAAAGAGTTTAAACAAAGAGAAAGTGATTATAGGGATCACATTGTGATTCTAGAAAGAGATGCTAATGAGAATAATAACTCCATTAAGGAGTTGACTGCTGAACTTGAAATTTTTAAATCTAACAAAAAGATTGATGATGAAACTGTTGAAAAATTTGGGAAGGCTTCAAAAGATTTAACTAAAGCAGTTGAAATTGGTCAATCTCCTAGGGACAAAATAGGGTTTGGGGTTAAAAATGAGCATGAGTTATTTGATCCTATATTTGATGTAGTGAATAAAGGAGATTTGTTGATTGGAAGTTGTTTACTAATTCTGGGGTCTATGAGGTAGTAATGGAGGGAGTGAGTATGTACTTGATCAATCATCGTTATTACCCATTCACTCAGGAGACCTTGAAGAAACTAGCACAGGCTAACTTGATTGTAGATGCTAAAATGCCTGTTGCTTATGATCTGGTAAGGATGATGCATAGTCAGATTTGGCCAGAAAGTTTGTAAGCATCCTCATCAACTAGGATTTATTCAGAAACTTGTCTTTAGGGGAAAGAACAAGTTTAGGGGAGGATTTGTTGGGAATAAATCTATGTATACTTGTTACCCCTGCTAGTTGATTATTCATACCCCCGCTAGAGTAAGTTCCCCTTGCCAAATATTCATGGCTTTAGGTTTTGACAATAGAGAAAGACACACTTTGCATGCTAACATAGTGAGTCCTTTTATAGGCATAAGGACTCACGTACAAGATCACTACTAACAAACTTGGAAAGTATTAAGGAGTAGTAACAGAAACGCATAAAAATCTATTCCAAGTTTATCTCTGACGGCAGGGCCTTTGACTTCAGCAGGGGAACCAATTCCCCTGCCTTTGTTATTTGGTAGGGGGAACTTACTCTAGCAGGGGTATGAATAATCAACTAGCAGGGGTAACAAGTATACATAGATTTATTCCCAACAATCCTCCCCTAAACTTGTGCTTTCCCCTAAAGATAAGTTTCTGAATAAATCCTAGTTGATGAGGATGCTTACAAACTTTCTGGCCAAATCTGACTATGCATCATCCTTACCAGATCATAAGCAACAGGCGTTTTAGCATCTACAATCAAGTTAGCATGTGCTAGTTTCTTCAAGGTCTCCTGAGTGAAGGGGTAATAACGATGATTGATCAAGTACACACTCACTCCCTCCATTACTACCTCATAGACCCAGAATTAGTAAACAGCTTCCAATACAACAAATCTCCTTTATTCACTGCATCAAATATAGGATCACATAACTCATGCTCATACATCCTATGCATGCTCTCCCAGATTACCCAATCCTTCTCCACACCATCCATGGTAGGAGGTTTTGCAGCAAAAGTCTTTTTCAAAATTTTCCACAGATCTTCTAAGTCCTCACTATCCAAAGTTTGAAACATGACATCTAGACTTCGAAATGTCTGTGCTGTATTGTTAGCTCTTGTAAGCTTCCACCAAGTCCTCCCTTTGTGTTCATAAACAGCATACTCTATGATAGCAAACTTCTTTCCAAGTTCACTAGGTGAGATATCATCATTTTCCTACAGAATTAGCTGTTTATCAATTTCTTCATTTGAAGGACGTTGAGACTCCTTAGTAACTGTGCCAACTTTCTCCATTCTCTTGAGTCTTTTGGCTGCTCTTTGTACATTAAGTACAGACTTCTCAATCTCTGGAAAACTTTCACCTGCTTGATGTAATGCCCCTGCTTGTGATGATGCACCTTCTTGGGATGATGCACCTACTTGTGTAGTTTCCAAAGTTGTTCCTTCAGCCTTTCTTTTCTTGGATTCCCTAGCTTTCTGTAACACTTCACTTTGTCTCCTAAGATACTCAGCTTCCTCAAGAGAGTTCATAGTCATCCAATCTTCCACATCATATTCTCTTAAGACTGGTATGACTGCTCTTTTTATAGCTTCAAAACTTATATCTGTGAAGTCCCATCCTTCCACTTCTTATGTCTCTTGAGCAAAACTTTGTAGTGTTCAAGTCTCCCTTTCTCAGAACTCAAATACTTCTCTCTCTGAATTTGATTTGCCCTCCTTTCCAGATATTCAGTTTGATATTTGTAAACAAGGCAAGTCAACTCATACCTGTCTTCCAAATGAGCATTTATTAACTCCTTCTCCCATTGATCTAGAAATTCTCCAACATGAGGCACCCTGTCATCCAACTCTCTATGCATAATTTCAACCTGCTTGAGCATATCTTTAGGCCTCATCTTTTGCATTCTCTGATCCTGCATATCCATCTCCTCTTGTTGTAGCCTGAGAGCTACTTGTGCATCATGTGCTTCTTGAGTCCTTTGCTGTTCAGGAGTTCTATGCTTGTATTTTCTCTTTGGCTGTGTTGATCCCAAACTTAGATCGATTTAGCTTTATATATACGAGATTAGATCAAGTTATACACTTAGAGAAACCTTTGTATATGTATATGATAATCTAAGTGCGTGTTATGCGGAATTAACACTTAAACAAGAACACACAAGATGTAAACAAACTTTCACTTTGATTAATGATAACAAACTTGCTCACAATGAAAGTGTTTTTCGTATAAAAACTTATATTGAACAATAACCTAAAGGTCTTCTTTTATAGACATAAGAAGCCTTGTACAATAATCTACGTATCAACTACTCTAGGTAAAGATAAATATAGAAAATACATTGTTGTTCCTATCTTTACTAGAAGTAATCTAGAACATAATAAACGCGTAGATCATATCCTTCCATCAACGCTTGTCTTCAATGTATCAACGCTTGACTTCTTCTTGTCAACGCTTGATCTGTCAGCGTTTGTTTTCTTCCTATCAACGCTTGTTTTACTCTTGTCAGCGCTCAAGTAGACTGGCTATATTTTATTCCCAACAATCCTCCCCTAAACTTGATATTTACTCTAATAATCAAGTTTCTGAATAAACATTAAGAACTAGGAGGAATCTTACAAACTTTCTCATATTGGTAATAAATATGTCTGATCAAATCTTTGGCCACGCCACTTGAATAATCAATTTCCAGCTGTGTAGTCTTCATCTTCTCCAAGACTTCCTTGGACATGGAATACTGAGCATCTACAAGAAGATACTCAGCAAACTTTGTAGAACTCAAGTAGTATACACCATCAGCTGAATACAATCTCCATTGAAGACCACTGAGGTCATCTTCAAGATCCTTCCAAATAGCAGGATCTTCATCTCTTGGTCCACACATTCTCTTGAATGTTGACCACAGTTTTATTCCATTGACTGAAGTTGGTGCTTCAGTCTCATACTTGGCCTCTAACAACCTCCATAGGTCTACCAAGTCTTCTCTATCAAAACTTGCAAACAAAGATATAAGAGTGGTAAAAGTGTGAACCTCTTTTCCATACCTGCCAATCTTCCAAAACCCACATTCATCTTCTTCATAGCTTATAATAGAGTTTCTAGAATCAAGAGGTAACACTTACACCATATCTGAAGCTTCCAATGGTGAGAGCTTGAGGCTCTTTCTTATAACAGCTTCACTTGGATTCAACCTATCCATATCTTTGGGAAACTCAAGAGGTAATCCCTTCTTCACAGGTCTGGGAACAATCATTGCCTTCTTAATCTCCATTTCCTCTGCAAGTTCTTCTTTTCTTTCACCAGAAAGAAGTCTTAGAGTGTTTTCTTCCTACACTCTAACCCAAATGGGATAAGCTTTGAACTCCAACTCTTCAAATGTCAGTCCAATCAATTTCTTATAAGTCCACCCTGTTCCATGACATCTGAGTAGCATGTAGTACAACTCCCTTCTACCCCTTTTGAAGTTTGATAGAACATTGCTTGCTTTGTGTTTCAGAATGACCTTGCAATCCTTTTGTACTCTGAGAAGAATCTCTAAACCCCATATCTGATCTGAAATAGTCAAATGTGGATTCTCTATACACCTATCTTCCCAAGCATGGTACATCTGAACAACTTCTGGCATGTCAAAATCAACCTGCAATTTCAACTCATTCAACTTCTCTTTTGCCAACTCATCACCATACTCAAGTCTTTCTGGTTGTTCTATGATCATTACACTTGAGTCTGAACTGGCTTCATCACTTCCTTCTTGTTCTTCTGAAGTGACAAAAACAGGTGATTCACCCACCTTCTTTCTTTCTTGTTCTACAATTTGTGCAGCCAACCTTCTATCAAACTCAATCTGTGCTGCATTCTTTGGAACATCTACTTCTACCATAATACCCTTACCCTTATCTAATGGATCCAAAGTGGGTAAGGAAGATGGTAATACCTGTGAAGAAACATCTTTGATGATGGATGATGACTGGAATACATCAACTTCATCTGCAGACCTGTCAACGCTCAATTTTGCTTTGTCAGCGCCCAAGTTACTCATGTCAGCGTTCAAATCTGTCTTGTCAACGCCCAAAGTACCTGTCTCAGAGCCTCTTGTAATTTCCTCCAACATGGCTGTAAATGACAAATTTAAGTTTGTAGGAGAGACTAGAGACGTATCAAAACCTGTCTGTTTCTTCAAACTAGTTAGGGCCTCAGCAACACCCAAAGATTCACCATCATGAGAGCCCTTATCACTCACATTTATCTATTCATCCTCCCATTTGGAAGATTCCTCCATCCCTCTCCTTGTGCTAGCATTTTCCAAAACAACAATCCTCTCCCTAAATTGCTTGAGTTCAAGGCCTTGTGTACTGACAATATGTACCAAGTCTGCATTTTGCTTTTGCAAGCTTATGCTGACAGCCGTCAATTCCATTAAGGTCATTGGTTCTAATCTGCCCTCCTCTAAAATGGGTATTTGACCTCCCAAGTTATATTCATTGGGCATGGATGAGGTCTTAATAATGGTAGGACTGTCTTGGCCAGCTTCTAAGCCAGAACCAATAGTCCCAGCCTCATCCATAGCACCAACCACACTTGTGGTGGTGGTTCTCTCTGCTACATGGCTAGGACCACTAGAGGAGAACACTCCAATAGTCCTTTGGCATTTTTATAACCTATATTGTGTTGGGGGAGAAGATGATGTGGATTGGGTGGATGTGGGTTGGTGAAGGGGTGTTTGGGTCTGTGAAGGATTGGTGTCAACATTTGGATTAGACATGTCAACGCCAACATTTAATGTGTCAGCGTCGAAGAGTTCGTGGTCAAGTTGCATGTGTTGTGGTGAAGGTAAAGGTTCCGGTATTGGGTCAAGTTGGGGTTGTGGGTCTGGTTGAGGTTGTGCTGCTTCAATGACAGCAACCATAGCAGGGGTGAGAGGAAAGTCACGATGTGGGGGTGAGTTCATCTTTGTAAAAATTTCTTTCTTTTGCACAGGGATCTCATAAAAATCCTCATGATCCCTTGTGTAGTAACCTTGGACATCAAAAACCATTTGTAAAAATCTGGGATAAGCTAAAGTCATTTTGTTCCCTTTATTTTTACACATGCCCTCAAAAATCATTTTGGAATAATTAAACTTTTGCCCAGTAGCAATGCACACAATAGCACTTGCAATAGATCTATTGATCTCATTGTGTGCAGTACACTTGGGACTCAAACATTGCAAGAGGACATGTATTAGGTACTTCCAGGCTGGGGGAAACTCCTGTTTATGATATTTGTTTAAAGTTCCCTCATCAGGGAAAGGATAACCCAAAGCCCTTAGTCCTTGTTCTATTTCATCAATGGGGAGGGTGGTTATACCATCGGCATCATCAAGATGCAAAGCTTGGCGAACCAAAGCTTCAGTAACCACCCATGTGCGCCCATGAACAATAGATGATAATGTAGTCACTCTATTAACTGTTGAGGAACTAACATTGTTCCAAAACTGTTTAATATGTGTGACAGGAATGAGTGGTGCATGAGAAAGAGCATACCTAATAGGGGATGCCTTCAAATACGCCACCATTTGTGTGTATTGGGGAAACAGAGTGTCATCAGCGTCCAAATATGCTACCATGTTGTGTTGACTCCTGAATCCTAATTCCAAATCCGATGGTTAAATTTTAGTGCCATTGTTAAAAGCTGTTTGAAAGATTGATAAAGATGAAGTATAGGAGAAAATATTGTTAGACAAGAATGATAGGTACCCTGTTTAAAATAGGAGCCAAAAATATAGGAGAGAAAAATGCATGTGATTGGTCAAAAATTAGGCAACTATTTTCAAAATACAATCATGAAAATATTGAAAAGAAATAAGTTTATCTCATGCATTAAATGAGAGTTATCTGCTCCCAAAATTATGGCCCAAAAATATGTCAAAAAGTAACAACTGGGTAGGTCCCATTGAGTGTCAACGGTCAAAAATAACCCATCAACGCCCAACGGCTATATTCTTGTCAACGTTTGCCAAAGCCATGTCAGCGTCTAATTTGGTCACAACAACACTTGGAAAAATAATTGTCAGCGTCCAAAAATAAAAATTTATAAAAATGAAAAATGACCTTAACAAAGTAATTTATCCTAGAGAAGATAACCTATAAGTTGATAATTATTATAGGGCGGCAAGCACTGTCCAGTTATGCACACTTGCTTATGCAAGATAGACATAACAGTCCTCTAGTGTCCCTTGCTAACCAAAACTCTTAACAACTAAGTTACCTTATAAAATTCCTTGTTACTCCTAGGTAAAACCCATGAGAAAATCATTCCCAAGTCTCCCAACAGACCACAACCAATTCTAGGCCAAAAATGTCTTGGCAGTATGCATAGTATATCAACTTTGCATGCTACAGTGCCTCATGATTTAGTAAAACTAACTCATACTCACCTGTGGAAACAATCTAGAATTGTGATAAGAGTATCATAAGGATACCCAAAAATCCTAAAGGTTCCTAAAACCTCCCCTTCAACTGTGATAAATATGTTGCCAAAAATATGCATGAACATAAAAAATTTATGTCAAGATAGGAATAGAAAATTCCAACCATCATCCATAAATAAAAACATGCGCAAATGCTTCTCCAATGATCCATAACCAACTCTGTATCAAATGATATACTGCTAAAACCACCTGCACATTTAGATTGAAAACCACAAAACTAACATTGTTGCTGACAACGCCCCGATAACACTTGACGGCGTTAAGAAAAGATTTGTCAGCGTTAGACAAATATATTGCTGACAACGTCACAATAACACTTATCAGCGTTAAAGCAACCTTTGCCAGTGTTAGAAAAAATATAGTGGAAAATCTAAATCCTCAAAAAGACCAATAACAATGCATTATCCTGTACATACTTTTACAAAAAGACCCCAAAACACATATTATGTGAGATTGATCATTCCAATACTTGTTACAAAGTATTGAAACCTTCCAGCATCAAAAGGTTTAGTTAGTAAATCTGACACATTTTCTTCTGTGTCAACCCTATCTGGTTGTATTAAACCCTTTTCAAAACAATCTCTTATAAAATGGTGTCTAATTTCTATGTGTTTAGTTTTAGAATGATGTACAGGATTCTTAATAATGCATAAAGTGCTGTTATTGTCAACAAATATCTTGGTATGCATGAAATTATACCCATAGTCCAACAGTTGGTTCTGAATCCATAAGACTTGTCCACAACAAGCAGCTGCTGCTACATATTCTGCTTCAGTTGTAGAATTTGCCACCACTGTTTGTTTCTTGAATTGCCAAGATATCAACCTGCTCCCAAGAAACTGACATCCACCAGTTGTGGATTTTCTATCAAACTTATCACCTCTTTGTTAAGTTTCTTAGTATTTAACCTACAACCTTTACTACAAAAAGCATCATCGTATACCTCATTATCTGATGAAGAGGAGGAGTGTGCCATGAGAGCATATTGAACATGCTCTTCTTCTTCAATTTCAGCAACCAAAGCTTTATCCTCTTCCCCATCCTTAGCCAAATAGCTCCAATCCCATCCCATACCATCAATTTCTTGCACTGCAACCATGGCCTTAGGATCCTGAGCCTTAACAATCTGGCTTGAGGGTTTGCCAGCATCAGATCTCCTTGGAGATCTGCATTCCCTCATGAAGTGTCCCATACGATGACAGTTGTAGCACTCAACTTTGGATTTATCAAATCCAGCAGTGTCCTTTGCATTAAAGGTCATTTTCTTCTTAAACCTTCTATTCCACCTGTTTGATCTTATACTAGCAAGAGCCATGTTCCACTTAATATCCATCTCTTCCAAGTGCTCATTACTTATTTACTCAAGGTCCTCATATGTAATCACTAAACCATTGGGCAAAGAAGCAATATAAGCACATACAGTATCCAGATCCAAACCAGCAGGTTTAACTCTTGGTGAGTCACTTTTGTATGTGTCAGCGTCTGAATATGAGGCGTTGACAGGACATGTTCCAGCGTTGACACATGATGATCCAGTAATTGGATGCATGTAAGAGTCCTTCTGATTAAATTGACCTTCACTATGTGAGAAGAAGGCCATGTTACTGTTGGTAGACTTACTTCCATGCTCCAAGAGAGTTTCATTCTCCAACAGCCTTTGTTTGTTGTTGATATCATAAAAAGTAGAACTTTTGTGAGTGTTATTGGCAAGTATAGATCTTGCCTCAATCTTCCATGCTTCACCAAGGCTTTTAAGAAAAGTGGCATTAATATCAACATCACCAAGTTGTGTCCCCATGAAGGACAGCTTGCTTGTAATGTCAAGTAGTCTGCTTCTAACACTGCTGAGCTTCTCATTGGGTTGAGCTTTGAAAACAGCATACTCATGCATGAGTTGCTTCTTCTTCTCTTCCTTAGTATCATCATTACCACCATATGCAACTTCAAGAGCTGCCCAAAGGTCCTTAGCAGATTCATAACCTCTGTATTTATGCTGGTTCTCTTGTCCCAAAGAGAGTTTCAGAATATTTAGGATTTTCATATCAACCCTTTTCTTTGCTATGTCTTCAGCAAACACAGCTCTACCATCATCAGGCTTTTCTTTCTTATCTGCTTCTGAACATCCAGCCACAGCTGCTCTTCCAGCAATGGCATCAGCAATCTTTTGGGCTTTATTGAATGTGTTTCCATATTCAATAATTTCCCAGAGAGTGTAGTCATAGATCCCCAGATATTGCTCAAAGTTGAATTTCCACAATTCAAAGTTGGTTGCATCAAGCATGGGAATCTTGATGTTTGGTAAAGGTGAGGAGGAGGAGGTTACTTCCGGATTTGACATGATGTTTTTTAGGGTTTTGAGAAAATTAGGGTTTTGGTGATTTTAGGGTTCTTGTGTTCTTTAAGATCAAAAGTTCCTCAGCAAGCTCTGATACCACTTGTTGATCCCAAACTTAGATCGATTTAGCTTTATGTATACAAGATTAGATCAAGTTATACACTTAGAGAAACCTTTGTATATGTGTATGATAATCTAAGTGTTATGCGGAATTAACACTTAAACAAGAACACACAAGATGTAAACAAACTTTCACTTTGATTAATGATAACAAACTTGCTCACAATGAAAGTGTTTTTCATATAAAAACTTATATTGAATAATAACCTAAAGGTTTTCTTTTAGAGACATAAGAAGCCTTGTACAATAATCTACGTATCAACTATTCTAGGTAAAGATAAATATAGAAAATACATTGTTGTTCCTATCTTTACTAGAAGTAATCTAGAACATAATAAACGCGTAGATCATATCCTTCCATCAGTGCTTGTCTTCAATGTATCAACGCTTGACTTCTTCTTGTCAACGCTTGATCTGTCAGTGTTTGTTTTCTTCCTATCAACGCTTGTTTTACTCTTGTCAGCGCTCAAGTAGACTGGCTATATTTTATTCCCAACAGGCTGTTCAATCATGATTCCTTTTCCTTTGTCTTTTGGATCCACTGCTGGTGCTGATTCAACTCTAGTTGCAGGTTCTTTGATAGTAATTCCCTTCTGAGCTGGTTGCTTTCTGTTCTTTCTAACAAAAGTTTGAGTAATAGGTTTAGCAGGGGAACGACTTACAGCAGTGGGATCAGCAACAGTAGGGGAAACTTTTGAAGCAGGGCCTTCTTCTTGATTGCCCATAGGTAGCAATGTTTGAGCAATCTCTTTAGTTGCACTTCCCTTATCACTTCCCTTATCAGCACTTCCTTTCTTAATCCTTTTCTCAGCACTTGCTATTTTTCCTTGTACACCACCAGGATATGAATAGTACTGAGTAGACTCTTCTGTATTGGGAACTTCCTCCCCTTTGGAAGCATCCTCATCTGTGGATATGATAAACCTGGGCTTTCTCCTCCCCTCAAGTGTGGCAAGTCTGGTTTCCAAGTTATTGATAACCAGGCCTTGCTTTTTGACATTTTGTACAAGTTGTGCATTCTGCCTTTTCAGACTCATGCACATTTTCGTCAAGTCCAAAATGGTCATAGGTTTCATGCTGCTCTCAACCCTAGAAGGGGATTTCTCCCCTTTTTGTATATCATGGAGTGAGGGAGAGGACTTACTGATGGTGTCACTATCCTGCTCACCTCTTGAGGATGAGACAGTAGTGGCAGCCAAACCCTCAGTTTGCTCCAAACCCTTGGAGACTCTCCTCTCTGCTACTTGTGAAGGTTCACCAGGCAAGGGAGACCTGGAAAACCTAGATTTAGATCGCCTTTCATGTTGTGGATCAGCAGGGGGTAGAGTACTAGCAGGGTGTAGGTTCTTGGCAGGGGAATCAGAAGGTTTGTGTTTAGCTGTTTTTGTCTTGGCTTCTTCCTGTCTGATTTGTTTCATCATAATGGAGGTGGGTGGAATGGATCTGCCAGAAAATTATGGGGATGGTGCAAGAAGTGTGGTGAATAGTTTGGTAGTGTGCTTGGTTGCTGAAAAGTAGTTTTTGTGCTTGATTGGACCATGTTCACTCATATTCAGCAGAAGTTCTATAAACATTCGGTATATACAAAACTTTGAATTGCATGAAACATTTTTAAACGTTCCTTTAAAAATCATTTAAGAAAAACAATACTTCCTTCCTGTTGCTAAACAAATCAGGGCAGAAGCCATCTCACTACCAAATTCATTGAAAGCAGTGGTTTTTGGTGACAAACATTGCAAAATTGTATGAATCAAATACTTCCAATGTGGGGCAAACTGACCTTTAGCAAACTTACATTTTTGGTCTTTAGAAAGAGTTTACCCTAATTTAACAAGACCCTAAAAGATTTCAGCCTCGGATAGGTTGGTTATCCCATCCTCATCATCAAGAAGTCCCTGATTGAGGCAAGTGTAATCACCTTGGGATGACCATCTACAGTGCTTTGAATTGTGACCTCTCCATTCACGGTTTTGATCATGGATTTAGACCAGAACTGTTGAATGTGTGAGGTGTAAATTCTAGGATTGATGAGAAGGGCCACTCTAAAATACGAGGATTTTAGAAAGGCCACAGCATCAACAAACTCTGCTGGTTCATCATGCAATAACGCGATTTGATTATGATTAGCAGCAATTTTGAGAGACATGATAAAGTTTGAAAATGGTTTGAAGGTTTATAATGGTGAGAGGTAGGTGGGATTTAGTCGAGAGAGAGATGGACCTGCTTGTGAAGGGAATTAAGTTTTTATAGGCGAATTGAAGAGCTGTGATTGGACCAAATTTTCAAATTGCAAAAATATCAAAGATAAATCTTGATAAAAAAGTAATTTATTTGAAATAATAAAGAAAAGATTACCAATCAGCAAAGAAAGCGCCTTAAATATCTTTTAAAAACAATAAAATATTCCAACCAAAATTTGTGCAAGCAGCCCCAACGGCTATGAACAAGGTAACGGTATTGTCGGTCAACGGTCAAACAGGGGAATGATGTTAAAGCAGGGGAAGCAAAAGGTAAAAGTAGGGGAAACTTTCCTAGGGGTATTAGACTAGTCATGGAGAGACCAATGCTAACTAGCTCTGCTCTAATGCACACACTTGTAGACACAAGATAGATACATAGAAACTCAAGAGTCCTCTATTCAGCAAAGGTCTAAGCACAAAAAGTCAACACATAAGTCACCCTGCACCTGGTCAACCCAAGAAAATATGCATACCCTAGTCACCATCCCTACCATTTCCCTTACCTATGGTCAATTAGTCTTGGCAATGTGTACCACACATCTGTACTTGAACAACAAGCTGTTTTGATAGAGAAGTGTAGGTACCCATTACAGTACCTCAAGGTTTCAGAATTCTAACAAGCTTTGCAGCAATCCCTCAACACCCTAAGCCCTTACTCACCAATGGATATGATCTAATATCATATATGAGCATCCTAAGGATATCCTGAGTCCTAAAGGTGTGACCTAACCTCCCTTTAAACATAGAGCATATACCTGATTCACCAAGGAGTAGTATGCACCATATGGAACTCTGCATTGTTAGTCTAAAACCACATATAGCCACTTTTAAAAAGAACAAACCCAGTTTAAAGAGAAAAACTCTCTTAGCAGGGGAATGAACCCCCAGTAGGAGGATCTGTGTTCAAAAGCAGTGGAATGAAAAGTGATGGAAAAATTGACTAACAGTTATACAACAACAGCAATAAAGCAACCCTGAATATACATGACATAATAGACATCAATTTTTAGGGAGTAACCATTCTAATACCTGCAACCAGGTACTAAAACCTCCCCACTTCAAAAGCTTTTGTTAAAAGATCAGAAACATTAAGTTCTGTATCAATTTTCTCAGGGACAATTAGTCCTTTTTCAAAACAATCTCTGATAAAGTGATGTCTTATTTCAATATGTTTAGTCTTGCTATGAAAAACAGGGTTCTTAATAATGCAAATGGTGCTGTTGTTGTCAATAAATATCTTGGTTTTAAGAAAGTTATACCCATAATCAAGCAGTTGATTTTGAACCCAAAGTACTTGACCACAGCATGCAGCAGCTGCTACATACTCAGCTTCAGTTGTTGATGTGGCCATAATAGTCTGCTTCTTACATTGCCAAGATATAAGTCTGCTTCCCAAAAATTGACATCCCCCTGTTGTAGACTTCCTATCATTGTTGTCATCAGCATAGTCACTATCTGAGTAAGATATCAACTCAAATGGTGACTCTTTGGGATACCAAAGTCCTAAGGTTGGATGGCACTTTAGATACCTAAAAATTCTTTTTACATCAAATAAATGACACTCTGTTGGTGCCACCTGGTATCTTGCACATAAGCAGACTGCAAACATGATGTCAGGTCTTGAAGCTGTGAGATACATGAGAGACCCAATCATAGACCTGTAGTTCCTGACATCTATAAGCTTTCCAGGACCATCTCTGCCCCATGGATGATCCTTGTCCGTTGGTGTGGACACCTTCTTTCCTTCAGACATGCCAAACTTCTTTACAATCTCAGCCACATATTTGTCTTGTGAGATAAATATCCCATCTTTCCGCTGCTGAACTTGTAACCCCAAAAAGAAGTTTAGCTCTTCCATGGCACTCATTTGAAATTTATCTTGCATCAACTTTGCAAACTCTTTGCTAAGCATAGAGTTAGTGGATCCAAAGATGATGTCATCAACGTAGACCTGTACTAGCAGAAGATCACCTTATTGTTTCTTAATGAACAGGGTCTGATCAATCTTCCCCCTGCTAAAGCCATTATCTAAGAGATATTTAGAGAGAGTCCCATACCAGGCCCTGGGAGCTTGGTGAAGTCCATACATAGCCTTTTTCACCTTGTAAACCTTGTCTGGATGTTCTGGGTCTTTAAACCCTAGAGGTTGCATAACATAGACTTCTTCATCAATGGTGCCATATAGGAAGGCACTTTTTACATCCATTTGGAAAACAGTGAAGTCCATAAATGAAGCATAAGCAAGAAATAATCTAATGGCTTCTATCCTGGCAACTGGAGCAAATACTTCCTCATAGTCAATTCCTTCTTCCTGTGTATACCCTTGTGCCACCAGTCTTGCTTTGTTCCTGACAACTATCCCCCTTTCATCCTTTTTGTTCCTGAGTACCCACTTTGTCCCAATGGGCCTTGCCCACTTTGGACAATCTACTAGAATCCAAGCCTCTTGAATGTCAAACTGTAAGAGCTCTTCTTGCATGGCTTCAACCCAGCTTGGGTCATTTAAAGCTTGAAAAATCTTCTTTGGATCTTCTTGTGACAAAAATGCAGTAAACAGACAACACTGCATGTTGTCATGATTAAACTTCATGGTGATGTTAGCAATGAAGCTGTGCTCCTTTGCTATATACCTTGTATGTCTAGGGGCTTCAGGATCACCAATGATTTGAGAGATAGGGTGATCCTTATTGATTCTGTAGGTAGGCTGCATGATTACTTCTGTTTCATCTTCTTCCAAATCAGAATTGATGGGGCTATTTTGATTGGGAAAGAAGTCCTCAAAAGAACTTCCAAAAGATATAGCATGACCTAGAGATGGGTACTGATGAGCTGAATGTAGCTCTGAGTAACTTGGACCTCCACTCTTAATTATTCTGCTTCCACTGCTGGATATAATAGGACCATCAGATATGGGGGTAGATGAGGAAATGAGTGAGGATTCTCTTTCTTCATCATTAGTATCATTAGCAGCAGGATCCTTTGTGGCAGGGGAAGCAATTGATCTAGCAGGGGAATCCTGGATTCCACTGCCTTCAGCCATTCCACTGCTTTCAGAAAGTGACTTAGCAGGGGATGAGGTTGGCTGTTCTTTTCCTAGAGAAGGATCAACTTCTTCACCAGCAGCTTCAATAGGAAATAGTGAGGGTACATTCATGTACCTCAGTGGTGACTTCTCTGCACCAGTTGGTTCTTGTATACCTGAAATATTAGTATTCTGCAGTGCAACAGGTGCATAATTCATAGATTTTGAAAGAACCTCTATATCAAAGAACCAATCAGGACATGTTTGAACATCTTCAGGCTTGTCTTCAAGAAAATCCACATGAAGATTTTCTGTGATTTTGCTTGTCTTCTTGTTGAAGACCCTATATCCCTTGCTGTTTAATGAATAACCCACAAAATATCCATCATCTCCCTTTTCACTGAACTTGACTAGATTGTCAATAGTGTTCAAGATGATCACATGACATCCAAAAGGTCGAAAGAAGTCAATTAAAGGAGGTCTTCCATTGAACAGCTGATAAGGGGTCTTGTTGTGTGCCTTAACCACCAAGGCCCTGTTTTGTACATAACAAGCAGTGGATACAGCTTCAACCCAAAAGATAACTGGAAGTTTGGAATCAGACAGCATAGTTCTTGCAGCTTCAATGAGTGTCCTATTCCTTCTTTCTGCAACTCCATTCTTTTGAGGTGTTCTTGCAATGCTGAATTCCCTCTTGATTCCTTTGTTTATGCAGAAAGAATCTAGTTTCTGATTTCTGAACTCACCACCATTATCTGATCTCATGGTCACTACCTTTATGCTTTTTGATAGTTCAATCTGATTGGTGAACCCAATGAGTACATCAGCTGTGTCACTCTTTTCAAATACAAAGAATGGCCATGTGAACCTTGAAAAATCATCAGTAATCACTAGGCAGTACCATTTCTTCTTTATGCTTGCCACATAAGTAGGACCAAAAAGTTCCATATGCAATAGTTCCAATGGCTTCGTAGTGGACATACTTGTTTTTGATTTGCAAGATGCTCTGTGTTGCTTCCCTTTCAGACAGGCAGCACAAGTATGATCATTGACAAAGGACTTGGAAGGAAGACCATGAACCAGATTATATTTCACCAGTTTGTTCATGTTCTTGAAATTAAGATGACCAAGTCTTCTATGCCATTTCTTACACTCATCAACTGAGGCTTTGGCAATGAAACAGGTTTCATTGTCTTGAAGAGAGATGTCTTTGAGGTCAATTGTGTACATGTTCTTTTGTCTTGGTGTTCTGAGTACAATAGGAGTGTCTAGTGGTAAGACAAACTCCTTTCCTAACACGAGGCATTCAGTGTCAGTAAACAAGACAAAATTCTTGTTATCAGTCATCTGTGACACACTGAAGAGATTGTACTTGAGTTCTTTCACCAAGTAGACATTATCAAAGGTCATCCCATTAGTGACAATAGTTCCTTTTCCTGTTATTGTTCCATGCCCATCTCCAAAAGAAACACCATCATTGTCATGCAGGGGCACAAAGTTAGACAGATAAGATTTTTTTCCAGTCATGCTTCTTGAGCATCCACTATCCCAATATGCTCTATCATCATTTGTCTTCTTTGTCACCTGCAAAAAGAAAAACCAAATTAGTTTTTCTTGGGGACCCAAGCCATTACAGACTTGGATCTACCTCGTGTATCAATGTAGGATAGCTTATCAAAAAATAGAGATACACCATTAGACTGAGCACCCCTTTTGGGTACCCAAACCCAACGAGCTGAGGCTTTCACAACTTTTCCCCATCTACCCATGTTCCTAGAAGGCAAAACTTTGCTAGTAGGGGATAACCCAGTTTTAGCAGGGAATCCCTATGCTTAGCAGAGGGAACCCATCTTTTGTTTTGGCCTCTATTGATATGTTGGTGAGGTCTAGGGACAGATATATATGCATTATGAGGTGTTGGGTTGGTCATGGAAGTTCTGGGCTTGGCATGGACATCATTCACCTTTCTAAGAGCAGGAACAACATATTTGTCAGTGACCGTGTTTCTCAAGGCAGGGGCAACATACTTGGCAGGGGAAAAGGATTTTGCCCCTGCATTTAGAAGAATGGCTTTAGGTTGCATATCCTTTAAAGGATTTGCAGCCACAACTTCCATTGGTGCCTTACATTCTTGATAAGTGTGATCAAAACTGCCACATGTGAAGCAGGGCTTTGTGTTTATCACAAAGTCTTCTCCTAATTGATGAGACTTTTGGTCATTCCAATTTCTTTGATTACCTCTGACAGGCCTGTACATACCAGCATATTTAATGGTGGACTTAGGGGACTGTGATCTGGTTTTAGATTTGGGTGAACTACTCTTAGAACTAGACTCACTACCAAAAAGTCCTCCTCTTGAAAATAGAACAGGGTTATCAATTTTACATTGTTTTAAAGCAATCTGTTCCTTTTCAAAGTCTCTAATAATACTAGTTTTCACTAGTGGCTCTTCAGTATCAAGACAATTAGGTATGTAAGCACTCAAGTCAAACTCAATATCATCCTGTTTTTGAAAACAAGGGAGACCAGTCCAAGACAAGTCTTTTCTAGGAAAAGGTGCATGAATATTGGCAGGAGGTGGTGGTATGGTAGCATGCTCATTTTTAACCCCAAACCCTGTTTTGTCCCTAGGAGATTGACCAATTTCAACTGCTTTAGTTAAATCTTTTGAAGCCTTTCCATATTTTTCTACAGTTTCATCATCAATCTTTTTGTTAGATTTAAAATTTTCAAGTTCAGCAGTCAACTCCTTAATGGAGTTATTATTCTCCTTAGCATCTCTTTCTAGAATCATAATGTGATCCCTATAATCACTTTCTCTTTGTTTAAACTCTCTTATGGTAGACTCTAACTGTTCTAAAGCACGTCTATAATTATCAAGATCATTATCACAATTGATATAGTCAGCTTTAACCTTTCAGATTTGATCATTCAATGACTCAGTATTTTTCCTACAAGCTTTAGTGCAATATGAATCATCGTATACCTCATTGTCTGAGCTGGAACTTGACATGGCCATAAGTGCAAAATCTTCCTCTTTTTCCTCAGCAATCAATGCTTGATTTCTTTCCACATTCTCTGTCATGGCACTCCAATCCCATCCACCTGCTCCATCTATCCCCTGCATGGCTACCATGGCTTTAGCACCAGAATCATCATCTCTGTTTTCCTTCCTATAGCTGTTCCCAGTCTTAGGTCCTCTGCATTCCCTAACAAAATTACCCTTCTTGCCACAGTTGTAGCATTCAACCTTTGTTTGTCAAACCCAGCCACATCAGAGGGATTGATTGAGATCTTCTTTCTATACTTCTTGTAAAACCTGTTGGCTCTCATGCTAAGCAGAGCCATGTTCCACTTGATATCCATCTCCTCCAGTCCTTGCTTACTGATTTGACTTAGATCTTAATGCAACACAGTAGATCCTTGTGGACCTTGGGATGTTATAAAAGCACAAGCAGTGTCAAGACTGAATGTTGCAGGCCTTTCTTCATCATAAGATGATCCAGACCTGGTAGCAGGGGAATAAGTAGCAGGGCCTACTTCGATTCCACTGCTTTTGGAAATTCCACTGCTTTGAGATATGAATGCCATGTTGGCAGGGGAATCAGTAGATCCACTTGAGTTGGTGGGAATCGTTCCTTTTGACTTCATTTCATTGACAACAGGTTCAAAAACTTTCAGGTTATTGTATATGTCATCAATGTTCTTGTTATCCAAGTCGTCCTTATTCTGCCAAATTGCCTTGTAGACAAACCATTCCTTCTGGAGGTTGTTAAGGAACCTGGTATTCACCTGCTCTCTTGTCACTTCAATATCAAAGAATTCCAACTGGGCCACCATATCTTGAAGCCTATTATAAATGGCCCCAATTGATTCATCACCAATGGCTTTGAAAGAAGCAAAATCATCAAGCATTTGATTCTTTTTCTTCTTCTTTGTGGCTTCATTTCCTCCAAAGGTTGTGCCTATGACTTCCCATAGTTCCTTAGCTGTTTTGTACTTTTTGAATCTTAGTTGATGTCTATCAGGTAGAGCCAATAGCAATGAGCTGTGAGCTCTGACATCATGCCTTCTGGCCAGTATTTCCTTATCACAAAGAGCAGCAGATTTCTTCTTGTCCTTACCTCTGGAACTTTCACCTTTCTCTTCTTCCTTGCCCTCTTCAACTGCCACCATTTTGTTGAATTGATCACCAAACTCTATCATCTCCCAGAGAACATAGTGTTCCATTTTGAGGTATTGTTGGATTCTGAATTCCCATAATTCAATGTTTTTAGGATCCAACATAGGTAATTTGAGGTTATTGTGATTGTTGCCGTTTGAGGAAGAGTCTGAAGACATGGTTGTTATGAGGTTTTTGTTCTTGGTTTAGACAAAGTTTCTCAACAAGCTCTGATACCACTTGTTGATCCCAAACTCAGATCTTAAACCTTAATAGCTTGTTTAAGGGTTGTGATAGACAGAAAGTATTCGATCTAACACTAGAGAAACTTTGCAAAGCAAAGTAACTAAACAAGATGTGGAATATAATGTTTAGCACAAGAACAATATGATTGAAGCAAACGTTGAACTTGAATATATAAAGGATATGCAACCTAAAGCCATTCTTCTAAATGCAGGGGCAAAATCCTTTTCCCCTGCCAAGTATGTTGCCCCTGCCTTGAGAAACAGGGTCTCACTGGAAAATATGTTGTTCCTACTCTTAGAAAGGTGAATGATGTCCATGCCAATCCCAGCACTTACATGACCAACCCAACACCTCATAATGCATATAGATCTGTCCCTAGACCTCACCAACATATCAATAGAGGCCAAAACAAAATATGGGTTCCCTCTGCTAAGCATAGGGATTCCCCTGCTAAAACTGGGTTATCCCCTGCTAGCAAAGTTTTGCTTTCTCAGAACATGGGTAGATGGGGAAAAGCTGTGAAAGCCTCAGGTCGTTGGGTTTGGGTACCCAAAAGGGGTGCTCAGTCTAATGGTGTATCTCTAGTTTTTTATAAGCTATCCTACATTGATACACGAGGTAGATCTATGTCTTTAATAGCTTGGGTCCCCAAGAAAAACTAATTTGGTTTTCTTTTTGCAGGTGACAAAGAAGACAAAGGATGATAGAGCATATTGGGATAGTGGATGCTCAAGAAGCATGACTGGACAAAAATCTTATCTGTCTAACTTTGTGCCCCTGCATGACAAGATGGTGTTTCTTTTGGAGATGGGCATGGACCAATAACAGGAAAAGGAACTATTGTCACCAATGGGATGACCTTTGATAATGTCTACTTGGTGAAAGAACTCATGTACAATCTCTTCAGTGTGTCACAGATGACTGATAACAAGAATTTTGTCTTGTTTACTGACACTGAATGTCTGGTGTTAGGAAAGGAGTTTGTCTTACCACCAGACACTCCTATTGTACACAGAACACCAAGACAAAAGAACATGTACACAATTGATCTCAAAGACATCTCTCTTCAAGACAATGAAACCTGTTTCATTTCCAAAGCCTCAGTTGATGAGTGTAAGAAATGGCATAGAAGACTTGGTTATCTTAATTTTAAGAACATGAACAAACTGGTGAAATATAATCTGGTTCATGGTCTTCCTTCTAAGTCCTTTGTCAATGATCATACTTGTGCTGCCTGTCTGAAAGGGAAGCAATACAGAGCATCTTGCAAATCAAAAACAAGTATGTCCACTACCAAGCCATTGGAACTACTGCATATGGATCTTTTTGGTCCTACTTCTGTGGCAAGCATAAAGAAGAAATGGTACTGCCTAGTTATTAATGATGATTTTTCAAGGTTCACATGGACATTCTTTCTATTTGAAAAGAGTGACACAGCTGATGTACTCATTGGGTTCATCAATCAGATTGAACTATCAAAAAGCATGAAGGTAGTGACCATGAGATCAGATAATGGTGGTGAGTTCAGAAATCAGAAACTGGATTCTTTTTGCATAAACAAAGGAATCAAGAGGGAATTCAGCATTGCAAGAACACCTCAACAGAATGGAGTTGCAGAAAGAAGGAATAGGACACTCATTGAAGCTGCAAGAACTATGCTGTCTGATTCCAAACTTCTAGTTATCTTTTGGGCTGAAGCTGTATCCACTGCTTGTTATGTACAAAACAGGGCCTTGGTGGTTAAGGCACACAACAAGACCCCTTATCAGCTGTTCAATGGAAGACCTCCTTTAATTGACTTCTTTCGACCTTTTGGATGTCATGTGATCATCTTGAACACTATTGACAATCTAGGCAAGTTCAGTGAAAAGGGAGATGATGGATATTTTGTGGGTTATTCATTAAACAGCAAGGGATATAGGGTCTTCAACAAGAAGACAAGCAAAATCACAGAAAATCTTCATGTGGATTTTCTTGAAGACAAGCATGAAGATGTTCAAACAGGTCCTGATTGGTTCGTTGATATAGAGGTTCTTTCAAAATCTATGAATTATGCACCTGTTGCATTGCAGAATACTAACATTTCAGGTACACAAGAACCAACTGGTGCAGAGAAGTCACCACTGAGGTACATGAATGTACCCTCACTATTTCCTATTGAAGCTGCTGGTGAAGAAGATGATCCTTCTCTAGGAAAAGAACAGCCAACCTCATCCCCTGCTATGTCACTTTCTGAAAGCAGCGGAATGGCTGAAGGCAGTGGAATCCAGGATTCCCCTGCTAGATCAATTGCTTCCCCTGCCACAAAGGATCCTGCTGCTAATGATACTAATGATGAAGAAAGAGAATCCCCACTCATTTCCTCACCTACACCCATATCTGATGGTCCTATTTATATCCAGCAGTGGAAGCAGAATAATTAAGAGTAGAGGTCCAAGTTACTTAGAGCTACATTCAGCTCATCAGCACCCATCTCTAGGTCATGTTGTATCTTTTGGAAGTTCTTTTGAGGAGTTCTTTCCCAATCAAAATAGCCTCATCAATTCGGATTTAGAAAAAGATGAAACAGAAGTAATCATGCAGCCTACCTACAGAATCAATAAGGATCACCCTATCTCTCAAATCATTGGTGATCCTGAAGCCCCTAGACATACAAGGTATACAGCAAAGGAGCACAACTTCATTGCTAACATCACCATGAAGTTTAATCATGACAACATGCAGTGTTGTCTGTTTACTGCATTTTTGTCACAAGAAGAGCCAAAGAAGATTTTTCAGGCTTTAAATGACCTAAGCTGGGTTGAAGCCATGCAAGAAGAGCTCTTACAGTTTGACATTCAAGAGGTTTGGATTCTAGTAGATTGTCCAAAATGGGCAAGGCCCATTGGGACAAAGTGGGTACTCAGGAACAAAAAGGATGAAAGAAGGATAGTTGTCAGGAACAAAGCAAGATTGGTGGCACAAGGGTATACACAGGAAGAAGGATTTGACTATGAGGAAGTATTTGCTCCAGTTGCCAGGATAGAAGCCATTAGATTATTTCTTGCTTATGCTTCATTTATAGACTTCACTGTTTTCCAAATGGATGTAAAAAGTGCCTTCCTATATGGCACCATTGATGAAGAAGTCTATGTTATGCAACCTCCAGGGTTTGAAGACCCAGAACATCCAGACAAGGTTTACAAGGTGAAAAAGGCTATGTATGGACTTCACCAAGCTCCCAGGGCTTGATATGGGACTCTCTCTAAATATCTCTTAGATAATGGCTTTAGCAGGGGGAAGATTGATCAGACCATGTTCATTAAGAAACAAAAAGGTGATCTTCTGCTAGTACAGGTCTACGTTGATGACATCATCTTTTGATCCACTAACTCTATGCTTAGCAAAGAGTTTGCAAAGTTGATGCAAGATAAATTTCAAATGAGTGCCATGGGAGAGCTAAACTTCTTTTTGGGGTTACAAGTTTAGCAGCGGAAAGATGGGATATTTATCTCACAAGACAAATATGTGGCTGAGATTGTAAAGAAGTTTGGCATGTCTGAAGGAAAGAAGGTGTCCACACCAATGGACAAGGATAATCCATGGGGCAGAGATGGTCCTAGAAAGCTTATAGATGTCAGGAACTACAGGTCTATGATTGGGTCTCTCATGTATCTCACAACTTTAAGACCTGACATCATGTTTGCAGTCTGCTTATGTGCAAGATACCAGGTGGCACCAACAGAGTGTCATTTATTTGCTGTAAAAAGAATTTTTAGGTATCTAATGTGCCATCCAACCTTAGGACTTTGGTATCCTAAAGAGTCACCATTTGAGTTGATATCTTACTCAGATAGTGACTATGCTGGTGACAACAATGATAGGAAGTCTACAACAGGGGGATGCCAATTTTTGGGAAGCAGACTTATATCTTGGCAATGTAAGAAGCAGACTATTATGGCCACATCAACAACTAAAGTTGAGTATGTAGCAGCTGTTGCATGCTGTGGTCAAGTACTTTGGGTTCAACATCAACTGCTTGATTATGGGTATAACTTTCTTAAAACCAAGATATTTATTGACAACAACAACACCATTTGCATTATTAAGAACCCTGTTTTTCATAGCAAGACTAAACATATTGAAATAAGACATCACTTTATCAGAGATTGTTTTGAAAAAGGACTAATTGTCCCTGAGAAAATTGATACAGAACTTAATGTTTCTGATCTTTAAACAAAAGCTTTTGAAGTGGGGAGGTTTCAGTACCTGGTTGCATGTATTAGAATGGTTACACCCTAAAAATTGATGTCTATTATGTCATGTATATTCAGGGTTGCTTTATTACTGTTGTTGTATAACTGTTAGTCAATTATTCCATCACTTTTCATTCCATTGCTTTTGAATACAGATCCCCCTACTGGGGGTTCATTCCCCTTCTAAGAGAGTTTTTCTCTTTAAACTGGGTTTGTTCTTTTTAAAAGTGGTTATATGTGGTTTTAGACTAACAATGCAGAGTTCCATATGGTGCATACTACTCCTTGGTGAATCAGGTATATGCTCTATGTTTAAGGGGAGGTTAGGTCACACCTTTAGGACTCAGGGTATCCTTAGGATGCTCATATATGATCTTAGATCATATCCATTGGTGAGTAAGGGGGTGATGAGGGCTTGCTGCAAAGCTTGTCAGAATTCTGAAACCTTGAGGCACTGTAATGGGTACCTGCACTTCTCTATCAAAACAGCTTGTTGTTCAAGTACAAATGTGTGGTACACATTGCCAAGACTAACTGACCATAGGTAAGGTAAATAGTAGGGATGGTGACTAGGGTATGCATATTTTCTTGGGTTGAACAGGTGCAGGGTGACTTATGTGTTGACTTTTTGTACTTAGACCTTTGCTGAATAGAGGACTCTTGAGTTTCTATGTATCTATCTTGTGTCTACAAGTGTGTGCATTAGAGCAGAGCTAGTTAGCATTGGTCTCTCCATGACTAGTCTAATACCCCTAGGAAAGTTTCCCCTGCTTTTACCTTTTGCTTCCCCTGCTTTAACATCATTCCCCTGTTTGACCATTGACCGACAATACCGTTACCCTGTTCATAGCCGTTGGGCCTGCTTGCACAAATTTTGGTTAGGGAATAGTTTATTGTTTTTAAAAGATATTTAAGGCGCTTTCTTCGTTGATTGGTAATCTAAGAAAGGTTCGTGTAACACAACTTGGGAGTTCTATTACTTAAGATGGTGTCCAGCTCCAGACTATATTTAGTCAGTAGCTTTTTCTTTATTATTTCAAATAAATTACTTTTTTATCAAGATTTATCTTTGATATTTTTGCAATTTGAAAATTTGGTCCAATCACAGCTCTTCAATTCGCTTATAAAAATAATTCCCTTCACAAGCAGGTCCATCTCTCTCTCTCGACTAAATCCCACCTACCTCTCACCATTATAAACCTTCAAACCATTTTCAAACTTTATCATGTCTCTCAAAATTGCTGCTAATCATAATCAAATCGCGTTATTGCATGATGAACCAGTAGAGTTTGTTGATGCTGTGGCCTTTCTAAAATCCTCGTATTTTAGAGTGGCCCTTCTCATCAATCCTAGCATTTACACCTCACACATTCAACATTTCTGGTCTAAATCCATGACCAAAACAGTGAATGGAGAGGTCACAATTCAAAGCACTGTAGATGGTCATCCAAAGGTGATTACACTTGCCTCAATCAGGGACAATCTTCTTCTTGATGATGAGGATGGGATAACCAACCTATCTGAGGCTGAAATCTTTGAGGGTCTTGTTAAATTGGGGTACACTCTTTCTAAAGACCAAAAATGTAAGTTTGCTAAAGGTCAGTTTGCCCCACATTGGAAGTATTTGATTCATACAATTTTGCAATGTTTGTCACCAAAAACCACTGCTTTCAATGAATTTGGTAGTGAGATGGCTTATGCCCTGATTTGTTTAGCAACAGGGAGGAAGTATTGTTTTTCTCAAATGATTTTCAAAGGAATGGTTAAAAAT
Organism: Glebionis coronaria; assembly: GCA_025667525.1. Lineage (NCBI taxonomy): Eukaryota > Viridiplantae > Streptophyta > Magnoliopsida > Asterales > Asteraceae > Glebionis > Glebionis coronaria. The sequence goes on along the minus strand of CM046874.1, from coordinate 13,930,378 downwards.
GTTTCAAGCAATTCAAAGTTTTGTATGTACCCAAGGTTTATAGAACTTCGGCTGAATATGAGTGAACATGGTCCAATCAAGCACAAAAACTACTTTTCAGCAACCAAGCACACCACCAAACTATTCACCACACTTCTTGCACCATCCCCACAATTTTCTGGCAGATCCATTCCACTCACCTCCATTATAATGAAACAAATCAGACAGGAAGAAGCCAAGACAAAAACAGCTAAACACAAACCTTCTGATTCCCCTGCCAAGAACCTACACCCTGCTAGTACTCTACCCCCTGTTGACCCAAAACATGAAAGGCGATCTAAATCCAGGTTTGCCATGTCTCCCTTGCCTGGTGAACCTTCACAAGTAGCAGAGTGGAGAGTCTCCAAGGGTTTGGAGCAAACTGAGGGTTTGGCTGCCACTACTGTCTCATCCTCAAGGGGTGAGCAGGATAATGACACCATCAGAAAGTCCTCTCCCTCACTCCATGATATCCAAAAAGGGGAGAAATCCCCTTCTAAGGTTGAGAGCAGCATGAAACCTATGACCATTTTAGAATTGACGAAAATGTGCATGAGTCTAAAAAGGCAGAATGCACAACTTGTACAAAATGTCAAAAAGCAAGGCCTGGTTATCAATAACTTGGAAACTAGACTTGCCACACTTGAGGGGAGGAGAAAGCCCAGGCTTATCATATCCACAGATGAGGATGCTTCCAAAGGGGAGGAAGTTCCCAATACAGAAGAGTCTACTCAATACTATTCGTATCCTAGTGGTTTACAAGGAAAAATAGCAAGTGTTGAGAAAAGGATTGAGAAAGGAAGTGCTGATAAGGGAAGTGATAAGGGAAGTGCAACTAAAGAGATTGCTCAGACATTGCTAACTATGGGCAATCAAGAAGAAGCCCCTGCTTCAAAAGTTTCCCCTGCTGTTGCTGATCCCACTGCTGTAAGTCGTTCCCCTGCTAAGCCTATTACTCAAACTTTTGTTAGAAAGAACAGAAAGAAACCAGATCAGAAGGGAATTACTATCAAAGAACCTGCATCTAGAGTTGAATCAGCACCAGCAGTGGATCCAAAAGACAAAGGAAAAGGAATCATGATTGAACAGCCAAAGAGAAAATACAAGCATAGAACTCCTGAACAGCAAAGGGCTCAAGAAGCACATGATGCACAAGTAGCTCTCAGGCTACAACAAGAGGAGATGGATATGCAGGATCAGAGAATGCAAAAGATGAGGCCTAAAGATATGCTCAAGCAGGTTGAAATTATGCATAGAGAGTTGGATGACAGGGTGCCTCATGTTGGAGAATTTCTAGATCAATGGGAGAAGGAGTTAATAAATGCTCCTTTGGAAGACAGGTATGAGTTGACTTGCCTTGTTTACAAATATCAAACTGAATATCTGGAAAGGAGGGCAAATCAAATTCAGAGAGAGAAGTATTTGAGTTCTGAGAAAGGGAGACTTGAACACTACAAAGTTTTGCTCAAGAGACATAAGAAGTGGAAGGATGGGGACTTCACAGATATGAGTTTTGAAGCTATAAGAATAGCAGTCAGACCAGTCTTTAGAGAATATGATGTGGAAGATTGGATGACTATGAACTCTCCTAAGGAAGCTGAGTATCTTAGGAGACAAAGTGAAGTGTTACAGAAAGCTAGGGAATCCAAGAAAAGAAAGGTTTAAGGAACAACTTTGGAAACTACACAAGCAGGTGCATCATCCCAAGCAGGTGCATCATCACAAGCAGGGGCATTACATCAAGCAGGTGAAAGTTTTCTAGAGATTGAGAAGTCTGTACTTAATGTACAAAGAGCAGCCAAAAGACTCAAGAGAACGGAGAAAGTTGGCACAGTTACTAAGGAGTCTCAACCTCCTTCAAATGAAGAAATTGATAAACAGCTAATTCTGCAGGAAAATGATGATATCTCACCTAGTGAACTTGGAAAGAAGATTGCTATCATAGAGTATGATGTTTATGAACACAAAGGGAGGACTTGGTGGAAGCTTACAAGAGCAGACAATACAGCACAAACATTTCTAAGTCTAGATGTCATGTTTCAAACTTTGGATAGTGAGGACTTAGAAGATCTGTTTAAAATTATGAAAAAGACTTTTGCTGCAAAACCTCCTACCATGGATGGTGTGGAGAAGGATTGGGTAATCTGGGAGAGCATGCATAGGATGTATGAGCATGAGTTATTTGATCCTATATTTGATGCAGTGAATAAAGGAGATTTGTTGTATTGGAAGCTGTTTACTAATTCTGTGGTCTATGAGGTAGTAATGGAGGGAGTGAGTGTGTACTTGATCAATCATCGTTATTACCCCTTCACTCAGGAGACCTTGAAGAAACTAGCACAAGCTAACTTGATTGTAGATGCTAAAACGCCTGTTGCTTATGATCTGGTAAGGATGATGCATAGTCAGATTTGGCCAGAAAGTTTGTAAGCATCCTCATCAACTAGGATTTATTCAGAAACTTGTCTTTAGGGGAAAGCACAAGTTTAGGGGAGGATTGTTGGGAATAAATCTATGTATACTTGTTACCCCTGCTAGTTGATTATTCATACCCCTACTAGAGTAAGTTCCCCCTGCCAAATAACAAAGGCAGGGGAATTGGTTCCCCTGCTGAAGTCAAAGGCCCTGCCGTCAAAGATAAACTTGGAATAGATTTTTACGCGTTTCTGTTACTACTCCTTAATACTTTCCAAGTTTGTTAGTAGTGATCTTGTACGTGAGTCCTTATGCCTATAAAAGGACTCACTAGGTTAGCATGCAAAGTGTGTCTTTCTCTATTGTCTTTCATTATCATACTTTAAGGTTTTGTAAACCATAATACCATTTTAGGGTATTCGTATATCATTGATATATTAAAGTTCAACGTTTGCTTCAATCATATTGTTCTTGTGCTAAACATTATATTCCGCATCTTGTTTAGTTACTTTGCTTTGCAAAGTTTCTCTAGTATTAGATTGAATAGTTTCTGTCTATCACAACCCTTAAACATGCTACCATACCACCACCTCCTGCCAATATTCATGCACCTTTTCCTAGAAAAGACCTGTCTTGGACTGGTCTCCCTTGTTTTCAAAAACAGGATGATATTGAGTTTGACTTGAGTGCTTACATACCTAATAGTCTTGATACTGAAGAGCCACTAGTGAAAACTAGTATTATTAGAGACTTTGAAAAGGAACAGTTTTCTTTAAAACAATGGAAAATTGATAACCCTGTTCTATTTTCAAGAGGAGGACTTTTTGGTAGTGAGTCTAGTTCTAAGAGTAGTTCACCCAAATCTAAAACCAGATCACAGTCCCCTAAGTCCACCATTAAATATGATGGTATGTACAGGCCTGTCAGAGGTAATCAAAGAAATTGGAATGACCAAAAGTCTCATCAATTAGGAGAAGACTTTGTGATAAACACAAAGGCCTGCTTCACATGTGGCAGTTTTGATCACACTTATCAAGAATGAAAGGCACCAATGGAAGTTGTGGCTGCAAATCCTTTGAGGATATGCAACCTAAAGCCATTCCCTCTAAATGCAGGGGCAAAATCCTTTTCCCCTGCCAAGTATGTTGCCCCTGCCTTGAGAAACAAGGTCATTGACAAATATGTTGTTCCTGCTCTTAGAAAGGTGAATGATGTCCATGCCAAGCCCAGCACTTCCATGACCAACCCAACACCTCATAATGCATATAGATCTGTCCCTAGACCTCACCAACATATCAATAGAGGTCAAAACAAAAGATGGGTTCCCTCTGCTAAGCATAGGGATTCCCCTGCTAAAACTGGGTTATCCCCTGCTAGCAAAGTTTTGCCTTCTAGGAATACGGGTAGATGGGGAAAAGTTGTGAAAGCCTCAGCTCGTTAGGTTTGGGTACCCATAAGGGGTGCTCAGTCTAATGGTGTATCTCTAGTTTTTGATAAGCTATCCTACATTGATACACGAGGTAGATCCAAGTCTGTAATGGCTTGGGTCCCCAAGAAAAACTAATTTGGTTTTCTTTTTGCAGGTGACAAAGAAGACAAAGGATGATAGAGCATATTGGGATAGTGGATGCTCAAGAAGCATGACTGGACAAAAATCTTATCTGTCTAACTTTGTGCCCCTGCATGACAATGATGGTGTTTCTTTTGGAGATGGGCATGGAACAATAACAGGAAAAGGAACTATTGTCACCAATGGGATGACCTTTGATAATGTCTACTTGGTGAAAGAACTCAAGTACAATCTCTTCAGTGTGTCACAAATGATTGATAACAAGAATTTTGTCTTGTTTACTGACACTGAATGCCTGGTGTTAGGAAAGGAGTTTGTCTTACCACCAGACACTCCTATTGTACTCAGAACACCAAGACAAAAGAACATGTACACAATTGATCTCAAAGACATCTCTCTTCAAGACAATGAAACCTGTTTCATTGCCAAAGCCTCAATTGATGAGTGTAAGAAATGGCATAGAAGACTTGGTCATCTTAATTTCAAGAACATGAACAAACTGGTGAAATATAATCTGGTTCATGGTCTTCCTTCCAAGTCCTTTGTCAATGATCATACTTGTGCTGCCTGTCTGAAAGGGAAGCAACACAGAGCATCTTGCAAATCAAAAACAAGTATGTCCACTACCAAGCCATTGGAACTACTGCATATGGATCTTTTTGGTCCTACTTCTGTGGCAAGCATAAAGAAGAAATGGTATTGCCTAGTGATTACTAATGATTTTTCAAGGTTCACATGGACATTCTTTCTATTTGAAAAGAGTGACACAGCTGATGTACTCATTGGGTTCATCAATCAGATTGAACTATCAAAAAGCATGAAGGTAGTGACCATGAGATCAGATAATGGTGGTGAGTTCAGAAATCAGAAACTGGATTCTTTCTGCATAAACAAAGGAATCAAGAGGGAATTCAGCATTGCAAGAACACCTCAACAGAATGGAGTTGTAGAAAGAAGGAATAGGACACTCATTGAAGCTGCAAGAAATATGCTGTCTGATTCCAAACTTCCAGTTATCTTTTGGGCTGAAGCTGTATCCACTACTTGTTATGTACAAAACAGGGCCTTGGTGGTTAAGGCACACAACAAGACCCCTTATCAGCTGTTCAATGGAAGACCTCCTTTAATTGACTTCTTTCGACCTTTTGGATGTCATGTGATCATCTTGAACACTATTGACAATCTAGGCAAGTTCAGTGAAAAGGGAGATGATGGATATTTTGTGGGTTATTCATTAAACAGCAAGGGATATAGGGTCTTCAACAAGAAGACAAGCAAAATCATAGAAAATCTTCATGTGGATTTTCTTGAAGACAAGCCTGAAGATGTTCAAACAGGTCCTGATTGGTTCTTTGATATAGAGGTTCTTTCAAAATATATGAATTATGCACCTGTTGCATTGCAGAATACTAACATTTCAGGTACACAAGAACCAACTGGTGTAGAGAAGTCACCACTGAGGTACATGAATGTACCCTCATTATTTCCTATTGAAGCTGCTGGTGAAGAAGATGATCCTTCTCTAGGAAAAGAACAGCCTACCTCATCCCCTGCTATGTCACTTTCTGAAAGCAGCGGAATGGCTGAAGGCAGTGGAATCCAGGATTCCTCTGCTAGATCAATTGCTTCCCCTGCCACAAAGGATCCTGCTGCTAATGATACTAATGATGAAGAAAGAGAATCCCCACTCATTTCCTCATCTACACCTATATCTGATGGTCCTATTATATCCAGCAGTGGAAGTAGAATAATTAAGAGTGGAGGTCCAAGTTACTCAGAGCTACATTCAGCTCATCAGCACCCATCTCTAGGTCATGCTATATCTTTTGGAAGTTCTTTTGAGGAGTTCTTTCCCAATCAAAATAGCCCCATCAATTCTGATTTGGAAGAAGATGAAACAGAAGTAATCACTCAGCCTACCTACAGAATCAATAAGGATCACCCTATCTCTCAAATCATTGGTGATCCTGAAGCCCCTAGACATACAAGGTATACAGCAAAGGAGCACAGCTTCATTGCTAACATCACCATGAAGTTTAATCATGACAACATGCAGTGTTGTCTGTTTACTGCATTTTTGTCACAAGAAGAGCCAAAGAAGATTTTTTAGGCTTTAAATGACCCAAGCTGGGTTGAAGCCATGCAAGAAGAGCTCTTACAGTTTGACATTCAAGAGTTTTGGATTCTAGTAGATTGTCCAAAATGGGCAAGGCCCATTGGGACAAAGTGGGTACTCAGGAACAAAAAGGATGAAAGGGGGATAGTTGTCAGGAACAAAGCAAGACTGGTGGCACAAGGGTATACACAGGAAGAAGGAATTGACTATGAGGAAGTATTTGCTCCAGTTGCCAGGATAGAAGCCATTAGATTATTTCCTGCTTATGCTTCATTTATGGACTTCACTGTTTGCCAAATGGATGTAAAAAGTGCCTTCCTATATGACACCATTGATGAAGAAGTCTATGTTATGCAACCTCCAGGGTTTGAAGACCCAGAACATCCAGACAAGGTTTACAAGGTGAAAAAGGCTATGTATGGAATTCACCAAGCTCCCAGGGCCTGGTATGGGACTCTCTCTAAATATCTCTTAGATAATGGCTTTAGCAGGGGGAAGATTGATCAGACCCTATTCATTAAGAAACAAAAAGGTGATCTTCTGCTAGTACAGGTCTACGTTGATGACATCATCTTTGGATCCACTAACTCTATGCTTAGCAAAGAGTTTGCAAAGTTGATGTAAGATAAATTTCAAATGAGTGCCATGGGAGAGCTAAACTTCTTTTTGGGGTTACAAGTTCAGCAACGGAAAGATGGGATATTTATCTCACAAGACAAATATGTGGCTGAGATTGTAAAGAAGTTTGGCATGTCTGAAGGAAAGAAGGTGTCCACACCAATGGACAAGGATCATCCATGGGGCAGAGATGGTCCTGGAAAGCTTATAGATGTCAGGAACTACAGGTCTATGATTGGGTCTCTCATGTATCTCACAGCTTCAAGACCTGACATCATGTTTGTAGTCTGCTTATGTGCAAGATACCAGGTGGCACCAACAGAGTGTCATTTATTTGCTGTAAAAAGAATTTTTAGGTATCTAAAGTGCCATCCAACCTTAGGACTTTGGTATCCCAAAGAGTCACCATTTGAGTTGATATCTTACTCAGATAGTGACTATGCTGGTGACAACAATGATAGGAAGTCTACAACAGGGGGATGCCAATTTTTGGGAAGCAGACTTATATCTTGGCAATGTAAGAAGCAGACTATTATGGCCACATCAACAACTGAAGCTGAGTATGTAGCAGCTGCTGCATGCTGTGGTCAAGTACTTTGGGTTCAAAATCAACTGCTTGATTATGGGTATAACTTTCTTAAAACCAAGATATTTATTGACAACAACAGCACCATTTGCATTATTAAGAACCCTGTTTTTCATAGCAAGACTAAACATATTTAAATAAGACATCACTTTATCAGAGATTGTTTTGAAAAAGGACTAATTGTCCTTGAGAAAATTGATACAGAACTTAATGTTTCTGATCTTTTAACAAAAGCTTTTGAAGTGGGGAGGTTTCAGTACCTGGTTGCAGGTATTGGAATGGTTACTCCCTAAAAATTGATGTCTATTATGTCATGTATATTCAGGGTTGCTTTATTGCTGTTGTTGTATAACTATTAGTCAATTTTTCCATCACTTTTCATTCAACTGCTTTTGAAAACAGATCCCCCTACTGGGGGTTCATTCCCCTGCTAAGAGAGTTTTTCTCTTTAAACTGGGTTTGTTCTTTTTAAAAGTGGTTATATGTGGTTTTAGACTAACAATGTAGAGTTCCATATAGTGCATACTACTCCTTGGTGAATCAGGTATATGCTCTATGTTTAAGGGGAGGTTAGGTCACACCTTTAGGACTCAGGGTATCCTTAGGATGCTCATATATGATCTTAGATCATATCCATTGGTGAGTAAGGGCTCAGGGTGATTAGGGCTAGCTGCAAAGCTTGTCAGAATTTTGAAACCTTGAGGCACTGTAATGTGTACCTGCACTTCTCTATTAAAACAGCTTGTTGTTCAAGTACAGATGTGTGGTACACATTGCCAAGACTAACTGACCATAGGTAAGGTAAATGGTTGGGATGGTGACTAGGGTATGCATATTTTCTTGGGTTGACCAGGTGCATGGTGACTTATGTGTTGACTTTTTGTGCTTAGACCTTTGCCGAATAGAGGACTCTTGAGTTTCTATGTATCTATCTTGTGTCTACAAGTGTGTGTATTAGAGCAGAGCTAGTTAGCATTGGTCTCTCCATGACTAGTCTAATACCCCTAGGAAAGTTTCCCCTGCTTTTACCTTTTGCTTCCCCTGCTTTAACATCATTCCCCTGTTTGACCGTTGACCGACAATACCGTTACCCTGTTCATAGCCGTTGGGCCTGCTTGCACAAATTTTGGTTAGGGAATATTTTATTGTTTTTAAAAGATATTTAAGGCGCTTTCTTCGCTGATTAGTAATCTTTTCTTTATTATTTCAAATAAATTACTTTTTTATCAAGATTTATCTTTGATATTTTTGCAATTTGAAAATTTGGTCCCATCACAGCTCTTCAATTCGCCTATAAAAACTTAATTCCCTTCACAAGCAGGTCCATCTCTCTCTCTCTCGACTAAATCCCACCTACCTCTCACCATTATAAACCTTCAAACCATTTTCAAACTTTATCATGTCTCTCAAAATTGCTGCTAATCATAATCAAATCGCGTTATTGCATGATGAACCAGCGGAGTTTGTTGATGATGTGGCCTTTCTAAAATCCTCGTATTTTAGAGTGGCCCTTCTCATCAATCCTAGAATTTACACCTCATACATTCAGCAGTTCTGGTCTAAATCCATGACCAAAACAGTGAATGGAGAGGTCACAATTCAAAGCACTGTAGATGGTCATCCCAAGGTGATTACACTTGCCTCAATCAGGGACAATCTTCTTCTTGATGATGAGGATGGGATAACCAACCTATTTGAGGCTGAAATCTTTGAGGGTCTTGTTAAATTGGAGTACACTCTTTCTAATGACCAAAAATGTAAGTTTGCTAAAGGTCAGTTTACCCCACATTGGAAGTATTTGATTCATACAATTTTGCAATGTTTGTCACCAAAAACCACTGCTTTCAATGAATTTGGTAGTGAGATGGCTTCTGCCCTGATTTGTTTAGCAACAGGGAGGAAGTATTGTTTTTCTCAAATGATTTTCAAAGGAATGGTTAAAAATGTTTCAAGCAATTCAAAGTTTTGTATGTACCCAAGGTTTATAGAACTTCTGCTGAATATGAGTGAACATGGTCTAATCAAGCCCAAAAACTACTTTTCAGCAACCAAGCACACCACCAAACTATTCACCACACTTCTTGCACCATCCCCACAATTTTCTGGCAGATCCATTCCACTCACCTCCATTATGATGAAACAAATCAGACAGGAAGAAGACAAGACAAAAACAGCTAAACACAAACCTTCTGATTCCCCTGCCAAGAACCTACACCTTGCTAGTACTCTACCCCCTGCTGATCCACAATATGAAAGGCGATCTAAATCCAGGTTTGCCAGGTCTCCCTTTCCTGGTGAACCTTCACAAGTAGCAGAGAGGAGAGTCTCCAAGGGTTTGGAGCAAATTGAGGGTTTGGCTGCCATTACTGTCTCATCCTCAAGGGGTGAGCAGGATAGTGACACCATCAGTAAGTCCTCTCCCTCACTCCATGATATCCAAAAAGGGGAGAAATCCCCTTCTAGGGTTGAGAGCAGCATGAAACCTATGACCATTTTGGAATTGACGAAAATGTGCATGAGTCTGAAAAGGCAGAATGCATAACTTGTATAAAATGTCAAAAAGCAAGGCCTGGTTATCAATAACTTGGAAATCAGACTTGCCACACTTGAGGGGAGGAGAAAGCCCAGGTGAAAACTAGAGATTTTGTGTGTGAAAAGTTCGTTTCTCGGTATCTTAACGAATTGATTTCCGGTTCAAAGTACGACTCAATTGTTTTTGGTGAAAAAGAATGTTTTTGGTTGTTTTAAAATGAAATGTGCAAGACGTAAAAGTAAATGACGTTAATTTAAATCTAATTCTAATTTAAAGTAAATGACAAGTATTTAAAAGCGTGACGAAAATTAAAAGGGACTTAAAGTAAATAACGCAAACTTAAATCTAACTAAGGCAAACTTAAAACGCAACTAAAACTTAAACTAAGGCAAGGCTAAAATAAATCTAAGGCAATTAAACTTAAAGTGCAACTAAGTAAAAAGGCGGGAAAAATAAAGCTTGAAAATTCAAAACAGAAAATTAAAAGCTGAAACTAAAAAGAACCTGAAAACAGCTCATCCGGAATAAACCTTCGTTCGGAATAATCACTCATCCGGAATGTCACCTTCGTTCGGAATGATTCTTCTTCACTTGGACTATTCACCAAAACCCTTTGATCCGGAATAAATCCTTTATCCAGAATATGTCACTTATCCGGAATAAAGACTTGATTCGGAATACTAGCTTTGATCCGGAATGTTGCTGATCCGGAATATTATTCCGAAAAACTCCTTGATCCGGAATATGTCACTTATTCCGGATGGAAGCCTTTGATTCGGAATGAAAGGCTGATCCGGAATGTCTGATATTCCGGATGAACGGTTTGATCTGGAATAATAAATTATTCCGAATAAACACTTCTGATCCGGAATGTCTAGTATTCCGGATGAACAACCCTTGATCCGGAATAAACTAATTGATCCGGAATGAACTTGAACAACCCCTTGATTCGTAATAAAGAGTTGATCCGGAATGTTTTAATATTCCGAATAAAGCACTTTGATCCGGAATAATAAATTATTCCGGATGAACTTGCTGATCCGGAATATAATCAGATTCAGAATGAGAGGCTGATCCGGAATATGGCCTTGATCCGGAATGTTTTGTTCATCCGGAATGTGGACTTGATCCGGAATATGTCACTTATTCCGGATGGAGGCCTTTGACTCGGAATATTCAACAACAACCTTCACTTGGAATACCCTGGGCTTGATCCGGAATATACCTGGGAAAAAGATGAACAGCGAAGAACACGGGATACACAAAGCTACACGAATCTAACCAAAACTTAATCAAATCAAACAAAAGATTAAATCAAACTAAACAAATAACATCTACTAATCATAAACAAACAATCAAACTAACAAATATAACCAAAATAATCAAAACCCACTTAAATCAATTTAACAAAAACTCAAGAACATGAACTTGAACAATAAAGCATAAAAATTAAGATCAAATAAAGAAAGGTAGATAGGAGATTGACAATAAAAATAAAGATTGACAAGAATTAAAAGAAAACTTACTTGAAATTAAAGGTATTTAAGGTGCAAGACAATTAATGTAAATGGACATGAATTTAAATGTGCAAAAATTAAAGTGGAAGAGCATAGTTTGTCAAACTAGCCAACAAAAATGAAATGAATCTAATCTAATCTATTTATAGGGGAGGATTGGGGAGTTCTTAGGAAGCTTCCTCCCCTCTTTCTTCTTTTCCTTAATTGCAAGATTAGGTCCTTAATCTTCTTAATCTTCTTAAATCTTGGACTTTAATGACTTTGTCTCGGGATTTCATTGAACTCGTCTTGTAATTCTTCAATAAATTAGACTTGAGTTCTTCGGCTTTTAGTAAACTTCCTTCTTTTGACTTTTTTTTCGATAAATCTTCAGAATTGGTCTTGGACTTCCGTTCTTTTTGCACTCTTGACTTCTTGACTTTGTCTTTCGTCTATTTCTTCGATAAAAGCCCGTGAATGCCCGTGTTTTCTCCACCTTTCGCCTTTTTGTCCTAAATCACAACAAAAACACAAACCACGCATAATTCCGACATAAATGACATAAAATATACGTTTTGGCTCGGTTATTATTGTAATTAAGTGGTAAAAAGGATGGGTGTTTACACACCTATCAAATCCCCTACACTTGACCATTGCAATGTCCTCATGCAATGCATTAGTTACAAAGCACGATTACATTTCCCATCATAATCAATCCATACTGGCCTTTATTAAAGAGATAGAAAATTATAAACATTCAAAGTAAAGAAATAAAAAACATACTTTGGGTTTTGGAAATGTCATGAATAATCATCATCCTCAAGTTTTCACTTTCTCCAAACCAAGCTTAAAAACGAGATCATTGTTATTATAAGTTAGCAAACTAACACGAACTCATGTGGGACAATTATTCACTTAGACTCCCTTATTCCTAGGTGTATCTCTTATATTTTATTTTTTTCTTGAATGATCACGAGGATGCATTGTTGACTTATTTCAATAGTTTATTAGGCCGAAAATAAAGTGAACGATTTAATCAATAGTTAGCTAAAGGACAAAATCTTTTAAAACTGTTTCTCGGGACCTTAAAAAGTTCATATCTTGGCATAACTCGCTTCGCGATTTGAGACCTTTCTCTGACCGATATTTGGAAGCGACTTCATACTTCAAATCTTGAGAGACGTTCATGAAATAATGGCCTAATCTTCATAATAGGAATTTCTTCACTTGAAGTTTTGAGAGATTCTTCATAAATGGACCACGACTTCTTCATTTTTCTCCAATCTTTATTTTGGACTTTGATATACAACGATCCGCCTCCTTTTTGGACTTGGATTTATTTATCCTCATACCTTGTTAGGGCCTTTTTAGATAGACTTCTCCATGACTTTTGGGGATTTTTTGCTTTTCGTCGTGTGTCTCGATCCTTCATATTGATCTTTGATAAATGATTCTTCACATCACTTTTGATCTTTAGCAACAAAATGTAGCCCTCACGCCTTGTTAGGGCCTTTTCGGACTCGCCAATCTTCGCATCCCGCTTCAATAAGTTATGCCTTGGCTATGAACTCTAATCATTACCGAGCAACTTTTAAACGATCTTGGGCTAGAAGCTAAGTAACTTTTCACATCGTACAACCTTATTTATTGCAGATAAATTTATTAGCAAGCGATGGGAGATGTGACACCCTAGAACCGAGGTCATTAACGTTACCCTAAATTACGCTAATTTTTGAAATTTTTAATAAATTTTAATTTCTATATTTATAAGTATATTGGTTAAAGCCAATGTTCGAGGTTATAATTTTTACGATTGACGATTCAAGAAGGACGATGACGATTACGATCCCGAGGGATGCCCAATTTTATATAATTATTGACGATTTATCGATAATGTAATTTTTCGAGAATTTTATTTACGGTTCGTGTTAAGTTGAGTCGGGTGAGTTTTATAGCCTTCCGAGTACATTTAAAGTATCCCAAAAATATTTTAGAGTGTTCGGGATGATTTCCGACTCCCGTAAAATTTTCAAAATTGACTAGTGAGTCAAACCCGCAAAGTTTTAATGGCGTTTTTAACTTAAGGCCAAAAGAAACCCTTATTTGCAATTTGGTCCCTCCCAATCACACAAAAATGCACAAACACAAACACATAGAACATTTCACCAAAAACAAATCAAACTCTCTCTCTCTTTTGTCCTTAGGCCGACGGCCAAACACAAACACCACCACAATCCACCATTTTTTCTTGAGTTTTCACAAAAACTAACTTAAGAACACCTCTTAGAATCCCTTGGTGAGTGTTAATCCATGGTTTAATTACACATGCATTAACATAAATTTTCCAAAAATTTTCAAGAACAATCAAATCCGTTTTTGAGGCTAATTGTATGAATGCATGTTAAATTCATGCCTAGTGTGAGTATAATCACCAACAAAACCCACCAAAATCAATTTGGTTGTGGTGATTTGGTCACCCAAACCCCACGGCACAAGGGGTGTTTGGGGAGCCATGGTGGTTGATGAATTTTGAGCATTATCTTGTGTTTGGTTTAGTGTTTAGTGATGTTTTAAATAGGTTTAAGTGATTGCATGTTTGATTTCTTCGATTTTAGATTATGAGGTTGGTTGATCAATAGGGGTAGGACTGAAAATTTGTGTTTGGATATGTTTAGGAAAGCTTAGGATGATGCCTAGTAGTGATGGATAGGTTTGGAATCGAGTTTAAGCATGATTTTGGAGTGGTCAAATTTAGGCAGAAACTTTGAGGTCATTTCATAAAAATGATTTTTCCTACAGGTCTTGAAAACTAAATGTAGTTATAGAGGGTCTTCTTGTCTTTAATTTGGTATAATGTAGAGCCCGTGACTCAAAACGAGCTAAAAGTTATGAGGTTTTAAAGATCGAGTACCGGGAGACGAGGACTTTCATAATCCGAATTTATGTATAGTTTTAGTCAAATCCCGAGGACCACAAGTATGGATTGGTAAATGGTCAAGGGTCAAATTTTGGTCACAAACCTGTATAAATGAGTCTATAAGTTGACTTAGGAGTCAAAGAAGTCAAAGGTACATTTCATATAGGTCAAAGAGGTCAAAGTTGGTCGAAGTACAATTTCAGCCCGTAAAATGTAGTTTTGGAAAAGCGTTGCGTAACGGGTCGTAAAAGTAAAAACTTTTATTGGGATTAAAAACATGTTATCTACAGGTCTTATAGGATTTTTGAGAATTTTGTCAAATTTTATAAGTATGGTTAAATATGGTAAAACAGCCCGTACTTTCGGTAAGTACCGACGAGAATGAGTAAAAATGGATAGCGTAAATAATGAGAACGAATGGTGTAAAATGAGTGATGCTTGTTGTTTTGTTTTTGGCGTGAGTTATAATTGTCCTAAGTGACTAGTACATATGTATTTTATACAGTACCGTAAGGTATTTAAAATGAGATTACTCATTACGCGTTATTTGTGATAGGTGTTGATTTACCCGGGCATCCGTATTGTCGTCAGTGATCATCTCTCGAACTACCGACTACTTAAAATATAAGGTGTGAATTTATAGCCTCGCTTACATTTATTTCAAATTGTTTTACCCGCGAGGGAAATGCATGCTAGTTTTTAAAAAGGAACGTATATCATGAATGATTGTTAGACCCGAATGTTGCCTTAGAAATTGTGTTGAGTACCAAAGTTGCAAAAGACCCTAAATTCATGAACTATTAACTATTGTCCTGCCCTCGAGTAGGGGGAAATAGCCGCTTATACAATTTGTAGTACTACGGGGCTAACGACCCAATGCTAGCCGAGAAGCTGTACGTTTAGTAAGTTCTGCGGTAGATTATCTTGTATGAGAGATAAGGTATAATTGCAACTGATGCCTTTAGAAGGGGCACTGGTTTCATCTGAATCACGCCGGTATTTATTACGCGGGTGATTGAGTTAACGGATTAGTGTCATGAGCTTAAACACAATTGTCAGTATCCTGAATATAGATTGTTTGATCGACAAGTCTATAAATGATCACGAATGGTTTTTATTTTATATACGTTCAAATGAATTGTAAAACCTATGAATTCCACTCAACGTTTTCGTTGACCAAATTTTGGCATGTGTTTCAGGTAACCGCTGAAGTGTAGAATGGAGCATGCATGGGATGGATGTTGTGTGTATGGCTTGGAGTCCGCTTGTTTTTCCTCCTTTTTCTACTTAAACATTTTAAATTTTAATGTTATGTTGTTGTAAAACTGAAATTCTTGGGTTGAGATTCATGGGGACCGAAAACGCTAAACTCTGTTGTACCAAATTGGGGTTGGAAAAACCGTGGACATGTATCATCTAACAATTTTTAAATTCAAGTTTTAAGTTGACGTCTTTTTAACGTCGTTTGATATATCTTGTGTGCAATGAATACTGTGTAGCACCCAATGTTGTAGTTCCGCTGCGCATAGCATTTTTGGGGGTGTTACAGATTGGTAATCAGAGCCATGAGTTATAGAGAACTAGGTCGTTTTTGAAAATCCTAAACTATAACTTTTGGTGTCGTAAGAAATGGTCCAAGCACACACAACTATCCTGCATGGCTCCGGTAAGATTTATTTTTGGTATTTATGGCATTTGACGTATACTTTTGAGTGAAGTATATATGTGGGTAATTATTACGTAAGTATGGAATTACTATATGTAGACGTTGAATTTTACGTGAAATATCCGACATCGTAATTTTTGTATTAATCATGCATGAGCATCATATTATTACATTTCGGGCATATGTACCACCTTTGCATTGCATTTGCATGCATGTATTTATAACTATTGTATAATTACTTATGTACCCTCCGAAATTCGCTGTTATTGCAGGAATGGCCGAGGTACCGCCTAATGATAATGGAAACGATTACGTCGTAGGTCACGAAGGGGGACCGTTTCCTCCGAACCCGCCGGACAATGATAATGGATGGATCGCTCCAGAAGAGGAAATAGGGCCGGAAAATGACAATGACGAAAGTGAGGTGGATAATTTTAGTATCAGTAGTGACGAGAGTGAGGATTCTGAGGAAGAGCCCGAGGAACTAATGGATGATGGCATTCCCGAGAATGCTGTAGGCCAGACCGAACCTGATTTGTTTCAATCCCCGAATTCGCCGAAGGGTTATGAAGTACCACCGACCGGTCGATATGAGCAGCAACCCTTTAATCGCCCGATGGACAATTGTAAGGACTATTTGAGAACAGTGCCAGGATTTGTTCGAGTAAGTAATGGGAGCAGTGGAGAGTCCAGCAAATCATCCAAGTCGCCATCGATTCATGAGAATATCGCAAGGGTCTACTTTCCGAGACCGAGACACTACTGGGATCCCGCAGGTCGTTTGAGGAGGATGGAGAGGTTGATGTATGAGCGGTTTGTAGTTGAGACTAGGGTAATTAAGAGGTTTGATAAGAATGAAAGGGAACACCAAAGACTGTTGGAAAGGACTGCAAGAGTTGAGTATGATGGGAATGTGAATAAAAGTGACATCAACAGTTTAAGATCAATGGTTGCAAATTTGAGCGCTAGTCTTGACCGTGTTAGGGAAGATCAAGTGAGGTTGTCAAGGATGCAGAGTTGGGAGCATCGGGTTAGAGCATCATTGCCCCCGGATTGGAGATTCGTGGACGATTTGGAGATGGAGGCTAACGACTTCATGATTCAGCCGCCTACTAGAGGTGCTTGTATTACGGTGGGAAGTCAGGTAGCGATTGAGTGTGGATCCACATCAGGGACGAAAAAGGAGACGGAATGTGGGTCGGATGACAAAGGAAAGAGAAAAATGGATGATGTGGATGAGGACGATAGTGATGAGGAACCCGAGGAAGACGATGACGAGCCGCCATCCAAGAGGCCGTGTGGATCACCACATGCCTCGTTACTTGTTTTGTATTTTCTTTGATCATTGTAATAGAACTGTTTTAGACTTTTGTATGATGGTATTATGACGAGAAACTTAAGTACTTGAGTTTTGTGGTGAACGATTGTAGTGGCAATACTTGTCACGATTTTGGTTAATTATCAATACAATCTATGTTACCTTTCATGATCTGTGATATGTCTTAAATTTGATCTTTTGTGATGTGAATTGATGAATATTAGTAACTCTATAGTGATGTGTCGTTGTATGTATATTATGTCTCGGAAACTTGATGTGTATACTTACATTGTTTTTCTATTTTCCCTGTCTTGCAGAAAGAGATATTCGATAACACCATGCCTCCAAAGTTGACCGCCGATCGTGTTAACACCATGATTCAGGAAGCTATAGCAAATGCGCTGGAAGCGGACCGAGCTGGGAGAAATCAGGACCAGGGAAGGAACGCGGGGAGACAGCAAGCCCCGAGAGTGTGTACCTATTCTAGTTTTATGAAATGCGGTCCCACGCAGTTTCGTGGAACGGGTGGAGCTTTAGAACTTAGACGATGGTTAGAAAAGGTTGAAAGTACGTTCGAAATCAGCGGTTGTGCAGAAGCGGATAAAGTGAAGTTTGCAGCTGCTACGTTTCTTGATGATGCGTTAAGTTGGTGGAATACCCAGGTAGCTACGGTTGGATTGGCTGTAGCGAATGCAAGGACGTGGAATGCGACAAAAGCTCTGTTGACTAAGAAGTTTTGCCCGGAAGAGGAATTGGGGCAATTGGAGGATGAGTTGAGGCACTTGACCTTGAAGAACAACGATATCGCCGCTTACACCAGGAGGTTCAATGAATTAAGCCTTTTGTGTCCAGATGTTTTTGCCAATGACGCCAAGAAGATGAAGCAGTACATTAAGGGTTTATCTAGCAATATCAAGGGTGAAACAACTTCGTCAAAACCTGGGTCGTTT
The DNA here is from genome assembly GCA_025667525.1 of Glebionis coronaria. Lineage (NCBI taxonomy): Eukaryota > Viridiplantae > Streptophyta > Magnoliopsida > Asterales > Asteraceae > Glebionis > Glebionis coronaria. The sequence goes on along the minus strand of CM046874.1, from coordinate 13,912,175 downwards.
GATGAAGCGGTCCAGATGGCTCACGCATTGATGGACGTCAAGCTCTAGGACAAGCAGAACTCCATTGCTGAAGGCAACAAGAGGAAATGGGAAGCGGCACAAAGCAATCAATCCCAAGGCCAGAACCGAGGTGGAAATCGAAACAACCATGGTCCGAACCGAAATCAGCAGTTTAACCAGAGAAGGAATGAAGGGATGAGGGCAGTGACGAACCCTAGAGGAGTGAAAGTTAACCCCCATTGTGGTAGGTGCAATTTGTATCATGTCGGGAATTGCCCGCCTGCATGCGGCAAGTGTGGAAAAGCAGGTCATAGGACGTCTGGTTGCCGAGCGGGAGGAGTAGCCACTGGGGCGAATGCTATCAGAATGAGGGGATGTTATGGTTGTGGAGAGAGAGGTCATGTGCAAGTGAATTGCCCGAAGGCAGGAAACAAGCGGGGAGGTAATAATGCGGCTGCTGTGTATCAAGTGGGAACGGCTGATAAACCACAGGGTCCTAATGTGGTTACCGGTACGTTTTTGCTAGACGCTTGTTATGCTAGTATTTTGTTTGATTCTGGCTCCGACAAGAGTTTTGTAGATGTTAAATTTAGTCGTCATATCGATAGAAAACCGGTGTTGTTAGCGACTAGTTATAACGTTGAGTTAGCCGATGGAAAAATTGTTAGTACGAATTCTATACTGAAAGGGTGTACCTTGAAGTTAGGAAATTACGCTTTTAAAATCGACTTGATGCCTATAGAGCTAGGATCGTTTGACGTGATTGTGGGAATGGATTGGCTAATGGCGCACAGTGCTATGATCGTCTGTGGCGAGAGATTAGTTCAGATTCCGTTGAGGAATAAAGTTTTAACGGTGAAGGGAGACGAATGCACTTCTCGTTTGAAAGTGATTTCCTGTTTGAAAATGATGAAGTACGTAGAGAGCGGATGCGATGTGTTTCTGGCACAAGTTTCGAGTGATGGTGATTTAGAGGCGAGGATTGAAGAGGTACCAGTTATTTGCGAGTATCCGGAAGTTTTTCCAGACGAGTTGCCAGGTTTACCGCCTACCCGTGAGGTCGAGTTTCGAATTGATTTGGTGCCAGGAGCTGCGCCGGTTACGCGTGCACCTTATCGCTTAGCACCATCTGAGTTAAAGGAGTTATCAGATCAACTGAAGGAATTGATGGACAAGGGATTTATTAGGCCGAGCTCATCACCTTGGGGAGCGCCAGTGTTGTTCGTGAAGAAGAAAGATGGTTCGTTTCGGATGTGTATTGACTATAGGGAACTCAATAAGCTGACGGTTAAGAATCGGTACCCATTGCCGAGGATTGACGATTTGTTTGATCAATTGCAAGGTTCCAGTGTATACTCAAAGATCGATTTAAGATCAGGGTATCATCAACTGCGTGTAAGAGAGGAGGATACTCCTGTAACTGCCTTTCGTACGCGGTATGGACACTTTGAATTTCGAGTGATGCCGTTTGGGTTGACGAACGCGCCTGCTGTATTCATGGACCTTATGAATCGCGTGTGCAAGCCGTATCTAGATAAGTTTGTTATTGTTTTCATCGACGATATACTTATTTACTCTAAAAGTAAGGAGGAGCACGAGAAGCACCTAAGAAAGATTTTGGAGTTGTTAAAGAAGGAGAAGCTGTATGCGAAGTTCTCGAAGTGTGAATTTTGGTTGGAATCAGTGCAGTTTCTAGGTCACGTGATTGATAGTAAGGGAGTTCGTGTGGATCCTGCCAAGGTCGAAGCGATCAGGGAATGGTCGGCACCGACGACGCCGACTGAAGTTCGACAATTCCTTGGTTTAGCGGGGTATTATCGAAGGTTTATTGAAGGATTTTCGTTGATTGCAAAACCATTGACAAGGCTTACCGAAAAGAATAGGGTGTATGAATGGGGAAATGAGGAAGAACTTGCTTTCAAAACGCTTAAGGATAAGTTATGTTCTGCACCGATATTATCATTGCCTGAAGGAACCAAAGACTTCGTAGTGTATTGTGATGCATCTCGTAAGGGTTATGGAGCGGTATTGATGCAGCGTGAAAAGGTGATAGCTTATGCGTCGAGGCAACTAAGGAAGAATGAGGAGAACTACACGACGCACGATTTGGAATTAGGAGCTGTAGTTTTTGCGTTGAAGTTGTGGAGACACTATTTGTATGGGACGAAGTGTGTTGTATTCACTGACCACAAGAGTTTGCAGCACATTTTAGATCAAAAGGAGTTGAATATGCGACAGAGACGATGGGTTGAACTACTGAGTGATTATGACTGCGAAATTCGCTACCACCCTGGCAAGGCGAATGTTGTAGCGGATGCACTGAGTAGGAAGGAACGGGAGAAACCCTTGAGGGTTAGAGCTTTAGTAATGAGTGAGAGCGTTGACTTAACCGAAACTATACTGAAAGCTCAAGAGAGGGGACTAATGAAAGGGAATGTTGAAGCCGAGAATTTGGGACGAATGTTGAAACCTCTTTTCGTGATTAGGTCTGACGGACTGAGATATTTTGAGAATCGGATTTGGTTACCATTGTGTTCATCTGAGGAAGGAAAGCCTGGAGTTCGAGAATTGGTTATGAATGAGTCGCATAAGTCGAAGTATTCGATACATCCTGGATCAGACAAAATGTATCACGACCTGAAGAAAGTTTATTGGTGGCCGAATATGAAGGCGGATATTGCTCGTTACGTTAGTAAGTGTTTGACTTGCGCGAAGGTTCAGGCAGAACATAAGAAACCATCTGGATTGTTGGTACAACCAGAGATCCCAGAATGGAAATGGGAGAAAATCGCTATGGATTTCGTGACGGGTTTACCTAGGACTCCTAGTGGATGTGATATGATATGGGTAATTGTGGATAGGTTAACGAAATCTGCTCATTTCTTACCTATGAAGAAGACGGACAGCATGGAAAAGCTCGCCAGTGTGTACGTGAAAGAGATCGTCTGTAGACATGGAGTGCCGTTATCGATCATTTCGGATCGCGATAGTAGATTTACGTCGGAATTTTGGAAATCGCTTCAACGTGCGATGGGCACTGAATTGAGTTTAAGCACGGCTTATCACCCGGAAACTGACGGCCAGAGTGAACGAACTATTCAGACGATGGAGGACATGCTCCGAGCATGCGTGATTGATTTTGGAGGAAGTTGGGAACGCCACTTGCCTCTAGTGGAATTTTCGTATAATAATAGTTATCATGCGAGTATCAAGGCAGCACCGTTCGAAGCATTGTATGGAAGGAAGTGTAGATCGCCTGTGTGTTGGAGTGAAGTAGGAGAAAGTCAATTGACTGGACCCGAAATGGTTTTAGAAACGACGGAGAAGATTGTGCAAATCAAGAACCGACTACTTGCTGCGAGAAGCCGACAGAAGAGTTATGCCGATAACAGAAGGAAACCGTTGGAGTTTGAAGTTGGAGATATGGTTATGCTCAAGGTATCGCCGTGGAAGGGTGTAATTCGTTTTGGGAAGAAAGGAAAGTTGAGTCCAAGGTATATTGGACCATTTAAGATCGTTGAACGAATTGGACCAGTAGCGTACAAGTTAGAATTGCCGAGCGAACTTAGTGCTATTCACGACACGTTTCACGTATCGAACCTGAAGAAGAGTTTGGCGGATAAGGAATTGGTGATTCCTTTGGACGAGATTCGACTGGACGACAAAATGCATTTTGTGGAAGAACCTGTGGAAATTATGGACCGAGAGGTCAAGAGGCTGAAGCGTAGTAGGATTCCTATTGTGAAAGTCCGATGGAATTCTAAGCGTGGACCGGAATACACTTGGGAACGTGAGGACTTTTTCAAGGAAAGGTATCCTCATTTGTTCCAGTAGAACGAAATGTGAGTACAAGAAGAGGCGAGCGCCGGGACGTCGCTCTCTTTAAGGAGGGGTGGATGTGACACCCTAGAACCGAGGTCATTAACGTTACCCTAAATTACGCTAATTTTTGAAATTTTTAATAAATTTTAATTTCTATATTTATAAGTATATTGGTTAAAGCCAATGTTCGAGGTTATAATTTTTACGATTGACGATTCAAGAAGGACGATGACGATTACGATCCCGAGGGATGCCCAATTTTATACAATTATTGACGATTTATCGATAATGTAATTTTTCGAGAATTTTATTTACGGTTCGTGCTAAGTTGAGTCGGGTGAGTTTTATAGCCTTCCGAGTACATTTAAAGTATCCCAAAAATATTTTAGAGTGTTCGGGATGATTTCCGACTCCCGTAAAATTTTCAAAATTGACTAGTGAGTCAAACCCGCAAAGTTTTAATGGCGTTTTTAACTTAAGGCCAAAAGAAACCCTTATTTGCAATTTGGTCCCTCCCAATCACACAAAAATTCACAAACACAAACACATAGAACATTTCACCAAAAACAAATCAAACTCTCTCTCTCTTTTGTCCTTAGGCCGACGGCCAAACACAAACACCACCACAATCCACCATTTTTTCTTGAGTTTTCACAAAAACTAACTTAAGACCACCTCTTAGAATCCCTTGGTGAGTGTTAATCCATGGTTTAATTACACATGCATTAACATAAATTTTCCAAAAATTTTCAAGAACAATCAAATCCGTTTTTGAGGCTAATTGTATGAATGCATGTTAAATTCATGCCTAGTGTGAGTATAATCACCAACAAAACCCACCAAAATCAATTTGGTTGTGGTGATTTGGTCACCCAAACCCCACGGCACAAGGGGTGTTTGGGGAGCCATGGTGGTTGATGAATTTTGAGCATTATCTTGTGTTTGGTTTAGTGTTTAGTGATGTTTTAAATAGGTTTAAGTGATTGCATGTTTGATTTCTTCGATTTTAGATTATGAGGTTGGTTGATCAATAGGGGTAGGACTGAAAATTTGTGTTTGGATATGTTTGGGAAAGCTTAGGATGATGCCTAGTAGTGATAGATAGGTTTGGAATCGAGTTTAAGCATGATTTTGGAGTGGTCAAATTTAGGCAGAAACTTTGAGGTCATTTCATAAAAATGATTTTTCCTACAGGTCTTGAAAACTAAATGTAGTTATAGAGGGTCTTCTTGTCTTTAATTTGGTATAAGGTAGAGCCCGTGACTCAAAACGAGCTAAAAGTTATGAGGTTTTAAAGATCGAGTACCGGGAGACGAGGACTTTCATAATTCGAATTTATGTATAGTTTTAGTCAAATCCCGAGGACCACAAGTATGGATTGGTAAATGGTCAAGGGTCAAATTTTGGTCACAAACCTGTATAAATGAGTCTATAAGTTGACTTAGGAGTCAAAGAAGTCAAAGGTACATTTCATATAGGTCAAAGAGGTCAAAGTTGGTCGAAGTACAATTTCAGCCCGTAAAATGTAGTTTTGGAAAAGCGTTGCGTAACGGGTCGTAAAAGTAAAAACTTTTATTGGGATTAAAAACATGTTATCTACAGGTCTTATAGGATTTTTGAGAATTTTGTCAAATTTTATAAGTATGGTTAAATATGGTAAAACAGCCCGTACTTTCGGTAAGTACCGGCGAGAATGAGTAAAAATAGATAGCGTAAATAATGAGAACGAATGGTGTAAAATGAGTGATGCTTGTTGTTTTGTTTTTGGCGTGAGTTATAATTGTCCTAAGTGACTAGTACATATGTATTTTATACAGTACCGTAAGGTATTTAAAATGAGATTACTCATTACGCGTTATTTGTGATAGGTGTTGATTTACCCGGGCATCCGTATTGTCGTCAGTGATCATCTCTCGAACTACCGACTACTTAAAATATAAGGTGTGAATTTATAGCCTCGCTTATATTTATTTCAAATTGTTTTACCCGCGAGGGAAATGCATGCTAGTTTTTAAAAAGGAACGTATATCATGAATGATTGTTAGACCCGAATGTTGGCTTAGAAATTGTGTTGAGTACCAAAGTTGCAAAAGACCCTAAATTCATGAACTATTAACTATTGTCCTGCCCTCGAGTAGGAAATAGCCGCTTATACAATTTGTAGTACTACGGGGCTAACGACCCAATGCTAGCCGAGAAGCTGTACGTTTAGTAAGTTCTGCGGTAGATTATCTTGTATGAGAGATAAGGTATAATTGCAACTGATGCCTTTAGAAGGGGCACTGGTTTCATCTGAATCACGCCGGTATTTATTACGCGGGTGATTGAGTTAACGGATTAGTGTCATGAGCTTAAACACAATTGTCAGTATCCTGAATATAGATTGTTTGATCGACAAGTCTATAAATGATCACGAATGGTTTTTATTTTATATACGTTCAAATGAATTGTAAAACCTATGAATTCCACTCAACGTTTTCGTTGACCAAATTTTGGCATGTGTTTCAGGTAACCGCTGAAGTGTAGAATGGAGCATGCATGGGATGGATGTTGTGTGTATGACTTTGAGTCCGCTTGTTTTTCCTCCTTTTTCTACTTAAACATTTTAAATTTTAATGTTATGTTGTTGTAAAACTGAAATTCTTGGGTTGAGATTCATGGGGACCGAAAACGCTAAACTCTGTTGTACCAAATTGGGGTTGGAAAAACCGTGGACATGTATCATCTAACAATTTTTAAATTCAAGTTTTAAGTTGACGTCTTTTTAACGTCGTTTGATATATCTTGTGTGCAATGAATACTGTGTAGCACCCAATGTTGTAGTTCCGCTGCGCATAGCATTTGTGGGGGTGTTACAGGAGAATAGGCTTATAATTAACTCACATAAATTCACGAAAGAATACCAAACTTATAATTGACTCTATCATCTCTCGTTCTCCACAGTTTAAAATCTCAAGGAATGACACTCGTGGATGCTTAGCCTATTAAATCAAAGTTTTGGGTTTTTGAGTCGCCTATAGGATCTTGCAAATTCTTAGACTTTTTCAAGTTTTAGAATTCGCATTTTAAAGTTCCCTTGATAAACGACTCTCTAGGATCAATTATAGGAACTTGCGAAAAGTTCTTGTTCTTAACCCGTGAGAGTTAAGACTTTCGCGTTTTATAGCTCCCTATATAAAAGCCTAGCAAAACTTGACTTAAACACGTTAAGGATACTAGCTAGAGTAAACTTAGATAAGTAAACTCGGGTTGAGTCAAAAGATTCACAACGTTTGAAAATTAAAACCAGTTTATTAAAAATTTATTCTAACAAGGAAAGAAAATAACTATACAAAGGTAAAAACTAATAGGCCAAAATAGATCAAAAATTTTGAAAAATATCGAAAAATTGATTTTCCGGTTAAAATGAGGACAAATACAAGGAAAAAAACCACTTAACTTCGATAGAAGTCCTCCATACACTTAATATAAACATTGTCCTCAATGTTTAAGCATGTGGGAGTAAACTCCCCTACACTTAGGACATTGTGCACTTTGTTTAAATCTTGCTAAGGAAAAGACAACTAACGAGATTCCTATTTTAATATTGAGAAATATAAAATAGTGAATCGAAAAGAGTTTAGGATAGAACCGAGAAGATGGGAACAACGGAATCACGGGTCGTCAAAAATCAGCAAGAGTGGATCATTGAGCGCTCGAATCCCTGATTAGTAGAAGAGAGGAAATAGCAAACACCAACGGGTCTCCCCCTACACTTATGGTAAAAACAAAAAAAAAGATAGATAGATAGTCGGGTTGCCTCCCGAGAAGCGCTTGTTTTTGTTAACCGAGTCACGAGCCTGACTCGTCCCCGAATTAAATGGTCCATGGGGAAGCCTCAAATGTAATATCGGGATCAAAGACCTTGTCCTCATTCCCGGAGGAATATAACAAAGTAGAGGCAGGAGGATAAGTCTTGAATGGTAGGAAGGTCCTTTAAACATACGAGAAGTATGTGAAATCTTGATCCACGGGAGGTGTGTGGGTAAAGGAATCACATTGTCATCCTCCAAAGACAATGGATGCTGACCAATTGGCAAATCCGTAAGGTTATCAATCATAGAATGGTCATTGTCACCTCCCGGGTCAAAGCACTCATCCTCATTTCCCGGTACAAAACTAGGAGAGTAAAAGCGATACATCACCCGTTGGGGTGTGCACGCGGTAGGAGGAGGTGGTAATATAATATGAGAAGTATGAGAACAATTACCTTCCACCTGCGTCACCTTTCCAGTAGAGTCAAATTTCTCCACCTCTGCGATAGGAGGGGACATGGCTAACAAAGCATGCTCATCAATATTAGGAGAATCAGAGCTATCAATGTCCTCAATCCCTTCGTCAAAGAGACGATTCACCTCACTAGATATGTAAGCGTCATCAAAATCAAATAAAGGGTTCGAATAATCTTGAAAGTTTCCTTCAGAACGTCTTCATCGGATAGTGACACGTCATCACTAGAAGTAAAATCATCATCTTGATCAAAAAGAGGATTAGAGAAAGCCAAAGAATCCTCTTCCAAAGTGTTGGTGGAAGGAACATCATCAGAAGAAATTGCATCATACTCATCGTCACTGTCGGATGTCAACTCAGATTCACTTGGAATTGGGACAAGGTTATCAGCACTAGACGTATTGAATTCGTCGGATTCCTTTGCAGGAATTGTGTTAAGATCCTCATCCCCTAGGATGGGTGAATTCTTAGGCTCCAGAGCCGGCAAGTCGGGCGAAGGAATAGAATTCTCATCGTTCCAAGAAATAGGACTCTCATCGTCATCACTATCATAATAATATGGAGGCACAAGAGGAGGAGTATAAGCATTAAGGTCAGATACTTGCTCTTGGTGCTGATCCGCTTGACATTTCTCCATGATCTTGTTGCAAGATTCTTGAACTTTGTGAAAGTTGTCAAAAATTGTGGCAAGTTGCTCTGGAGGAAGTGCACAAAAGGGTTGATGATTGACAGTGTGACGTGGGGGCTCAAAGTTATACACACTGGGATGATAGCACGGAACTTTCTCAAAGACCTTCGACGGGTCACAAGAGGAAGCATCGTGAGGGCCCCCAATATAGCACCACGGGTATGGAGAAAAACCCGGTGCATCTTGAGGATAAGGATTGTCATAGACGGGAGAAGGTGAGAAAGTATTGTAAGAGGGGAAGTATGAATTTGTTGAATTGCAAAATGGACAAAATCCAAATTGTGTATCGTCGATATCAAAACCACACCGCTCACAAGTACACCATTGACATGTTTGAAAACCATGCCATGGTTTCCCACACCGTACGCAAGACGAATCCATGAAGAATTATAAATAAGAGGGGTAAAGAAAAGAATTAAACATAATAGAGGATAAAGAGGAATATTTTTGGTGCAAAACTTTTGAAAAAGAAATGCTTTTTATGATTTTTCAAATGTTTTTGGGATTTTTGGAAAAATTTTGACACGAAAAATAACGTTCACGAGTGAACGGATCCCAAAAAGCAACGCGTCTCTCATAGAAAACCGTTAATCTTTACGAAAAGAGCCGGCAGCGGCGCCATTTGATAACTAGAGATTTTGTATGTGAAAAGTTCGTTTCTCGGTATCTTAACGAATTGATTTCCGGTTCAAAGTACGACTCAATTGTTTTTGGTGAAAAAGAATGTATTTGGTTGTTTTAAAATGAAATGTGCAAGACGTAAAAGTAAATGACGTTAATTTAAATCTAATTCTAATTTAATGTAAATGACAAGTATTTAAAAGCATGACGAAAACTAAAAGGGACTTAAAGTAAATAACGCAAACTTAAATCTAACTAAGGCAAACTTAAAAAGCAACTAAAACTTAAACTAAGGCAAGGCTAAAATAAATCTAAGGCAATTAAACTTAAAGTGCAACTAAGTAAAAAGGCGGGAAAAATAAAGCTTGAAAATTAAAAACAGAAAATTAAAAGCTGAAACTAAAAAGAACCTGAAAACAGCTCATCCGGAATAAACCTTCGTTCGGAATAATCACTCATCCGGAATGTCACCTTCGTTCGGAATGATTCTTCTTCACTTGGACTATTCACCAAAACCCTCTGATCCGGAATAAATCCTTTATCCAGAATATGTCACTTATCCGGAATAAAGACTTGATTCGGAATACTAGCTTTGATCCAGAATGTTGCTGATCCGGAATATTATTCCGAATAAAACTCCTTGATCCGGAATATGTCACTTATTCCGGATGGAAGCCTTTGATTCGGAATGAAAGGCTGATCCGGAATGTCTGATATTCCGGATGAACGGTTTGATCCGGAATAATAAATTATTCCGAATAAACACTTCTGATCCGGAATGTCTAATATTCTGGATGGACAACCCTTGATCCGGAATAAACTAATTGATCCGGAATGAACTTGAACAACCCCTTGATTTGGAATAAAGAGTTGATCCAAAATGTTTTAATATTCCGAATAAAGCACTTTGATCCGGAATAATAAATTATTCCGGATGAACTTGCTGATCCGGAATATAATCTGATTCGGAATGAGAGGCTGATCCGGAATATGGCCTTGATCCGGAATGTTCTGTTGATCCGGAATGTTCTGTTGATCTGGAATGTGGACTTGATCCAGAATATGTCACTTATTCCGGATGGAGGCCTTTGACTCGGAATATTCAACAACAACCTTCACTTGGAATACCCTGGGCTTGATCCGGAATATACCTGGGAAAAGGATGAACAGCGAAGAACACGGGATACACAAAGCTACACGAATCTAACCAAAACTTAATCAAATCAAACAAAAGATTAAATCAAACTAAACAAATAAGATCTACTAATCATAAACAAACAATCCAAAACAATCAAACTAACAAATATAACCAAAATAATCAAAACCCACTTAAATCAATTTAACAAAAACTCAAGAACATGAACTTGAACAATAAAGCATAAAAATTAAGATCAAATAAAGAAAGGTAGATAGGAGATTGACAATAAAATAAAGATTGACAAGAATTAAAAGAAAACTTACTTGAAATTAAAGGTATTTAAGGTGCAAGACAATTAATGTAAATGGACATGAATTTAAATGTGCAAAAATTAAAGTGGAAGAGCATAGTTTGACAAACTAGCCAACAAAAATGAAATGAATCTAATCTAATCTATTTATAGGGGAGGAATAGGGAGTGCTTAGGAAGCTTCCTCCCCTCTTTCTTCTTTTCCTTAATTGCAAGATTAGGTCCTTAATCTTCTTAATCTTCTTAAATCTTGGACTTTAATGACTTTGTCTCGGGATTTCTTGAACTCGTCTTGTAATTCTTCAATAAATTAGACTTGAGTTCTTCGGCTTTTAGTAAACTTCCGTCTTTTGACTTTTTCTTTGATAAATCTTCAGAATTGGTCTTGGACTTCCGTTCTTTTTGCACTCTTGACTTCTTGACTTTGTCTTTCGTCTATTTCTTTGATAAAAGCCCGTGAATGCCCGTGTTTTCTCCACCTTTCGCCTTTTCGTCCTAAATCAAAACAAAAACACAAACCACACATAATTCCGACATAAATGACATAAAATATACGTTTTGGCTTAGTTATTATTGTAATTAAGTGGTAAAAAGGATGGGTGTTTACACACCTATCAACAGGCTTATCATATCCACAGATGAGGATGCTTCCAAAGGGGAGGAAGTTCCCAATACAGAAGAGTCTACTCAGTACTATTCATATCCTGGTGGTGTACAAGGAAAAATAGCAAGTGCTGAGAAAAGGATTGAGAAAGGAAGTGCTGATAAGGGAAGTGATAAGGGAAGTGCAACTAAAGAGATTGCTCAGACATTGCTAACTATGGGCAATCAAGAATAAGCCCCTGCTTCAAAAGTTTCCCCTGCTGTTGCTGATCCCACTGCTGTAAGTCGTTCCCCTGCTAAGCCTATTACTCAAACTTTTGTTAGAAAGAACAGAAAGCAACCAGCTCAGAAGGTTACTATCAAAGAACCTGCATCTAGAGTTGAACACCAGCAGTGGATCCAAAAGACAAAGGAAAAGGAATCATGATTGAACAGCCAAAGAGAAAATACAAGCATAGAACTCCTGAACAGCAAAGGGCTCAAGAAGCACATGATGCACAAGTAGCTCTCAGGCTACAACAAGAGGAGATGGATATGCAGAATCATAGAATGCAAAAGATGAGGCCTAAAGATATGCTCAAGCAGGTTGAAATTATGCATAGAGAGTTGGATGACAGGGTGCCTCATGTTGGAGAATTTCTAGATCAATGGGAGAAGGAGTTAATAAATGCTCCTTTGGAAGATAGGTATGAGTTGACTTGCCTTGTTTACAAATATCAAACTGAATATCTAGAAATGAGGGCAAATCAAATTCAGAGAGAGAAGTATTTGAGTTCTGAGAAAGGGATACTTGAACACTACAAAGTTTTGATCAAGAGACATAAGAAGTGGAAGGATGGGGACTTCACAGATATGAGTTTTGAAGCTATAAAAAGAGCAGTCAGACCAGTCTTAAGAGAATATGATGTGGAAGATTGGATGACTATGAACTCTCCTGAGGAAGCTGAGTATCTTAGGAGACAAAGTGAAGTGTTACAGAAAGCTAGGGAATCCAAGAAAAGAAAGGCTGAAGGAACAACTTTGGAAACTACACAAGCAGGTGCATCATCCCAAGCAGGTGCATCATCACAAGCAGGGGCATTACATCAAGAAGGTGAAAGTTTTCCAGAGATTGAGAAGTCTGTACTTAATGTACAAAGAGCAGCCAAAACACTCAAGAGAATGGAGAAAGTTGGTACAGTTACTAAGGAGTCTCAACGTCCTTCAAATGAAGAAATTGATAAACAGCTAATTCTGCAGGAAAATGATGATATCTCACCTAGTGAACTTGGAAAGAAGTTTGCTATCATAGAGTATGTTGTTTATGAACACAAAGGGAGGACTTGGTGGAAGCTTACAAGAGCTGACAATACAGCACAGACATTTCTAAGTCTAGATGTCATGTTTCAAACTTTGGATAGTGAGGACTTAGAAGCTCTGTGGGAAATTTTGAAAAAGACTTTTGCTGCAAAACCTCCTACCATGGATGGTGTGGCGAAGGATTGGGTAATCTGGGAGAGCATGCATAGGATGTATGAGCATGAGTTATTTGATCCTATATTTGATGTAGTGAATAAAGGAGATTTGTTGTATTGGAAGCTGTTTACTAATTCTGGGGTCTATGAGGTATTAATGGAGGGAGTGAATGTGTACTTGATCAATCATCGTTATTACCCCTTCACTCAGGACACCTTAAAGAAACTAGCGCAGGCTAACTTGATTGTAGATGCTAAAACGCATGTTGCTTATGATTTGGTAAGGATGATGCATAGTCAGATTTGGCCAGAAAGTTTGTAAGCATCCTCATCAACTAGGATTTATTCAAAAACTTGTCTTTAGGGGAAAGCACAAGTTTAGGGGATGATATTTGGGAATAAATCTATGTATACTTGTTACCCCTGCTAGTTGATTATTCATACCCTTGCTAGAGTAAGTGCCCCCTGCCAAATAACAAAGTCAGGGGAATTGGTTTCCCGGCTGAAGTCAAAGGCCCTGCCATCAGAGATAAACTTGGAATAGATTTTTACGCGTTTCTGTTACTACTCCTTAATACTTTCCAAGTTTTTTAGTAGTGATCTTGTACGTGAGTCCTTATGCCTATAAAAGGACTCACTAGGTTAGCATGCAAAGTGTGTCTTTCTCTATTGTCTTTCATTATCATATTTTAAGGTTTTGTAAACCCTAATACCATTTTAGGGTATTCGTATATCATTGATATATTAAAGTTCAACGTTTGCTTCAATCATATTGTTCTTGTGCTAAACATTATATTCCGCATCTTGTTTAGTTACTTTGCTTTGCAAAGTTTCTCTAGTGTTAGATTGAATACTTTCTGTCTATCACAACCCTTAAACAAGCTATTAAGGTTTAAGATATGAGTTTGGGATCAACATCTCTTTCATCCTAAATACCAATCATTGTTACTCCTACAACAAGCTTGATCTCCAATACAACTCCAAGGGTACTCACAAAGCCTCATAGGTCACGGCTAGGTTTTGGTTACAGGCTACCACCATTGTTGAAACCAAGTTCAAGTTACTACTAGTTCACTTATTCACTCCTAGAACTATCTAACAAGTAAGTATCATGAAACCTATCTTTTCTATATACTTCATTTCCATACACTTGAACATATATATACATCTCACTAGTAAAACTTAACCTAAAAACAAATTTAAGCAAACCTAGACCATAATAGGTCACGGCTAAAAAATGATGTATCACTTTATGTGATGTAAAATCTTGTTAACTATGGTGACCACAATCTCATGAACATGCTTAACTAGAAAAATCATGAAAACCTATGCATGTTTAAATCTAGACGTGGGGTTTACCTCATTGTTTAGTGTGATGAATAACTTTGAAATGTTGTGATAAGCCTAGAAAGCATTAGATCTAAGTTACTAACTAAACATGTTAACTAGTTACCTTGATGGATTATAAGGCCCAATGAATAGTAAGAATATAGTTAGGCCCATTAAGCCCAATATGTAAGCCTTATAGAAACTAGGAGCCCATTAAGCCCACTAGGATAATCACACTTAAAATAAACTTTATAATTGTTAAATAATTATATTAGAAAACTTTTGGTGTAAAAAATATGATTTTATAAACTTCCGGATTAAAATGGTGATTTAATAAAGTTTCGGACTAAAAGTATAAAATATAAGCTTTCGGATTGATTTTGTAAATATAATGAGCTAACGGACTTAAATGGTCATGTTTAGAAACTCATTTGGACAAAAATTAAAACCTAAGGACCTACTTTGTAATTTGCCGAGAGTTAAGGGTGGTTATTTAGACCATTCGAGACTTAAACCAAAGTAGGAGGACCTATTTTGTAATTATTGTTAGTTATGTGTAGTTGTGTAACTTGGTTAGAACCTTAGGGACCCCTTTTGACACTTACTGAAACTATTAGGAGCCCTAGGGGCCTTTCTTGCCAAGTTAGTTAAGTTAAACAAGCCCTAATTAAACCCTAGGGGCCATTATGGCATTAGCCGAAACTTATTTGGTGCCCTAGGGGGTGTTTATGAAACATTTTCTAACCCTAATTATAACCGAATACTACAAGGACTAAAAATGACAATATTTGGAACTTTTATAAGCCCTAGTTACACGTGTAACTAGGGAGGGACTAGTTTTACAATTACTTGAAAGTTTTACAAACCCTAGGGGTATTCTAGTAATTAACCGCGGGTAATTATATAAATCAAGTGACTAAAATGTAATTTTCATAAATTATAACAAACCCTAATTTACTATATATATACCCAATATTAAAAACGTAAGACTTAAATAAACACAACACTCGTTATTTTTCTAAACTTATAATTTAATAATTATACTCACTCCGGGAACGTTGAATTAAATTAAAATGGTACACATTTTTATAAACATTATTTATATATGTTATATTAATTAAATATGGTTAACTTATAAAAATAAATATATTAATTATATTTCTTTCTTTTCACTTTAAATATATGTAAAACTTCCTTTTATAAATATTTAAATTACTTTATAAACGATACAAGTACGAGAATATTAATTAAACAAATTAATTAATTAAACGATACTATTTATTTTACACTTAAAATAAATACTTCTATAGCTTGTACAACGATAAACCAAATTACAGATATCGTAATAAAATGCTTAAAACTAGTATAAGCATGCACAGACTTATTCTGAAACTTTTATGCATTTTGTTATGCATTTACTGAGACCGTATAATTATTTAGGTTGTTGACTGTATCGTGAGCATCACATCAGATTTCTTGTGACTTATTGTTGTACTACTGAGGTGAGTTAATGGCTCCACTTTGTATATTGATAAACTTTTAAAGCCTTTTATGGGGAAGAAAACATGCAACATATTTTATTTGATGGACATAAACTGAACTACGAAACCTTTGATTACATTTGCCTATTGTAGATGAATCCGCATGACCCCTGCATCTGAAACTGTTAAAATTGTTGAATTGCCTGAATGTATAAATAGATCTATTTTTGGGAATGACCATCCCCATCTGGGTGAGTAGCGCTCACTGTGCCTAGGCCAGGACAACAGATGTTTAACATGTCGGAACGGAATATTGGGTGCATTCTTATTAATGCGAAGGGTCCTCATTTTTTGTGGACTTAACATGTCAAGTATCAGTTTCGGGCAATATGGAATGTAATTACCTTTAAGTATTGATGCTATGTGCATTACTACTTCAGTGAATGTTTATTGTCCAAACTTATTTTATTAAACCTGTGAATTCACCAACTTTATGTTGACTCTCTAAGCATGTTTTCTCAGGAAACTGAAGCAGGTATTGACGTGCATGGAATCAAGCATCATGATAGGCTGCATTTATAGAGCTTATCTGGAGTTTTATAAATTGGGGAATGATTTCAACTACTGAATAATGTTTAAGACAATTTTAATAACATTTGCACTTTTATTCATGTAATAAATGTAATGATAATCTTTTATATGTTGCTCTCAATACTATCTGCTTTTGATCCACCCACGTGACACCCAAATATTATTTCCGCTGTATTTGACCAATTTGGGGGTGTCACACTTATTATAGCAAATTACCACAATTCAAATCAACATTAAAACCAAACAACAAATCAGCATAGCAACAAGAATATGATAACCACTAACCCAAATGATTACAATCGCAACTAAAAATGAGGAAATGTGTAGTTCGTTCGGCGAATCGACTTCGCTTGGTTGACCGATTCGAAACGTTCGCTGCAACGCGGTCAACTGAGTTCGAAACGGTCGTTCGGTCGATGACGGATACCGTTGTAGGCAGACTAAATTGCTCATATAGTGGATCAAGTATCATAAAGACATGTTTGCAATTTTTTGACCATAAAATACACCTATATATACATCACACTAGGCACAGACATGTGTTGCAAATAATAAACTCGCATGATGTCAAGAATTCGACCTTACATCAATACCATATTCACGTCATACCAAAATTATACATATAAAGCTAGGTTGCTACTAAACACAATATTTTAAGTATATGATAACCAATTAAATATGTTATTTTCTTTAAACTAGATATGATTCATGCATGCAATTTGATATACGTATACTAAGATACCACAGTAGTAAGAATTGAAGTTTTGAATAATCACTTGATAATGGAGCTCGGTGGTAAAGATAGTTGAGAAAATATACGGCTGAATATGAAAAGCAAAATTAATATTTTAGGTCAAGGTCTCAAGGGTATTTTCGTGATAATATATTATTTTTATTAAGCCCAAGCTTGCTTTCTTTTCAAATCATCCCAATATTGGGAAGAAAGTTAGGAGAGAAGTTTTGAATGAATTTTTTTTCCTCTTCTCTTCTCTTCTCTCCAAAATAAAATCGGGAACATGATTTTTTTTGTTTTTCAAAATTCTCTTTCCACTTCTCTTCTCTCCAAAAAAATAACTCGAGAACATAGTGTTTAATTTTTTGTTCATTAATGAAGTCCCTAAAGCCAAGATCAATGTTATGGAGCTTAACGCGTCTTTGCCAATTCAGGGTCAGAGCAACCTGTTTGCTTTGGACAAGTTGCTATCTACGTATTATTCGCCACCAACACCATTAAGTTGCGGGTTCAATGTTACATAGCAACTAGTGGCGACTCCTTTAATTCATATAAACGATACTTTTTAGTCTTGAATTTATTAGCCGGAATATATTTATGTGGGCTTAGCCCACATTAGTCATTTGTTAGTTTAGGCTTTAGCCCATGTTTGCTTACTTTCAAAGATATTGTTTTGTATTTATACTTTTGGGATGGGTGCAAATCACAAGCAGAGATTTACCAATTCTAATATAGTAATTAGAGCCCTAAAACACCAACCACCAAAATTATCAATCTTACACAAACATTGATTACTCTCCAAAAAAAATAACACAGGAACAGAGTGTTTAATTTTTTGTTCATTAATGAAGTCCCTAAAGCCAAGATCAATGTTATGGAGCTTAACGCGTCTTTGCCAATTCAGGGTCAGAGCAACCTGTTTGCTTTGGAAAAGTTGCTATCTACGTATTATTCGCCACCAACGCCATTAAGTTGCGGGTTCAATGTTACATAGAAACTAGTGGCGACTCCTTTAATTCATTTAAACGATACTTTTTAGTCTTGAATTTATTAGCCGGAATATATTTATGTGGGCTTAGCCCACATTAGTCATTTGTTACTTTAGGCTTTAGCCCATATTTGCTTACTTTTAAAGATATTGTTTTGTATTTATACTTTTGGGATAGGTGCAAATCACAAGCAGAGATTTACCAATTCTAATATAGTAATTAGAGCCTTAAAACACCAACCACCAAAATTATCAATCTTACACAAACATTGATTACTTTCGAAACAATTTTTTTTCTTTTCTTTTTTTAATGTTTTTCGCTTTTGCTTTTCGCTTGATCGCTATGCAACAAATATTTTGATCACTACTTTCTTTGCCAAACCCACAATTGTTGACTAACAATTGTTGTATATTACAGCAACTATTTATTGTTTGATCTCTTTTGCATTTGAAGACAGCGTATTAGTTTTGGTCCTACTTACATAATATTTGTTTAGATTGGTTGTGTGGATAAAGGATCGATCTATTAGCATGACGCATCATATACCACCTGTACCCTATTGCTATTTTCAAGTTGCTCAGAGACTTCTCATGCCTAGCCATCAATTGTTACCAGCAGTCTATATGGTCTCTACTGCCTCAAACCAGCATGCCCATTTTTCCCAACACCTTACCCAATTACAGGCCCAACAACCCGGACCACTACAGCCCATCGATTCACATGGTAGTAAATTCCGTGTTTCAAAGAATGATGCACAAATGCCAAATGCATTTCAGTCTCAAGCAATCATGCTTCCACAAGCATATCAAACAACACCTCAAGTTCCTTTTTGGAACATGGACACTCGAGCATCTTCTCACCTTTTTGGAACAAGCAGACATTTACCAATTCTGATAGAATTGTCATTGACCAAAGAAAAACGAAAGTAAATGCTAAGCAAGTAGTGGCGGCTCCTTGAATTCAGTAACACCTTTGACCTCATCATACAAAATAAGAAAGCAAGTTACTATAATTTTCCAGTAAAATAGATAAATAACGAATTCTTTCACTTTTTCGCTCATATTAGTAACAATACAACCTAATAATAAAGGTATAATGATACTCGACACAATTAAATATTTGATGTTATCATAAGGTAACAAGGTATGTTTCTAATAGAAATCTCTTTATGGTTGGCAACATTCACCTAGGCAATGATATATGAGGTTTGATGAGTACATGTTGAGCGAAGGGTTCAAGCGTAGTAGTTACAACAACTACATATATTACATGAGTTATGCACGAGGTGAGTATATTTATGTAGTGTTATACATAGACGATGTGATGATTGCTTATAAGAGCAAGGTTGAGATTGGGTATACTAAGTCTTTGCTTAAAAAAGAGTTCGATATAAAGGAGCTCGGAGAAGCAAAAAATATTCTTTGTATGAAGTGTTGGATTTTAGAACTACAAACCACTATAACATACTCTGTATTATAGATCATGAGTACGCATCGAAAGAATAAACAAGATCATCTATAGATAGATAATTAACATACCTTATTTTACCTTAAACAAATTAGCAAGATCAAACGAAAACCCCTACTCTTTAGGGTTTGTAATCAAACCACCAAAAAGCTATTTGAGATTCAAAAAGTTGAATCCTCTATGTTTACACTCACAATACGTTCTAGCAAACAAAAATGCACGCTAGTACTTGATTGTATTCAACCACCACCACACTTCAATTAATCAAATAAGAACAAGAACCCTTAGGTTTATTTTCTTTTGGGTCGCACGAACACAAACCGAACATCCTAAAGGGTATCGTTCGATCAAACTAAAGAGGAAGGGGGAATGGATTTTAGGGATTAGCTTTCTTTTGAAACACATACACTAATGAAATCCATTAATCCCTTAATATAACCTAATACCCTATCGTAAGTAATCCCACCTCCTTAAGGATGTGAGCTTTTGGGCCAACTAACTAAACAATGGGAGAAATTCATTCTTTTTTCTTTTCCTAAATTTCCTTTTAAGCTTTGCAGTTTAATACAAAATTAATATATCAAATATATTAATCCGTTGTTGTTCTACATACAACACACGTGTCTCCATAGCCTCTAGAAAATTACCGAACATATATTATTTACGTGTACATATTCCAACAACTCCCACTTGAACATGTACAATAATAAAATATAATAACATTTGCATCTAGCAATACGCCAATCCTCCTAGAAAATCCCGGGTGTAGTTCATTCAAAATACATTTAAATGATTTATTCATTTACGATCCCTTTCCTTCTGACACCATGTTAATAATGGATTGGATCACGGTCATTTAATTATTAACGATTCCGTTTATTGTTTTATGTGATTACTCAAGATTACCAATCCAATCGAGGCATATCGAGATTACCATTGGGTACAGTCGTGAAAACATCTGATTAATCCGACGAGAGGTCCAGTGGTATCATACGTCAACATTTGAAAGACCAATTTTTTTATAGACTACATGTGCCTCTCTCATGCTTTAAGATACTTTTGATTATAGTTCTTATTACCTTATTCAACATAACGTTAAATATATAGCAAAAAGTACCATCTACACATGTAAGACTTTCTTACATCTCAAGTGTAAGGATTAAGTAAAGAAAATCATTTACAAGTTTCACTTAATGAAGACGATCCATAAAGTGATAATCTTGTGAATAGGATATGTCTGATAAACAACCCACTGAATATCGTGTGAGTTTGATGACTGTTCTTTAATATTCTACAAATATTGCCAATAACTCAAATATATCTAAATTTAATAATATTCTCATATATTTGATCGACATTGGACAATTTAGAATACATTATTCAAGGATTTAAATATGCAAAAACAAGTTACAATAGATATTAATGAAAACAAGCATAACTCGTACTTTAATTCATTATAAATAAATATTGCTTAAATATCCTTTATCCAAATACTAAAGGATTAATGCATGATGATCGTAGTTGTAAATTCATGATTCAAGATATGATTATCATACTTGTTGACAAGGCATATATTTTATAAAATTCTACTAGGTTTGATCTTTTGGAATATTGAGAATACCTTTTCAAATTCACAATGGTGAAAAAATCTCTGAACATATATTATCGTTGTATTGTTTTACCCATTTACATGCAACATAATGGGAGTATTGTTGTTGTACATTCTATAAGGCATGTGAGTCCAACAAAACACCTTAATAGAAACAATCATCTTTAACATCTTCTCAAACTATATGTATTCTTATTCTTTTTATATGTATTGCAAAATTTTTCTTGACCGAGCAGAACTAGTACACATGATTATCGTTAAATATGAAATCCTGCCATGACTAATATTGAGTGTCATCTCAAGTCAAACTATCATCAGTTGTCTAGTAGGGGTGCAATCGAGTCAAGCTGAGATCAAACTTTATAGGGCTTGAGCTTGGCTTGATAAAATAATTGTAGGCTTGAGCTTGACTTGGTAGCTTGTCAAGCTTTAACAATCTAGACTTGATAAGGCTTAATCAAAGCTTGAGCTTGGCTTGAAAAGTTTGAATGCGTATAATGTTTTTTAATAATACAACTCATCAATAAAAACATATGTATAAAGTAAAACAAACAAAAACCATAACTCAAAACCAAATTCGATTCATTTAGCATTAATAAAACAAAAAATAACATAATCGTATAGTCTTGGTTTCAAAATGTGTTTTATGATCCAATGCGATTAAGGTCCCCAAGGTCATTGCGTGATGTGATTGCTAACACAATTATGTCACCTTCGTATTAAAAAGAGTACAACAAATATTTATAAATATTATATTTCACCAAGTAAACGTAATAAATTTATAAGAATAAAAAATATTTAAAATACGATGAACTAAATTATAAATTTAGTCAAAGTTAAAAATTATTCTAGAATATATTATTTATTTAAGAAACAAGACCTTATAATTAAGTTAATACTCAAATTAACCATAAGTTACTTATATGAATTCATCATAAAAACACATTTTAATAAAGATTGAGAAAGTTTGATAAGAGCTCGAGCCGAGCTATTAAAATCTTGATCTTGAGCTTGATATATGTTTCAAGGTATTTTTTGGGCTTGATCTTGATAAAAGCTTGTCTTGATTGTAGCCCTATTGTCTTGTAACAACACTATGTTTTATTATAATTCGTAAGTATAAACACTTTTTGGTAATGTTTTGTGCCTTTTTAAACTCTAAGTTTCTAGACAATGATAATTACATCTTAATTGTCACATAGAATTTTGATTACTAGGAACAATTAAGTAAGTGGTGAATTTTCTATTCTAAAAAATTATACCATAATGTTTGTACTTAACAATCATCTTAATGATTTTCTCTTAGATATTTTTGTTGTCAAATCACCTTGTACTTTTATAATTTAACAATTTACTCAATACACAATATAATGTTTGTGATGAATCCTATTGTTAGACTTAAGGATTCAAGCCATGTCAACTTTTATCAAGTGAAATATATTCATTTAGAATTTCTAAATGATATTTCATGTTAGATGGATTTATTAACCCCATGTTGTTAGGTTTTTGGGTTACGGGGATGATTTTGGAAGGTGAGTGTGTTAATTTTTCTCTTAAAATGATTAATGATGCTCGTGGAAGTTTAGACAATTGGTAAGTGTTGTGGAAAAACACCTAAGTCATTACTGCTGCTAGTTATAAACTTAGTGTCGCTAGTTCAAGTTAGTGTTGTTATGGAAGAATGAAGAAAATACACTAAGTACTTAATGATGTTAGTGTATACAGTTAGTGTTATTAACTGTTAAACAGAGTGGTTAAGTAAACCAAACCTCAAGGACTGTTATTGACAAAAGGTAAAGTGCAGGTAATATATTTTAAATACTTTTACACTATTATTGCGTGTTTAAAGTGCAGGGACTCAAGAGTCAAGTTTATTGAAGTTCAAGGGCCACTGGGAGCATAAGCGTATTTTTAGGAGTTTAGTTAGGGTTTGATGTATATAGCTTAGCTATTTGTCATTTGTTGACTTCATCTTTTCATTTATCTCTCTCACAAAAAACTGGCGATTGTTTCCATCTTGTTCATAGTTTGATCAATCTGTTTTGATCTGTAGTTTGATTTCTTTTCTTTTGTAAGTACGATCACAAACCCAAGTGTTACATTTGAAGTAACAGCTTGAGGCAGTTTAATAAAAGAATAAGGGGAGGTTGGTTGTATTAATATTGATCTTTGTTAACTTTTCTACATGGTATCAGAGCCAGGTTGGCTGTTGATACGAAGATCTTGATTTTTCTAAACTAGGGTTTTCATTAAACTTTGGGGTTTTTCAAAATTAAAGGTGATTCTGGTTGTTTTATTGGTTGAATTTGATGTTTCTTGATGTTAATTGGTCAGATTCTTGATCAATTGATTTTTCTCAAAAATTAGGGTTTGACTATTTTTGGGGGTTCTGGGTATATTGTTTTCCTGGGTGATTAATCAACTTAATTGTTGATTAATTGTGTTTTCTAGTTGTTTTTGGTTAAAAACCCTAAAATCAGAAGTTGGGGTTATTTAATCTTGGTAAGATTGGTTTTGATTATTGTTATTTGTTGTTTCTTTTGCTAATCCTGCAGGTTAGTTGTTTGGTGTTGTTTTTGTTGCGTTCTTGGTTAAAGATCATCTTGATCTTTGTGGTTGTTTGGTTGTTGCTGCGCGTGATAGTATTTTCTCACGCTCTCTCTTTTTATTGTTCTTGTTTTAGTGGGATTAGGTGTCGAAGGGTTTTGTTGCTATTGCTGGTTGTTGTGGTGATATAAGGTGGTTGTTGGTTTTTTTAGTTGTTGTTTGTTATTTTGCTTGTTTGTTTGTTATGGCTCCTGAGAAACATGATAAGGGTGAACAAGGGGGAGGGTCACATGACAATGAGATTGACATGTTTGATCCTCTCTATCTTCATAGTAGTGATACTAGTGGTGTTCCTCTAATTGGGTTTAAGCTAGAGGGAACTGAAAATTATAAAATATGGAAAGTTGCTATTGCTAGGGCTATTCGTACTAAAAACAAGCTTGGTTTTATTGATGGGAAAATACCTAAGCCTGAAGAGGCTGGTTTTTTGCAAGATCAATGGGAAAGATGTAACTCTGTTGTCTTAAACTGGATTCTTGGTTGTGTTCACAAGAGGTTTATTTGGGTCAAGTTTTTTCTGAAAATGCTAAAACAGTTTGGGATGAATTAGAGGAAACACATAGTAAGCAAGATGGATCTGTTATTTTTAACATCCATTATAAGATACACTCACTTACTCATCTGGTTCTACTCTATCTGAATATTACCACAAGTTTAATGGTTTGTGGAGGCAATATGACTCATTAGTTAATTTACCTGAATGTGTTTGTGAAAATGCTTATTTGCTTAAACAGCATAATCAACTGCTTAAGCTTATGCAGTTTCTCATGGGGTTAGATGATGAGTATGCTCCTATAAGGAGTATCATACTCACCACAGAACCACTTCCTGATGTTAAGGGAGCTTTTGCTACTCTGTCAAGAGATGAATCCCATAGGGGTTCACCATCTCAGAGTTCAATAAAGGCTAGGACAGTTGCATTTGCTTCAAGACCTAATAATAGGTCTAATAACAACTGGAACACTAGTAATAATAATAATAATCAGGCAAGAAAACTTGCTAGACCTAACTTGGTGTGTACTCATTGTAATATGAATGGTCATACTGTGGATAGGTGTTTTGAACTTGTGGGATATCCTCCCAATTTTAAAAAGAATAATAGTTCTAACAAGAATGGTAGTAATCATGTGGCTTCAGGTCCTAAAGATCAGTCTACCAGCAGTTCATCTAACTCTTTTACTGATGAACAATTCAAAAAGTTGATGGATTTGATTGGTGATAGGTCTGGAAAAAGTTCCATACCTACAAATGTTGCAGGTATAAATTGTGCTTTTAGTTTCTGTACTTCAAAATTTTTTAATCACAATACTGTTATTAAAACTTATAAGTTGTATGTTGGTTGGATCATTGATTCAGGAGCCAGTCAACATATGACTTATACTGTGGTTAATATGTTTAACGTGATAAGTGTGTCTCATCTTAATATGACTGTTGGTCATCCTAATGGAACTAAAGTTGTTGTTACACACATAGGAAGTTTAAAGTTAACTGATAAAATTGTTATTCATGATGTTTTAGTTGTGCCAGATTATGAAGTTAGTCTTCTATTTATGCATAAACTAAGTAAAGATAGTAAGTTCAGAGTTATTTTTGATGAAAATTCTTGTGATATTCAGGACTCTGTTCTAAAGACTCTAGTGGGGACTGGTAGTCAAATAAATGGATTGTATTTTCTTAATAAAGGTAAGAAATATTATAACAATAACATTTCACAATGTTGTTTGTCAAAATGTATTTGGCATAATAGACTAGGACATCCTTCAAATCAGGTGTTACATGTGTTAAAAGATAAACTTAAACTTGATAAAGTTGATGATGATATTTGTGATGTGTGTCATAAAGCTAAACAAACTAGGGAGCCTTTTCCTCTTAGTGATCATCAAACCAAAAGTGTTGGTGAATTGATTCACTTAGATGTATGGGGTTCTTATAAAGTTCAAAGCAAGGAAGGGTTTAGATATTTTCTTACTGTGGTTGATGATTACAGTAGAGCTGTTTGGTTGTTTTTACTAAGAGGCAAAGATGAAGTTTTTCCTAACATAACAGTTTTCATAAATATGATTAAAAATCAGTTTGGAAAAAATGTTAAAGTGTTTAGAAGTGACAATGGTACATAATTTGTTAATAATAATATGGATAAATTTTGTAAGGATAATAGGATTCTTCATCAAACCTCTTGCCCATACACCCTCAGCAAAATGGTATTGCTGAGAGGAAACATAGGCATTTGTTAAATGTAGCTAGAGCCCTCATGTTTCAGGGGGGGATTACCTTTGAACATGTGGACTGATTGTGTTTTGACTGCTGTCTATTTGATTAACAGGATTCCAAGTTCTGTCTTGTCTGGGAAGTCACCTTATGAGTTAGTGTATGATAGTGAACCAAATCTCTCTTTGTTAAAAACATTTGGTTGTCTGTGTTTTGCAAATGTTTTAAATGACAATGACAAGTTTTCATCTAGGTCTGAAAAGTCAGTCTTTATTGGATATTCTAATGAGAAAAAAGGTTATAAGCTTTATAACCTTGAGAGTAGAAAGGTTTTCTATTCTAGAGATGTTAAGTTCTATGAAACAGTGTTTCCATTTAAGAATGAATCTGAAAGTAAAGAGTATGTTATGAGTTTTGAAAATAAGGACAGTACTAATTTTTTCAACTTAGATGATAATGAGTCTATGTCATGTGATCCCAATGATGATAAGAGAGATAATGCTCAGAATAGTAGTGAAGGCATAGACAATACATTACTAGGAGATACTGAAAAAGCTAGTGAAACTAGAAAGAATTTTGATGATCTTAATGATAGAAAGCTAGCAGAAGCCACCAGTAATGTAGATGATAATGCAACACTTGTTGATAATGGTAGTGATTCTGAGGGTGATGACAGTCAATATCAAGAATTTGGTAATATTTTTCAAAGTCCTGTCAATTCCCCAGAAAGATATGATTTGGATAATCCTAGAAGGTCATCTAGAAAAGTTGTTATGCCTAAAAAGTTGAATGATTATAAGCTGAATACTAGTGTGAAATATGGCATAGAAAAATATGTTAATTACTCTTGTCTTAGTAAAGAGAATCATAATTTTTCTACTAGCCTAAATAAAATTGTTGAACCAAAAACTTTTTCTGAAGCCTCTAAAGATATAAGATGGCTTATGGCTATGAATTTAGAAATGGAGGCTTTAAACAGAAATGGTACTTGGATTCTTGTTGATCTTCCTGTTGGAAGAAAACCTATTGGTTGTAAGTGGGTTTACAGGGTTAAATACAAGTCTAATGGAGAAATTGAAAGGTTCAAAGCTAGACTTGTAGCTAAAGGATATAACCAAAGGGAAGGTATTGACTTTGATGAAACTTTCTCTCCTGTAGTTAAAATTGTTACTGTTAGATGCATTTTAACTTTAGCAGTTTATAATAATTGGCCTTTATATCAATTAGATATAAATAATGCTTTTCTATATGGAGATTTAGTAGAGGATGTTTATATGACCTTGCTTGATGGATACTTTGATAAGAACGATCAAAGGGTTTGTAAGTTGGTTAAGTCCTTGTATGGTTTAAAACAGGCACCTAGGAAGTGGAATGAAAAACTTACATCAGTATTAATAGAAAATGATTTTATACAAAGCAAAAATGATTTTTCTATGTTTATCAAAAACAAAGATGGAGTTTTTATTGTACTTCTGGTGTATGTTGATGATATTATTGTTACAGGCAATAATGTGAAGGAGATTGATAAATTTAAGGAGTTTTTGAGTTCAAAATTCTTAATTAAAGATCTGGGTAAACTCAAATACTTCTTGGGAATAGAAGTTCTTGAGTCTAATACTTCTCTTTATCTTACTCAAAGAAAATATTGCTTAGAACTTCTTACAGAGTTTGGTATGTTGGCTTGTAAGCCATGTGGAACACCTATTGATGTTAAAGAAGGTGTGAACAGCAAAGCTAAAGTTCTAGAAGTTGATAAGCCTTTGAAAGGTATTAATAACTATCAAAAACTGGTTGGTAAATTGATATATCTAACTCATACTAGACCTGATATTAGCTATGTTGTTCATGTCCTAAGTCAGTATATGCATGCACCTATGCAGTCACATCTAAAGCTTGCATTTAGAGTCTTAAGGTACTTAAAGAGTTCACCTGGAAAAGGACTCACTTTTGTTAAAAGTAGTAGTCTTAATCTTGGTGTCTATGTTGATTCTGATTGGGTATTTCTGGGTGATAGTTTGGTATCATGGAAAAGCAAGAAACAGTCCATGTTATCTAAATCATCTGCTGAAGCAGAGTTTAGAGCAATAAATAGTGTTACCTGTGAAGTAATATGGATTATGAAAGTTCTTGCTGAACTTAATGTTAGTCAAGTATTACCTGTTCCTATAAGATGTGATAATAGCTCTGCAATTCAGATAGCAGCTAATCCTGTGTTTCATGAAAGGACTAAGCATTTCGAGATTGAGCTCTTTTTCTTAAGAAAAAAAGTTGCAGCAGGTGTTGTAAGCACTGTTAAAGTCAAGTCTGCTGACAATATAGCAGGTGTCTTTACAAAAGGCTTAAGTGTTGCTGAGCATCATAAGTTTTGTGATGGACTTGGATTGTATGATCTTTATGGAGTTGGTTTAAGGGGGAGTGTTAAAAAGAGTGGTTAAGTAAACCAACTCTCAAGGACTGTTATTGACAAAAGGTAAAGTGCAGGTAATATATTTTAAATACTTTTACACTATTATTGCGTGTTTAAAGTGCAGGGACTCAAGAGTCAAGTTTATTGAAGTTCAAGGGCCACTGGGAGCATAAGCGTATTTTTAGGAGTTTAGTTAGGGTTTGATGTATATAGCTTAGCTATTTGTCATTTGTTGACTTCATCTTTTCATTTATCTCTCTCACAAAAAACTGGCGATTGTTTCCATCTTGTTCATAGTTTGATCAATCTGTTTTGATCTGTAGTTTGATTTCTTTTCTTTTGTAAGTACGATCACAAACCCAAGTGTTACATTTGAAGTAACAGCTTGAGGTAGTTTAATAAAAGAATAAGGGGAGGTTGGTTGTATTAATCTTGATCTTTGTTAACTTTTCTACATTAACTGAAGATTAATGCTGTTTTTAGAATAGTTATGCTGATCAAGATTGTTTGCTTGAAGACCAAGAATACTTTGCTAATAAGTATTAGATATTTATAGTATAGATTGTGATATGTTAATTCTTAGAATTTATTGTAAGTCGACTAGGACACATTGTGATGCAGCAACAATTTTTATGTTGTCTATCAGTTTTGGAAGTCTAGTAGTCTTGTCATAAGTGCTAGTAGTCTAAAGGTTTGTCTAAAATAAATAAGGGTCTGATAGGTTACTTTTGGGTCTATATAATGACCTGATCCTAGAAGTAGTGGCAGACAACCAAAATATTATGTTTATGTAATAAGCTTTTGAGCTTGATTATCCATATAATAGGAATCGTCTTTCTACTCCGGTCACTGTTCTTCTCTAGTCGCAGTTTACTGCATCAGTTGGCATCAGAGCAGGTTGTGGTTGGTGCTTTTGCTTCATCATGCCTCCTAAACATAGGCATCCAAGAGCACATACCAACGTACATGTCGATCCAAGAGAAGAGGTGAATGAACTAAGGAGACAAGTAGAGATTCTGACCCAGCGTTTGGCCCAACTCGAACCTTCTCAGGATGAAGAAGAATTCGAGTCAGACGATGCCTTCCAAAACCCATTTCATAGGCATGCTCATCAACGTGAACCACCTATGCGTAATGACCGTAGGTGGGAGGCTAGCATCAAGGTCGAAATTCCAGAATTTTCTAGAACCTTGAAGGCCGAGGAGTTCGTTGATTGGTTAAACACCGTTGAGCGGGTGTTTGAATTTAAGGATGCACCTGAAAATAGGAAGGTAAAATGGGTAGCCATAAAGTTGAAGGGCCGAGCATCTGCTTGGTGGGAACAACTCCAGTTGATGCGAGAAAGAAGAGGAAAACAGAAAATAGTAAATTGGAACAAGATGAAAAAGAAGCTCCAAGAGAATTTCCTTCCGTTCAATTATACGCAAACAATGTTCCAGCGTTTGCAAAATCTTAGACAAGGAAACAGGTCCGTGGAGGAGTATACCAAAGAATTCTATGAGTTGGTAGCACGTAACGACTTATCTGATAGTGAACAACAACTTGTTTCAAGGTACCTGGGTGGTTTGCGGCAAAATATTCAAGACGTGTTTTGTCTCTACACCTTCTGGAAAGTTTCTGAGGTATTCCAAAGGGCGTTAGCAGTAGAGAAACAACAAACAAGATCCGGAAATCGTGACGGGGGATCACAAAATAAATTTGTTGGAGCGAAGCAAGCTGACCATGGTGCTAAAAGTCAAGAACCTGATGTTGGTGTATCCAAGAGACCGGTGCGTGGAAGTGGAGTTGGAAACACTACTAGCTCATCAAGTAGAACCTTTAAATGCTTTAAGTGTGGAGAACCAGGCCATAAGTCTTCAGATTGTAGGAAAGAAAGAGGTAAGCAACTAATGATTGAAAATGAGAAGCTTGAAAGCTATGATTATGAAGAGGAGGTAGAGTATACCGTTAAACCAAGTTATGATGAGGACGAAGAAAACAACAAAGACAGTTTTGTTTATGGTGATATTGGTCAAATGTTAGTTATTAGAAAGACCCTTTTGCTGCCCAAAGAGGAGGAGTCTAGTGATTGGCTTCGAAACAACATCTTCTACACGACTTGTACTATTAAAGATAAGGTTTGCAAACTCATCATTGATAGTGGAAGTTGTGAGAATGTCATTTCACAAGCCGCTGTAGAGAAGCTGAATTTAAAGCAAGAGAAACACCCGAAACCGTACAAGCTGAGTTGGTTTAAAAAGGAAACGAGGTGAATGTCGATACTCGGTGTTTGGTTTCTTTCTCAATTGGTTGTAAGTACTTTGATAATGTATGGTGTGATGTAGTTTTGATGGATGCTTGTCACATCCTTCTAGGAAGGCCTTGGCAGTTTGATCGTTGCACAACTCACGATGGAAGATCGAATACATACAGCTTCAACAAAGACAATGTTAAAGTGACGTTGGTTCCATCAAAAGCAGTGGGTCTTTCCAAACCGATTAAGAAAGGCAATGAGAATCTTCTCTCAATCTCTAATTTCATGGAGGAAGCAGATGAGTCCGGGATCATGTATGCTCTAGTTGTTCGTGACAACGAACCTCTTGCTTCAGCCCCTCATTTTGTGCAACCACTAATGGAAAAGTACGCTGATGTGATACCAAATGAACTTCCTTCGGGGCTGCCAACTATGAGGGATATTCAACATCACATAGATCTCATTCCAGGCTCAAGTTTACCTAATAAAGCAGCCTATCGCATGAGCCCAAAAGAGCACGAGGAATTACAACGCCAAGTAGAAGAAGCTATGTCAAAAGGACTCATTAGAATAAGTATGAGTCCTTGTGCCGTGCCTGCACTTTTGACTCCCAAGAAAGATGGTACGTGGCGTATGTGCGTTGATAGTCGGTCAATAAATAAAATCACTGTCAAGTATCGTTATCCCATTCCCCGCTTAGATGATATGTTGGATCAGCTTGCTGGTTCAAGGGTATATTCAAAGATCGATTTACGGAGTGGGTACCACCAAATTCGTATACGACCCGGGGATGAATGGAAAACAGCATTTAAAACTCGAGAGGGTCTGTATAAATGGCTTGTGATGCCATTTGGGTTGTCAAACGCTCCAAGTACGTTCATGCGAGTCATGAACCACGTCCTTAAGCCATTTCTTCAAAAGTGTGTCGTCGTCTACTTCGATGATATCTTGGTACACTCACACTCCTTAGAAGAGCATTATGAACACTTGGAAGAGGTACTTAAAACTTTGAGAAAAGAGAAATTGTATGTAAATCTAAAGAAATGCAGTTTTGCAACTGCATCCGTGTTGTTTCTCGGGTTTGTTATTTCAGTTGAAGGAGTAACGGTTGATCAATCCAAGGTTCAGGCTATTGTTGAATGGCGTACCCCTCGTTCAATTCATGATGTTCGAAGTTTCCATGGACTAGCCTCATTTTATCGGCGCTTCATTCAGAACTTTAGTAGCTTAATGGCACCCATTACCGAATGTATGAAGGCTGGTATGAAGTTTGTGTGGTCTCCTGAAGCAAGTGAAAGTTTCGAACTTATCAAGAAGAAAATGTGTGAAGCTCCGGTTCTCGTGTTACCAGATTTTGGAAAGGTTTATGAAGTGGACTGTGACGCATCTAAGGTTGGAATAGGTGCTGTCCTAAGTCAAGAAGGACATCCGGTTGCCTTCTTTAGTGAAAAACTAAGTCAATCAAGGCTGAATTATACCACGTATGATGTCGAGTTTTATGCTATAATTCGAGCCTTGCGCCATTGGCAACATTATTTGGTGCACAGAGAGTTCATCCTAAATTCGGACCACGAAGCGCTAAAGTACATTAATAACCAACAAAAGTTGAGTCCTAGACATGCCAAGTGGGTAAGCTTCTTGCAAAACTTCAACTTTACATTAAAATACAAGGCTGGAACTCTAAAAAAAGTTGCTGATGCTTTGAGTCGGAATGCTTCCTACCTCTCAATATTGAGGGCAGAGGTGCAAGGGTTTGACACCTTCAAGGAAATGTATTTGGAGGATCGTTATTTCGGGCCTGTTATGCAAGAGGTATTGAAGGGACAACGTTATGACTATCAAATTCTAGATGGCTTTTTGTTTAAAGGGTTGCGGTTGTGCATTCCAGGTTGCTCCTTAAAGGAAAATATAGTTGCTGAACTACACGCTTTGGGACATTTTGGTCGTGACAAAAGTGTCGAGTTGGTGGAAAGAAAGTATTTTTGGCCAAAGTTGAGCAGACATGTAGAAAGGTGTCAGGTATGCCAACGATCAAAGGGAGTTTCCACTAATGCGGGGCTTTACACTCCTCTGCCTGTCCCATCTTCCCCTTGGAGCGATGTGAGTATGGATTTCGTTTTAGGCCTTCCATGTACTCAAAGGAGAAAGGATTCCATTATGGTGGTAGTGGATAGGTTCTCCAAGATGGCCCATTTTATACCATGTCGAAAGACCATGGATGCTTCAAACATAGCAGATTTGTACTTCAAAGAGGTTTTTCGTTTGCATGGACTCCCGCACACTATAACTTCAGATCGTGATCCCAAGTTTATGGGGCATTTTTGGAGGACTTTATGGAAAAAGATGGGTACTCAGTTGTGTTTCAGTACCTCGTATCATCCCGAGACAGACGGACAAACGGAAGTCGTGAACAGGAGTCTAGGAAACTTATTACGTTGTTTGGCAGGTGACAAACCAAAGCAGTGGGATTTGGTACTTCCACATGCTGAGTTTGCTTACAACAATTCAAAGAATCGAACAACTCAACGATGTCCATTTGAAGTTGTCTATGGACTTAGTCCTAATAGCATCACTCAACTGACCCCAATTCCAATTACAAAGAACGTCAGTGTGAAGGTGATGAGACTGCAATTATACATAGTCTCATCGTCCAAATTGGGCTTAAAACGGTTAAATATATCATAAAATACCATAAAATATGCTCGTATTCGTTTGTTGTATGTTTTAGGTATGGATATCGAGAAAATTACAAAAAGATCACAAGAACAAAGCAAAATCGAACACGGGAAACGAAGCCGCACAATGAACCGGACCCGAACATTGATTTTCCGAAATGGTCCTTGAAGTTTGAAGTTTTGTCACATTTGGTCCCTCAAGAATTGAAGATAAACACTTTTGGTCCTTCATCTTTGGTAACTTGGCAAGTTTGGCCCTAGACTTATGGAGACTTAGCAAAATTCAGCCCTTGAAGACCCTTCAAATTGCATATCTAGTCCTATAAGAAGTTTATTAAACTTTTGTGCCATATTTGACAAATATACCAAAGTCATTACAAAGGGAAAAGGGGAAGAAAAGCTGCCAAAGATATTTGCAAGATTTATGGAAGATTAGGGGGGTATCCTGCCAAGACTTAAACCTTTTACCCATAAAACCCGACCCATACCCACTAAACCTTACCATTTACCCGACCCAGCCCACCTTTTTGTCCCACAACCCAACAACACTATTAGACCGGCCCTTCCCATTTTTTGGTGGTTTGATATAATACGAAATATAAAAAAAAAGGAGGACGGTTGTGGTTATTTTTTACCAAAAACACAATTAGGGTTCTTATATCATCACCAGCCTCCATCTTAAACAAATTAATCCTAAATTCGAATCCTGCCAACACCCATGTGAAATCACAGCTCCACATCAGCATATGGTGACAAGAGGACAGCTCAAAGACTCACAAGATGCACAAGAATCCAACAATCCTTGACTAAATTGATGGATGAGATCTTTTTACTTGGTCCCTACTCAAATTCGACAGCCAAGATCATTCTAACATGTCGACATTATTCAGAGATGGGGTTTGAATTCGGCATATCCATGGTATATTCTCCAAGGGTTTTTATGGAATCACAGCACATTAGGGTTTTTACTTTTTCTTTTTCTTCTAGCATTGTAGCCATATATATAAGGCATTAGGGTGTTAGATTTTTTTTCTTGTTCCAATTTTTCATTTTTCATAATTTTGTAATTTGATACAAATTTTATGAATGATAATTGAGTTCCATTTAATTTACGTTGCAATTTAAATTTTCTGCACACTTTAATTTTCAGTCATTTTTATTTTTAAAGATTTGATTTAAGCTTAATGTTTGAGTTTCAAAAGTCTGTGAAAGAAGGGTTTCAAGAAAGAAAAAAATCAGATTGTTGATATTTGTTATTACTGTTTGGTTCACATTTGCTAATTCTTAGCAGGTTCGGGAAGCTTGTGCTTCTACGCTAGCACATAAGCTCAAACAATCTAGGGCATGGATGTATGCCCTAGAGGTTTGCTCTTTTTCTCTGTTTATTTTTTCTGTCCAAAAATTGAATGTTTAAGTGATTGAGTGTTTTTGTGTTTGATTTGAGATATCTTTGTGCGAGTGTGTATGTGATTTTTGGTTTTGTGCAATAGGAATGTGGAATGTTCGCTTGAAATCAGTTTTTCTTGCTATCTTTGATCTATATCATTTGAAAGTTTGTGCCTTTGTGGTGTTTTAAATCAAAACTTTTTGAAAAAAATCATGTGCGGCTTATAATGTGGTGTTTGGGAGAGCGTGCTTCGTGGGTAGTAAGCGACCCTCAAGGATAGCTAAATTCTGCACAACTTTGATAGCCTTAGGTGAGTTGGTTTTTCTAAAAAGTTTGGGTGTTTTAGTTTAAAAGTTTGGAATTAAAGGTTCATCATAAATCTGTCAAGTGGTAGGACTGCCATTGTGTATGGTTTATTGATGATCTTGTTACGCTGGTAGATTATAGGTAGACATAGGGTCTAGGTTTTGAGCTTAATTTTAGGCGTGATTGTGTTATTTTGTTTTGTGTTTCGTTTTGTTTGTATGTGCCTGTGGTGACCAACAGCTTAGTACACCAAAACAAAGAAACATATAAGTGAGTTGTTTTTTTTTTTTTGCCACTCTTGAAATCCGCATAAGGAAGTAAAGAGGTTTTTGTTTATGTTTTGTGATTTTACTAGTAACCTGTGCATCCATCGAGTAACAAAGATTAAAGAAGTGTCTGCTATACTTTTGTTCTTCACTGTGTGAATTTGAACTAAATTTGTGGCATTTATCATTGTAATTTGTCTTGTGTTGGAGGTTGAATTCTGTGGAGCTTTAAATTCCATTATCATTGTAATTTACGGAAGTTACTTAAGTGTAATCTGTTTTAGAGTGTAGGGCTGTTTGGATTTGCTTTATTCAAGCTTATTCTCGCTTGTTTTTGGTTATTTGAAAGCTCAGAGTACTTGACTTTAGGATTCATAAGTTGTTCTTGAAAAATCAGTTCACATTTCTTGTTATTTCCTCCTTTGTTTGATTTTTGATCACTCAAGAACTTTTAAGTTATTGTACGCACTAGGTTTATGTTGTTTCTTGGTTGCATCTAGTCAATTGGTGTTTTTTTTAATCGGGTAGTAGTAGCCCGCTGATAAACCATCAGAGTTGTTGTTGCTGATGTGTCTAGCTTGGGTGCGGTTGATGATGTAAAAAGCGTACTGTCAATAAGCATTTTTTTTTGGTCGAAAATTTTATGTCGGAAACTTTGTTACCTTTGGTTTAGGTGTTGTCGCAACTGTCACGAGCTGTGGTGTATTTTTGCATTAAGTTTTATAAATTGAATGATTATTATGCTTCAACTAGCTTTGCTCCTTAAGAGCGTTTAGTCATTTGATGTAGGACTGTTGCATTAAATTGTCGCTCATTTGGTTAATTGGCCTTTAGCCCATTTGCTAGAAAAAACTTACCTTGATTGTTGAATTTTACTTGCTGTTGTGCTTCTGTATTTGGTTCATTCTAGTGTTAATGGATCATCTTGAGTATAGACATTACAATCTTAAGTAAGTTTTGACTTGTTGTAAACACCACATCAAACCTTTGGCGTGTTTGTGATTGCGTTATTGTGTTTCTGCTTGGTGGTGCATTCTGTGAATTTTTTTTTTTGTTGTTTATCACTCATCAAGCTTCTGTCTGATCAATAGAGCAACAACCTATAGCTGTCAAAAAATCACAGAAAAAAGGTAGGCTCGACACACAGATACAAGGAAACATAGCAGCACTCCACATCACCATCTGCTCTCAGACTTCATATTGTTGCATTTCCTTTTATTATTCTTTTATACACTTTTTCTTATTTGGTCATATATAAAAAAAGGAACCTGTCAAAAAGAAGCAGGGGGGTTTCGAACCCCTGACCTTGCTAACACAACAGGACGCATCAAACATACTAGCACCAACTGATCTAATGGACATTTTGTGTTATTTTTCCCTTCATTATCCTTTATACTCTTTTCTATTTCATCTTATTTTTGCACATAAGCCCGTCAATGCTTAGAAACTTTTTTACGACTTATACGTATTAAGTATTTGCAATTTTTTTTCTTTCGTGTCATACTATCTTTTATTTTTTGCATAGTTTATTTTATTTTTCGAAAAATCATTTATTATTATTATTATTTTTATTTTTAATCATTTACGTAGTAATTAGTTTTAATCTTAATTAATTCATAAAAATATATTTAAAAGTAAAAAATATATAATTTTTTTTTTTAATTTTCTTTTGTCATTTAGGACGTAGGAAAAATAAATTTGCTTTTGTATAGTTTAAATTTCATAATTTTCTTTTTATTATTTCATTTTCTAGGATTATTTTAGTTTTAAATTTAAGAAAAGTCATAAAAAATAGTTAAATTAAGTTTTTATTTCAAAAAAAATATTTTTTAGTTTTTTAAATAATACACTTTAGTTTTACAAATAAAAAAGTTTGAATATTGTCTTTTTCTTAGTTAGTTTTATTTTTTAGGATTTTTTTTATATACTTTAAAAATTAATAATAAATTAATTTAAAAGTTTTCAAAATTTTTGGTTTACGTAGTTTTCTTAGTTAGACTTTTTAGAGCTTTTTAGTGATTTTTGATTATTTTTTTTTGGTGAAATTTTTCGTTGAGTCGCGTTTTTACGTTCGTACGTTCACGCGTTTTCGATCGTTTTGAGCGTAGTCCGATCACGTTTTCTTTTCTTTCCTTCTTTCCAATAACGTAATCACTCGATTAAATAACGTATAATTATTGTTGGCTAAACA
The DNA here is from genome assembly GCA_025667525.1 of Glebionis coronaria. Classification (NCBI taxonomy): domain Eukaryota; kingdom Viridiplantae; phylum Streptophyta; class Magnoliopsida; order Asterales; family Asteraceae; genus Glebionis; species Glebionis coronaria. Next base: position 13,874,792 of record CM046874.1, on the reverse strand, counting down.
CCATACCTCACCGAGAACGAACTCGATTATTCGTCTTTACGTTTTTCCTAAAACGTATTGATTAATACTTACCACGACTTTTGTGTTGCTTTGTTTTTCACTAAAATAAAGTATATACAAAAATACCACATCACCAAATGGCGCCGCTGCCGGGGAGGTGTGTTTAGCCATATTTATTTATCGTGTTTGTTTGAGTGTTTACGTTTTATCGTAAATACTTCTTTTTATTTTTCTATACTATTAGCCATACAAATAAATAGTGTTAAATTGAACTCAATTAACACAAAATCGTTTTCTCGTTTTTATTGTCCATAATATATTGTATTTACGTAGAACAATTAACACACAATAATTATCCAAATACGCGAGAAATCGCACCTCAATAGTTGAGCGTTCCGGTCACTATTGTTGTATCGAATTCAAACGAAATCAAAGGCAAAATAGATAAATACTCTTAATTAGTTTAATCTCGATAAATACAAACTATAAGGTGGGTATAAGGCGGTTGTATTTCACGACCTAATGAAAAAAGGCTCTTAAGTGCTTCGCGCCGCCTCGTTTTCTCCGCTCGCTTGTGCGTATTTTGAAAGTGACGATTAATTAGGGGTTTGCCAACTCAAGTATTAATATATCTATTTTTGTGAGTTTTAATTATTGAACCTCAAAACGTTTTGGCGTTCCGCCAACGTTTCAAAGTCGAACGAAGGTATTTACTTCACGTAATTGCCTTCACTCCTCTTGGATTCATTAATCGAGACCTTCGATTCGTGGATAATTTTTGTAGATTAATTTCTACGTAATACACAAAAATTCCAAAAAAATTAAAAAACCAAAAACACAAAAAGATTCTTCGATTTTTCCCTCTAATTTCATAATTCTCTTCTTTCACCCTCTATAACGTTTAATTCTCGTAACACCGTTCTCGTTGCATCATGTCGAATGATAGTGGATATTATTCGTGTCCATATTGTGGAGGCCCGCCCGATGGTGCCAATTGTTTTAATTGTAAGGTTATTGGAGGTCGAGAGGGTTATATCTATAACTCCGCTCCACGTGGTCTTGGTGACAATTTTCAATCTTACGACCAAGATCACTCATCGTCTTCGTTCTACTCGTCACATGATACGTCTTTTAATTGTGATCAAAATCAAAATGATGAGATGAATCAAAACGCTTTTTATGACTATGTGAGACGTAATAATGCAAACTTAACGATGATTCAAGAACAAGTTAGGAACCTTAAGGAACATCACGAAAAACAATTGGAAACTCAAAAGGAATTTTACTTAAAGGAAATGGCCTCCATGATAACCGAGTTGGAAAACGAATATGATGCCGCTTTTAAAGAACAAGAACGTTTATCTGACCTACTTGACGAGAGATGGAATAAAGGTATTGATAAAGTTGTGGAGGCTTACACTATTAAGCAAAATGAACTTCTTTCAACGATTGAGACCTTAGAGAAAAAAGTAGCTTCATACGAGTCGAGTTCTTCATCGAACGTCACCAATCCTAATCTCGAGGGAGAGGTTCAAGTTATTTCGACTCCTAAGACTCGTACGTCTCGTATTGATCCATATCTCTCGAATTTTAGAGTCGTACAACCTTCGTCGTCTTGCAAAAACGTAGAGGAAACAAAAACGTCATCCAACGAAGTTTTGAAAAATGTTTTTGAAAGTAAACCAAAGGAAAAACTCGTAGGATACTTGGGATATTTAAATCTTGTACCTTCTAAACCTAATTTTTCTAATGAGGATGAAATTATTGAGGATTTTCTAAATCAATATACACTTAATTTTGACGAAGAAATTCCATCAAATGATTTTAAAAAAGAAAAATGTGAAAAGGTTTTAAAGGAAATCATTAAACCCTCGTTTTTACAAGATGAACGGAAATTAATTCCGAAGGGACGTGTTAGTAATTTTGCTAAAATGTTCGAGAACCCACGTTCGATCCCTTCGAAGGACAAGGTTGAAACCTTCAAGGCAAAATCGTCACGAGACGAGCCTTTTACTCCTAATCCCACACCGAGTGAGATTTTGGATTTATCGTGTGAGAAGTCCGCCGATGGCCTTGCTCACATCGATACGTTTTTCGATGTCGAGGTCGAAACGACAAAGGCAAAATCTTCAATCGAAGAGCCTTCTTTTCCTAGTTTCACGACGGTTGAAGCTAGCGACTCGACTATCGACGACTTTATTGCTCGACCTCTTCCACGAGGAAGAGAAGACGTTTTTGATCCCGATGGAGACTTTTCCGAGAACAAACGTATTCTTGATGACCCACCTTCGATTTTCGAGTTTGATGAGGACCGTTGCGTTAGCCCGGAGGGGGATGTTTTATTAGTCGATTCACATTTCAAAAATTCAAATCCTCCTCCCGCCTTCAAGATAAATGTGAAAATTTTAAGTGTGCCTAGAATTGTTTTGGAAACACCAAATATTTTCAATTTAATCAACTTGGGTTTTCGTAACAATGAGTTGAAAAATGAAAAAGGAAAAGATTTTACAATTGATTTGAAAATTTTTCCAATGCTAACTCCGTCATCACCTCGCTTAATTGAGCTTGCTACAAACGCGTCTACTTCTTTTGACGACGTTTTGTGTGGATCTAGTATGGGGGAAGTCCCATTTGTTCCCTCACACTTCTCCACCGAGGACGAGATTTTTGACCCCGGTATCACGTTTAAGATAAAATCTCGGTCTTTTACCGAAGTAGTCACTAGAAATCCTTTCTACACTTACGGTGAGAGTTTACCTCGAGTAACTCGATTTTTATGCCCAACCAATGTCCCACCCTTCTCTTCTTATGCTATTTTCTTGTGTCCCTTTGGGACGATGTTACTTGAAGTCGTGTTGTTTCGTTTATCATCCGAAAACGAAGACACGATCTTTGATCCCGGTATAGAGGTTTTGCCTTTATACACGGTTGCTTTTGGGCCTTGATTACATGTAAGTCCCACCAAAAATGACCGAACCAAGATAATCCCTAAATGATCACATTTATAGGGATTCGAGTCGAGCTTTTGACTCGGTTATCAAAAACAAGGTGCCTCGTGGGGGATTCTCATGCTTATCCATGTACATATTATTGCTTTCTTAGTTAATGTGAGGGGATTTGTGCCCTTCCAACCTTTGTTCCGTGGTTGTTTGTGAATTGTGGTTTTTAGATCATGATCTTTACGATTGGAGCCTCTCGTGTTCGTTTTATGGGAGCACTCGATCGTTTGCTTTGAAGAATTTCTCGATATCCGCATGATATATCCTTTGATGTTCTAACCTTAGGTTTTTAGCACACTTCATAAACGGCTATTAATTTAATGGTTACACCCTTTCCATGCTAGATTAAGCATTCGACTACGTCTCTAGTATGGGGGTGTTTGCACCCCTAGACTCGAAACATTGAGGACAATGTTTAACTTTAGTATGGGGGGGGGGGGGTGAGTAGATACTTCACCTTGCTTACGTCAACACGCTTTCCAAAATTTCATCGTTTTGTTATCGTTTTGTTGCAAAATAAGGTTAAAAATGGCCAAATTTTAAAAATTTTCGTATTTTTCATAAGTGTTTAAGACACGAATGTAGGTTTTCCGATGGTGAGAATAAGAGTAATTTTTGACTCGACCGTGCGTGTTGAGCACTCAGCTTCGATTCCTTAACTTTTTAGGCTAAGTCTCTTAAATGAGGACGAGAAATGATAGAGTTATTTATAAGTCTCGTAATCGTCACGATCTTATGTGTAGTAATTATTAGCTTATTCTCCCAACGCTTTTGCATAATAAATTGTTAATAAATATTGATTTAGCGGTTTAGTCACTATTGTTGGTTTCTAATTTGTTTTGGTAGCTTCCATGTAATTAAATTGGGAACACATTAAGGTATCGTCAGCGTCACGGTTTTGAAGTATTGGCACCCCAATAATCGAAAGCTTCACCCAATAATAAGATTTCAAGTGCTCACCTAAATTAAGCAAAAAATTTGAAGCTCACAAGGCCGAAAAATCTATGCCCAAATTGAAAGTGAATCAAGCCTTAATCTTCGAAGCTTTAAAGATCCAAAATTCGCTTTAGCGTGAGGATATACGTCTTTGGCTAATAAAACCACCGATGATGGCGGATAATAAAAGGCAAGGCAAGACCGAAGTCATAATAAAAGCTTCATGGCGAAGTTGAATAAAAGATGGAGGTAAACCAAAGATAATAAGGCCCTTCCGTTAGGGGGCGTATAAAAGTCTTGGTAATAAGTCTCATGTTCAAAACCGTTATAAAACCGTGTTTATCGATTCTTCTTGTCAACTTAATTTTTTTACATCGTTGTCTATTAGGGTGAATTATTAATTTAATGATTTTGGTTACACCGTTGATACTCTATTTTTAGACTTAATCTCTATTCACGCATAAGTCAATGATGTATCCTCATGATCATTAAGACAAAAATAAAATATAAGAGATACCAAGTAGGAATAAGGGAGTTTAGGTTCGTAATTAACACTCATGAGAAGTGATCGTGTTGCTAACTTATAATAACAATGATCTCGTTACACGCTTAGCATGGAATTGGGTGAAAATCGAGGACGACGAAATTATTTCTAACGAAGCATTCACGTGTTCTTGTTCTATGATCCTAAAAGTCACGTTCTCGTGATGAAAATAATACATTATGTCTAAAACACGTGTAGTAGTTTATTTAAATTTATGTCTTCAATAAATGTCATCATAAAATGAATTTTGGAAGTGTTGTGATACTTAATTTTAGCATCGCGTGGGGACACGGCAATGGTTTAGTATGGGGGAGTGATGAGACTGCAATTATACATAGTCTCATCGTCCAAATTGGGCTTAAAACGGTTAAATATATCATAAAATACCATAAAATATGCTCGTATTCGTTTGTTGTATGTTTTAGGTATGGATATCGAGAAAATTACAAAAAGATCACAAGAACAAAGCAAAATCGAACACGGGAAACGAAGCCGCACAATGAACCGGACCCGAACATTGATTTTCCGAAATGGTCCTTGAAGTTTGAAGTTTTGTCACATTTGGTCCCTCAAGAATTGAAGATAAACACTTTTGGTCCTTCATCTTTGGTAACTTGGCAAGTTTGGCCCTAGACTTATGGAGACTTAGCAAAATTCAGCCCTTGAAGACCCTTCAAATTGCATATCTAGTCCTATAAGAAGTTTATTAAACTTTTGTGCCATATTTGACAAATATACCAAAGTCATTACAAAGGGAAAAGGGGAAGAAAAGCTGCCAAAGATATTTGCAAGATTTATGGAAGATTAGGGGGGTATCCTGCCAAGACTTAAACCTTTTACCCATAAAACCCGACCCATACCCACTAAACCTTACCATTTACCCGACCCAGCCCACCTTTTTGTCCCACAACCCAACAACACTATTAGACCGGCCCTTCCCATTTTTTGGTGGTTTGATATAATACGAAATATAAAAAAAAAGGAGGACGGTTGTGGTTATTTTTTACCAAAAACACAATTAGGGTTCTTATATCATCACCAGCCTCCATCTTAAACAAATTAATCCTAAATTCGAATCCTGCCAACACCCATGTGAAATCACAGCTCCACATCAGCATATGGTGACAAGAGGACAGCTCAAAGACTCACAAGATGCACAAGAATCCAACAATCCTTGACTAAATTGATGGATGAGATCTTTTTACTTGGTCCCTACTCAAATTCGACAGCCAAGATCATTCTAACATGTCGACATTATTCAGAGATGGGGTTTGAATTCGGCATATCCATGGTATATTCTCCAAGGGTTTTTATGGAATCACAGCACATTAGGGTTTTTACTTTTTCTTTTTCTTCTAGCATTGTAGCCATATATATAAGGCATTAGGGTGTTAGATTTTTTTTCTTGTTCCAATTTTTCATTTTTCATAATTTTGTAATTTGATACAAATTTTATGAATGATAATTGAGTTCCATTTAATTTACGTTGCAATTTAAATTTTCTGCACACTTTAATTTTCAGTCATTTTTATTTTTAAAGATTTGATTTAAGCTTAATGTTTGAGTTTCAAAAGTCTGTGAAAGAAGGGTTTCAAGAAAGAAAAAAATCAGATTGTTGATATTTGTTATTACTGTTTGGTTCACATTTGCTAATTCTTAGCAGGTTCGGGAAGCTTGTGCTTCTACGCTAGCACATAAGCTCAAACAATCTAGGGCATGGATGTATGCCCTAGAGGTTTGCTCTTTTTCTCTGTTTATTTTTTCTGTCCAAAAATTGAATGTTTAAGTGATTGAGTGTTTTTGTGTTTGATTTGAGATATCTTTGTGCGAGTGTGTATGTGATTTTTGGTTTTGTGCAATAGGAATGTGGAATGTTCGCTTGAAATCAGTTTTTCTTGCTATCTTTGATCTATATCATTTGAAAGTTTGTGCCTTTGTGGTGTTTTAAATCAAAACTTTTTGAAAAAAATCATGTGCGGCTTATAATGTGGTGTTTGGGAGAGCGTGCTTCGTGGGTAGTAAGCGACCCTCAAGGATAGCTAAATTCTGCACAACTTTGATAGCCTTAGGTGAGTTGGTTTTTCTAAAAAGTTTGGGTGTTTTAGTTTAAAAGTTTGGAATTAAAGGTTCATCATAAATCTGTCAAGTGGTAGGACTGCCATTGTGTATGGTTTATTGATGATCTTGTTACGCTGGTAGATTATAGGTAGACATAGGGTCTAGGTTTTGAGCTTAATTTTAGGCGTGATTGTGTTATTTTGTTTTGTGTTTCGTTTTGTTTGTATGTGCCTGTGGTGACCAACAGCTTAGTACACCAAAACAAAGAAACATATAAGTGAGTTGTTTTTTTTTTTTTGCCACTCTTGAAATCCGCATAAGGAAGTAAAGAGGTTTTTGTTTATGTTTTGTGATTTTACTAGTAACCTGTGCATCCATCGAGTAACAAAGATTAAAGAAGTGTCTGCTATACTTTTGTTCTTCACTGTGTGAATTTGAACTAAATTTGTGGCATTTATCATTGTAATTTGTCTTGTGTTGGAGGTTGAATTCTGTGGAGCTTTAAATTCCATTATCATTGTAATTTACGGAAGTTACTTAAGTGTAATCTGTTTTAGAGTGTAGGGCTGTTTGGATTTGCTTTATTCAAGCTTATTCTCGCTTGTTTTTGGTTATTTGAAAGCTCAGAGTACTTGACTTTAGGATTCATAAGTTGTTCTTGAAAAATCAGTTCACATTTCTTGTTATTTCCTCCTTTGTTTGATTTTTGATCACTCAAGAACTTTTAAGTTATTGTACGCACTAGGTTTATGTTGTTTCTTGGTTGCATCTAGTCAATTGGTGTTTTTTTTAATCGGGTAGTAGTAGCCCGCTGATAAACCATCAGAGTTGTTGTTGCTGATGTGTCTAGCTTGGGTGCGGTTGATGATGTAAAAAGCGTACTGTCAATAAGCATTTTTTTTTGGTCGAAAATTTTATGTCGGAAACTTTGTTACCTTTGGTTTAGGTGTTGTCGCAACTGTCACGAGCTGTGGTGTATTTTTGCATTAAGTTTTATAAATTGAATGATTATTATGCTTCAACTAGCTTTGCTCCTTAAGAGCGTTTAGTCATTTGATGTAGGACTGTTGCATTAAATTGTCGCTCATTTGGTTAATTGGCCTTTAGCCCATTTGCTAGAAAAAACTTACCTTGATTGTTGAATTTTACTTGCTGTTGTGCTTCTGTATTTGGTTCATTCTAGTGTTAATGGATCATCTTGAGTATAGACATTACAATCTTAAGTAAGTTTTGACTTGTTGTAAACACCACATCAAACCTTTGGCGTGTTTGTGATTGCGTTATTGTGTTTCTGCTTGGTGGTGCATTCTGTGAATTTTTTTTTTTGTTGTTTATCACTCATCAAGCTTCTGTCTGATCAATAGAGCAACAACCTATAGCTGTCAAAAAATCACAGAAAAAAGGTAGGCTCGACACACAGATACAAGGAAACATAGCAGCACTCCACATCACCATCTGCTCTCAGACTTCATATTGTTGCATTTCCTTTTATTATTCTTTTATACACTTTTTCTTATTTGGTCATATATAAAAAAAGGAACCTGTCAAAAAGAAGCAGGGGGGTTTCGAACCCCTGACCTTGCTAACACAACAGGACGCATCAAACATACTAGCACCAACTGATCTAATGGACATTTTGTGTTATTTTTCCCTTCATTATCCTTTATACTCTTTTCTATTTCATCTTATTTTTGCACATAAGCCCGTCAATGCTTAGAAACTTTTTTACGACTTATACGTATTAAGTATTTGCAATTTTTTTTCTTTCGTGTCATACTATCTTTTATTTTTTGCATAGTTTATTTTATTTTTCGAAAAATCATTTATTATTATTATTATTTTTATTTTTAATCATTTACGTAGTAATTAGTTTTAATCTTAATTAATTCATAAAAATATATTTAAAAGTAAAAAATATATAATTTTTTTTTTTAATTTTCTTTTGTCATTTAGGACGTAGGAAAAATAAATTTGCTTTTGTATAGTTTAAATTTCATAATTTTCTTTTTATTATTTCATTTTCTAGGATTATTTTAGTTTTAAATTTAAGAAAAGTCATAAAAAATAGTTAAATTAAGTTTTTATTTCAAAAAAAATATTTTTTAGTTTTTTAAATAATACACTTTAGTTTTACAAATAAAAAAGTTTGAATATTGTCTTTTTCTTAGTTAGTTTTATTTTTTAGGATTTTTTTTATATACTTTAAAAATTAATAATAAATTAATTTAAAAGTTTTCAAAATTTTTGGTTTACGTAGTTTTCTTAGTTAGACTTTTTAGAGCTTTTTAGTGATTTTTGATTATTTTTTTTTGGTGAAATTTTTCGTTGAGTCGCGTTTTTACGTTCGTACGTTCACGCGTTTTCGATCGTTTTGAGCGTAGTCCGATCACGTTTTCTTTTCTTTCCTTCTTTCCAATAACGTAATCACTCGATTAAATAACGTATAATTATTGTTGGCTAAACACCATACCTCCTCGAGAACGAACTCGATTATTCGTCTTTACGTTTTTCCTAAAACGTATTGATTAATACTTACCACGACTTTTGTGTTGCTTTGTTTTTCACTAAAATAAAGTATATACAAAAATACCACATCAGAAGGCTAGCGAGTTTGCTGAACAAATCAGAAATGTTCATGAGCAAGTTAAATTGCAAATTGAAGCCAGCAATGCCAAATATAAAGCTGCTGCAGATGTACATCGTCGAAAGGTTGATTTTAAGGAAGGAGATCAAGTGTGGGCTATTTTGACTAAGGATAGGCTGCCCGCGGGAGTAAACATCAAGTTGCATGATCGAAAGGTTGGTCCTTGTCAGATTGTGAAGAAAATTAATGATAATGCCTACAAGTTGCGGCTACCAAGTCATCTCAATACCTCAGACGTATTCAATGTTAAGCACCTTGTTCCGTTTAAAGGGGATCTTAAGAGCAACTACAACTCGAGGGCGAGTTCTTCTTCAATCGGGGGTGACTGATGCAGCAACAATTTTTATGTTGTCTATCAGTTTTGGAAGTCTAGTAGTCTTGTCATAAGTGCTAGTAGTCTAAAGGTTTGTCTAAAATAAATAAGGGTCTGATAGGTTACTTTTGGGTCTATATAATGACCTGATCCTAGAAGTAGTGGCAGACAACCAAAATATTATGTTTATGTAATAAGCTTTTGAGCTTGATTATCCATATAATAGGAATCGTCTTTCTACTCCGGTCACTGTTCTTCTCTAATCGCAGTTTACTGCATCACATTGGTCTATAAAACCAGGTCTCAAGGCATAAAGTTTAGTACAACATAGAAAAACGAGTATAGCTTCACGGTTATGTAACCCTGAAACTATTCAAAGTGTTCATATTATTTTCTCAATAATATTAAGGCTTATTGGTGAATTGTTTTCAAAGTGTTCATATTATTTTCTCAATAAAATCAAAGCTGTTAATCCCGTAGAGCGCCTAAACTCCGATAATCTATCGTCAATACCTATTTTTGCAACACTGATATGCACGATAATCGCACAACAAAGTTCTTCACTATTCACAGGGACTACAACCGCACTTTCAGAAAGAGTTGACTATAGTTACAATTTTATCAAACTATAGGGACTGTTTTTGCAATTTATTTCAAGAACTAACAAACGTACTTTTGTCTAGATATAAAGAAGTGCAATAGTTGACCAAGTCAACCTTACCTATTATAAATCTTGTTCAACTTCACAGCACTTTTGTTAGTTTGTATTAGAACATCTGATCACCAGTACTCTGAAGAAAGTTTTGTGCTAAGAACACTTTCACATTGTATCGAAGTTGTCGCGGAACGCTTCTAGAGTTATGTGGATATTTTCGTGGAACGGACCGAGTGGATTTTCAGCTTCATCTACAGCTGAAGAAGTTACTCAAGGAATCGAAGCTTATGGCCTTACCGCGGTTATTACAGGTTTCTTCATTTTTCATTATCATCTTAATGTTTGTCGAAACTTGTTTCAATCGTAAAGTGTTTAGAATTGCTTATTTAAGTGCTTTTTACCCTTTTAAGTAATGTTAGAACCTAGATGTTTAGTAACTTATTTCAAAACATATAAGCCTTCGAAATAAACATGTACTAGCAGATAAGCAGTTTGAAATAAGCAATCTGAAACAACAGATCATAAGCAGCTTTTCTAAACATTCAAAAGTGTATGTCTCATGTAACATTGTGAAATGAATATATATAGGTCCTACAAGTGGTATTGGCCTAGAAACTGCACGAGTTCTGGCTTTACGCGGCGTTCATGTGGTTATGGCGGTTAGAAACACGACCACGGGTCAGAAAGTTAAGCAAGAGATTATTAATGAAGTCCCTCAAGCCAAGATCGATGTTATGGAGCTTGACGTTTCCTCACTCAAATCCGTTAATAAATTTCTGGCCGAATTCAAGTCTTTAGGATCTCCTCTAAATATTCTCATGTAACTATACTTGCCTCTTGTTTCCTCCAAACTTAATACTAGGTAATGTTTACGAGTGACTGGTTTAATATTGCGTTTATAGTGCGAATGCAGGGATTATGGCTCCACCTTTCAGCCTCTCCGAAGACAACATAGAGCTACAATTTGCCACAAATCATATCGGTCACTTCCATTTGACAACAGTTTGTTGGAAACAATGAAGAACACAACAGAAAAGTCCGGCATTCAGGGAAGAATCATCATTTTGTCGTCTGTTCTCCATTCAACAACTTATAAAGAAGGAGTTAGGTTCGATAAAATAAACGACGAAAAGAGGTATATATGGGTCGGACTCAAATTACCATACTTGTTTAACAAAAGATAACAAGGAATCACTAATAACATCTCATTTTGTTATATATACGTTACAGTTACAATGCTTTACACGCGTACGGACAATCTAAGCTTGCTAATGCATTGCACGCAAAGGAACTCTCAAGGCGGCTCAAGGAAGAGGGTGTGAATATAACCGTGAATTCGGTCCATCCAGGCGTTATAGCAACAAATATTGCACGAAGCTCAGCTTTGATGCGAGGTACTTTTTTTTAAGACTTAGCAGCATTATATTTTCTGAAGCTATTTTTTTCTTTCATTTTGATGTGATTGTTTGCCTACTTTTAAACAGTGCTCTTCGGGTATGTCGTACGGATATTCCTCAAGAATGTGGAACAGGTTTGTTTTCTGCACTCGTAAGTGTTTTTTCTCCGGTAGCAGTGGTCTCACGTACTAAAAGGTTTCATTTGTGCGTTTAGGGAGCGTCAACTACTTGCTATCTAGCATTGAACCCGGCTGTGAGGGGGGTTAGTGGCGAGTACTGGGTTGATAACAACATATCAACAACAAGCGCATTTGTTAATGATACCGAATTTGGAAAGAAGTTTTGGGATTTTAGTATGGAGTTGGTTAACGAGAAGCTAACTGCGTTGCCACTATAAATTTCTTTCATTGTAATTACGTGGCGACTGTAGTCTGCACGCACTGTCACTGCTGTGTGATTGATGTTAAACACTTTAAGAATGTTAAAATTATATAAGTCCAGATAATGCAACGACGGTTTGTAAGTCATCATATGAAACGCTCATTTCTGCTTATCTTCAGCTTGCGTTTTACTAGAAACCTCTTACTGCGATCCATATAACACATATGACACGTATGAGGGATCTTTGATCGTCTTCTTGAAAGATTGCAACTTTCTATACATAGTTGCAAGTTTTTCATTCTATATGCAGTCGTTTACTTAGATTTTACACATTTTCGCCAGCTCTGTGAGAAAAGGAACAACACCAACATGGCTCCTTGTTAATATGTTCGAGTAGTGGTAGTAATGCAAAGACGGCGCGTCTTTATGACTTTTTGGCACCTCTCGACCGCGTCTTTATTATCAGGGACACCCCATTTCGACAAGTTCGTTTCTAATTTACAGCATACACTCTATCTTTTCTACATAACCAAACATTATTATTATTATTATTAAAAACGCAACTCCGGATTAAAATCACATACAAAAAAAAGATACAATACAAAGCATTCTTCCCGTATTAACAAGCTAAACTAAAAGAGGATAGGAGCGAAATAAAAGAATAAAGGAACATATTTTATCAAAGATATAAACAAACCATAAGCATACATTGAACCATACATTATTATCGCGCGTTTAAACACCAGATTATTACTTTGATTGGGTAAACCTGGAAGTGAAATCCCAGAGTTTCTTAGCCAATTCAGGGTCTTGAGCAAACGTGCTCGCTTTTGACAAGTTGCTGTCAGCAAAATATTGGCCACTAATGCCCTTGACTTGTGGGTGCAACGCGACATAACATGTAGTTGCAGCTCCCTGATGAATTCACAAGTGACCGTGCTTATTAGTCTTGATCGATGGATTGTTATATAAAGATTTGATCTAAAACGAACCAAACATACCTGTGGGACGTTCTTCAAGAACCATTGAATTGCAGTCATAAACATCGCTGTGTCAATAAAAATGTAAAATTATCAGCACTGGAAAAAGATTTCACGTTATTATATGAGAAATGTGACGGGTTAGTTGACACTTACGGACGAAGCCAACACCATGTGCGAGATTTGTTTTAATAAGTCCAGGGTGCAGCGAGTTGGCAGTTATGTTCACTCCCTCAGCCTGCAAAATAGGCCGAAAAATAATAGATAAACGAAAAGTCAGATAGGTATTCTTTTATGCATAACGTAGGATGTTTAATCGTAGAGTAAGATTACCTGTAAACGCCTTGTGAGCTCATTAGCGTATAATATAGCAGCAAGCTTTGATTGCCCATAAGCATACAACGTGTTATAGCTGAAAATCACATCACAAATAATGCAAAACTTAACCATGTTAGGTGAATTCTAGCTAGTCTCAATTCGCTTTGTTAAATTGATAGTTTACCCTTCCTCGTCGTTAATTTTGTCGAATCTAATTCCTTCTTTGTATGTCTGCTTATGAAGATCAGACGAAACGATGACAATCCTTCCTTCTTTACCGGTTTCTTTTGCGGTCTTCTTCATTGTATCCAACAACAAGTTTGTCAAATGGATGCTACCTAGCAAACGAAAAAGAAGTTTTTTCATCAATATGCTCTTTACTCACGAAAACGGCATAAAAAGAAAGCTAGTAATGTAAAAGATGACATACCAACATAATTAGTCGCAAACTGCAATTCAATGTTGTCTTTGCTTAGAGTGAAAGGAGTCATAGCCCCTGCATTGTGACTTCTCGATACAAAATATCGATAAAGTTAGTCCACTTATAACAAGAAAAGAGTGTTTCAAAGTTAAAAACGTATATGCTAAAATGAACCCGAGCTTTACATTAAGATGTTTAATGGAAGTCCCTTTGAAGTATATTGTGTAGCGAAACTTCGTACAGAGTCCAATGAGCTAATATCTAGCTCCATCACCTCCATTTTCGCATTAGGGATTTTCTCAGCTATGCTTTGTTTCAGTTGATTACCAGATTCGACATTTCTAACTGCCATAACGACATGTACCCCACGTAAGGCAAGCACGCGTGAAGTGCCGATACCACTTGTTGATCCTAAATGTCAAGTAAACACAATTTTAGCAAGCATTCAATACTAAAATAAATCAATAAGTATAAAAACACGGATAACGTAAGTGGCGCAACTAGGAATAAAGGACCGGGTGCCTAATTTTTCATGAAACGTAGTAATGTACCACTCGAAATAGTAATTGAGTACGAAAAATGAGTTCGTTTTTCACATGCTATGACGAACTAGCTAAGCATGTACTAATTAGACGACAAATTCTTCTGGACGCATATAAAAAGTACAGGATTATTTACGAAAACTAACAATCCAAAGCCAAACTTTTATAAAGTAACTTAAGCTCGACCCTCAGTTGAGCCAACTTCAAGCGTGGACGATTAAAGCTCGTTGAGTTATCGGGTCAAACTCGAACCTAACTTATAACTCTTAGGCCGAGCTCGACTTGACTCCATTAGAGCTTTAATTTTTTAGCTTTGAAAAGTACTAATCCAATATTAAAGATAAAGTATGCTAACTATATATCATATGCTTAGTTCGTATCATTTATAAGCTAAGCGTAAAACTCACTTCAAAAAGTTAGCTTGAAAGAAAAGAGAACACCTAAACATTATAAACCATCGTACAATCTCATACTTGGCCGATGTAGGATCGTAACATACACAACATGAACATATATATGAAAAGAAAACCCTAGCAAGTAAGAAAAAAACATAGTAATACCAGTAACAATGGCAGTGAGACCAGTTCCATCAATTCCTTTAGTAACATCTTCAGCTGTTGATGAAGCTGCATATCCTGATTTACCAGTAAATATTGATATCCATGGCATCTTTTCTGCTTCTTTTTTTGTTTTACTTTGTGTAAATAGTTTGTAAAGATAGTTTTAGTTTGTAGTTTGTAGAGATGGTATTATTTTTCAAAATGTGAAAACCAACAACTACTTATATATAAAAAAGTTATAGTCGATCTCAATGTGATTAACAATAATTAAAGTCACTAACACTAATTAAAATCATTAACAATTAAATAATCTCAACATGTTAGTAAATATCTAGAAGAATAAAGTTTTATGCTTTATGCCCACTAACTATTACATATGACTAGAATAGTACCCGCGTAATACGGCGACGAGTACCTAATAACAAATTTTGAGACTAACAAATATTAGTCTCTTACTCGTTGTAAAGTTCTAAAAAATCGAAATAAAAAACCCACTAAAATTGAAAAAGACTAAAAGTTAATAAAAATATATCAAAATGGGTATCGAATTAAAAAACACAATTTTAAAAAATATAGCGAAATTAAATCATAAAAACAATAAATAAATAAAGATTTTTCAATTTAAAAGAAAAAATATTGTTACAATAGGTTGTTACAAAAGTTTGTTCCAAAAAGAAAATGTTATAGTATATATGTTGATGAAGATATCAACAACTTGCTTTATTTAGTAGGTAAAAAAGTCTAAAATTTAAGCCTTTCTATTTTAAGAAAGTCTCAAATGCTTTATATAGTAGTATATATTAATTTACACTCCTTAAAACTTTGTAATACTTGGTTTCGTCAACTACATATAAACAGGGGCGGAACTTGAATATAAAGTCACCGGGTACACATAATTTTTAATACGAGTATCTATATAATATATAATTTTAAGACCGTGTTCATTTTGAAAAAATATTTTTTTTTAACAAATATATACATTACGTGCATCTCCGAAAACCTCCTAACTCCGTCCCTGCATATAAATTATGATTAAGGATTAAAGCTGTATTTGGCAATTTATTATATCTAACTATGCATCATTTAAGTACCTTGATATGAGATGAAAGCATGTGGAGAATATTTTCATGGGTTCAAAAACATTTTGTTAATATTACGCTGTGTAATATGTTTTTTTAAATGTTATCAACGTTGTCGCAAGTATTGGTTCCGCCCGCGGTTTATGATTAATAATTTACATTCGTATACTATCTCACGCGTGCATGCAAAATAAATAGTACGCAGGGACGGAGCTAGGGGGGTTCCCGTGGGTGCCCGTGACCCCTATGAATTTTTTTTACGTAGTGTTAATTTATGAAGAAAACATCGATTTTTTTCTAAATTCATCTTAAATGCACCCAGTCAATTAGAACATAATTTTACTCTTCGTTTTTATTCACGTTTTACATCTGTTATATTACGGTTAAAAAACATTTGTGCACCCAGTTGTATTTCATCCTGGCTTCGTCCCTGATAGTACGCTCACATCACGAACGAGCATTTTTTTGTTAGGGTCGAACAATTTAGAACTCTTCTTTTAAAGTACATGTGAACATTTGGTACTAGTTAAAGGGCCAAAAGTGTAACTATAGCAATTAGCACACGTCATGTGATGGCTGAGAAAAATCAATGGATATTTTCCTGTCAAAGGTCAAACAAGGTTGTCCTACTTTTGAAAACCTATTTAACAAACACATGTAAAATAACATTTTTGTTATGGCTAAGAATCTTCTTTTATCGTCATACAAATAAAGAAACTCCAAAAATCTCCTTTGTTGTCAGTAGGTATAATTTACTTTTTATTTTTAGAAATATTTACACTATTACACGTAGAGAGGAAAGTTAACGTACGATAGTTGTTAACGTAAGAAGTATAGCAAGTAACATGAGTCGTTAGATGTATTAGTATATTATGTCATTTGATGAAGTCTGGTCAATGTCATTTTGTAATATAACATGAAAGGAAGTGGCAGTGCTCGCCGGTAGTAACTTTTTGATATATAATACAAAGAAACATGGTAGCTCGCTACGAGTAACATTTTGATACATGATCTACAAAGAAACATAGTTTTTCGACGTGATTAACGTTTTGATACATAATATCAAAGAAACGCGGTAACATTTTTAAGCACTATTTTACAAGAACCTCAATCTACACGTACAAATATATAAATATAATTTGAAACTAATCGATACATAATTTAATATTCTTTATTAAAACTAATCTATAATACTATATAAAACATTTAACCCTTTTTCTAAAATTAGAAGTCTTAAAAATTAAGCCTAAAACATTTCTTATAATGGAAAGATTTATTTTTTGCTAAGAAATTAATACATATTAAAAAATCAATAATTGTAATTAAATACAGTTTTTTAACGGAAACTTTAAATGTTAATAAGTACTATTAGAAGTTACAACAAAAAATTAAATATCTCAATAATGTTGTAACTTAATTCATAAAATAATTTTATAACCCATTGTCTAACAACTTTATGGAAACAATTAAATTTTTTAGTATATAAAGTCTTAAAAATCTTAAAACACGGATGTAAAATATGTAAAAACAAAACCCTCGAGTCTCTCTCAATCACCACCCGCTGTCGCCAACTTTGAGGTGCCAAAAAAATGGTCATTGTCTCTGTTTTTTGTTTTTTGTAATGGTGGTTTCCTGGTTTAACCAAATCCACAAAATTAGTCATCAGCTACCCGCCGCCGCGTTGCGCGGGTAGCCGACTATTAATATATAATAATAAAACTAATTAATACTCGTATTAAAAACTAATTAATACATAATAATTAATATACACTTAAAAATAATTAATACACCCCTTTACTTAAAAATACTATTATATATTCATATTGTACAACAATTAAAATAATATATATCTACAAAATTATACATACTGTTTACATAAAAGGATGAGGTTCAATTGAGAACCAGAGTCACAGTCGATTCAACTAGCCAATAAAAACCGTCAAAAGTCACACCGGAAATGACTCATCAAAACTGATAAAAACGACACCGTTAAATTAATTTGTACTACTTATTTTGAACAACACATAAATATGTGTCAACTTATAAAAGATATATTGCACTATCTTTCTCTCCAATATTTTAAGTAGTAGAACGTTACAACGTTTTGGTACAAACCTTTAAATACACTTGACAATAATAGTTGACAAAAACTTAAGTGCTGTTGCTGAAAAAGGTAAATTCATGTACGTCGATGTATTCTTGAATGATGATAAAAAACTTAAGTGAAAGAATCGATTATCGTACTATAAATATTTTTAGATATGTATAACGTGAAGGGTGAATCAACTAGTGGCCAAGAATTTTTTTTATATGTATTGAAAGCCAACAAGAGGCATTAACATACCCCTCTTAAGTCTAGACCATCAAGATGTTTTTACATTTGACTGCGTCTGAACGGAAAAGAAATCAAACGGTCTGAAAGTCCTAAACGTCTGACCGGTTAAGAGGTTGGGCTTATTAAGAGTCTGTTAAGACATTTTGGAAAAAAAACAAACACCACCTAAATATTCAAAATGTGTTTCCTGTCTATTTGTTTTGTGATAACAGTTCTGCCATTCAAATTGCTCTTAATCCTGTTATGCATGAAAAGATAAAACATTTTAATTTGGATGTACATTAGATTAGAGAAAAGGTTTCTTATTAAATTATAAAGAATGTTAAAGTAGACTCACGGGCATAAATTGCAGATATCTTTACCAAAGGTTTGTGAACAATACAACATCAATTTTTATGCTATAAGCTGTGTCTGGGGAATTTGTGCAAGTTATGAGCTTGAGGAAGGATGTTGAAAGTATATGTGCCATTTATATCCAACCACATATTCTTCAAGGACTGTTTCTGCCAAGTGTGGAAAATTCTTTTACTTGGACTATAAAAGCCATTCTACACCTTATTTTTATTCATTATTATGTTATCATTCACACACAGTTCTCTCAACCGTTTAGGGTTTGGTATATGGTTCTTGATCTGTTATAATCAATCACAACTTGCACTAGTAGACAATGGTTTATTTAGAACACACATTTTGTTGGAAATATAGTTCAATTGTGGGTCTGTTCATACTGGTGAATGGGTAAGGAGGTACGGAGTGTACACCCATTAGTCCCTGAACACCCTGACTCATATTGTGATTAAATTTGTTCAGCATTGCTGATGATCTTCAGTGAGTTGAACTTTGGACTGAAGGTATTCATCAGGGAGTATTTCACTGAAGACCTGTCTTCAGTGTTTACTCATCAGCAAGTCTTCTTCACCACTGAAGGCTTCAGCGGGAACACCCTTCAGGGTTTGCTGATGCTTCAGTGGGACTGAAGGATGGACTAATGTTGTAGCTGAACAAGTATGCTTGTAACTGTCTTTGACCAATTCAAGTGCATTAAAGACCACGTTTAATTGGTCTTGTAACCACTTTGACCTGGTATTATGGAGCCTATTACGAGGAGATTAATTGGCTGTTAATTCCTCTTAATACCATTGACTAGGGTTGAGTACTACACCTATGAATAGGTGATCATAACTTGCATGAAGAAGAGACAGAAACATAAACACATAACATCAAAATGGTTAGTGATTTGTGCCTAAATCATTAGCAGCATTTGGTCTTATCCCAAGTAGGTATTCATGATACCCGGGCATTAGGGTCGAATAATTTACTTTGGAAAGTGATTACACGATTCCAAGTGATATCCGGTAACCATTGATTTGGTACGTAGCTAGGACTGATTATCTATACTCTGGTTGGGACGAAGTAAACACCAACAATCAAAGTAAATTATTTTGTGATAATCAATGGCGGCTGCTATGAAGCATATGGTGGCTAACTTCTCCAAACTGGATAAGTTTGAAGGGGTGGATTTTAGAAGATGGCAAAAGAAGATGCACTTTCTTCTTTCTACCATGAGCGTGGTGTACGTGCTGACAACTCCCATTCCTGATGGTGGTGATGATGCTACTTTGGAGGAACTGAGGAAAAGGAGCAAATGGGAGAATGACGAGTATGTGTGTCGTGGTATTATTCTCAATGGTATGTCTGATTCTTTATTTGATATTTACCAACATTCTGAATCTGGAAAAGAACTATGGTATTCCTTGGAAGCCAAATATATGGTTGAGGATGCATCAAGTAAGAAGTTCCTTGTGAGTGATTTTACAAATTATAAAATGACTGATTCAAGACCAGTCATGGAACAATACAATGAACTTCTTGGAATACTTGGTAGATTTACACAACATAAAATGAACATGGATGAGACTATTCAGGTCTCTTGTTGTGTCATTGACAAATTACCTCCATCTTGGAAAGATTTCAAGGATACCTTGAAACATAAGGAGGAATTAACTCTTGTTGAGTTGGGCAGTCATTTGCGCATTGAGGAATCCCTCAGGGTGCATGAAAGTGACAAGCCAAAAAGCAACAATGTTGCTGGTTTATCAGTTGTCAATATGGTGGAGCGTAACAACTCCATCAGGTACAATGACAACAAGGGCAAACGTGAGCATCAGGATAACACCAAAGCAAATCCTAACAAGAAGTCATCAGTGGCTTGTTGGGAGTATGGGAAACCTGGACACTTCAAAAGGGATTGCAAAGGTGTTGGTACTGGCAACAAAGCTAGTGGATCAGGCACAAATGGTTCAATGAGTGGTTCTAACAACACAACACTGAAAGGTCAGAATATGTTTAATGAATCTCTCCAGATTTATTATGTTACATATGTATCTGAAGCTTATTTTGTGCAGGATGATGATGTTGCGTGGTGGGTTGATTCTGGAGCAACTGTTCATGTGTGTAAAGATAGATGCTGGTTCAAGACTTATGATTCACTGAATGATGGATCTATTCTTCATATGGGAAATGAGTCAACAGCCCTAGTGCATGGACGTGTTTGTGTAGATCTTAAGTTTAGTTATGGAAAGATTGTTAGATTTTTTAATATTTTGCATGTTCCTAATATTAGGAATAATTTGGTTGCTAGCAGTGTTTTGAATAATTGTGGTTATAAACAAGTTATTGAATCAAATAAATTTGTTTTATCCAAACATGGCGTGTTTATTGGTTTTGGTTATTTGAGTAATCAAATGTTCAGGCTTAATATTGAAACAACCACCAGTATTGACTCAGTTAGTGCTGGTAGTGCAAATATTTGTTCAGCCTCAGTGTCCACCAGTAAACTGAAGGATTCTTCACTATGGCATGCTAGGTTGGGCCATGTCCACTTTAAGAGGATGCAAGACATGTCTAAGGATGGGTTAATCCCAACATTTGACATGGACACTGAAAAGTGTCAGACTTGCATGCTGAACAAAATAACTAAGAAACCATTTCAAGATGTAAAACGTGTAACTATAGTTTTGGAACTAATCCATAGTGACCTATGTGATTTGCATGCTACTCCCTCATTAGGGAATAAGAAATAATTGGTAACATTTATAGATGATGCTCTAAGTTTTGTTATGTTTACTTAGTACATACTAAGGATGAAGCATTAGATAAATTTAAAGTATTTAAAACTGAAGTTGAATTACAACAAGGAGTCCAAATCAAAAGATTAAGGACTGATAGGGGAGGTGAGTACATGGATGCTTAGTATTTTCAGTCTGTTGGTATTATTCATGAAACAACTGCTCCTTATACCCCTCAGCAAAATGGTATATCTGAAAGGAAAAATAGATTACTGGAAGAAATGGTTAACTCCATGTTATCCTACTCAGGACTGAGTCAAGGGTTTTGGGGTGAAGTTATGTTAACAGCTTGTAATTTACTAAATAGGGTTCCCAACAAAAGGAACAAAATTACCCCTTATGAACTCTGGACTAAAAGGAAACCAAACTTGAATTATCTCAAGGTTTGGGCTTGTAGGGCTGTTGTAAGACTCCCTGACCCAAAGGTGAAAACCTTGGGTGAAAGAGGCATTGAATGCATCTTTGTTGGATATGTTGAGCATTTCAAGGCTTATAGGTTCTATGTTATTGAACCTAATGAGTCAGTTTCTATAAACTCAATCATTGAATCAAGGGATGCAAACTTTGATGAGACTAGGTTCTCATCACTCCCTAGACCAAGCCTCAAGACTCCTGTTGGAGCTGAGGACATTGGTGCTTCAGTGGAACTTGAAAGGGTCACTGATGAGGTTGTGGTTCAACAACCTGAGCCTGAGCTTAGAAGAAGAACAAGGCATAAGACTAAGGAATTTTGGGCCTGAGTTTAAACTATACTTGGTTGAAGGAACAAGTGATGAGGTCTCTGATCAATACTCCTATTGCTTTAATGTTGAAGATGATCCCAAAACATTTGATGAAGCAATGAAGTCCCAGGATGTTGCTTTCTGGAAAGAAGCAATAAATGATGAGATGGATTCCATCATGGGCAACAACACTTGGGTGTTGGTTGATCTACCTCCAGGTTGTAATCCACTTGGTAACAAATGGATTTTCAAAAGGAAAATGAAGGTAGATGGAACTGTTGAAAAGTTCAAGGCAAGGTTAGTCATTTAGGGCTTTAAACAAAAGTCAGGGATAGACTATTTTGATACTTATGCTCCAGTAGCACGTATAAGTACCATAAGAATGCTGATTGCTCTAGCAAGTATTCACAGTCTAATTATTCATCAGATGGATGTGAAGACAACATTCTTGAATGGTGACTTGGATGAGGAGGTTTATATGAACCAACCTCAGGGCTTCATCATGCCTGGTAATGCGCACAGGGTGTGTAAACTGATTAAGTCCTTGTATGGACTGAAGCAGGCACCTAAGCAATGGCATCAAAAATTTGATGAAGTAGTTTTGTCTAATGGTTATTCACTTAACCAAGCTGACAAATGTGTATATAGCAAATTTGATGAATCTGGTAAAGGAGTCATCATTTGCCTATATGTTAATGACATGCTAATCTTTGGTACTGGCCAAGTTCAGGTCAACCTGACAAAAGATTTTTTGTCATCAAAGTTCTCCATGAAAGACATGGGGGAGGCTGATGTTATCCTTGGCATAAGGATCAAACATGAAAGTGATGGTATTGTAATTTCTCAGTCTCATTACATTGAGAAGGTACTAAAGAAATTCAATCACTTTGATTGTACTTAATAAGTGTGAAAACACTTATCCTTTTACCACTTAATTATAATAATAACCAAGCCAAAACGTGTATTTTATGTCGTAAATGATTATGTGTGGTTTGTGTTTTTGTTGTGATTTAGGACCAAAATATGAAAAGGGAAGAAAACACGGGCTTTCACGGGCTTTTATCGAAGAAAAAGACAAAAGACGAAGTCAAAAGATCAAGAGTGCAAAAAGAACGGAAGTCCAAGGCCTATTCTGAAGATTTATCGAAGAAAAGTCTAAAGACGGAAGTTTAATAAAGCCGAAGAACTCAAGTCTAATTTATGAAGAAATTACAAGACGAGTTTAATTAATCCTGTTAGCCGTATTTAAAGTGATGGTCATATAATATACCGTTGTGAAGCTCGTGAAAAATACTATTCAACGGTGTCGAGAGTTCTTAGTTATTAATGTTTATGTAACGAGAATTAGTCCCGAACACACAAATGAGGAAGGCCTCCTAAACACTTACTACTTAGTATAAAAGGCCTCTTAAGCCTCATTTGTGTGTGAGTTTTCCATTCCATTATTTGTAGAGAGAAAAACGTATGTGTTTCTCTCACTAGGAATTCACAACTTTGTTTTTCTCTTTTCCTTCATCTAATCTAATCTTTCTTTTTTTGGTTTAATCTTCATCTTTATTTCTATATCCTATATAGTCGTGTGAATAATTCCTACAAGTGGTATCATTCGCCAAGGGATTCGTATTTAAGCATTTCGTGTGTTTTTTATTGTTTTTCGCCAAAACATCAAAAAAATTTCGTGTTTGTTTGTGTTTCTAAGTCGTATACCTTCTTTAAATCGTGTTGTAGTGATTTGGGTATCTTGGTTTTGGCTAAAACACAATTCTTTTGGATCAAAAGTTGAGAAATTTCTTGTTTTTTCATCATTCCGAAATTCTTGCAAGATTTACCATCGAAAAGTACAAACGGTGTGAAGTTTGATCGCAATAACCTTTTGGATCTACTTTGCGATCACTGCATTTCGATACCTTACCCGTGACATTCCGATCGTGCATTGCGATCTGGGATTCCGACGGTTTTTAAGGAATTTTGAGTCGTTACTCTGTCCAATTTATTTTAGCTATATTGCAATCTAGATATTCCGACGGGTAAACATTCCGACAGATCCATCATTCCGATCGAAGGACATTCCGATAGAGGGACATTCCGATAGAGGGACATTCCGATAGAGGGACATTCCGATAGAGGGACATTCCGATCGTTGGACATTCCGATCGTAGGACATTCCGATTGAAGCACATTCAGATAGAATTTTCCGATGGGCATTCCGATGGAAATTTTGTTTGAGTAAATTTTAGTCTTAGCCACCATCTAGACTAGTCTCGGAACATACTTTACACGAAGATTAAAAAAAAGAGTTAAAATTTTTAGGTCAAGTAAAATCAAAATTTTTCCCTACTAGTTTTTGGCTATCTCGAACTCAATTTCAAAGTTTGGCGATACACAATTTTTTCAGCTTACCGTTTTGTCGGACTGAGGAATTTATTGTCAGACTGAGAAAAAAATCGGAAGTTTCAGAATTTCAACATCATCACACGCTTTCTACGAATTGAGATCCTGTTTTTCACACGACTTCTACGATGACGTCTCAACAAGATATTTATGCTGCGGGTACTGAGAATCGTCCACCCATGCTAACCAAGGAGAACTACACTACATGGGCTAGTCGTCTCCTTCGTTATGCAAAATGTAAACCTTTGGGAAAGTTGATTGTCAACTCGATTCAAAGGGTCTGTATGTTAGAAGAACAATTATTGTGCCTGGGACCCTACGAATGCTAACCCAGTAGCTGACTCAAGTCATGAGCAAACAGATGAAGAATTAACTGAAGCTGAATCCAAACAACTCGACGCTGATGATCAAGCAATTCAAGTCATTCTTATGGGACTTCCTGAAGATGTTTATGCTATTGTCGATAGTTGTGAAACCGCACACGAGATGTGGCTTAGGATTCAGAAAATGATGAAGGGCAGTGAAATCGGTGTACAAGAAAAGGAAACTAAGTTGCTTCGTGAATGGGAGAAATTTACGTCTACTGAAGGGGAACAAATTGAACCTTATTATCATCGGTTTTCAACCCTCATGAACCATCTTATAAGAAACAAACATGAACCTGCACAAATTGCTGCCAACATCAAATTCCTTGATAATCTTCCTTCTGAATGGTCACGATATGTTACTCTTGTCAATCAAACTAAGGATCTTCATGTCGTGGACTACACTCAAGTATATGAATATTTGAAGATGAACCAAGATGAAGCCAACGAAGTTAGGGCAGAAAGACGTGCCAAGACACAAGACCCATTGGCTTTTATGGCGAAATCTCCATCATCTATGTCATATCCCATGGTACCCTACCATCAACCCTCATCAAGTAACTTCATGCCACAACAACAACAACAACAACAACAACAACTCACTGCTTATGGATATCAACCTCCGGCTGCTATGAATTACTTACAACAACCCATTGCCTGTTTTGATGACATTACTGATCCTATTCATGCTATTAATATTGGTCTTGCCCTTCTTGCAAAGGCATTCAAATTCACCATTAACCCCACCAACAACAATCAGAGAATCTCCTCGAACACAAGAAATAGGCAGATTGCTCAATCTTTCATGAATGCGAATCAAGATCGCCAATTGGTAGTTGTTGGAAACACTGGGACCCAGTTTCAACAATATGGTCAAAATGCTGGGCAGACTATTGGTAATGCAGGAAATCAGTATGGTCAAAACCGTGGTCAAAATCCGGGTGTTCTAAATGCGGGTAATCAGAATGGGTTAATAGTTGTGCCAACGGTTGGTAACCAGATGGGAAACATTGTGGCTGCAAGGGCTGAGAATACTGGTACGGGAAATGGAAACAACAATCGTCAGGTTCAGTGCTACAACTGCAGGGGATTTGGTCATTATGTTCGAGATTGCACAGCCAAAAAGAAGAGGGATGCTGCTTATCTTTAGACTCAGCTTCTCATAGCACAAAAAGAAGAGGCAGGGATTCCACTTCAAGCTGAGGAATTTGATCTTATGGCTTCTGTTGCAGAATATGACGAGGAAGAAGAGGTGATTGCCAACTACATCTTGATGGCAAACTTACAGCAAGCATCAACCTCAGTAATGCATGATGACAGAGCTCCCGTCTATGATTCAGACGGTCCCTCTGAGGTACACCCAAGTTTTGATGATAATGATATATATAATATGTCTAATCAGGAGGAAGAGTATACTGAGATGCTTGAGCCTTACATTGAGACACACGAGGATCAAACGAATAATAGTAATATTATTCCGAATGAGCCTAGTGTGGACCTTAGTGTGGATCAAGTTGCTTAGCCTACAACCATTCCAGATGAGACACATGCGTATTATAAATCTCTATTTGATAAGTTTGCTAAGGATGTAGATCACGCTACGGTGGTTAATAATAAGTTTAGAGAAACTAATGCCAAATTGACCACTGAGCTTGCGGGATATAAGGAACGGGAGAAAAGTTTTGAGATTCATCATGCTAAAATTAAGGAACTTGAACAAGCTCATGCTACATCGGTTTATCAAGAAAAATGCACAACTAAGAAATTAAATGCCTTACACTTAAGTAGTGCTAAAAAGATAAGCGAATTGAAAGATGAAATCACTTCTCTTAATAAACAGCTTTCAACTGAAAATCTATTATTTTGGATTTAAAAGAAGAACGAAAAAAGCTGAAACATGATTTCAAAATTCGAGAAGATGGGCTTCTTGAAGACTTTTGCAAAGCTCACGATAGGATTAGAGAATTAGACAACCTGTTAGTAAAACGTGGCCAAACTATGCAGACGATAAATATGCTCGCACCAAAAGTGAATGAGATAAATTACACTCGATACAAATTGGCTTTAGGTTGTCCTCTTCCCCCTGATCCCGGATACCTTAAGCAAGTTCAGGCCACTAATGAAACTTTATATAATGGTAGTGTGCTATTGTCTGATGAGCATGATCCTCCTAGTGTGCATGATTCTAAGGAAACTACTGAACTTGTTGTTGAGACTCGTTTAAGAATGAAAAAGCTTGATAAATAAGTGACACCCGTTTATTATCCGAAAATTAATCCTCCAACTGTTTTTGTTCAGTCTAAAACGAGTACTAAAATGCTTTTGCTCCCAAGTGAGGAATTGACTGATGACCCTCCTAAACCGAGTATCACACGTCGATTTCTAAACGAGCTTAAAGATAACTTTGTAATCCTTAAACGTGTTGTTAATTCAAAAATAACTGGAGGTAATTTTACATCACATGTTCAGATTGAGGTTCAGAAAATTCTTCAAAACGATATTAATCCGATTATTAATCAAGTTGATGCTCGGTTAGGAAATTTGGAAAAAGCTTTTCTAAAAGAATTAGCCAACTTTGTTGAAGACTTTAAATCTTTGACAAAGGAAGCTGATGCATCTCTTGATAAAATCAAAGTTTTGGAAAATGATCTTGAACGCCTCTCTAAAGCTCGTGATTGTATTGATAGTAGCCCTGTTGCGTTAGGTACCTCTATGTCGCATAATGAAAACCTCCAAACTGAGCTTGATCTTATGAAAGAGAAAATGGAATCTTATGTCATTAAAAAGGATAAAGAATTCACCGATCTTTGGAATAAATTTGTCAAAAAATGTGATGAATGCAAATATGACAAGATTTCGTATGAAAAAGCTTACAATGAAATGCAACAAACAACCGCACGGTTGCAGGCTCAGTTTGGAGGGGTTTCGGAAACGAATTTGGCCTCTTCAGGGTTAGAGAGTGCTAGTGATAGTAATGTTCAGAAGCTTAAGGCTAAGATTGCAGATTTAGAATCTGTTGTTGTTTCATATAAGCGGGCTGTTGAACAAAGTAAGTCTGTCAATCAGAAACTTATTGATAAAATCTGTGAGAAATGTAAGTTAAAGGCCTTGTTAAAAGATAAGTCTTCTGAACCTAGCTCGATTGTGGATACGATGATCCAGAAACCAGCAACCTCGGGACCCACTCGTATTACCGTGACACCTTTTCCCAAGGTTGCTGGAACGAAAACTGCTGTGATTGCCCCAGGAATATTTTGTGTTAGTTCTCCCTCTGTGCGTAGCAAACAACATAAAGCAAGCGTTAGGACAAAACCGACCACTATAACTCAACCACAAGTTATTGATTTAAAAAGTGCTAATTCTAATTGACGCGTGTCTTCTTCTACAGGACTAAACAACTACACTAAGAGCAGAAGGCCACAGCCTACGAGCAATACAAGGAATGATAGGGTCCCTTTTGCCTCTAGAAGTAGTCGCCCCAAGATCAATAATGTGGAAGTAGAAGAACACCCTAAGAATTTACCGCTTTTTAATCATAATCAGAAACCTAATTCATCTTAATGCAATGACTTTAAGCTTGCTATTTGGAATGAAAAATCTGAAGTTATTTGTGCTAGATGTAATAAATGTTTCTTTACTTTTAGTCATGATGCTTGTGATTTGACTATGAATGGTTTGAATTATGGTGGTTACACTCGAATTGACAAGCTGTCAGTCAGTGAACAACAACGCACTCCTAAGGCTAAGGTGTATGTTCCAAAATTACGCATGTAGGGTCCACAGAAAGTCTTGCTAAGCCTAGTAGCCCTAGATTCACCTCTAAATGGTTGCCTACTGGTAGAAATTTTGACTGTAGTGGCAAAATTATCGACACTAGTAGATCTCATACTGACAGTGAAACGTCGGTATGTGATATGGCTTAATTATCATCTAACCCTACAGGAACCTATTTCATCGGTTGCCAAAAAATTTCTTCTCTTATCATTGGCAGGCTGTTGAAATTTGTCTCTGGTGCGTGGACTAGGGCTGTTCCAAACATATGACTGGGAATCGAAGCCTTCTCAAACACTTTGTATGGCGGTTCATGGGAACTGTTCGATTTGGAAATGATCATGTTGTGGTAATTCTAGGCTATGGTGATCTTCATTGGGGAAATATAATCATCACCAGAGTCTCTTTTGTTGATGGCTTGGGACATAATTTGTTCTCGGTTGGGCAATTTTGTGATTCAGACTTGGAGGTTGCTTTTAGAAGTCATACATGTTTTGTAAGAGATCTTGAAGGAATTGATTTGTTGAAAGGAAATCGTACCACCAACCTTTACACCATTGATCTTTTTCAAATGTCTGCTGCTTCTCCAATTTGTCTCATGGCCCGAGCCACATCAACAAAGTCATGGTTATGGCATCAAAGGCTATCTCATCTCAATTTCGATGCCATCACCCAACTTGCGAAAGATGATCTTGTTATCGGTCTTCCAAAATTTAAATATACAAAAGACCATCTTTTTCCTTCATGTGAGCAAGGTAAAAGTAAGAAGAAGCCTCACAAACCCAAACCTGTTCCCAACTCAACGAATAGGTTACATCTCCTACATATGGATTTGTGTGGCCCAATGAGAATCAAAAGCATTAATGGAAAGCGGTATGTCCTGGTGATTGTGGATGATTATTCTCGTTACACATGGGTTCATTTTCTTGCTTCGAAAGATGAAGCCCCTGATGTAATTATTAATTTCCTGAAGAAAAAATCAGTACTACTGCAAGCCCCTGTCATTATTGTGAGAACGGATAACGGCACAGAATTCACCAATCAGAAATTGAAAGCTTATTTTGACGAAGTTGGGATTTCTCATCAAACTTCGGCTGTAAGAACTCCAGAGCAAAATAGAGTTGTGGAACGGAGGAATCGTACGTTAGTTGAAGCTGCTCGAACGATGCTTCTATCCTCCAGTGCACCGTTATTCCTTTGGGCCGACGCTATAGCAACTGCATGTTATACTCAAAACTGCTCCATTATTCATACCCGTTTCAACAAAACACCTTATGAGATCATTAATGGAAGAAAACCGGATATTTCATTTTTACATGTCTTCGGTGCATTATGTTACCCGAAGAATGATCGTGAAGATATCGGTAAACTTGAACCTAAAGGTGATATTGGTTTTTTCATTAGTTATTCTTCAACTGCTTGTGCTTACAGGGTTTATAATCGAAGGACAAGAAAGGTAATGGAGACCATGAACGTTACCTTTGATGAACTCTCGGGTATGGCCTCTCAGCATAGAAGTTCACATCCCGAGCTTCAAGGTCAGACTTCTGGACACGTAAGTTCAGGACTCGCGCTTCAATTTGCACCGTCAGCAATCTCATCGTTACAACCTTCGGAACGTGACTTGGAAGTTTTATTTGGGCCAATTTATGATGAATATATGGAGGGTCCTTCGTCATTTGGTGTTCCTCAAAATGCCCCGGCTGCACCTGCTACGGTAGTTCAAGAACCTCCGATTGCATCCACACAAACGGCATCTACTTCTGCACCATCTACGTCAACCTCAACCATATTGCCTCCAAATATTCCAACCACTTCTTTGACTGCTGACGCAACTTAACAACATTCTCAGCAAATTCCTAATCATGTTCATCTTTAGAATGAAATAGTTGTTGATAATGCAAACAATGCGATGCTTAACGAACACGAGTTTGTTAATCCATTTGCGTCTTCCACAAGTTCTACTCAGCCTTCAACACCATATGTGGATCCGTCGAGCTCGCATCAAGTTTCTCATACACTTCCACATGAACACAAATGGACTAAGAATCATACTTTGGTTCAAGTGATTGGCAATCTCTCATGACCGGTCTCAACACGAAATCAGCTACGTATCGATGGTGATATGTGTATCTATGCACTATCATTCAGCACAATGGAACCAGCAACGGTGAAAGAAGCAATGAACGATGCATCATGGATTGACTCTATGCAAGAAGAACTCAATCAGTTCATCCGGCTTGATGTATGGGAGTTAGTACCTCGACCAGACAATATCCGCTTACCCTAAAATGATTATTCAAAAACAAGATGGACGAGGAGCAAACGGTTATTAGGAACAAGACTCGGTTAGTTGTGAGAGGTTATAAAAAGAAGGAGGGAATTGACTTCGCAGAATCCTTCGCCCCGGTTGCTTGGATGGAAGCTATTTGGATTTTCTTGGCATATGCTGCACACAAATCGTTCACTGTGTATCAAATGGACGTGAAGACGGCTTTCTTGCATGGGCCGTTAAAAGAAGATATGTATGTATGTCAACCTGAAGGTTTCATCAATACCGAACATCCAAGCCATGTCTACAAGTTGAAAAAGGCAATTTATGGTTTGAAACAAGCACCGAGGGCATGGTACGACGAATTATCATCATTTCTTCTACAAAATCACTTCAGCAAAGGAACCATTGATCCAACGTTGTTTATCAAGCACTACGGCAACGACATCTTGGTGGCTCAGGTCTATGTAGATGATATTATATTTGGTTCTACTAACCTAAAATATTCCATATTATTTGCCGACCTTATGAAAAGTCGATTCGAAATGTCCATGATGGGGGAAATAACGTTCTTTCTTGGTCTCCAAGTTCACCAATCCCCCCGTGGTATTTTCATAAATCAGTCCAAGTATGTTCTTGAGATTCTAACGAAAATTGGTATGGATAACTGTGATCCTATTGGTACTCCAATGGACACTAAACACAAGCTTGATTTGGATAAGAAAGGGACATTTGTAGATGCTACAAAATACCGAAGTATGATCGGGTCCCTTATGTACTTAACCTCAAGCAGACCGGACATTTTGCATGCTACTTGTTTATATGCTCGGTACCAGGCTAAGCCAACCGAGAAGCACCTCAAGGAGGTTAAAAGGATCTTTTGTTATCTCCGGGGAACCATTAACATGGGTCTCTGGTATACGAAGGATTCTGGTTTTAATCTCACTGGTTTTTCAGATGCCGACCATGCAGGGTGTCATGATACATTCAAGAGCACTTCCGGTTGAGCACAATTCTTAGGCGAGAAGCTAGTGAGCTGGTCATCAAGAAAACAAGACTGTACGGCGCTGTCCACCGCGGAGGCAGAATATGTGTCTGTATCCGTGTGTAGTGCTCAAGTCCTTTGGATGAGAACACAACTCACGGATTATGGCTTTCACTTTAACAAAGTTCCTATTTATTGTGATTCACAATCAGCCATAGCCATATCCTGCAACCCGGTCCAACACTCTAAGACCAAGCACATAGCTGTCCGATTCCATTTCATAAAGGAGCATGTGGAAAAAGGAACGATCGAACTGTTCTTTGTCAAGACGGACTACCAACTAGCCGACATCTTCACCAAAGCTCTTTCTCAAGACATATTTGAATTCTTGGTTCGTCGACTTGGTATGTGTAGTTTCACACCTGATGAACTTGAACGTCTTGCACATTCGCAGTAATCTTGTATATATTTATCAGAAAATCAAAATACAAAAAAATAAAACCTATAAAAACAAAATAAAAAATGAGAAAATCTTTCAAAAATACCAAAAATATTCTTCTCCGACATGTCTCTCAGCATCGATAATATGGACGTACTTAGAAATGTTGTTCAATAACGACATGGGTACGTACATAAAGTTCGAATGAGAGTTCAAATGTTTTCAAAACATGTCTTTTCTACTTTCTTCTTACGATGGTTTATAGTCACATGTTAGACTATAACCCGGTCCCCAAAGAAAGGAAAGTCTTTGACTTATCCTCAACAACGAGAAATTAATTTTTCTCGGTCATGGGCTTATATCAAAACATTCAAAGTTTTAAGCTCATGAACACAAGGAAAATGTTTGTTTATGTACATTATTCCTTAACAACGGGAAAATAAGTTTTCTCGGGGTTTTGAGCACAATTTTTCAATGTATTCAAAACTGTGTGCTCATCTACTCCCCTAATTTTAATAGAATTTCTTTTCGAGGGGGAGTACAAACTTTATGCAACATTATTCTCTCCATGTTTCATCACTGGTTTCATAAAAATTTCAATGTCATGTAATTTTTGAGGGGGGAGAATAGTGATTAAAATGTGTTATCTTGGATAAGATCTTTGATATAAGTGCTTTCTCTTACTAATATGTGCAAAAACCTTTCCTTTTATGATGCACATATGTAGGGGGAGCGTTTTTGGTGATTAAGAAAGTACTTTCTGGTTACGATATCTATACCTTCAACACAATTATTCACGACGATATTGGTGTCAAAAGGTGGTTGGGTATTCGTCCTATGATCCAACCAGAACCGGAGGGATCTTCCCAGGGACAATCCATTAGAATTTAGATGTCCTTAGGAAAGATGGAGTAGTTGAGTGTACGGGAAAAATGCCGACTAATGACTTAAGCTAGCACTGGAACAATCACAACAAGGTGCTAGTTATGACGTCTTGGTAAGCATTGAAGGGGTTGAAGAATGAAAAATAAATGTAAGGATAAAGGGTGTAAAGAAAGAAGCCCTCCATACAACTTAGGCAGAAACCGGGTCAATACATCTACTATCAGAATCACGCTGATGATTTCTGGTATTGAGGACAAAGCATCCTGGACCCAGTGATGCAATGCACAACCCCTCCCAGTCTACTCAAGCTTCTCTCAAAATAAGTTTGTTTTATTGTCACGGAGTTCAACTCATTTCTATCGACTTTCTCACTCTGAGATAGTAGATATTAAATAGGTGGCAGTCTGCTCCATCCTCTGATCACCAAATAAACGTGCACTTATAGAGTCTAGAGCCAACGAGATTCTTCAAAAATCTCATTAGGACACTTATTCCTTATATCAATTGTTGTTCATCATTAGAACACAAGCGATAATTTACAGAGTCCTACGCTCTATCCTTGTGGTATTGCTAGAACATTCAGAGTGATACTCTATAGTATTCACAGTGATGAATGGAAATCCTTCCAGTGTTAACATCAAACAGCACTGCGGTAGGTCATATGTACGATTCAGTTTGAATTAAACATATGCTAACTGGAAAGCAACAGTGGTTTGATTCTTAATTGATTCAAACTCGTTCCAAATCTCTACGCAATATCTTTATGATCTTGCCAGAACATTCAAAGTAATACATTTCAGTATTTACAGTGACGAATGGAAATCCTTCCAGTGTCATCATCAAACAGCACTGCGGTAGGTAACTTGTGTGATTCTATATGAATTAAACTTGTGTCAACTGGAAAGCAATGATGGTTTGATTCTTAATTGATTCAAACTTGTTCCAAGAAATTGAATTGACGACTTAATCAACAGAATGAAACTGTATGATTCACTCTTTACTACGGATTATCTTTCGATAAATTTAAGTATTGAGAACGGCTACCACAGCCGGAAACCCTGTCAAGGAAGTTCTTTGAACTTACCTAATCACAGGTATAGTATTCTTACTGTATAACGGGAAACCAGAGGAATGCAAACGGTGGCGTAACTTCAAGAAGTCATAATTCAAGACCACATGCTCAGGTAAATGAAGAAAGCTCAAGAACATCTAAAGACAAATACTTCCGCTACTCTGATGATCAAGGGAGATTGTTAACAAGCTTTCATGTCAACTCAAAACATGAGTATGTGGGTAAAGACACAAGAACACAAGCTGGCAAAGTTACAAGATCAAGTCAAGGCAAAGATCAAAGATCCAAGATCACAAGTCATGAAAGGAACTATGAAATAACTCTCAAGACAACGAGCTTCAAAGTCTGCAACACCAACGAAGTGAAGTCACATATTACATGACCACCCCTTAGGGGGAGATTGTTAGCCGTATTTAAAGTGATGGTCATATAATATACCGTTATGAAGCTCGTGAAAAATACTAATCAACGGTGTCGAGAGTTATTAGTTATTAATGTTTATGTAACGGGAATTAGTCCCGAACACACAAATGAGGAAGGCCTCCTAAACACTTACTACTTAGTATAAAAGGCCTCATAAGCCTCATTTGTGTGTGTGTTTTCCATTCCATTATTTGTAGAGAGAGAAACGTATGTGTTTCTCTCACTAGGAATTCACAACTTTGTTTTTCTCTTTTCCTTCATCTAATCTAATCTTTCTTTTTTTGGTTTAATCTTCATCTTTATTTCTATATCCTATATAGTCGTGTGAATCATTCCTACAAATCCCGAGACAAAGTCGAAGAAGTCGAAGAATTTAGAAGACGAAAAGACGAGAAAGAAAGAAAGAAGGAAGCTTCAATACATGCTTACCTCCCTAATCACTACAAATTCCCTCCTAATAACACATTAGGAGGTGTTGACTATCTTGACAAAATAGTTCTTCCATTTAATTACTTGCACTTTTCTTAATGTCATTTAATTACCTTGTCTTTCACCTTAAATTTGTAAGTTTAATCTTTACTTTTAATTGTTGATCTTTAATTTTAATCAAGTTTTTATTAATCTATCATTCTACCCTTCTTGTTTTACTTAATCTTTATGTTTATGTGCTTATTGTCATGCTTATTTGATTAATTGTCATGTTTTTATGTTTATGATTGTGTTAGCTTATTAATTTTATAGCTTATTGTGTTTTTCTTAAATTTAGTTAAGTGTTTTTAAAAGTTATTTTATAAAAAGTTGTTTTTAAATATTTTTATTATTTAGTGTTTTTAAAAGTTTTTAAATATTGGCTTATTTGCTTTTTCTTAAAATTAATTTGGTTAAGTTTTTAGTTGAGTGCTTATTAGCTTTTAGCTTATTTTTTATTTGTGCTTATTAAGTTTCATTATCCTGGTTTACTATAAACCCTTGTATTCCGGATATAAGCCTATAACAACATTTCGGATAAGGCTTTGTTTCCCATATTCAGGATAAGAGTTCGAAATACAACATTCCGGATAGTGGTTCCAAACCAAATTCCGGATTAGCATAGTAGATCTACATATTCTGGATAAGAGGCAACAGCGAATTCCGGATAAGCTTTGGCAGGGATATTCCGGATAAGCAGCTGAATATATTCCGGATAGCCTAACTTTGTGGATTCCGGATAAGGGTTAGGAAGTGCGAATTCCGGATAGTCAGCTTATTCTGATTCCGGATAAGGAGAAGATCCATATTCTGGATAAGCTGCGACTCTTGATTCCGGATAAGACCTCAAAACTGGATTCCGGATAGGCAGGTTTTGTTTATTCCGGATAAGGTGGCTATTGTTTATTCCGGATAAGTAGAAAGGGTGTTCCGGATAGTAAGTCAGGGTGTATTCCGGATAAGAGTGACAGCCTTATTCCGGATTGATACTCGAACAATGTATTCCGGATAGCTTGCATTTCTCACATTTCGGATAAGAGTAAGTGTTTGGATTCCGTATAGTGACAGTATTTTGGATCCAAAAACAAATAAGCTAAGACTAAAAAGCAAATACCGAAAACTTGATTAAACAAGAATAAGACGAATGAAATAAGCACAAATTTAAAGACTTTCAAGACAAAAATTAAGCAAACTTTATAAAATAAACTTAAAAAGATAAAACTTTTAAGAAAATTTTCAAACAAATAAGCTAAATACAAAATAAGCCAATAAGATTGTCAAGCTTATATCTTAATTCCTATAAAAACCTAGATAGAAATAAAAAGATAAACTTTTTACTCAAATAAGCAATAAGATTAAGCAAAATTAATGCTTAATCCGAATTAATAATCAAAATCAAAAGCAAGAAAAGTAGAATAAGATGGATAATAAAAAGCTTGATTAAAGGAAAATAAAGATTAACAACAAAATTAAAAGACTTGCTTGAATTAAAGGCAAGAAACTTAAGGTGCAAAACAAGGTAATTAAATTGACAATTAAGTAATGAAAATAAATGTGCAAGTAATGAAAATGGTGGAAGAACTATTTTGTCAAGATAGTCAACACCTCCTAATGTGTCATTAGGAGGGAATTTATAGTGATTAGGGAGGTAAACCCGTGTTGGAAGCTTCCTTCTTTCTTTCTTTCTCGTCTTTTCATCTTCTAAATTCTTCGACTTCTTCGACTTTGTCTCGGGATTAATTAAACTCGTCTTGTAATTTCTTCATAAATTAGACTTGAGTTCTTCGGCTTAATTAAACTTCCGTCTTTAGACTTTTCTTCGATAAATCTTCATAATAGGCCTTGGACTTCCGTTCTTTTTGCACTCTTGATCTTTTGACTTCGTCTTTTGTCTTTTTCTTCGATAAAAGCCCGTGAAAGCTCGTGTTTTCTTCCCTTTTCATATTTTGGTCCTAAATCACAACAAAAACACAAACCACGCATAATTCCGACATTTACGACATAAAATACATGTTTTGGCTTGGTTATTATTATAATTAAGTGGTAAAAGGATAAGTGTTTTCACACTTATTAAATCCCCTACACTTGACCATTGCAATGTCCTCATGCAATGCATTAATTACAAAGCAAGTTTTACATTTTTCATTACAATCAATCCACATTGGCCTTTATTAAAGAGACAAAATATTTAAAGGAAAAAAACAAGTAAAAAGATCAAAAACTTACCTTGGGGTTTTGGAATGTCATGAATGATTATCATCCTCAAGTTTCACGTTCCCCATACCAAGCTTAAAAACGAGATCATTGTTATTATAAGTTAGCAAACTAATACAAATTCATGTGGGCCAATTATTTACTTAGACTCCCTTATTCCTAGGTGTATCTCTTATATTTTATTCTTGTCTTGAATGATCACGAGGATGCATTCTTGACTTATTTCGATAGTTATTTAGGCTGAAAATAAAGTAGGATGATTTAATCAATAGTTAGCTAAAGGACAAAATCTTTTAAAACTGCTTCTCGGGACCTCATAAAGTTCATATCTTGGCATAACTCGCTTCACGATTTGAGACCTTTCTTGATATTTGGCATTGATTTCATACTTCAAATCTTGAGAGACGTTCATGAAATAATGGTCTTCTCTTCATAATAGGAATTTCTTCACTTGAACTTTTTGAGAGATTCTTCATATTTGGACCACGACTTCTTCATTTTTCTCCAATCTTTATTTGGGATTTTGATATACAACGATCCGCCTCCTTTTAGGACTTGGATCTATTTATCCTCATACCTTGTTAGGGCCTTTTTGGATAGACTTCTCCATGATCTTTAGGGGAGTATTTGCTTTTCGTCGTGTGTCTCGATCCTTCATATTGATTTTTGATAAATGATTCTTCACATCACTTGGGATCTTTAGCAACAAAATGTAGTCCTCATGTCTTGTTAGGACCTTTTCGGACTCGCCAATCTTTGCATCCCGCTTCAATAAGTTATGCCTTGGCTATGAACTCTAATTAATACCGAGCAACTTTTAAACGATCTTGGGCTAGAAGCTAAGTAACTTTTCAAATCGTACAACCTTATTTATTGTAAATATATTTATTAGCAAGCGATGGGAGAAAAAGCTTATAATCAACTCACATAAATTCATGAAATAATACCAAACTTATAATTGACTCTATCATCTCTCGTTCTCCACAATTTAAAATCTCAAGGAATGAGACTCGTGGATGCTTAGCCTATTAAATCAAAGTTTCGGGTTTTCAAGTCATCTATAGGATCTTGCAAATTCTTAGACTTTTTCAAGTTTAGAATTCGCATTTTAAAGTTCCCTTGATAAACGACTTTCTAGGATCAATTATAGGAACTTGCGAAAAGTTCTTGTTCTTAACCCGTAAGAGTTAAGACTTTCGCGTTTTAAAGTTCCCTATATAAAAGCCTAGCAAAACTTGACTTAAACACGTTAAGGATACTAGCTAGAGTAAACTTGGATAAGTAAACTCGGGTTGAGTCAAAAGATTCACAGTGTTGAAAATTAAAACCACTTTATTAATATTTATTCTAGCAAAGAAAGAAAATAACTATAACAAAGGAAAAACTATAAGGCCAAAATAGATCAAAAATTTTGAAAAATGTCAAAAAATTAATTTTCCGGTTAAAATGAGGACAAATATAAGGAAAAGCCCACTTAACTTCGATAGAAGTCCCCCTACACTTAATATAAACATTGTCCTCAATGTTTAAGCATGTG
The DNA here is from genome assembly GCA_025667525.1 of Glebionis coronaria. Lineage (NCBI taxonomy): Eukaryota > Viridiplantae > Streptophyta > Magnoliopsida > Asterales > Asteraceae > Glebionis > Glebionis coronaria. The sequence continues at coordinate 13,835,958 of CM046874.1, read as the reverse complement.
GAAGTAAACTCCCCTACACTTAGGACATTGTGCACTATGTTTAAATCTTGCTAAGGAAGAGACAACTAAAGTGATTCCTATTTCAATCATAATTGATAAAATAATGAATCAAAAGAGTTTAGGATAGAACCGGGAAGACGGGTACATGGAATCACGGGTCGTTAAAAGTCATCAAGAATGGATCTTTGATAGCTCGAATCCCTGCACATGATAAGAAAGAAAACAACAAATACATACTAGGGTCTCCCCCATACACTTATTATAAAAACAAAGGAAAAGGATAGATACTGCGGGTTGCCTCCCGAGAAGCGCTTGTTTTTGTTAACCGAGTCGTGAGCCTGACTCGACCTTGATTAGCATAGGAAAGAAACTTGAAGAACATCCACCGGGGTCAAATACATGGTTTTCATCCATCAAATAGCACAAGCTTAAGGCGAACAAGGCAAGCCAAAGAAGAGTAGGCAAGGTTCCCTTTAGCAAAGATTGAGCACGGTGGTAGCAAGTGTGCTGAGGTGCACGCATATCTCCATAAGTTCCAAAAATCTTTCCTTTTATTTCATTAGATGGATACTGAGATGGCTTGAAAATTCCAATACCGGGATCGAACACCTTTTCCTTTAGGGGAAAATAACACTCAGGCTCAGTAGACCTTGAAGAGGATCCGCTCATAAATCGCACAATCTCATCCTCAAAAGGTGGATAGAGAGGTGTCAAGACATAGGTACTGCGGATATCGGTGTCTTCCGGCTTCTTCTCCTTTGAAACGGGTTTCTTCATATCCAAAGGAGGATAAAGAGCATCATCAAAGTCCAAAGGAGGAGAATCACTCTCATTTGGGAAGTAAGTGTTGAGAAAAGTAGCAAAATCTTCCTCAAATGAGTAGTCATCCAAAGTAGGATCAAGCGTTGTTGGTGGAGGATCTTCATCAAAAGTAGGAGTAAGGGCATCATGTGAAGAATCACTCGAAAGAGTATCGACATCATCAAAATCATCATAAGTTGGCATGTCTGGATACTCTGAAACAAAATTATCATAATCATCCCCATCGGAACTAGAATCATCATCATAAGCATCATAGATCGTTGGAGAATCATAAATTGGTGGAGGATCTAAACTGGAGAGAGAATCATCCACATCATCTTTGAAAAGTGGATTATCGTAGCAAGAATCGAAAAGAGGATTGTTGTAGATGACAAAATCATCAAGCACATTAATCATATTCGTTGATTATCTTCCATTGGGTTTGGTTGTGATCTTCCCTATTTTAAATACTTGAGCATCATTCCCAACCCTTAAGATTAGCTCACCTTCGGCAACATCGACTAATGCTTTTCCGGTTCTCAAGAATGGCCGACCAAGTATTAACGGAATACGAGGGTCCATTTCATAATCAACAAGAACAAAGTCGACCGGAAAAGTGAAGGTACCAACTTTAATAAACACATCTTCAACAATACAACCGGGGTAAGCGAGAGTGTGATTTGCTAGCTCAAGAGTCATCTTTGTTAGTGTAAGGTCGGGTAATGATAGTGTTTTCCAAACACTTAAAGGCATCAAATTTATACTTGCCCCGAGATCGGCTAAGGCAGTAAATTCTTCGGTTTTATTGAAAATGCAAGGCAACACAAAACGACCGGGATCTCCAAGTTTTTCTAGGAGTTCTTTAAGAATGACTGCAGAACAGTTTTCATTTAAGGGTGTGTTGACAAACTCATCCATCTTTTCCTTCTTGTTAAGCAATTCCTTGAATGCTTTGACGAATTTTGGCATTTGGACAAGTGCTTCAACGAGGCTAATGTTGAAGGTCATTTGTGATATCATCTTCAGAAAAGAAGTGATTTGAGAATCCTCTTTAGTAAGCAATTTTCTCTTGTCTAACCGAGAAGGATAAGGGATGTTGGGTTTATAGGTGGAAGGTGGGGTGGGTGAAGGGTTTTTCTTGGGTACTTCTTCAGTAAGCGGTGGAGACGGTAATGGAGAACTAATACTAGGCGAGGGAGTAGGAGGGATAAATGATGGTGGAGGAGGGGTAGATGGAGTAACTGGGGGAGGGGTAGATGGTCCTACTAAGGTTGCCCCACTGCGTGTAGTAATAGCACTCACATTCGCTCTTGGGTTGGTGACGGTATTAGAAGGTAGAGAGCCCGAAGTAGAGGGTTGAGTACTTAGAAAGAAACTGGCCATCATATTCTTCAAATCATTCATTTGATTGCTGAAGGAGGTTTGCATATCATGTCGAAGCTCGGTTCTAATATCATTCCCTTGCTTAGTGATATCTCCTTTCAAGTTAATGATTTGGCTTTGCAGATTCTTGATTTGCTCTCCTTGGGTCTTCATGGAAGCTTCAACATCTTGATTAATAGGTGGGGCTTGTTGAGCGGGTAGGTGATAAGGATTAGAAGCTCTAGGTGGGTTTGGGTTGCTTCTATTGTAGCTGTTGGGGTTGTGGTTTTGAGGAGAAAAAACGGGTGAAAGAAAGTTGTTAGAACGGTAACTTAGCAAGTTACGATCACCTTGAGGTCGGGCTTGATAGCATTCCGTTGAATAGTTACCATAAGCCGCATACACGTTTTCCGGATTGTCATGAGTAGAGGGATAATCAATGTATGAATGAGGACCGCCGCAAGTCTCACAAGCAGTTGCTACAGCTTTAACTTGTTGTTGTTGTTTTGTAGCCAAAAGTTTCATATTCTTGCTCATTTCGACCATTGAGCGGGTCAATTCGGTGATATCAGGGTTTGAAGAAGTAGAAGAAACATTGACTCTCGGGTTATTCCTTGAAGATGCGGATGAATCCCAATTTTTGTGATGAGTAGTCATGTTCTCGATAAGGTCTCTACACTCCTCGGGTCTTCTTTTCATAAATGTGCCACCGGCGGCTGCATTAATCGTATCACGATCACGAAAAGTTAAACCGTTGTAGAAAGTTTCAATTAAGGTGACGGGGAGCATGTTGTGGTTTGGACATCGATCGATCAAAACATTATATCGTTCCCAAGCATCAAAAAGTGATTCATCAGGTTCTTGAGTAAATCCACTAATTTGATTTCGAAGGCTCATGACCATGGATGGTGGAAAGTAGAGCGACAAAAAACGTTGAGTCATCTCGTCCCAAGTATGAATTGAATTCTTCGGAAGACGATCAAACCATTTTTCGGCATGGTGGGATAAGGTGTGCATTCTGACAGCATCATTCCGATCCTATTCCGACGGATTATTCTGACGGCTTTGTTGTGACAGCATTCTGATGGGATTCCGATGGATGGGGTGTTGTGTTATTATTTTGCCTTAGTTTAATTTTTAAGTTTGCATTATTTTAAGTTTTCAAATTTCCTTTTTTATTACACTGTCAAATTTACTTTTTGTCGAGCCTTAATTTTTGTCATTTAATTAATTTACTTTCAAAAGTTTTAATATTTCACCATTTACGTTTTAATCAGTTTTAGTTTAAATTACCGTCATTTACTTTAACGTTTCGCACATTTACTTTACTACAACGACCAATCTATTGTTTTCCACCAAAAGACGACTGAGTCGCACACGTAAACCAGTAATCAATTCGAAAAGACACACACAACGAACAATTTTTCTAACTAAAACCTAGTTATTAGTACTCTAGTGAGTACTCCTATGGATAAAAGTGAGAAACTGATGTCTAACAATGGTCAGGCTGTCTCCCAGCTTGAGTATTCTAGGGTTATTGGTTGCTTGATGTATGCCATGACTAGTACCAGGCCTGCCATTGCATTTGTTGTGGGTAAGCTGAGTAGGTACACTAGTAATCCTAGTACTCAGAATTGGCAAGCAATTCAGAGGGTATTGAAGTATTTGAAAGGAACAATGGATTATTGTTTGTCATATATTGGATATCCATCAGTATTGGAAGGTTACACTGATGCAAGTTGGATCAACAATACTGAGGATAATTCATCCACCAGTGGCTGGGTATTCCTTCTTGGTGGTGGTGTAATTTCTTGGGCATCTAAGAAACAAACTTGCATTACTGGTTCTACCATGGAATCTAAGTTTGTGGCTCTAGCAGCTGCGGGCAAAGAAGCTGAATGGTTGAGAAACTTTCTTCTTGAGATTCCATTGTGGGTCAAACCTATGGCACCCATTTCTACCCGTTGTGATAGTGCAGCTACATTGGCTAAGGCATATAGCCAGATGTACAATGGTAAGTCTAGACACCTAGGTGTTAGACATAGCATGATTCGTGAACTGATCACGAATGGGGTGATTTCAATAGAGTTTGTGAGGTCTCAACAAAACTTAGCTGATCACTTTACGAAGGGATTGGCTAGAGACTTGGTTATAAAGTCTGGTAAAGGGATGGGTTTAAAGTCCACTCTAGTCACTGAATGCTAGGACACCCAAATCCCTCCTGAGGAAACTTTGGAGCTGAGTTCAATGTGGAAAGCTGAACATTCAGGGGACTAAAGCAAATGTATATCATCCCAAGGATGTGCTTGTACTTGCTGAAAAAGGATGAAGTCATAAACTTCTCAATGGTTAATGTCTTTGAAAAAGTGCTGAAGCAAGAGCATGATCTAAAGAGGAACCACCTATGTAAATGTTGAGGTTTCGCCGCCTCAGGGAGCATGGACTTGGCTCTTACAACATTTATGAATTTGGATATGGACACATGGCTAGTAGTGTCAGGAGTTGTTATGGATTTGAAAACTTGTGTGTATTCTATCTTCAGGTATTCAAAGTAGTTGAAGGGTTCAATTCTTAGAACACTCTGATTCTCGAATGTTTAAAGTATTGTACTAAGATGAAAATTCAATCCTCAGGATATTTTCATTTATGCACTGGTTTTGTTAATGTTAATTTTCATGCAAAAGGAATTGTACTATATTGGGGAGGATTGTTGGCAATATAGTTCAATTGTGGGTCAGTTCATACTGGTGAATGCGTAAGGAGGTACGGAGTATACACCCATTAGTCCCTGAACACCCTGACTCATATTGTAGTTAATTTTGTTAAGCATTGTTGATGATTTTCAGTGAGTTGAACTCTGGACTGAAGGTATTCATCAGGGAGTATTTCACTGAAGACTTGTCTTCAGTGTTTACTCATCAGTAAGGCTTCTTCAGCACTGAAGGCTTCAGCGGGAACACCCTTTAGGGTTTGCTGATGCTTTATTGGGACTAACGGATGGACTAATGCTGGTGCTGAACAAGTATGCTTGTAACTGTCTTTGACCAATTCAAGTACATTAAAGACCACGTTCAATTGGTCTTGTAACCACTTTGACCTGGTATTATTGAGCCTATTAAGATGAGATTAATTGGCCGTTAATACCTCTTAATACCATTGACTAGGGTTGAGTACTACACCTATAAATAGGTGATCATAACTTGCATGAAGAAGAGACAGAAACATAAACACATAACATCAAAAGGGTTAGTGATTTGTGCCTAAATCATTAAAAGCATTTGGTCTTATCCCAACTAGGTATTCGTGATACCCAGGCATTAGGGTCGAATAATTTACTTTGGAAAGTGATTACACGATTCCAAGTGATATCCGGTAACCATTGATTTGGTACGTAGCTAGGATTGATTATTTATACCCTGGTTGAGACGAACTAAACACCAACACATTTGTAGCGGTTTAAATTAAAAACCGCATCATTAGATTAAATAAGAAGGTTATACAAGAAACTGTTTTAAAAACACTAATATTGAAAAGGTTTTATTTAAAACTGCTCTATATAAAATTTTGAAACGTTTATTTGTTTGATAGCTACAAATGAGCGCTTTAAATCCTAGAAAGTTGACTTTCAAAATTACAAAGACTAATACATTTTGTCATTTTGTTTAACAATTTTAATTTCTTCCTTTGTATAGATAATATTTTGCAAACTATATGATATAGGATTGAAACCACACGTGGACTAATATTTCAATGAAGAAAATTTCAAACATGCTACCCCTTCAAACGAAGAAGCCATGTGTGTAGCCTATTTACTAGTCCTTTGAAAACGTAAGCTAACATACTCTATAAAAACATACGTTCTCTCGTCATTTTAAATTATGCATTTATTAAAAACATTTTTCAATATTACTCCGTACAAGAAGTTAAACCAAGATACAAGTACACGTATTTATAAGAGGAAACTAATCGTAAGGAAGCAAAACTTGATTGGCGTTGATCTTGAGAGTCTTTAGTGACTGGTAAGTCGACAAGGTATGATAAATTTAAATAATTAAGGACTTCAAGTTATATGTTTTTCTCCTTTTTATATCTATTAGGAACATATTTTTAGATGTATGTTGTTCTCCTTTTTAACACCTTTAGTTGGAATATTTAGATTAATTACGAGGAAAAATGCTAATAAAATTGTCAAATAAATTTCTTTTCTTGTTTCTAAAAAAATGTTACTGGAATTTAGTCGCCGAACTTTTCATTTTGACATAACAAATGTAGTTTATATATGAGATAAAATATATACATTTGTAAAGTTTATATAATAAAAAATGATAATGGAAAGTATTTGCTTTGTGATGGATTTTTTTCATGTTTTTTACTTAAGAAAAAAATGAGACACGATTCTTTTAAGTTCTATTAGTTTATGTTCACATCCATGTTTAAAGAGTCGAGAGAAAATGCTTCGTTTTTTTCTAATTTAGTAAACTTGTAATATTACATACGCTTTTGCGACATAATAATATTCAAAAGTGAGCTAGTAACAATCATGAACACTTTAATTCTACTCGTTAATGTTATGCAAATATTTAAATTAAACTTTATATTTTTTAAAATACAGATGAATCGTCATAAATGGATGTATGAAACTGGACATGCTGAAGAAGCATATGTCACGGGTGTGAAAAGTTTTCTTAAATTTGCTGATACTAATCGATTAAATAAGGGAGATCTCACTATTTGTTGTCCTTGCGCCGATTGTAAAAATTTGCAAAAGTATAGTGACATGAGTACAATCGAGAGACATATGATTACACGTGGATTTGTACGAAAGTATACTTGTTGGTCAAGACATGGTGAATTACATGTTGATAGTGGTATGTCCGTTCCCATATCTAGTAGTACGTCAGTTCATGTGTCTCACGCAAACGTACACGATTCGGTTCCGATAGTTAGTGAAAATCAAACTAACGATCCACGCATTAGTGGCGACTTCATAGATAAGGCTGAAGTGTTTAATAACATGGAGGGTACTATTGGTGACGATGATGAAGAAAAACTACAAAAACTATTTGAGGACTCAGAAAAACCGTTATATACCGGTTGTACAAAGTTTTCTAAGCTTCCGGCCGCTATAAGGTTACTTAAGGTAAAAGCACAACATGGCTTGAGTGACACAAGTTTCACTTCGATATTGGAGGCTGTTCATGAAATGCTTCCTGAAGATAATGGGTTACCTGTCATTGTATTATGCTAAATGATGTGTCCAATGGGATTAGAGATTGAACGAATAGATGCGTGTCCAAATGATTGTATACTTTACAGAAAAGAATACAAAGATCTTCATAGCTGTCCCGTTTGTAATGAATCGAGGTATAAGAAGAAAAAGAGAACAAATGTAAGTGATAACGTGGAGAATAATGGCCCCCCAGCTGTAAGCGAAAACGTGGAGAATAATGCCCCCCCAACTGTAAACGAAAACGTAGAGAATAATGCCCCCCAGCAAAATTATTATGGTATTTGCCAATCATTCCAAGACTTAAACGACTATTTGCAAATGCAAAAGATTCAAAGTTGTTGCGTAGGCATTCCGAAAAGCGTAAGAAGGACGGAAAATTAAGACACGTGGCTGACTCACCTCAGTGGAGAAAGATTAATAACAAATTTGAGGAATTTAGTGCTGACATTAGAAATATAAAGTTTGGACTTAGTTCAGATGGAATCAACCCATTCGGAACCATGAGCAGCCAACATAGTACTTGGTCGGTTCTTTTATGTGTCTACAACCCATTCTCATGTAACTATACTTGCCTCTTGTTTCCTCCAAACTTAATACTAGGCAATGTTTACGAGTGACTAGTTTAATATTGCGTTTCTAGTGCGAATGCAGGGATTATGGCTCCACGTTTTAGCCTCTCCGAGGACAACATAGAGCTACAATTTGCCACAAATCATATCGGTCACTTCCATTTGACAAACAGTCTGTTGGAAACAATGAAGAACACAACAGAAAAGTCCGATATTCAGGGAAGAATCGTGATTTTGTCTTCTGTTCTCCATTCAACAACTTATAATTAAGGAGTTAGGTTTGATAAAATAAATGACGAAAAGAGGTATATATATGTATTGGACTCAAATTACCATACTATGTTTAACAAAAGTTAATAACTCATCCCTAACATTTCAATTTGCTATATATACGCGACAGTTACAATGATTTACACGCGTACGGACAATCTAAGCTTGCTAATGCATTGCACGCAAAGGAACTCTCAAGGCGGCTCAAGGAAGAGGGTGTGAATATTGAAGGTTTATATTTACCATAACAATTATTTAAAACCCTAATATGGATCAAAGAACGCATAGCGGAAGCAATTAACAAGATCATTAATTTAACACAATTATATTAATCAAGATTAGGGTAACATACCTTTATCCTAGTAAGATCCATAAGACGACGGAACGAACGGCAACTAGGGTTTATCACGAATATCACCAAGAATATAGTCTAAAGCAAGACTATATCACGCTCTTGTACACACGTAATACGGCGAGTTAACTGTGAGTCTAGCACGAACAAACCGAGCTTCAACGCTTATGGAATATCTACCCAACAACCCTAGAGAGGGGTTAGGACTAGATAAATAGACTTGATCAAAAACCAAACGAAACCCTAATGTGGGTCGGGGTGGCTGGTGATCAAAGACAAAGAAAAGAAAGAGGGATGAAAAATTATGAGGCTAGGGGTTTGTTTATATAGCCTCGGCAAACCTTGGGCTCCAAGTCATAAACAAATTAGGAAACCAAAGTTACCCTTTGCCCCCTCTTGTAGCCGACGGTTAACACCCCCCCAAGGGGTGTTTGTGTAATTTTCCTTCTTCTTTTAGCTTCTATTTAATTCCATAACGTTCGTTAAAACTTAACTATTATTTATTAACTATTGTTAGTTAAGCTTTGGTTTGATTTAATAAATATATATATGATGTATTGAATAAATAAATTAACCCTTTACGTTATGTGTGCAATCCCGTGATCTCGAGTTCAATCCTATCTCACGACTATTAATTTTAAGTCCATAAATTTTCAGCTCCCACTTGGACAAAATTCAAATATCGTGATCACATTGACTAGCGTCTAGTTACACTAGCAATGTCACTAGTACAAACCGGGTAAGGTCTTCTGGACAAGAACCTTTTAATGATTATATCATTATTATTATCCTTTCATTTCAAATACATCGTTAATAAGGATATGGATCTCAGTCATTCCTTCATTAACTATTCTGTTTCTCGTTTACGGATATAGCAAGATTACCAAAACACATTTGGGTGTGGCCACACAAACATCTTACTACTCCCCCGAGGGGCCCAGTTGTATTTATACTTCAAAATAATTTGAAGGAAACAAATCCCATTTTGACTACAAGCAAAACACATAAACTTTGCAACACTTCTGAAAATAACCCTTATAACTACCAGTTACTTTTTAGCGTTAGGTTACCTTACAGAAATGCACTACATTTAGTGCAGTTTCCTGGTATCTCAGGTCTAAGGATAACTATTTATGATTTACTTAATGACAAAGATTCCATAAAGTAAAATCATATAGTTGGGATAAGTCCAATATTTGATCCATCAAATATCATCCAAAATTCACCAATATACTTTCAAGTATACTCTGTCACTATTTTGAATTGTCTTAGTTTAATAATATTCCCATATTATTAATCGACAACGGACATTTAGAAACATCATAATGCTCAGGGATTAAAACATGTAAAATAGGATACAAAATCAAATAACAGAAAAATAAACGAAATCTAATCTTTATTTCATCAATTCAATAATGTCTTACATCCTTTATCCAAATACTAATCAACAGATTTATTGCATGAATTCGCTAGCTAGTTGCAGCCCAATTGCCGTGGCATGCTTAACTACCTTTGGCCTAGATAAAGCCTTAGTAAAAGGATCAGCTACGTTATCATCTGTGTGAACTTTAATTAATTTTATTTCTCGAGCTTCCACTTGTTCTCGAACGTAGTGATATCTACGTTTAAAGTGTCTGGCGCCTTTCATAACTCCAGGGTCATTGGCAAATATTATTGCAGCAGAATTGTCGCAATATATATCAATAGGTTCTTTAATTGAAGGCATCACTCCAAGATCTCCAATAAACTTCCTAATCCAAACAGCTTCCATTGCAGCTTCTGAAGCGGCCATGTACTCAGATTGAGTCACATGCATAGCAATGGTTTTCTGCTTACTGCTCTTCCAGTCAACTGCTCCTCTATTGATGACAAACACGTAACCCGTCTGAGACTTCGTATCGTCTTTATCACGTTGCCAGGACGCATCACAGAATCCTGTTACATTCAATTCTATGTCTGGTTTACCCCCGAATACCAAAAACATATCTTTCGTACTCCTCAAATACTTTAGAATATGCTTAACAGCAAGCCAGTGGAACTTTCCTGGATTCTGTTGGTATCTACTGACCAAGTTATGAGCAAACGCGACATCAGGCCTTGTGCGTCTTATAGCATACATAATAGATCCTACTGCCGAAGCATAAGGCACCTTCTTCATGTAAGCCACCTCTTCAGGTGATGATGCATCTTTCTCATGACTTAACTCATGCCTAAACTCCATCGGTAGAAAACCTTTCTTAGAGTTATGCATGTTATACTTCTTCAATATCTTATCAATATAAGCATCTTGACTAAGACCAATAAACCGTCTACTCCTATCTCGATAGATTTTAGTTCCCAGAATATATGCAGCATCTCCCAAATCTTTCATAGAAAAACATTTACCAAAATAATCCTTAACTTCCTTAAGTCTTGGAATGTTACTTCCCATGATTAATATGTCATCGACATATAAAATTAGGAACACTACATTACTCCCACTAGCTTTGCGATATACACATGGATCATCACGATTTTGATTAAGTCCGAACTTTTTGATTTCTTCATCAAATCGCTTATTCCATTGACGTGATGCTTGCTTTAAACCATAAATAGATCTTTGAAGTTTGCACACGCGCTTTGGATATTGAGGATCAACGTACCCTTCCGGTTGTTGCATATAGATGTCTTCATCTAAGCGACCGTTCAAGAAGGCAGTTTTAACATCCATTTTCCATATCTCATAGTCATAGTATGCTGCTATAGCTATGAGAATCCTAATAGCTCGTAAGTCTGTTATAGGAGAAAATGTCTCCTCGTAGTCTATGCCAAAAGTTTGAGTAAAACCTTTAGCTACTAAACGTGCTTTATAGGATTATATTTCACCATCCATGTCGGTTTTCTTCTTGAAGATCCACCTATTTTTCACTACTTTAGCATTTTTAGGTGCATCTATAAGAATCCAAACATCATTGATTTCCATGGATTTCATTTCCTCATTCATCGCAACTATCCATTTTGATTTTCCTGGATCAGACATTGCGGATCGATAGTTAGCAGGTTCACCAAGATCCCCTACTTCCTCCTGATCATCCTCTATGTAAAGACATAGTTTGTCTGGCGCACGTATGGTTCTTTGAGACCTACGTGGAGGAATTAATTCCGGTGGAACACTCAGACTTTCTGGTTCTACAGGAATTTTTTGCTAGTATTTTCAGAAGGCAATGTATCTTCTTGAATTTATTCAAGATCATAATTTCTCCCACTGAATTCTTGATTTACAAGATCATTTTCAAGGAAGTCTCCATACCGAGCCACAACTACTTTGTTCTCAGCCGGATAATAAAAGTAGTAACCCATAGTTTCCTTAGGGTAACCTACAAAGATACATTTTACTGAGCGTTGTTGGAGTTTATCTCCAGAGTCACGTTTCACATACGCCTCACAACCCCAGACTTTTAAATAAGACAAATATGGCTTCTTGCCATGCCATAGTTCATATGGTGTCTTATCAACCTTCTTTGTGGGAACCATATTCAGAATACGAACAGCAGATTCAAGAGCATAATCCCAAAAGGATAATGGTAAAGTTGTAAGATTAAACATAGATCGCACCATATCTAATAATGTACGATTTCTCCTTTCAGATACACCATTTTGTTGTGGAGTATATGGAGAAGTAAGTTTCTAAACAATTCCATTCTCACTTAAATAATCTTTAAACTCTTTACTTAAATATTCACCACCACGATCAGAACAAAGAGCTTTAATCTTCTTTCCTAGTTGTAACTCTACTTCTGCTTTAAACGTTTTGAATGTTTCAAATACCTCATGTTTATGCTTAAGTAAATAAACATAACCATAACGGCTATAATCATCCGTAAACGCCAAGAAGTAGCTAGCACCTTTCCTTGACACATGTCTAAGTGGTCCACACACATCAGTATGTATCAAACCAAGTAGTTCAGTAGCCCTTTCAATATTGCCATTAAAAGGTTTCTTTGTCATATTTCCAGAGATACAAGATTCACATTTATCAAATGATTCATCATTGATATTTTCCAAAAGACCATCACGTTGAAGCTTTTGTATACGAGTCTTCCCAATATGGGAAAGCCTACAATGCCAAAGATAAGAAGAGTTTTTGTCTAACTTACTCTTCTTATTCATGCTAAAAACAGAATTATTTTTCCTCTTGGAATTTTTATTATGCATGTTAATTTCAAAAAACCATTCACAGAAATTGCATCAAAATAGAATTTGAAAACAGAAATTCTATTATTATCAATCGTGTGATTAAATCCAAGATCCAACATACAAGAAAAGGAAATAACACCCCAAACAATTGTAGGTGCATAATGACAATTATTTAAAAACAGTACTAAACCCGAAGGTAAAACTAATTTAAATATTCCTATAGCTTCAACCGTTGCTTGTGCGTCATTGCCCACTTGCAGAAATTGTTCGCTATAGGTAAGCCTCCTCTTCAACTCAAATCCCTACAGGGTATTACAAATATTAATACCACCTCCCGTATCATATACCAAGTAGTTTGATTTGTATGAAAGATTAAATAACTCTATCATAAATAAGTTACCTGAAGATGGTGCTACAGCAGCTAGCTCAACCTTCTTCTTATGTTCTGCCATTTCATGGAGATGGAGAGAGCAATTCCTCTTCTAGTGTCCAGTCATCTTGCAGTAGTGACAAGTCTCATCTTTCTGAGATTTCTTGACAAAGTTTTGCTTCGGTTTTGATGTAGTCGCAACTTGTTTGCTCTTATCAACCTTGCCTTTGCCTTTCTGCTTCTTATTCACTTGCGGTTTTGGTTTCGTCACTCTACCCTTTTGCATATAAATTACTTGAGGAGTAGCAGTGGATGCCTTATCTTTCAACCCCTTTTCAAAGTCAATGAGCACTGCATGCAAATCATTAACCGTCTTCCCCGTGCAATGCATATTATAGTTATGAACGAAATCATTGAAGTCCTTATTAAGGGACCTATTGATCAAGTTAATAGGCATATTATGATCAAAGGGTTGTCCTAGTGCGATGAGTTGTTCCATATAACCCCTCATCTCCAAATAATGAGCACTTACGGACTTTCCAGGAGCTTGCTTGCAACTATGTAGAGCATCAACCAAATCATAGATCTCTACAGCTTGCGGCGTTTCATACACAGCCTTAAGTTCATCAAGCATTTGCTGAGGTGGAAATAACTCATACTTCCTTTGAAGTGATGGAGCCATTCTCCCTAACATTACAGCAGCCACCTCATGGTGCTTCTTAACGTTAGTAGCGTTTTGAAGCCTTTCCGCATCAGATGCTCCTTCAGCAAGATCCTCCGGAAAAGGAGTTTCCAAGATATTGATAGTACCCGCTGCTCTCAGAACAATTCTTAGTGAGCGATACCAGTCATTGAAATTAGGGCCAGTAAGTTCACGTCGTTCAAAGAAAGCTTTGAACGCCGAGCTTATTGTCAGATTGCTTTCGGGTTGAGCCATTTCTATAGAAATAAGTTCAAACATTAGTATTTTTGATAATACAATTCAAGAAAATAAAATTACCCCGGTATTAAAACCATAGTATTTTCCTTGAAACTAGAATCCATATTGACATAGATTCATCACATCAGTTGATCTGCTAGTGACAAATGTATTCAACACAGTAACTTGTCGAACAATAATTGACAAACAAATTTGCAATTTCTAGATATGTTAGGGATTTACATTGCCAAAATCATTTGCATTGTAAACATGTTTCATCCCTACTTTATGCCTTAAGTTTCCAGTTCTCACTGAGTAACTCAATTAAGTCGACTAATCTAAAGAACGTAAAACCTTCATGTGCAATCTTATTCAGTCATGAAGTTTTCTCTCCATTACAACATCGTCCAATATCTTATATGACGATAATTGTAACTTCAAGTGTTCGTCAATTAGAGAGCATATGACTTAAATTTTAGGGTACAGATTTTGGTGTCAAAATCATGTATGGAGAAGCATGCATACATCTCCATAACATAAGTTTAATAAAACGTTTAGTAAACTTTTTGGTGAGACTAAAAGTTCATCATATATTTGCAAGTTGAGGTATTGGTTAAACCAATTAAAGATTTTACACACAACTAAATTCACACCGTACTTTTTCTAGAACTTAGTTAATGCATAAAGCAATAACCTTATTCATTGTGTTTCGGATGTGAATTAATGTAGTTAAAATCAACCTTAAAGAATTATACCAATAACAACCGTAGGTAATTCTAATTTTGACGCACAGGCGAGCCGGGAATTTGGTCAGCGTTGAACCATAACACCTCCTTCCTTAACCGGGTACATGACCAGCGGTGCGTTATACCCACTTTATAGTTTGTCAAAATTGAGTAGGCCGTTAAGTTGCTATTACAATTCTAATCAACACGAATCATATGTAATCTAGATCTCAAAACAATTCATTAATTTTGATAAGATTTAGTCCATATTATTTTTCGTAAAAAAAGTTACCCTTGTTAGCAACATACAATATAAAAAACGCATGAAACCAAGTAGTAGCCACATGCATAACAATTTATTCAAAGAACATCAAATCTAAGGTTTTTATGAACATAAAAAGTCTTCCCTAATTTTAAAACTTTGAATCAAATAAAGCAAATAGCAATCAAAATTATATGATCCGTAAGAAACATGCATGTTTATTACGGATCTCCCACATTCTCTTAACAATTAAAAAACTACGGATCATAAGCACACATGACATAACAATTAATTCATGCAAAACATCTAAAGTTAATTACCATGTAATTTTAGGGTTTTCAAAAAAACTTTTTTTAATTATAAAAATTCGGCATAGCCGATTTTAAAAACAATAAAAAACAAAACCCTAATTTTTATAAAACCTAAAAAACAACATGTAATTTTTAAAATAAATCAATATTAGTTAAAAAACTTTAGTTCTTGAAAATTATAATCATGTTAAAACGGCTCTCGATGCCACTGAAGGTTTATATTTACCATAACAATTATTTAAAACCCTAATATGGATCAAAGAACGCATAGCTGAAGCAAATAACAAGATCATTAATTTAACACAATTATATTAATCAAGATTAGGTTACATACCTTTATCCTAGCAAGATCCATAAGACGACGGAACGAACGGAAACTAGGGTTTATCACGAATACCACCAAGAATATAGTCTAAAGCAAGACTATATCACGCTCTTATACACACGTAATACGGCGAGTTAACCCTGAGACTAGCACGAACAAACCGAGCTTCAACGCTTATAGAATATCTACCCAACAACCCTAGAGAGGGGCTAGGACTAGATAAATAGACTTGATCGAAAACCAAACTAATAAGTGTGTAAACACATATCCTTTTGCCACTAAAATCAAGGAAAAATAAGACCTAATCATGTGTTTTATATGGTAAATGTCGGAATTACGCGTGGTTTTGTGTTTTTGTGTTAAATAGGTACAAATGATCAAAAGAAGAGAAAACACGGGATTTCACGGTCAAATGTTGAAGAAAAGTCCAAGAAAGAGACGAAGACAAAGTCAAAAGACCAAAAGTATGCCTAAGATCACGAAAATCGAAAAAAATCGATACGGTTTTGAAGAAATGAACAAGAAAGCCGAAATCGAGTTCGTCTTAGTGGATTTGATCATGTACGAAGATAATTGAGCCTTGTGGGACCCACATTGGATAAATGGGCTCAAAAGCCTATTTAAGGAACAAGGTTTCTAAACTTTTAGCCAAAAGCCCAAATGAAAGCCCAAAATGGACTACTTGTGACATCTTGGAAAGCTGTTTGGGCTAAGCCCATTTGATAAATACATTGTGGGACGGATGAAACAAATGAGTGAAGTTTAATTCACTTATCAATTTGGTCAACCCTCACAGTAAACAACTCACAAACGTAAAACCCACCAACTCAATCCCCACGTGTTTATTTTCACCCACACACAAAATAAATAAACATTTACCCCACTCACACTTTTCGTTACAAACTAAGAGAAAATCTTTCAGTGCTCACCATCTCTCCCAAGTTACACAGCCAATCTCAAAACCCTAATTTTTACCATCACAAAATTAACCAACGAAAAATGGAGGTTTTACCCTTATTGTTTAATTCACACCAATGGGAATTAAATCCCCATGAAAAACGGAGCAATCACTCACTAGTGGTCCTCTCCTCTCAAACCTGACGTGGCTAATCCTTGTGTTTTGATTGGCTCACACACCTCTCCATATCCCCTCCATCCAATAAACAGCCTCCACCTCATCCACCAACTAGCACAAGAAACACAAAAAGTGCCACGAGGGCGATCCGTGTGCAAGGGAATTGTTTTCGGCCATTAGATCAAGAAAATGAAGAGAGAGAAGAAGAAAAGATGGATTTGACGGCCTGGATTTGATGCTTACTATTGAAGCTAAGAAGAGGGTTTCCAAGGGGTTTGCCTATAAAAACCCCCTCACATTTGTAATTTAGGGTACCTTTTCTTTTTTTAGTTTAATTTTTATTTCCTGAAAAAATAGAATTAAGGTTAATGTAATTCCTTTTTTTCAAGTATTGTACTCTGAATTTTAATTAATGAAATTTAAAATTTCTGTTTAATTCTTTGCCTCGTTTAAAATTATTACATTATTATCTTGATTTTTTTTATTAAATATTTGTTGAATTAAAAAGATAAGGGATAATTTCCCCTACTGGGAAATTATATAAAAAAAATATTGTGGTTCGGTTACTGTTTGATTTAAAGACGATGGTGATGATGGAGATTGGGTAATAAGGAGGTGTTTGTTCATTTGGTTTCGAATCATAGGGGGTTCAGCGCCCACCCTACTGCCCAACGGAAATCAACATCAGGTGTTCCTTTATATTTTATTTTATTGTCAAGTTAATGATTATTTAGTTTATATGCTTTTGTTTTGAGTTATATTATATCTGCTAAGTTTGATTTGTCTGTTTAAGTTTGGTAGGATTTTGAGTAGTTACTGATAAAGTATCTGTTTGGATTCGAGACTTTTGTGTTTCATTTTTTTTTAAAATTTGAGTAGTTACTGTTTAGTCGCTGTTGGATTATAGCTTATTTGGATTTGCTTATGTTGTTTTAAACTGCTTGTGTTGGTGCGAGTTACTGTTTGAGTCCGCTTATGTTTATTCTCAGATTAATATTAGTTGAATGGTTTTGAGTTTTGTTTGGTTTACTCGAAGTTTGATTTGCTTATTGCTTATTTAGCTTATAGGATCATTTTGGTTGCTTAATGTTTATTAGTTTTATTTGATTATTTAGTTAGTAGCATCATCTTATTAGTTTAATTGCTTAACTAGTTTGCTTACACACTTTTATTGCTTTTCAGTTTTTTTAGTGCTTATCAGATTTTGCGTATTTGCTTAACCTTTTGCGCTTATTTGTTTAATTCACTTATCTGCTTATTTTTTTAATCTGTCATAGCTTATTTGGTTTATTACTTTTTGCTTAAATTGCTGCTACATAACAGATTCCTTTAATCTGTTATTCTGAGTATCAAAGATCCAAAAAAAATATAATAGCTAAATTTGTCCCAACAGGTACTCGAACTCTGGACCTCCTGTCCAGCTGTCATACGACATAACCAATTGAGCTAGACTCTTATTTGTATTTTATTCTGTCCAGTTTAATTAATATAGGGTTTTTAAGTCTTGCCAATTTTATTAATTAGTTTTAAATACAAATTTTAGCTCTTTTTAATTAGAAGTTTTATATTATTTTTCTTTTAATCAGTTTTTAAAAAAATACAAAAAGACAAAAATATATTTTATTTAATTACTTTTATAATCTTACGTTTTAGTTTTCAAATTAGTTTTATTTTCATTTAAATTTTTTAGTTTAAAATTAAGAGAGTTTCATTTTAAAAATTGTTTATTTGTTTTTAATTAGTTTAAATTAGTTTTCAAAATTGTTTAAATAGTTTTAATAGTTAATTAATTAGCTTTTATTTTAAATAGTTTTTAATTAGTTTTTAAAACACCAAAAAAATATACGTTTTACCAAAAACAAGTTAATCCACGTTAATTGGAAATCAATTCGAGTGAGTCGAGGAAAAACGAACATTCATTGCATAATTTGGACTAAAAATCCTTTCATTAAATTGGCGCCGCTGCCGCTTCGCTCGTACGATTGACGACTTCGTGAGACGTTTGGATTTTGGGATCCGTTCTCTTTGAACGTTAATTTTCTTGCAACAAAATCAAAAATACAAAAAAAATCAAAAATTTAAAAATACAAAAAAATAAAAAAATCACAAAAGCAAATTCTTTCCTAAGATTTGCACCAAAAAAATTAAAAAAAATACAAAAGTAATACTTTTTCCTAAAAGTATTACACCAAAAATATTACGTATTATTTTTATTTTTCTTATTTCGATTTCTTTCGATTTTATTGTGAATATATATTTTTCTAAAAAAAATACAAAAAGATTTTTCATTTATTATATTATATTACGTAGCACAATAAATTTACCTACTTTTCAAATAAGCCTTAGTTGGGATTTCATCACCTAACTATTGTATTCGCATCCATAACGAAATAAAAAGGCAAAATAGATAAATACTAGTAAGACGTTTGAACTCAAAATATACAAACTATAAGGTGGGTATAAGGCGACGCGCTATAAAAGGCCGTCTAAGGAAAAAGGTTTTTAAGTGCTTTGTGCCACCTCGTTTCCCCGCTTGCTTGTGCGTATATTGAGATGGACGACCGATTATTGGTTTGCCGACTCAATTAGTATTAAGTATATATTTTTGTAGCTTTTTTCATATTGCACCTCGAGAGGGAGAATCATTTTCCTCTCAAAGTCGACCGAGGTCACCTACCTCATTCCAAAGTTTTAATTGTATGCGCACTCGCGCGCGTACATACCGATTGGTGTACCAAACTCTTCCAATTCTTCCAAAAAGAAGAAGAAGAAGAAGAAAAACAAAAAGACCGTTATTAAAGCCGATCCCGAGAATCAAGCTTTGAACAACACGATGGCAACGGATAATCGACCAATGATTGAGATTCTACAATCTCACGTTGAAGGAAACGATGACGCGATTATGGTGCGGGATATTGGAGCTAATCATTTTGAACTTAAAACGGGTTTTATTCAAATGGTTTCCGCTACACCATTTTTAGGCCGTAATAATGATGACCCACACGCTCATATCAAACGTTTCATACAATTAGCCAACACCGTCAAATTCAATGGGGTACCACAAGAGGCTATTCGTTTACAACTCTTTCCTTTTTCCCTTGAGGGACAAGCCCGGATTTGGCTTGATAAGGAACCACCCCAAAGTATTACAACATGGATTGACTTAGAGACTAAGTTCATAAACTACTTTTTCCCACCATCACAGACCACTTCTTTAAGGAATGAGATCATCACCTTTGAACAACAATATGGGGAAACGTTTAGTGAGTCTTGGGATCGATTTAAAGAGCTTTTAAGAAAATGTCCACAACACGGTTTCACTAAAGTGCATCAAATTAATACGTTTTACAATGGTTTAACTCAAAATGGCCAAGACTCACTTAATAGTGCCGCGGGGGGGCAATATTCTTGTGAAATCAATGAACGAGGCTTGGGCCATAATTGAAAACAAGGCTAAAGTGCAAACCAAGAGTGTTAGGGCTACTATGGCAAGTGCTAGTTCTAGTGAGAATGATAAGAGACTTGATAAGCTTACGTCACTTATTGAATCACTTGCTCTTAAAATCGAAACCCTAAATGGTCAAGTTAATGCCATGAAAGAAACTTGTGAAACGTGTGAGACTTGTGGTGGACCGCATTCATATTTTAATTGTGACACGGTTTACAATAATCAACAAGAGGTTTATGCTTATAACAACAATGAAAATGAGCGGATTCATTTCAAACCAAATGTTTATGTTAAGCATTTGTCTTACAAGTCTAATAACTATTTGGCTCCCCTGGGTTTTGTAGCACCACAAAGACCACCCCCACCCGCCCAAAATAGGAACCAAGGTCCTCAACGGGGTAATTTTCAAGGAAATTCTAATCAACGGGGTTTTAATCAAAATCAAGGGAATTTTCAAGGGCAAAAACAAGGGTTCAATAATCAAAATCAAGGATTTAATAACCAAGGTTTTCAAAATCAAGAATTTAATCAAGGTTATAACCAATATCAAAACCAAGGTTTTCCTAATCAAGGTTTTAACAATCAAGGGTATAATCAAATGAACATGCATAATCCTCAAATGGACTTGGTTCCACAAAAATTAACCGACCACGAACGAATTATGAGAGAGATGCAAGAATCGACCGATAAGAAATTTTTGACTATGATTCAAACCCTTCGTCCCCAAGGTGCCCTCCCTTCGAACACCGTGACCAATCCTAGGGCCAATGTTAATGCTATCACTACTAGGAGCGGTAAGACCACCGTAGAACCTTCCTATCCCCCACCTAACCAAGGACCCGAGATACCTTCTTCGTCTACACAACCTCCTTCTTCTTCTACTTGTGACATACCACTCGTTATGCCTTCGTCTACACCTTATGTTCCACCGATACCTAAATTTTCTACCACACCTTCGGTTCCCAAACCGGTTCCTTCCCGTTCCATTCCTACTCCTCCTCCACCAAAGGATGTGAGTGAGCAATCCACTCCAAAGCCTTCATCTCAACCCAATATACCTTATCCCTCAAGGTTGCGGAAAGAGAAATTGAAGAATAAGGATGATATTCAAGTTTCGAACTTCCTAAAAATGTTCAAACAATTGAATTTTAATATCACCTTTGCCGAGGCGCTCGCTCACATTCCTAAGTATGCTAAGATGTTTAAGGACCTTTTAAGTGATGAGGAAAAGTTGCTTGATATTGCCAATACCCAATTGAATGAGAATTGTTCCGCGGTTCTTTTGAGAAAATTACCAGTTAAGTTAGGAGATCCCAGTCGATTCCTTATTCCTTGTAATTTTCCGGGTGTTGGGAATTGTATGGCTTTGGCGGATCTCGGAGCGAGTATCAATCTTATGCCATTGTCCATGTGGAAACAATTATCTTTACCCAAGCTAGTCCCCACTCGTATGACATTGGAATTAGCTAACCGTACGGTTGCTTATCCGGTGGGGATAGCCGAGGATGTTTTTGTAGGAGTCGACAAATTCACTTTTCCCGCCGATTTCATCGTAGTCGACTATGAGATGGATCCCCGTGTTCCCTTAATTATGGGACGACCCTTCTTGAGAACCGGGCGTACATTGATTGATGTAGCCGCGGGTAAACTTATCATGAGGGTCGGGGATGACAAAATCGTCTTTAACATGGGTAAACTTTCCAAACTTCCCAATGAGCCCGAATCCGTGAATTACATCGATGTGCTCGACGAAGCATGCGAAGAACATTTTCACGAGGCTTGTAAGAGCGGGATTTCTCCTTTACCACATGTTGAGACCATAGCTTCTATTGCTCCTTCATTGACTCTATTTGGAGAAAGTGACTTTCTTTTACAAGAATTTGAAGCGAGTTTAGGGGATGTGGATTTAAAATATGACGATTCTCCCACCGATTGGGAAGAAGACATTCGTACCATTGAGAGACTTCTCAATGAGGATCATATTTCTCCACCTACTCCTAAGGAAGTTACAAACGATGATCCTAATTTGACTAAGCCTTCCATTGACAATCCACCGGATTTAGAGCTTAAGGATTTACCGTCTCATTTAGAGTACGTTTTCTTAGAGGAGGATAATAAGTTACCCGTCATTATTGCGAAGGATTTAAAAGAAGATGAAAAATCCCGACTTATCGATGTGCTTAAGAATCATAAGAAAGCAATTGCTTGGAAAATCTCCGACATTCGCGGAATTGATCCTAATTTTTGTACTCATAAAATTCTCTTGGAAGATGACTTTAAACCCGCAATCCAAAATCAAAGAAGGGTTAATCCAAAAATTCATGAAGTCATTAAGAAAGAAGTTATCAAACTTCTAGATGCCGGAATGATTTACCCTATCTCGGATTCGCCATGGGTTAGTCCCGTCCATTGTGTGGCTAAGAAAGGCGGAATCACCGTTGTTCCCAATGAAAACAACGAGTTGATTCCTACTCGACTCGTAACAGGTTGGCGAGTTTGCATCGACTATCGTAAGCTCAATGATGCCACTCGTAAGGATCATTTCCCTCTTCCTTTCATGGATCAAATGCTCGAGCGTTTAGCGGTTAATGATTTCTATTGCTTCTTAGATGGTTTTTCCGGATATTTTCAAATCCCTATTGATCCAAAAGACCAAGAGAAAACCACATTCACTTGTCCCTATGGAACATTTGCTTACAAAAGAATGCCTTTCGGCTTATGCAATGCTCCCGGGACTTTCCAAAGGTGTATGATGGCGATATTTCATGACATGGTTGAAGAAACTATGGAAGTCTTTATGAACGATTTCTTGGTCTATGGTGATTCTTTCTCTTCTTGCCTTGCTAATTTAGAACGTATGCTTAAACGGTGTAAAGACACTCGTCTCGTTCTTAATTGAGAAAAATGCCATTTCATGGTAAAAGAAGGCATCGTCCTCAGTCATAAAATTTCCAAAGCCGGTATTGAAGTCGACCGTGCTAAAGTTGACGTCATTGCTAAGTTACCTCCACCTACCACCGTCAAAGGAGTTAGAAGTTTTTTAGGCCATGCGGGATTTTATCGACGTTTCATCCAAGATTTCTCGAAAATAGCTCGTCCAATGACTCATCTCTTAGAAAAGGATGCTCCTTTCATCTTCTCTCATGAATGTCTCGACTCTTTCGAGCTTCTTAAAGGTAAATTAACTAAGGCACCGGTCTTAGTCTCTCCAAATTGGGAGTTACCTTTCGAGCTCATGTGCGATGCTCGTGATTTCGCGGTAGGAGCGGTTTTAGGTCAAAGAGTTAATAAACATTTCCAACCCATTCATTATGCTAGTAAGACAATGACGGGGGCTCAATTGCATTATACCACTACCGAAAAAGAGCTTTTAGCCGTAGTGTATGCTTTTGAGAAATTCCGCCCCTATCTTGTGCTTTCCACCACCATCGTTTACACCGACCATTCTGCCTTGAAATACTTGTTGACCAATCAAGGTGCTAAACCGAGACTCCTTCGTTGGGTTTTGCTCCTACAAGAATTTAAAATCGAAATTCGTGATAAAAAAGGAGCGGAAAACCTAGCCGCGGATCATCTTAGTAGACTTGAGGATCCTTATCAAGGGGAATCTCCAAATCAAGAGATTAATGAATCCTTTCCCCTTGAGACCTTAATGTCTATTAATTCCAATCTTGATGATACCCCATGGTTTGCGGACATTGCAAACTATTTGGCGGGTGGTGTTCTTATCGAAGGGTTATCGTCCCAACAAAAGAAAAGATTCTTCAAGGACGTTAAAACGTACAATTGGGACGACCCTTATCTTTTCAACCAATGTGCGGATTTAATCATTCATAGATGTGTTGATGGGTCGGCGGCTTTACAAATCCTGGAAGCTTGCCACAAAGGACCCACCGGTGGTCACTTTGGCCCTAATTACACCGCTAAAAAGGTTTTTGACTCCGGATTCTGTTGGCCCACCATTTATCATGATGCACATGAAATGGTTAAGCATTATGATGCTTGGCAAAGACAGGGCAAGATCACACATAAAGATGAGATGCCTCAAAATTTCATCCAAGAATGTGAAATCTTTGACGTATGGGGCATTGACTTTATGGGGCCATTTCCATCATCCAAAGGAAACAAGTAAATCCTCGTAGCCGTTGACTACGTATCAAAATGGGTTGAAGCAAAGGCTTTACCTACTAACGATGCGAGGGTGGTTGTTAACTTCTTGAAACAACTTTTTGCTCGATTCGGTGTGCCTCGTGCTATTATTAGTGATCGCGGGACTCATTTTTGCAATGATCAATTCGCACGAGTCATGGCTAAGTATGGTGTCAATCACCGACTTTCCACCGCGTATCATCCACAAACTAATGGTCAAGCCGAGGTTTCTAACCGTGGTCTTAAGAGAATCTTAGAGCGAACCGTGGGAGAGCATCGTGCCTCATGGGCCGATAAATTAGACGATGCTTTGTGGGCTTTCCGTACCGCTTATAAGACACCTATAGGTTGTACCCCTTATCGCCTTGTGTACGGAAAGGCGTGCCACCTCCCCATTGAGTTGGAGCATAAGGCTTATTGGGCCTTGAAATGGGCTAATTTTGATATAAACAAAGCCGGTGATCATAGGAAAATTCAACTCAATGAACTCAATGAACTTAGGAATGAGGCTTATGAAAATTCACTAATCTATAAGGAGAAGACTAAGCGCATTCATGATTCCAAGATTAAAAACCGAGAGTTCCATATTGGTGATCAAGTTTTACTCTTTAACTCTCGGTTGAAAATCTTTTTGGGTAAACTTAAGAGCCGTTGGTCTGGTCCATTCACCGTGGCCCAAATCTTCCCTTATGGCACCATTGAGTTATCCCAACCAAATGGGCCCAACTTTAAGGTGAATGGCCAACGGGTTAAGTTGTACTATAGAGAGGACATCTCTCACGAGATGATTCCATCCCTCTCCACATTTCCCTTGAATTAATTCGGGAAATCGAGTCGAGCTAGAGACTCGTGATAAATAAATCAAGCATCGTATAACTAGGTTAAATTTTTTACCTTTACCATCCTTTCCACCCTTTTTCACCTTCATCCATTTCCACCAATAAGTGTAGGGGGAGCCAAGTAGGTTGTTTGTGTGTTGTGATGTTGTGCAGGGACATGTGCTTTGATGATCCACTTTTGGTGCTTTTGACGCGACCCGTGATCCCGTGTTCCCGTGAACCCGGTTCTATCAAAACTATTGTGATTCATACATGTATATAAATAAAACAAAATAAATGTAATCACTTTAGTTGTCCCTTCCTTAGCTCGATTTTAAACAATGTACTCAATGTCCTAAGTGTAGGGGAGTTTATTCTCCCACATGCTTAAACATTGAGGATAATGTTTCTATTAAGTGTAGGGGGACTTCTATCGAATTTTAGTGGGCTTTTCCATGAATTTGACCCTATTTAACCGAAAAATTTAAAAAAAAAATCAACATTTTTCAAATTTTTGATCTATTTTGGCCAAGTAGTATTTCCATTTATTTTCTTTCCTTTTGTCATCGCATCGTAATAATTTCCATTTCAAGAATAAAGTCAAAAATAATAAATCAATAAATAAAATGGTTTTAACAAGTTTAGATATCTTTGATATATTAGGCCCATCGTCAATATTTTGACTCAACCCGAGTTTACTTATCCAAGTTTACTCTAGCTAGTATCCTTAACCATATGGACCTTAATTGGTTTATTAGGCTAAGCATCCACGAGTCTCATTCCTTGAGATTTTAAATTGTGGAGAACGAGATGATAGAGTTGATAATAAGTTTAAAGGTTAATTTTTGCTTATATGAGTTTTGTGGCTCTTTCTTCCCGCTTGTATATTTAATTACTTAATAAATGAGGATTCTTGCGGTGTAGATTCGATATCTTAACTCTTAGTCAAATCTTTATTCTCCTTGTAATTAAAGCATGAACACATTGTGGGTACCAACGTTGTGGACTTCTGACTATGGTGGCTCATAACCACTAAGTAGGAGGTATTCAGACCATGGGATCGCGGAATTTGGCCTATTATACATATCATAAATAAAGAAAGAATAAGATTAAAACATGACCTCAAGGAGCCTTAGGGTGTGGGGCATGTAGCACGAACCTTGTCATTAGAGCCTTAGGGTGTATGGCATGGTAAGTGTTGAATAAAAATTGATCAAAAAATCAATTCCCTCGTTTATCGTTCAAGGATCCTTAGGGTGTGGACAATAGACGGGGAGCATTTTTACATCTTAAAGAGACTAAGGGTATATGATGTGAACTTTCTAAACTCCACATAAAGTCTACATGACTTTGGAGGAAATAATTAATAAGTAGTACTATTGGCCAAATTTTTGGTCCGGGAATTTATTCCCCAAATCGTGTTAAATCATCCTTGATGTGGGCTTACTTTAGTGACAACGTTTTTGAGGACGAGGTTAGGTTTTGAGTGTCGGGTTTGCACCGTTTGGCCTTCATTTTTGGACTAATAATTATCAAATAAGTCAAATGAGCCTACGGGTGAATGACAATCAATAAAATCTAGAGATACAAAGTAGGAATTGGAGAAAGAGTATTACACAATTGTCTTATATAAGTGGTTTTAACCTAAGAACTTATGGTAAACAATGATCTCGTTTTTAAGCTTGGTATGGGGAACGTGAAAGTTGAGGGTGATTAATATTCATGACACCAAAGCCCTAATTTAAGTCTTAGATTTCTTTACGAGTTTCTTCCATCAAATAATTTCCAAGTTAATAAATTGTTATAACTTTTGTTTCCTTTTAAGTTTTTATCTTTTTCGTAGTAGTAGTAGTATATCTTAAGATGGATTAATTATGAGAAAAATGTAACTTATGCTTTATAACTATGCATTGCATGGGGTCATTGCAAAGGTCAAGTGTAGGGGATTTAATAAGTGTGTAAACACTTATCCATTTGCCACTAAAATCAAGGAAAAACAAGACCTAATCATGTGTTTTATATCGTAAATGTCGAAATAATGCATGGTTTTGTGTTTTTGTGTTAAATAGGTACAAATGATCAAAAGAAGAGAAAACACGGGATTTCACGGTCAAATGTTGAAGAAAAGTCCAAGAATGAGACGAAGACAAAGTCAAAAGACCAAAAGTGTGCCTAAGATCACGAAAACCGGAAAAAAATCGACACGGTTTTGAAGAAATGAACAAGAAAGCCAAATCGAGCTCGTCTTAATGGATTTGATCATGTACGAAGATAATTGAGCCTTGTGGGACCCACACTGGATAAATGGGCTCAAAAGCCCATTTAAGGAACAAGGTTTCTAAAATTTTAGCCAAAAGCCCAAATTAAACCCCAAAATGACTACTTGTGACATCTTGGAAAGTTGTTTGGGCTAAGCCCATTTGATAAATACATTATGGGACGGATGAAACAATTGAGTGAAGTTTAATTCACTTATCAATTTGGTCAACCCTCACAGTCAACAACTCACAAACGTAAAACCCACCAACTCAATCCCCACGTGTTTATTTTCACCCACACACAAAATAAATAAACATTTACCCCACTCACACTTTTTGTTACAAACTAAGAGAAAATCTTTCACTGCTCACCATCTCTCCCAAGTTACATAGCCAATCTCAAAACCCTAATTTTTACCATCACAAAATTAACCAACGAAAAATGGGGGTTTTACCCTTATTGGTTAATTCACACCAATGGGAATTAAATCCCCATAAAAAACGGAGCAATCACTCACTAGTGGTCCTCTCCTCTCAAACATGACGTGGCTAATCCTTGTGTTTTGATTGGCTCACACACCTCTCCATATCCCCTCCATCCAATAAACAGCCTCCACCTCATCCACCAACTAGCACAAGAAACACAAAAAGTGCCACGAGGGCGATCCGTGTGCAAGGGAATTGTTTTCGGCCATTAGATCAAGAAAATGAAGAGAGACAGAGAAGAAGAAAAGATGGATTTGACGGCCTGGATTTGATGCTTACTATTGAAGCTAAGAAGAGTGTTTCCAAGGGGTTTGCCTATAAAAACCCCCCCACATCTGTAATTTAGGGTGCCTTTTCTTTTTTAGTTTAATTTTTATTTCCTAAAAAAATAGAATTAGGGTTAATGTAATTCCTTTTTTCCAAGTATTGTACTCTGAATTTTAATTAATGAAATTTAAAGTTTCTGTTTAATTCTTTGTCTTGTTTAAAATTATTACATTATTAGCTTGATTTTATTTTTTTTGATTAAATAATTGTTGAATTAAAAAGATAAGGGATAATTTCCCCTACTGGGAAATTATATAAAAAAAATATTGTAGTTTGGTCGCTGTTTGATTTAAAGACGATGGTGATGATGGAGATTGGGTAATAAGGAGGTGTTTGTTCGTTTGGTTTCGAATCATAGGGGGTTCAGCGCCCACCCTACTGCCCAACGGAAATCAACATCAGGTGTTCCTTTTTTTTATTGTCAAGTTAATGATTATTTAGTTTATATGCTTTTGTTTTGAGTTATATTAGATCTGCTAAGTTTGATTTGTTTGTTTAAGTTTGGTAGGATTTTGAGTAGTTACTGATAAAGTATCTGTTTGGATTCGAGACTTTTGTGTTTCATTATTTTTAAAATTTGAGTAGTTACTGTTTAGTCTCTGTTGGATTATAGCTTATTTGGATTTGCTTATGTTGTTTTAAACTGCTTGTGTTGGTGCGAGTTACCGTTTGAGTTAGCTTATGTTTATTCTCGGATTAATATTAGTTGAATGGTTTTGAGTTTTGTTTGGTTTACTCGAAGTTTGATTTGCTTATTGCTTATTTAGCTTATAGGATCATTTTGGTTGCTTAATGTTTATTAGTTTTATTTGATTATTTAGTTAGTAGCATCATCTTATTAGTTTAATTGCTTAACTAGTTTGCTTATACACTTTTATTGCTTTTTAGTTTTTTTAGTGCTTATCAGATTCTGCTTATTTGCTTAACCTTTTGTGCTTATTTGTTTAATTCACTTATCTGCTTATTTTTGTAATCTGTCATAGCTTATTTGGTTTATTACTTTTTGCTTAAATTGCTGCTACATAACAGATTCCTTTAATTTGTTATTCTGAGTATCAAAGATCCAAAAAAGAAATATAATAGCTAAATTTGTCCCAATAGGGACTCGAACTCTGGACCTCCTGTCCAGCTGTCATACGACATAACCAATTGAGCTAGACTCTTATTTGTGTTTTATTCTGTCCAGTTTAATTAATATAGGGTTTTTAAGTCTTGCCAGTTTTATTAATTAGTTTTAAATACAAATTTTAGCTATTTTTAATTAAAAGTTTTATATTATTTTTCTTTTAATCAGTTTTAAAAAAATACAAAAAGACAAAAATATATTTTATTTAATTACTTTTATAATCTTATGTTTTAGTTTTCAAATTAGTTTTATTTTCATTTAAAATATTTAGTTTAAAATTAAGATAGTTTCATTTTAAAAATAGTTTATTTGTTTTTAATTAGTTTAAATTAGTTTTCAAAATTGTTTAAATAGTTTTAGTAGTTAACTAATTAGCTTTTATTTTAAATAGTTTTTAATTAGTTTCTAAAACACCAAAAAAATATACGTTTTACCAAAAACAAGTTAATCCACGTTAATTGGAAATCAATTCGAGTGAGTCGAGGAAAAACGAACATTCATTACATAATTTGGACTAAAAATCCTTTCATTACAAACGAAACCCTAATGTGGGTTGGGGTGGCCCGCGATCAAAGACAAAGAAAAGAAAGAGGGATGAAAAATTATGAGGCTAGGGGTTTGTTTATATAGCCTTGGCAAACCTTGGGTTCCAAGTCATAAACAAATTAGGAAACCAAAGTTCCCCTTTGCCCCCTCTTGTATCCGACGGTTAACACCCCCCCAAGGGGTGTTTGTGTAATTTTTCCTTCTTCTTTTAGCTTCTATTTAATTCCATAACAGTCGTTAAAACATAACTATTATTTATTAACGATTGTTAGTTAAGCTTTGGTTTGATTTAATAAATATATATATAATATATTTAATAAATTAATTAACCCTTTACGTTATGTGTGTAATCCCGTGATCCCAAGTTTTATCCTGATGAGACTGCTTTTATACATGGTCTCATCGTCCAATTAGGGCTTAAAATGCATTAAATATCATCAAAATACCCAAATATATGCTTGTGTTTGTTGCTTGTGTATTTTAGGTACGGATATTGAGAAAATGACAAAAGATCACAAGAAACATGCAAAAACGAACACGGGAAACGAAGCCACACGATGAACCAAGCCCTAATGAAGAATTTTCCAAAGAAAACCCTTGAAGATTTGAAGAATATTGAAGATTGGTCCTCCAAGTTTGAAGAATTGACACTTTATACCCTTGTATCTTCATAATTACAAGATTGGTCCCTAAAGTTTGTCAAAATTACAAAAAGGACCCTTAACTTTGAAGATTTGGCAAGTTTAGCCCCTCAACAAAGCTAAATTGTCAACCAATATCATCCACAAAGTCAAAAACATCATGAAGTCCTTCAAAGTACAAGAAAGCCCAAGTTGGGTCCTTTGAAAATCACAAAATTACAAAAAGGTCCCTCAACTTTCAATAATTGGCAAGAATGGCCCCTCTACTTTGAAGTTTGGACACTTTATACCCCTCAAAAAATCATTGGACATGAGTAGGGTCCCTAAAGTTTGAAGACATGTCAAAAAAAGCCCTTGGAAAGTGATTTAAATACAAAAGTTAGCCCTTATTCATCAAAAGGACTTAACTTGCAAAAGTCTTGGACTGGTCATGAAATGGAAATGGACTGGCATTGTAAATGTCGTGACGGCTGTTAAAGTTATTGGATGGGTAATGAAAATACCCCACTCAAGCCCAACAAACCACTTAGCCCAAACCCCTAATTACCCGTCTTTTTAATCCCCAGTCAACAAGTCAACCCATTTTTTCCCACCACTAACACTTTTTTAAAATCGTTTTTACCCAAAGTGGATTAAACCACCTCCCTAATCACCTTTGAACCCTAATAACTCCAGGAAGAACAATGAGTAAATCAAGGGGGTTTAAGCTAATTAGGTGCAGATCTCTAATTCACATCACTCTCACCCATTCCCACCTCCCAAAATACCCATCACTCTCACCCATGTGATTCTCCAACCCTCCCCTGCCCCACGTTTTGACTCTCAAACAAAAACTTGGCAGCAAATCAACATCCCACACCAATTCCGTGTTCCCAAAGACAAAATGGACGACCTAAATCAACTTTTCATAACTGGCATCTTCACATCAGTCCAAGATCATCACATGGCTCTTGAATAAATTCAAAAAAATGGCATATTCCAAAGAATCCTCAAGGGCAAAGTAGGAAGATTATACATTAGGGTTTAGATTGTTTTTTAGCTTTCTAGAAGAAATGTAAGGCTATATAAAGCCATAGGGACTTAGCATATCTTTTTTTCCTTAGCTTTTCTTTTCTCCTTGTTCATGGCCTTGTAAATCCGTTTTATGTTATAAAATTGGTATTGAGTTATTGAAGAGAAAGAGATTAGCCCTTTTACAATTCTGCAATTTAATTTCCAAGTTTAAATTTCAAAGTTTTCTGTTTCAACATTAAGTTTTAATTTTTGCAAATTTGTCCAAGAGCTTAAAGCTGTGATCATAAACCTGATAATCTTGTAGATTATCAAGTTTAAGTGAGGGGTTTTAGCTTTTGTTGATTAGTTATTAGTAACCTTCAAAAGTAAAAGAAAAAAGAAAAATAAGTTTTTTACTATTTTGTCCAATAAGCCATAATCAGCTTAACCAATAAGCTTGTTTATAGCTTATTGGTATTGTAAACAGCAACCTTTTACTTTACCTTATTCTTAGCAGGATCCATAATTCCATCCATCTAGAAGATATAGGGTGTGTGTGTCAACAGTGACCACCACCCCCTCTCTTCCTTTGCTTACTTGCACCAAAAGCAAATAGCACAAGCTAAAAGCTTGTGGGAGGTGACAAAGCAGTCACTAAGGGACCTGGAAGTAGGTCCCTTAAGGTAGCTACTTAACTCCCTTTTAAATTTTCTGTTTTTGTTCAATTTGTGTGATTCATATGAATTTGGTGAAAACTGTATGCAAGGTGTTTATGTTGGTTTGATTTAAGTCATTAGGGCATTTCATGCATGTTAGAACTCTTTAGAGTCAGTTAGAGTTGTTTTAATGTGACTTGCTTTGAAAAATTTTCAGTTTTATAATATAAAGGGGTGTTTGGATTTGCACATTAGGTGACAAATTTTGAAAGGTGTTGAGTTTAAATCTTGTTAGAAGTACTCAATAGGGAAGCTTTAGGTTGTGTGTTGCTTGTTTGTTCAGTTTGGATGAGTTTTAAACAAGTTGCAAGTAAAAAGTTTGAAAAAATATAGCAAAATCTGTCAAATTCATTTTCTGCTTGTTTTGTATGAAATTGAGCCAACAAATCTTGTAAACTGTTAGAAGTTAGGATTATATAGGTTTGAAGATTGTTTGTATGCTAGTTGGAGTGGTTATATGCAAAATCTTGGGTTTTGAAATTCATTTGTGTGCAAGTAATCAAGCCAAGAATCCTCACAGACCTCATATACATCTCAGCAACCTTCATTTGCTTCATTGTGGCCTATTTGTGTGAATTGGTGTTAGAACCTGCTTGCTTTGTGATTTATTTGACTCCTTGTACTCAACTGAGTACAAGGGTGCCCCTGATTGTCCACAAAAACATCCACAGAATCAAACCAAGCCCTCTTGGTACTTATTTGCACAAGTGAAAAAAGATATTCAGTTGTTTGTGTTCTTCAAAAGGGACACTGGTCACGTTTTTAGTTCAATATAGCCTTAATCTTGTTAAAAAGTTGAATTGAATTTGTGTTTTTAAGCTTAAAAGGGTCACTGGATTGGTTTGTAAAAGTAAAAAAGTAAAAAAAAAAACGCCAAAAAGGGGTTCACCAGCCTCGAACCCCTGACATCACGCTCACAACACACACCTCTTACCGTTGCCCTAGGGTCTTTCACTGGTAAGAGTGTGCAAGGTTTATTACTTAAGGCGTTTTTGTTTTAGCTTTTTATATATAAGCCGTAGCTTATTTTACGCTGTTACAGCTTATTCTATAAGCTTTTTCACTTAGCCTTATTTTTCCTAGGGTAGTTATTCAGTTTAGGATTTTTATAAACCAAGTTTGTATTTTTCCTTTTATTTATTTATTTTTTATGCATTTTTCTTTACCCGGTTTTTAATAAATAGTTTAAAAATAGTAAAAAGTAGTTTTAATTTTTAGAAAAATAATTTTTAAGTTTTAATTTAATAACTTGAGGTTTACATCTAGTTAGATTTTCAAAAACTTTAATTTTCAATTTTATTTTATTTTAGGGTTTTTTGTTAACTTTAAAAATTAATATAAAATTAATTAAAAGGTTTTAGGAACTTTTATTTTCATTTTTCTCTTAGTTACATTAATTAGGATTTTTAGAAATTTTTTAGAATTTATTTTATAAACTTTTTATTTTCTTGAATATTTTATTATTATTTTATTGCTAAAAATAGAAAGCTTTATTTTTCTACTTTTTTCATTTTTCCTATCTCAATTAGCATTAATTAGGACTTTTACAATTTTTAGAATATTTTTATAGCCTTTAGATTTATTTTTATAATTATTTTAAGTTTAATTAGTTTTAAATCATTTTAAATAGTTTTTAGGGTTTTAAAAATAGTTTAAATAGTTTTTAAATTTTAGAAAAATACTTTTTAGTCTTTTAATAATATAAGTAAGTTATTTGTTCAATAAAATAATATTTTGGACATTTTGATTAATTATATTTGATTTTAAGGCTTTAATTAGCATTTAAAATTGAATATTTAATTAATAAAAGGTTTTAAAATATATTTGTTGGATTTTTACCCTTATTTATATTATTTTAGACTACTTTTAGCCTTAATTTTATTTTTAAGTTTTAAATTTTTAATTTTGTAGCTTTTTACGACTTTACGTGTACGTCTTTTTCGTCGTAGTTTAATTCGTTTTCGTAACCGTCTTCCTTTCCTATTCTCATTTCTTTTTCCATCAATATAATCACAATCATTATCAATTCAATACACAACGCACTTGCCTCCTCGAGAACGAACTCACTTAGGGTCATTCACACACGGTTTTCCTAAATCGTCGTGCACGCTTGCCCTATTTTTACGCTCTTTTTCCTAAAAGACGCAATTTTACAACAATCATTTTGGCGCCGCTGCCGGGGAGGCGTGTTGTGTTTTGGTTGAACCATTGTTGTTTTTATATAGCCATAAATAGTAATTGTATTAGTAGCACTCTACTAATACGTATTATCGGTTTTTCGATTTTTGTGAATACTATTACTATATTGTATACGTAGAACAATAAATTTACAAGTACTCCAAATACGTGAGCAATCACAACCTTGATTCGGGATTTCATCACTCGATCATTGTATTCGAATCTCAAACCAAAGAAAAAGGCAAAAATAGATAAATACTTTCGAGAAGCTCGATTTTGAGAAATACAAACTATAAGGTGGGTATAAGGCGGTTGTATTTCACGACCTAAAGGAAAAAGGCTCTTAAGTGCTTCGCGCCGCCTCGTTTCCTCCGCTTGCTTGTGCGTATTTTGATTTTGAAAGCTAATCGAGGGTTTTGCCGCCCAAAGTATTACTAAGTATCATATATATTTTCTTGGTTTCTATTGATTAAACCCTCTTGAACGATTTGGTGTTCCACCATCGTTCTAAATTCATCGAAGGCGTTCACTTCACGTGATCGTTTTCATTCCTTGAGGCTTCTTTAATCGATAGATTTGATTAAGGAGGAGATTTGTAGATTTGTGTCTACTAATACATTCCAAAAATCCAAAAAAGTAAAAACAATCAAAAAAAAATTGAAAAAGTAAAAACACCAAAAAGAATCTTCTTTGCTCGCCTTCTCGTTGTACGTAACGTTTATGCAAACTCGCTCTAAAGCAAGACGTGCTCGTAAACGAAGAAACAAATCCACCACTCCTTCTAGTGAGGAGTCTCCTATTGACGAACCCGTTATAGTGAAAGAAGCACCCATGTCTAATCGAACTATGATAGAGTTGCTTCAAGCACCCACCGAGGGTTATGGAGAAGCGATTGTGATTCCCGCTATCCTTGCGGAGAATTTTGAGGTTAAGACGGGTTTGTTGTCCATGATTCAAAACAACAAGTTTCGAGGGGACGAAAAGGACAACCCTCATAACCACATTCGCCAATTTAATCGTCTCACCGCCACATGCAAGTTTAAGGATGTTTCTAACGACTCGATTAAGATGATGCTTTTTCCGTATTCCTTAGCGGGGCCCGCAAAAATTTGGTTAGAGAAAGAGCCACCCAATTCTATATTGACGTGGAAGGATCTCGTTTCAAAATTCGTGAACCAATTTTTTCCGCCCTCTAAGACTACGCACTTGAAAAACGAGATTTCAAAGTTTTCGCAAGAGTATAATGAGAGTTTTTCAACGGCTTGGAATAGGTTTAAGGAAATGTTGCATGAATGTCCTCATCATGGTTTTTCCGACTTGCATCAAATAGACACGTTTTACAATGGCTTGAACGATCATGAGCGTGATTATCTTAATGCCGCCGCGGGTGGTAATTTTTTGTGTAAGACGGTCGAGGAAGCATTGTTAATCATTGAGAATAGGTCTAAGGTGTATAGTCCTCGTAGCACGTCGAGTGTTCGTAAGACTTCGTCTTCGCCTTCATTGTCACACACCGTTGATGCTTGTCAAATCGAGGCTAATTTGGAGAAAAAAATTTTGATATAGTGAAAGGATTGTTAGTTGAGTTTAAAGTTGGTGAACAACCCGCTCCCGCTACGATTAAAGCGGTTGAGGTTTCTTGTATGTATTGTGGTGGAGCTCACGATTATTCCGAGTGCATTACCAACGGTGGTAACACTCCGAGTACCTTCGCGGCCGCGGGAACTTATAACCAAAACGGTCAAGTTCCTCGCACTAATCAATTGACTCCACCGGGTTTTCCACCAAATCAAAATGCTAACAATTATCGAAACAATCAAGTTGGTTACCAAAGCAATCAAAGGAACAATTACAAGGGTAATAACAACTATGGGAATCAAGGGAGTAGTAGTAGCCAATTGCAAAACCAAAACCAAAACCGTAATTTTCAAAACATGAGTCAAGGTCTTCAAAATGCTTACACTAAAGAACTTCCAATGGACTTTGTGAATTACGCCACGGCAAATGATAAGATTTTGGAAAACATTCAAGAGCAATTGGCTAATCAAGCTAGGGACACGGCTAAGAACACCAAGGAGTTAGCTAATTTTGTTAAAGAAAATCTTAGCATGAGGAATGAATTGAAAAATGATTTTGCTAACCAAATTCGAGGTCAAAACAACAAGATAGAGCAAAGTCATGCTAGGCTTGAACAAAGAATTGACCAAAAAGCCGCTAGTCAAGATTTGAAGTTTAATGGTTTTGATACTAAGCTTAATGCCATTATAGAAGCCGTCATGGGAAACAAAGCCTCTACTTCGAGTGGTCTACCTAGTAACACCGTTTCAAACCCGAAGGGAGAGATGAAAGTGATTACCACACGTAGTGGTAAGACACTTAAGGAACCGACTTGTTGGAAATACGTTTTACGTATTTATGAAGGATCGGTCGCTCCAACGATAATTATGTAATGGGCTCGTGGTCCACTTAGTAATGTATAGTCCATATAGCCCACATGTAGGGTGGGCTATATATATATACCCCTCCTAGCATGTTAGGAGGGGTTGGTGGTTCATTCATTAACAACTTTTCATTAATCTAATTTCACTTTCTCTCTCTACTTTTCTTTTCTCTCATTTCTCTCTCTACACCTCATCTCCTTCTTCCCCATTTCCACCATCTTATCAATAGATCATCTATCATTTACCAAATCCTTAGAATTCGTAGACCTTCAATTGGTATCAAGAGCCATGGTTGAATCTTAGGATTTGCATTTTTTTTATCTTTTGATTTGGTGGTAAAAATCCTTTCTTTTCTAATTTTTTATCAATCTTTTCATCATTCGATCAACTTTTTATCAATTTTTATAAATTTTATCAATTTTTATTTTTTTATTATCAGTGTTATTTTTTTTTCGTGTGTTTCTTATAATCAGTTTTTTATTATCAGTTTTTTATTATCAGTTTTTTCAATTTTTAAATCATCTAGTTTTATTAAATTTTTTTAAAATAATCAAGTTTTTTAATCATTTTTTTATCAGTCATTTTTTTTAATCAATTTTTTTTTAATCAGTTTTTCTTCCTTCTTTTTCATATCAGTCCATCGGTCCAATCTGTTAACTCTGTCCAAACTGTCCAAAATTGTTCAATCAGTCCCAACCTGTCCAAAACTCAGTTTTCTCGATTATTCCGAATAAGTTTTCCGCATAGACACAGTTTTCCGAATAGATACATTTTTTCCGCATAGACACATTTTTTCCGCATAGCGGTTATTCCGCATAGCGGTTATTCCGCATAGCGGTTATTCCGCATAGCGGTTATTCCGCATAGCGGTTATTCCGCATAGCGGTTATTCCGCATAGCGGTTATTCCGCATAGCGGTTATTCCGCATAGCGGGACCGGACTCGATCACAACTCTCAGCATTCAAAACCTCTCGTCTCACACCTACACCTATCGACTACAAAGACTCGAAGAGCCTCGGACTCACTCACAATGAACTCGACTCATTTTTTTTTATTATACAACTCAAAACAAAATCTTGGATTTGACTGAGACTCGATTCAAAACCAAAACAAACCCACACAACACAAATCAACCCCTCGTCTCACCTTTCACTTGACTCCCTCTCTCACACCTCACAATACTCTCGACCCTCGACCAACACAACCCAAACCAAACATCCCCAGACTCGATTTATCAAAACTTTCATCATCTCTCGACAACAAAACCCACTCGCCACAGACACTCACACCAACACTC
This sequence comes from Glebionis coronaria, assembly GCA_025667525.1. Lineage (NCBI taxonomy): Eukaryota > Viridiplantae > Streptophyta > Magnoliopsida > Asterales > Asteraceae > Glebionis > Glebionis coronaria. The sequence continues at coordinate 13,797,786 of CM046874.1, read as the reverse complement.
ACCCTCGTCTGATTCAAACCCCACAAACACTCACCACTCTCGACTGACATTTAAACCCACATCTCTCCCTCACTCACATCTCACATCCGACTCTAAACCCTCACTCTCGACACATCAAAACCCAAAACTCACACACTCAGAATACTCTCTTCCCAACTCTCGTCTCTCGACTCATAACACAAACAAACACACCCTTGACCATACCCATCCTCGACCCACTCAACCACCCACCCCCGTTTCCACCACACGGACTCGAACACCAACAGAAACCCACAACAGAAAGACGCTACAGAAGAAGAGAGAGACTAAAATCAAGATAAAAACACCTACCTGAGATCTTTGTTCAAAGATCTTGAAGCCTTCTTCCAATAAAGATGATGAAGATCAGTTTTTTTTGTGAGAATCTGATAATTTGAGGGGCGGAGATCACAAGACGACAAGTTTATGTTTGTGAGAGAGAGATAGATCTTGAAAGGTTAAGTTTCGAGCAGATCTGTATTCCTTATGAACTGAGCTTTGAGAGAAGAAGAAAGATTTGAGGTTGTTAAGAAGAGAGAGAAGGACGGAGGTTTCTATAAAACATATGCGAGGTGGGTTACGTGTTTTTAGCCAAAGACACGTGGGCTCAATTTTGACTTATGTGTAGATTTCAAACAAATACTAGTCGCTTCAATTTTAAACGTATAGATTTACGAATTTGGCGAATTTTATGAATAAAGAAAGGATTTTATTATTAAACGTGTAGATTTACATTTTGGAATTTGACGTATTATTAAATTTGTGTCCCTTTATTATAATAAAAGATCTTAGTATAAACAAAGTTTTTTTCTTTAAAAAGTTGTCGGGATTTATAACAGTGAGACACATAGACGAGACTAAGTGACAAAATCTGTTTTTGACGAGACCAAGAATTTTTATTTTCATTTCTCATCGAACTTTCAATGGAATCATTGAGTTCCAAGTCTCAAAAGGGTGAATTGCAAGACGATACAAGAAGGAGTCATCAGGGAATAGAATCAGGAGGGACGCAGGAACCAGGTAGCATGTCAAGTTCAGCTAATATTTTTCATATGATATCTGAAATGAATGCGCTAGTTAACAATCCTGCTAATTGTTTTACGACTGCTTCTTTAACCACGCCTAAGTCTAACATTAAAGAGCTCGAATCGATTATAGCTCAACAATCAAAAGATCTTGAGGATGCCAAACTTGAATTTTCTGAGAAAACGGATAAATTTGAAACATACTTTGAAAAACTTGAAAAGTCAAACGTTGTTCTTGAAAGAAAATTGGATCAAACTGTTCTAGATTCTAAAGCTGAAAAGGATAATCTTTTGAAACAAATTCAACTGCTTGAATCTAAGTTGGCATCCCAAGATAACTTGCTCAAAGAAAATGAGACATTAAAGGCCCACGTACAGGAAAAGGTTTTTGCTATAGCTGCGTTGAAAAACGAGTTAAGGAAAACTAGAGGACCTAGTGTGGACACTAAGCTTGAAAAACCATCAATCTTGGGGAAACCGCCTACAAATCAGTTCGTCAGACAACCAATTGTCAGACAACCTACTGCATTTAGATCCGAGCGACCACAATCCTCGAGACCGCGGTTTGCCTCCCAAGTTGATTTGGTTCAGTTTTCTAGACCAGTCACTCCAGCAACTAGGCCCTATGTGATCACTCCAGCTTTAGCAAGACCAAATCATATGATTGCCTCTAGTTTCCCTAAAAATACCAAGACCACGTCTAGAACTAGTTCACATGACGTTTGCCATAAATCTGGTTTTAGGGAAGCTAAGCAAAAGACACATGTAAGAGATAGCAATGTCAAACCTAGTCAGATGCCTTCTAGATTACCCAACACTGCTAACCGTAGCATGCCATCTTCTAGGAGCATCGATCAATCATCTAGGAATTATTCAGACATGAAATATGCTACTTGTAAAACATGTAGAAAATGTGTCTTTACGGCAAATCATGATGCTTGTGTCAAGAAATTACTTGATGAGGTGAACTCCCGTGCTAGACTTAAATCCCAGTGGGTCGCTAAATCAAACCCATTGGTAAAATGTGGCGCCCCTCTGGTAGAACTTTCACTCTTGTAGGAAACGAGTGCCCTTTAACTAGGATAGTCTCTGATTCTACGAAGACTACTAGGGAGAAAATTGCAAAGGATGATACATCACTTAAGCCTGAACTTAAGATTTTCTATAAAAGGAAACGTTTGCCAACTACGACAAGTGAATCATCCCCTCAGGCCACCTCTGACACAAGTAAAGCCAACTGTTTCAAAAATAGATATCTCTAACCCATGCAAAAGTATACAAACTCCTAATGAGAATGCAGGTACCAAAGTTGATGTTCCAAAAGAACGAAGCGGTCCAATCGTTGTATACCGTTCAACTAAGGACACTCTTAGAGTTTGGTTGCTGAAGAAGCAGATATCAGAGAAACAAATGTCTCAGGGGATTCATGGTTAAGCTACAAACAAGGACTTATAGTCACATCACAGACTATAACTCGATCTTCAAAGAAAGGAAAGTTTATCGCCGATGGTAAACTTATCCTAACAACGAGAAATTAAGTTTTCTCGGGCATGAGCTAAAATTAAAAACATTCGAAGTTTTTAAGCTCATGCTCTATGACTTACAGTTAAATGTCAGACTGTAACTCGAACTTAAAATAAAGGAAAGCTTATCATTTATGATAACTTATCCTCTTAACGAGAAATTCACCTTTCTCGGTCATGAGCTTGTCTTAAATCATTCGAAGTTTTAAGCTCAGAAAGGAAAGTGTATCTTTTAAATAAGAGAACTTTTCTTCATAACGAGAAATTAACCTTTCTCGGTCATGAGCTTTTCGTTAACACAGTCAAAGTTTTCAAGCTCATGAAAACGACTTCTAAGTAAATGTCAGCTTAGGACTCGTTCTTCAGATAAAAGGAAAGTTTATCGCCGATGATAAACTTATCCTTAACAACGGGAAGTTTACAACTTCTCGGACTTGAGCTCGTTTTGTAAGATATTCAACATCTTAAGCTCAAGTAATTGGTTTTCAAAACATTGAACACAATTTTTCAAGAATTTTTCAAAAGGTTTTTCTAAATCTTTCAAAATTGTGTGTTCAAAAATGTTTTGATAAAACGAGCATGTCTTCTGGAATCGATAATATTTACGAACCTAGAAATGTCATTCAATAATGACATGGGGTTGTAAATAAAGTTCGAGCAGAAGTTCAAACTTTTAAAACATGCTCAAAATGGTTTGCTATTATTTCCGATAGTAACCCGCTTTTCACTTTGAAGTCAAGCATTTCACCGGAAAGCTTTGACTTCAGAATCCGAAGTTATCAACTCCACAATCCGAAGTTCGTTGCAATTGATATCTACATACTCGACGATGCGACTACTCAAACGGTGACTACAACTCTTTCAATAGAACACGGGTCAACAATTGAGGGGGAGCAATTGTCCAGCATTCAGAATCCTTGATGCCGAGAGTGCCAAGTTCACATATTGGTGTTAAGACAACGATATCAATCATACACATGGAGTCAAGAGATAACTTCAGCAGTTACGAGGAAGACCAACATTCGTGAACAAGAACCATGTGCTTCTTTCATATGATGTTCTCCATCATTCAGGTCCAACCTCGTAAATTGCTAATCTTGTGAATACATTATCATATATGATCTTTGCACGTGATAAATACCTTACACTTGTGTTTAAAAGGTATTTAATTTACGTTTCAAGTACACCCTCATTAATTTGAGGGCGAGCTTGTTAAAATCATGAAGATAATTGGATTTGCATTTTTCTTCCCAAATTTTCTTAAAATACTATTAAATCAATTGATATTAAAAACATCGATTGGGTTAATATTTTTAATATGGGGGAGAAAATGTGATTTAATATGGGATATGATCAATCATAAATGGTTTGACTTAACGTGTTAGCTCATCCCGACATGTGCGAAATGTTTTCGAATATCGTAGCATATGTTAAGGGGGAGCAAAATGGATTTTCACTTCAAAATGGATTTCATGGTGACACACTTACCTAAAACATCTCTATTCACGACGGTGAAGGTTGTGGTGACATAAGGATGGTAGGATAGGTTAAAGTCCAATGATTTCTCTAGAACCGGAGGAATCTTCCCAAGGACATTCCATAGCTAGAAATAGTAGTCCTTAGGAAAGATGGAGAAAGATTGTGAACGTAGCTGAATGCCGACCAAGTACTTAAGTTAGCACTGGAACAATCACAACAAGGTGCTAGTTATGACGTATTGGTAAGCATTGAAGGGGTTGAAGAATGAAAAAGAATTGTAAAGATAAAGGGTGTAAAGAAAGAGCCCTCCTTACAACCTTAGGCAGAAACCGGGTCAATACATATGCTATTGAGGTCATTTTTGCTAATGATTCTCGGTATTGAAGAAAGACATCATGGACCCAGTGATGCAATGCACAACCCTTCCCAGCTAACTCAAATATCTCTTAAAAGATATTTGTTTTAATCACACGGAGACAACACATTATCTATTGATTTATTCACTCCGAATAAATTGGTATTGAAAAGGTGGCACTCCTCTCCAGCCTCCGATCACTAAAATCCAAAATGCACGATCGAGTCTAGAGCCATTTGAGATTATCAAATATCTCATTAGGACACACTTTCATATTTACTTGCTTCTTCACACACTGTGAAAAGTAAGAAAGTTCTTAAGAGTCCTACGCAAAATCTTCATGATCTTGCCTGAACATCCGAGTAATACGAAAGTATTTACAATGAAGATGGAAATCCTTCTTGAGCGAATATCAAAAAGCTCATGGTAGGTGACTTGTGCGATTCTTTATGAATCAAACTTGTGATAACTGGAAAGCAACAGTGGTTTAATTCTTAAATGAATTTAAACACGTTCCAGGCCTCTACGCAATATCTTAGTGATCTTGCCAGAACATTCAGAGTAATACTATTAAGTATTTACAGTGACGAATGGAAATCCTTCTAGTGTTAACATCAAACAGCACTTGGTAGGTAACTTGCAAGATTCTATATGAATCAAGCTAGTGACAACTGGAAAGCAACGATGGTGCGGTTCTTAATTGAACTTCACTTGTTCCAGGAACATGAATTGACGGCTTCAAATCATGCGGATAATATTATCCAAATGATTCACTCTTTACGTTCGCAGTCAGCTTTGGACGGTCGAGTAAAGAGAACGGGTTTACCCGCGAAATCTTGTCAAGGAGGTTCTTTATTGAAACTACCTGTCACAAGTACGATATTTAATATCGTCCAACGGTCTTCACCGACCGGAGGTAAAATGCTACCAAATTAGAATGAAATGTTCAAGGCCATTTCATCCGTGTATATTGTTTGTTGCTAACTGTCTTATGCAGCGTAACAAGAAGGTGGCATTGCGGTGTACAATCCAGAAGAAGTCGTCACCACATGCTTATACTACATACAATTAGTACTTCAACAAATTCAAGAAAGCCTGAAGGTCAAGTCTTCCGCTGTATCAAACTCTGAAGCTTTCAAGAATTTAAAGGTATAAGTATGTGGAACATGAAGTCACGAAGAGGCAAATTTCACAAGTGACGAATGCACAAGGTCAAGGCAAGGAAACATGCTCAAGACTAAAGTCAAAGATCACATCAAGCATATTCACAAGAACAAGATCGAAGACTCAAGCATAGATGCTAGGTTTAAGATTTTGTAAAATGGTGTGACCTCCCTTAGGGGGAGATTGTTGGAAATATGTTTTCCCAAAGAAAGTCTCGGTCACATCATTATTAGCATAGATCACGAGCTATAGAATATTTAGAACTTTGTAACTTGGAGCGACCTCCCTTAGGGGGAGATTGTTGGAAATACGTTTTACGTATTTATGAAGGATCGGTCGCTCCAACGATAATTATGTAATGGGCTCGTGGTCCACTTAGTAATGTATAGTCCATATAGCCCACATGTAGGGTGGGCTATATATATACCCCTCCTAGCATGTTAGGAGGGGTTGGTGGTTCATTCATTAACAACTTTTCATTAATCTAATTTCACTTTCTCTCTCTACTTTTCTTTTCTCTCATTTCTCTCTCTACACCTCATCTCCTTCTTCCCTATTTCCACCATCTTATCAATAGATCATCCATCATTTACCAAGTCCTTAGATTTCGTAGACCTTCACGACTCCTCAACCAATTACTCCAACGGTGGAGGAAATTGAGGAAGAACCCGAGGTGGTGGTCGAAAAGGAGCATATTTCAATCCCACAAAGTACCGCTCATGCCACACCTACGGTTGACCCATCACCCATATTGGAACCCGAGATTCCAAAGGCTATGCCTATGCCCCAACCCACACCACCCTTGCCTTACCCATCGAGACTTAGGAAGGAGAAACGACAAGAGCGCGACAACTACCAATTTGAGCTTTTTATGAAAATGTTTCGTGATTTGCATTTTAATGTGAGTTTCGCCGATGCTTTGGTCATGATGCCTCGATTTGCCGCTAACTTTAAGAGTATGTTGAACAATAAGGAGAAATTGCACCAAATTTCTAGTTGTTCGTCGGTTTATCTTAATCGCATACCTCAAAAAGTCGGTGATCCCGGTAAATTTTTGATCCCTTGTGCCATTCAAGATATGGAAGAATGCTATGCATTGGCCGATCTTGGTGCTAGCATTAACTTGATTCCACTTGAAATCTACAAGTCGCTCAATCTTCCTAATCTTACTCCTTCACGAATGTCTATTGAGTTGGCCGACCATTCCACGATTCTTGCATGTGGTTTGGCGGAAGACGTTTTTGTGAAAGTGGGGAAGTTCTACCATCCCGTAGACTTTATCGTTGTTGATATCCCCACGGATCCTCAAGTTCCTCTTATTTTAGGTCGTTCGTTTTTAGATACGTCTATGGCTTTAATTGATGTGCATGCTAGAAAGATCACCTTACGTTTCAACGACGAGGAACTTGTTATAAACGCAACTCAAAATTCTCAACTTTCTCATGTTTATTCCGTTGCTACCATAAACCTCGTTGATATGATCGACGTGGTTTGCGAGGAATTTTCACAAGAAGTTTTAGGGTTTGGTGATGAAGAAACTAGTGGCAATCCCACTATGTTAGATCCAATTCTTGATAATTCGACACCAACCTTCACTCCTTTTGAAGGTGGTGGTTTTACGTTGGAAGAATTCGATGTTCCACGTAATTGTGACGAAGACCTCGACAACGATGAGGACTTCTCGATTATCAAGGATTTTCTCAACGATTTCCCATTTCCTCCACCCGAGGAGGTTATGAGTATCGAGCCCAAATCTTCACTTGAGGAACCACCTATTCTCGAGTTGAAAGATTTACCTCCTCACCTCGAATATGTCTATTTGGAGGAGGACGACAAGTTGCCGGTTATTATTGCGAAGGATCTTTCGAATGATGAAAAAACCGCACTTGTCGATGTTCTTAAGGATCACAAAGGGGCGATTGCGTGGAAGTTATCCGACATTAAGGGAATCGATCCCAAGTTTTGTACTCACAGAATCTTAATGGAGGAGGATTTCAAGCCAACAATCCAAAGTCAAAGGAGGGTGAACCCCAAAATTCACGACGTCATCAAAAAGGAGGTCCTTAAACTCCTTGACGCGGGAATGATTTACCCTATTTCCGATAGCCCTTTGGTGAGTCCTATTCATTGTGTCCCTAAAAAGGGAGGGATGACCGTTGTGCCAAACGATGCCAACGAGTTGATTCCCACTAGACTCGTGACCGGAAGGAGAGTGTGCATTGACTATCGTAAGTTGAATGAAGCCACTCGAAAAGACCATTTTCCCTTTCCCTTCATGGACCAAATGTTGGAACGTCTTGCGGGAAACGATTTCTATTGCTTTTTAGATGGTTTTTCCGGTTACTTCCAAATTCCCATCGATCCTCGTGATCAAGAAAAAACTACGTTTACGTATCCATATGGAACGTTTGCCTATCGTAGAATGCCATTCGGACTTTGTAATGCACCGGGAACTTTTCAACGATGCATGATGGCTATTTTTCATGATATGATCGAGAAGACGATGGAAGTCTTCATGGATGACTTTTCCGTGTTTGGTGATTCTTTCACTTCGTGTTTGTCGAACCTAGAGAGAATGTTAAAACGTTGTGAGGAAACCAACCTTGTGCTTAATTGGGAAAAATGTCATTTTATGGTTAAGAGTGGAATCGTCTTAGGGCACAAGGTCTCGAAAGCGGGGATTGAGGTAGATCAAGCTAAGGTAGACGTCATCGCCAAATTACCTCATCCCAAAACCGTCAAGGGAGTTAGGAGTTTCTTAGGCCACGCGGGCTTTTATCGTCGATTCATCAAGGACTTCTCGAAGATTTCTCGACCCATTACACATCTTCTTGAAAAAGAGGTACGTTTTGTCTTTGACGAAGATTGTGTTCGAGCCTTTGAGATCCTTAAGAGGAAACTTACCGAAGCTCCCATTCTTGTTGCTCCCAATTGGAACCTCCCCTTTGAGCTAATGTGTGATGCTAGTGGTTACGCTATAGGGGCCGTTTTGGGGCAACGTCATGATAAGCACTTCTTGCCTATTCACTATGCTAGCAAGACGATGACCGAAGCTCAACTTAAATACACTACAACGAAAAAGGAGTTCCTTGCCGTGGTGTATGCATTTGAGAAATTTCGACCTTATCTCGTCTTGACGAAATGCATAGTGTATACGGACCATTCGGCTATTAAGTATCTCATGGCAAAGCAAGATGCTAAGCCTAGATTACTTCGTTGGATTCTCCTCCTTCAAGAATTTGATCACACCATCGTTGACAAAAAAGGAGCCGAGAATCTAGCGGCCGATCATCTCTCTCGTTTGGAAGATCCTCACCAAAGTGTTTACGAGCCCAAGGAAATCACCGAAACATTTCCGCTTGAAACACTTGGTGTAGTGAATTCTAAGCTTGATTCTTCCACCCCATGGTTTGCGGATTTTGAAAATTACCATGCGGGTAACTTCATCATTAAGGGTATGACGACTCAAGAAAAACGAAAATTCTTTCGTGACGTCAAGTTCTACTTTTGGAACGACCCTTACTTGTTTCGAACTTGTGCGGATCAAATCATCCGACGTTGTGTATTTGGCACCGAAGCTTCTAACATCCTTAGAGCTTGCCATGAGGGACCCACGGGTGGTCACCACGGTGCTAATCTCACGGCTAAAAAGGTGTTTGATGCCGGCTTCTTTTGGCCTACTATTTACCGAGATGCACAAGATCTTGTGAAGTCGTGTGATGCATGCCAACGACAAGGAAAAGCCTCACAAAAAGATGAAATGCCACAAAATATCATTTAAGTATGTGAGATCTTTGACGTTTGGGGCATAGACTTTATGGGGGCATAGACTTTATGGGGCCATTCCCATCATCTCGTGGTAATAAGTACATTCTCGTTGCGGTTGACTACCTTTCTAAATGGGTGGAGGCAAAGGCCTTGCCCACCATTGATGCTCGTGTGGTAGTCAAGTTTTTGAAGCAATTGTTTTCTCGGTTTGGAACCCCTCGTGCTATCATAAGCGATCGTGGAACCCATTTTTGTAATGACCAATTTGAAAGGGTTCTAAGGAAATATGGGGTTACACATCGTCTTTCTACGGCTTATCACCCACAAACGAGTGGGCAAGTCGAGGTTTCAAACCGAGCGTTGAAGAGGATCTTGGAGAGATCCGTAGGGGAAAACCGACAATCTTGGTCGGATAAGTTAGACGATGCTTTATGGGCCTTTAGGACCGCTCATAAGACGCCCATTGGGTGCACTCCCTATAAGCTTGTGTATGGAAAGAATTATCATTTGCCTATCGAATTAGAACACAAGGCTTATTGGGCGCTAAAGCATTGTAATGATGACATGGAGACCGCGGGAAAACACCGGAAAATGCAATTAAATGAATTGGATGAATTAAGGGATATTGCTTATGAAAATTCATTGATTTACAAAGAGAAAACTAAAAAGTTGCATGATTCTAAAATTAAAAACCGGGTTTTTAACATTGGGGATCAAGTTTTGCTTTTTAATTCAAGATTGAAAATCTTTTCCGGTAAGTTGAATTCCCGTTGGTCCGGTCCATTCACCGTGACTCAAGTGTTTCCTTATGGGACCATCGAGCTAGCTCAAGATGATGGTCCTAACTTCAAGGTGAATGGACATAGGTTGAAGCACTACTTTGGCGGGGAAGTTCCATCCTTGAACTACCTCGACCAAGTCACCTTCCCCAATGATAACTAGTATTGAGGGGATCGAGTCAAGCTCATGACTCGGTAATCAAAAACGAGGTGCCTCGTGGGGGAGTCCCATGCTTATCCTATGTACATATTATCGCTTTCTAATGTAGCTTATGTGTGGGGATTCGTGCCCTTCCAACCTTTGTTCCGTGGTTGTTTGTGATATGTGGTTTTTAGATCATGATCTTCACGATTGGAGCCTCTCGTGTTTTATAGGAGCACTCGATCGTTTGCTTTGGAGACATTTCTCAATATCCATGATATATCCTTTTGATGTTCTAACCTTAGGTTTTTAGCACACTTCATAAACGGCTATTGATTTATTGGTTACACCCTTTCCATGCTAGATTAGGCATTCGACTACGTCTCTAGTATGGGGGTGTTTGCACCCCTAGACTCGAAACATTGAGGACAATGTTTAACTTTAGTATGGGGGTGAATAGATACTTGCCTTGCAAAACCTTCACGCTTTCCAAAGTTTATCGTTTTCTTGCAAAATAAGGCTAAAAATGGCCAAATTTTAAAAATTTTCTCATGGTTTATAAGTGTTTGAAGACACGAATGTAGGTTTTCCGATGGCGAGAATAAGAGTAATTTTTGACTCGACCGTGCGTGTTGAGCACTTAGCTTTAATTCCTTAACTACACATTAGGCTAAGTCTCTTAAATGAGGACGAGAAATGATAGAGTTAACTATAAGTTACTATGCTAAACATAGAGTACTCGGATTCTTTCAAAAACTCATGTGTTCTCGTTGTTTGCTTATTCTCCCTTCGCTTGTAAATATTTTTTGCTTAATAAATATTGACTTAGCGGTTTAGTTAGGATTGTTGGGTTTGTAGTCTTTTCTAGTAGCTTCCGTGTAATTAAATTGGGAAGACATTAAGGTATCGCCAGCGTCACGGTTTTGAAGTATTGGCACCCCAATAATCGAAAGCTTCACCCAATAATAAGATTTCAAGTGCTCACCTAAATCTAGCAAACAATTTGAAGCCCCACAAGGCCGAAAAATCTATGCAAAATTGAAAGTGAATCAAGCCTTAATCTTCGAAGCTTTAAAGATCCAAAATTCGCCTTAGCGTGAGGATATACGTCTTTGGCTAATAAAACCACCGATGAGGCGGATAATAAAAGGCAAGGCAAGACCGAAGTCATAATAAAAGCTTCATGGCGAAGTTGAATAAAAGATGGAGGTAAACCAAAGATAATAAGGCCCTTCCGTTAGGGGGCGTATAAAAGTCTTGGTAATAAGTCTCATGTTCAAAACCGTTATAAAACCGTGTTTATCGATTCTTCTTGTTGACTTAATTTTTTAACATCGTTGTCTATTAGGAGGGGTTATTGATTTGATGGTCTTAGTTACACCGTTAGGACTCTATTTTTAGACCTAAATCTCTATTATCGCATAAGTCAAACAATGTATCCGCGTGAAACGTTCAAGACATCATAAAATATAAGAGATACAACTTAGGAATAATGGGAGAATAAGTACGTGATTAGGGCATATGAGTAGTGTTAGCATTACTAACTTCTAATGACAATGATCTCGTTGCACGCTTGGCATGGAATTGGGGTGAAAATCGAGGACGATGAAATTATTTCTAACGAAGCATTCACGTGTTTTTATTCTATGAACCTAAACGTCCCATTTTGCGATGAAAATCATACATTATGTCTAAAACACAAGTAGTAGTAATAGTAGTAGTGTAGCTAGTTTATCTTTCAATAAAGTGAATAAAATTGAATTTTGGAGATGCTATGATAATTTATTCTAGCATTGCGTGAGGGCACGGCAATGGTTTAGTATGGGGGAGTGATGAGACTGCTTTTATACATGGTCTCATCGTCCAATTAGGGCTTAAAATGCATTAAATATCATCAAAATACCCAAATATATGCTTGTGTTTGTTGCTTGTGTATTTTAGGTACAGATATTGAGAAAATGACAAAAGATCACAAGAAACATGCAAAAACGAACACGGGAAACGAAGCCGCACGATGAACCAAGCCCTAATGAAGAATTTTCCAAAGAAAACCCTTGAAGATTTGAAGAATATTGTATATTGGTCCTCTAAGTTTGAAGAATTGACACTTTATACCCTTGTATCTTCATAATTACAAGATTGGTCCCTAAAGTTTGTCAAAATTACAAAAAGGACCCTTAACTTTGAAGATTTGGCAAGTTTAGCCCCTCAACAAAGCTAAATTGTCAACCAATATCATCCACAAAGTCAAAAACATCATGAAGTCCTTCAAAGTACAAGAAAGCCCAAGTTGGGTCCTTTGAAAATCACAAAATTACAAAAAGGTCCCTCAACTTTCAACAATTGGCAAGAATGGCCCCTCTACTTTGAAGTTTGGACACTTTATACCCCTAAAAAATCATTGGACATGAGTAGGGTCCCTAAAGTTTGAAGACATGTCAAAACAAGCCCTTGGAAAGTGATTTAAATACAAAAGTTAGCCCTTATTCATCAAAAGGACTTAACTTGCAAAAGTCTTGGACTGGTCATGAAATGGAAATGGACTGGCATTGTAAATGTCGTAACGGCTGTTAAAGTTATTGGATGGGTAATGAAAATACCCCACTCAAGCCCAACAAACCACTTATCCCAAACCCCTAATTACCCGTCTTTTTAATCCCCAGTCAACAAGTCAACCCATTTTTTCCCACCACTAACACTTTTTTAAAATCGTTTTTACCCAAAGTGGATTAAACCACCTCCCTAAACCCTAATAACTCCAGGAAGAACAATGAGTAAATCAAGGGGGTTTAAGCTAATTAGGTGCAGATCTCTAATTCACATCACTCTCACCCATTCCCACCTCCCAAAATACCCATCACTCTCACCCATGTGACTCTCCAACCCTCCCCTGCCCCATGTTTTGACTCTCAAACAAAAACTTGGCAGCAAATCAACATCCCACACCAATTCCGTGTTCCCAAAGACAAAATGGACGACCTAGATCAACTTTTCATAACTGGCATCTTCACATCAGTCCAAGATCATCACATGGCTCTTGAATAAATTCAAAAAAATGGCATATTCCAAAGAATCCTCAAGGGAAAAGTAGGAAGATTATACATTAGGGTTTAGATTGTTTTTCAGCTTCTAGAAGAAATGTAAGGCTATATAAAGCCATAGGGACTTAGCATATCTTTTTTTCCTTAGCTTTTCTTTTCTCCTTGTTCATGGCCTTGTAAATCCGTTTTATGTTATAAAATTGGTATTGAGTTATTGAAGAGAAAGAGATTAGCCCTTTTACAATTCTGCAATTTAATTTCCAAGTTTAAATTTCAATTTAAGTTTTCTGTTTCAACATTAAGTTTTCATTTTTGCAAATTTGTCCAAGAGCTTAAAGCTGTGATCATAAACCTGATAATCTTGTAGATTATCAAGTTTAAGTGAGGGGTTTTAGCTTTTGTTGATTAGTTATTAGTAACCTTCAAAAGTAAAAGAAAAAAGAAAAATAAGTTTTTTACTATTTTGTCCAATAAGCCATAATCAGCTTAACCAATAAGCTTGTTTATAGCTTATTGGTATTGTGAACAGCAACCTTTTACTTTACCTTATTCTTAGCAGGATCCATAATTCCATCCATCTAGAAGATATAGGGTGTGTGTGTCAACAGTGACCACCACCCCCCTCTCTTCCTTTGCTTACTTGCACCAAAAGCCAATAGCACAAGCTAAAAGCTTGTGGGAGGTGACAAAGCAGTCACTAAGGGACCTGGAAGTAGGTCCCTTAAGGTAGCTACTTAACTCCCTTTTAAATTTTCAGTTTTTGTTCAATTTGTGTGATTCATATGAATTTGGTGAAAACTGTATGCAAGGTGTTTATGTTGGTTTGATTTAAGTCATTAGGGCATTTCATGCATGTTAGAACTCTTTAGAGCCAGTTAGAGTTGTTTTAATGTGACTTGCTTTGAAAAATTTTCAGTTTTATAATATAAAGGGGTGTTTGGATTTGCACATTAGGTGACAAATTTTGAAAGGTGTTGAGTTTAAATCTTGTTAGAAGTACTCAATAGGGGAGCTTTAGGTTGTGTGTTGCTTTTTTGTTCAGTTTGGATGAGTTTTAAACAAGTTGCAAGTAAAAAGTTTGAAAAAATATAGCAAAATCTGTCAAATTCATTTTCTGCTTGTTTTGTATGAAATTGAGCCAACAAATCTTGTAAACTGTTAGAAGTTAGGATTATATAGGTTTGAAGATTGTTTGTATGCTAGTTGGAGTGGTTATATGCAAAATCTTGGGTTTTGAAATTCATTTGTGTGCAAGTAATCAAGCCAAGAATCCTCACAGACCTCATATACATCTCAGCAACCTTCATTTGCTTCATTGTGGCCTATTTGTGTGAATTGGTGTTAGAACCTGCTTGCTTTGTGATTTATTTGACTCCTTTTACTCAACTGAGTACAAGGGTGCCCCTGATTGTCCACAAAAACATCCACAGAATCAAACCAAGCCCACTTGGTACTTATTTGCACAAGTGAAAAAAGATATTCAGTTGTTTGTGTTCTTCAAAAGGGACACTGGTCACGTTTTTAGTTCAATATAGCCTTAATCTTGTTAAAAAGTTGAATTGAATTTGTGTTTTTAAGCTTAAAAGGGTCACTGGATTGGTTTGTAAAAGTAAAAAGGTAAAAGAAAAAAAAATGCCAAAAAGGGGTTCACCAGCCTCGAACCCCCGACATCACGCTCACAACACACACCTCTTACCGTTGCCCTAGGATCTTTGACTGGTAAGAGTGTGCAAGGTTTATTACTTAAGGCGTTTTTGTTTTAGCTTTTTATATATAAGCTGTAGCTTATTTAAGCTATTACAGCTTATTCTATAAGCTTTTTCACTTAACCTTATTTTTCCTAGGGTAGTTATTCAGTTTAGGATTTTTATAAACCAAGTTTGTATTTTTCCTTTTATTTATTTATTTTTTATGCATTTTTCTTTACCTGGTTTTTAATAAATAGTTTAAAAATAGTAAAAAGTAGTTTTAATTTTTAGAAAAATAATTTTTAAGTTTTAATTTAATAACTTGAGGTTTACATCTAGTTAGATTTTCAAAAACTTTAATTTTCAATTTTATTTTATTTTAGGGTTTTTTGTTAACTTTAAAAATTAATATAAAATTAATTAAAAGGTTTTAGGAACTTTTATTTTCATTTTTCTCTTAGTTACATTAATTAGGATTTTTAGAAATTTTTTAGAATTTATTTTATAAACTTTTTATTTTCTTGAATATTTTATTATTATTTTATTGCTAAAAATAGAAAGCTTTATTTTTCTACTTTTTTCATTTTTCCTATCTCAATTAGCATTAATTAGGACTTTTACAATTTTTAGAATATTTTTATAGCCTTTATATTTATTTTTATAATTATTTTAAGTTTAATTAGTTTTAAATCATTTTAAATAGTTTTTAGGGTTCTAAAATAGTTTAAATAGTTTTTAAATTTTAGAAAATTACTTTTTAGTCTTTTAATAATATAAGTAAGTTATTTGTTCAATAAAATAATATTTTGGACATTTTGATTAATTATATTTAATTTTAAGGCTTTAATTAGCATTTAAAATTGAATATTTCATTAATAAAAGGTTTTAAAATATCTTTGTTGGATTTTTACCCTTATTTATATTATTTTAGACTACTTTTAGCCTTAATTTTTTTTTAGGTTTTAAATTTTTAATTTTGTAGCTTTTTACGACTTTACGTGTACGTCTTTTTCGTCGTAGTTTAATTCGTTTTCGTAACCGTCTTCCTTTCCTATTCTCATTTCTTTTTCCATCAATATAATCACAATCATTATCAATTCAATACACAACGCACTTGCCTCCTCGAGAACGAACTCACTTAGGGTCATTCACACACGGTTTTCCTAAATCGTCGTGCACGCTTGCCCTATTTTTACGCTCTTTTTCCTAAAAGACGTAATTTTACAACAATTAGATCCTATCTCACGACTATTAATTTTAAGTTCATAAACTTTCAAATATAACTGTGAATTCGGTCCATCCAGGCGTTATAGCAACAAATATTGCACGAAGCTCAGCTTTGATGCGAGGTACTTTTTTTAAGACTTAGCAGCATTGTATTTTCTGAAGCTATTCTTTTCTTTGATTTTGTTGTGATTGTTTGCCTGCTTTTAAACAGTGCTCTTCGGGTATGTCATACGGATATTCCTCAAGAATGTGGAACAGGTTTGTTTTCTGCACTCGTAAGTGTTTTTTCTCCGGTAGCAGTGATCTCACGTACTAAAAGGTTTCACTTATGTGTTTAGGGAGCGTCAACTACGTGCTATCTAGCATTGAACCCGGCTGTGAGGGGAGTTAGTGGCGAGTATTGGGTTGATAACAACATATCAACAACAAGTGCATTTGTTAATGATACCAAATTTGGAAAGAAGTTTTGGGATTTTAGTCTTGAGTTGGTTAACGAGAAGCTAACTGCGTTGCCACTATAAATTTCTTTCATTGTAATTACGTGGCGACTGTAGAGTCTGCAGGCACTGTGACTGCTGTGTGATTGATGTTAAAAAGCTTTAAGAATGTTAAAATTATATATGTCCAGATTATGCAACGACGGTTTGTAAGTCATTATAAGAAACGCTCATTTCTGCTTATCTTCAGCTTGCGTTTTACTAGAAACCTAGTCTTACCGCGATCCATATAACACATATGACATGTATGAGGGACCTTTGATCATATTCTTGAAAAATTGCAACTTTCAATAAATAGTTGCAAGTTTTTCATTCTATATGCAGTCGTTTACTTAGATTTTACACATTGTCGCCAGCTCTGTGAGAAAAGGAGCAACATAATAAGTGTGAAAACACTTATCCTTTTACCACTTATTTCCAATAATAACATGACCAAAATGTGTATTTTATGTCGTAAAATTCGGAATTATGCGTGGTTTGTGTTTTTATTGTGTTTTAGGACCAAAAGATGAAAAAGGAAGAAAACACGGGCTTTCACGGGCTTTTATCGAAGAAAAACGAGAAAAGACGAAGTCAAAAGATCAAGAGTGTTTAAAGAACGGATGTCCAAGACCTATTCTGAAGATTTATCGAAGAAAAAGTCTAAAAACGGAAGTTTAATAAAGTCGAAGAACTTAAGTCTAAATTAAAGAAGAAAATTTATAAGACAAGTTCAAATCCCGAGACGACGTCGAGAAAAGACAAAGAATTAAATCGAGTCGAGAAGACGTGAAGAAAGAAAGAAAGAAGAGGCAACACATGCACACCTTCCCATTTTCCCTATAAATACCCTCCTAATACACATTAGGAGGGTTGGTTAGTTTTTTAGTAGTTAGTTTCATTTTTTATTTTCCTTTCTAGTTTTTAGAGAGAGAAAGTTCTCAACTTTCTCTCACTAAGTTTTCATCTTTTTTTTCTTTTAATCTTTCAAGATTAAACCTTTGTGTATTGTTGATTTCATTAATCAAGTTCAAGTTAAGCTTTTAATCTTTCATCTCTTTCTACCTTTCTTTATTTTTAGTACTTTTGGTGCGAAATACTATTTGATCCGTGTTGATCTTGATGTTTTTGTGCTTAAAAAGTTAATCTTTTTATTCCTACTTAAGTTTTCATACGAATAAGCTTTAAGATCTTTGTGCTTATTGGTTTATTTATATGTTTAGCTTATTTACTTTTTAAAAGTTTTCTTAAAAAGTTCATCTTTTTATAGTTTGATTTAGAAGATTGCTTATTTTAAGTTGGAAAAGTTGTTATTTGTGCTTATTTAGTCCTTTCATTATAGATTCGTTCAAGTTTTGGGTGTTAGCTTATCAAATTAGCTTATCACCTTTGCTTATTTTCGAATCAAAAGGGTAATCAGAAAAGGTTTAAACCCTTTTCCGATTGGGTTTTCCGATTGGGCTTTCCGATTGGCTGCCTTGGTATTCTGATCTGTTGATCGGATTAGGGTTTTAAGATATTCCGATTGGTGCTGATTAGCACATTCTGATTGTATTGGTTTGTTATACATTCCGATTAGCATTGTTTCTAAGACATTCCGATTAGTATTTGCCAACATTCCGATTGTACCAGTATTCCGACTAGGCCATATTCCGATCTGGATCTTTTTGGATATTCCGATTTGATTTGTTTTCAAGCATTCCGATCAGCCTTACTTTCTGATCCATTGTTCCGATCTGATTCCGATTTGGTTCTCCTATGGATTAATTTCTTGTTTTTTATAAAGTTCCCAAGTTTTAGATTCATTAAGTTTTCAAGTGTTTTTCTAAGTTTGTCTTTAAAGTTTTTAGCATTTATTTTTAACTCGTCCTTTTAGTTTAATCCTTAAAGCTTTCGTTTTACTCAACGACATTTACATTTATTTGCTATTAGTTTAAATTAGATAATCAACCAATCCAATTATTATTCCACCAAGAACAATTGAGTCACACTTTCTACCAATAGTCAATTCGAAAAGATCGGAACAACGAACTTTGATACTTGGCAAAAACTTGGTATTAAATGGCGCCGCTGCCGGCTCCTTTCGTTAAGATTAACGGTTTCTAGTGAGAGACGCATTGGATTTTGGGATCCGTTCATCTTTGAACGTTATTTTCCTTGCTTTCAAATTTTCAAAAACTCTAAAAATATAAAAATTTTAAAAATACAAAAAATTAATTAAAAAACCATAAAAACCAAAAATATTTCTTGTTTTCTTTGTTAGTTCTTTTGCAGGTGCATGCGTACACGATCAACATTTTATCCCAAGCCCGAGACTCTCGATAACTTAAACATGGCCGGTGTACACAACAACAATAATAATCCACCTCAAAAAAACATGAATAATAACAACAATGAACCTCTACCGGACAATCGCCCGATGATTGAACTTTTGCAAGCACATGTAGACGGCAACAACGATCCAATTGTCATACCCACGATTGAAGCCAACAACTTTGAGCTCAAATCCGGTTTCATTCAAATGGTCTCTGCTCAACCATTCTTGGGGCGTACCATTGACGATCCTCATGACCACATCAAAAGATTCTTGCAACTTACGAATACGGTCAAATTCAATGGTGTTCCACAAGAGGTAATCCGTTTACAACTTTTTCCTTTCTCCTTAGAGGGACAAGCCTGGCATTGGCTTGCAAAGGAACCGCCACAAAGTATTCTGACGTGGACGGACTTGGAGACCAAATTCATCAACTACTTTTTCCCACCCTCTCGTACTACCGCTTTGCGGAATGAAATTATTAATTTTGAACAAAAGTACGATGAGTCTTTTAGTTAATCTTGGGACCGTTTTAAAGAACTTTTAAGAAAGTGCCCACAACATGGTTTTACCAAAGTGCACCAAATTAATACTTTTTACAATGGTTTAAGCATGAAAGATCAAAATTCACTAAATAGTGCCTCGGGGGGTAATATTCTGGTTAAGAGCTCTAATGCCGCTTGGGATATTATTGAGAATAAGTCTAGAGTACAAACCAAGAGTGTTCGAACTAATGCCGCTAGTGCTAGCACTAGTGATAACGACAAGAGACTTGACAAAATTACGACGCTTCTTGAATCGCTTGCCGCCCAAACCGCTAGCAACACCAAAAGCATCAACGCTCAAAACGCTCAAGTCAATACTGTCAGCCAACCATTTGAAATATGCGGTGGTCCTCACTCTTACACAACTTGTACCTCTACCCAAGACTATTCTTGTGAGAATGTTAATGCAGCATACGGTACCTATCCTCAGGCCACCTATCCAGCTCGTCCACAAGGAGACCGCAACTTGCTCAGCTATCGCTCAAACAACTTTCTTTCTCCGCCCGGTTTTCCTCCAACAACCCAAACCAACAACAAAACCTCAATCGCCCTCCTCAACAACAACCTCGTGCACCATACCAACCACCTCAAAGACAACCATATCCACCTCAAAGAAACAACCAAGTTTACCAACAACCTGCTTATCAACCACCCGCCTACCATGCTCCTCCTCCCAACCAACCCACCGCATTACACCAAGATGTTGAAACCTACATGAGGACTAATGATGTGATCGTGGAATATCTCCAGCGCGAAGTGCTCAACTTGAAAGCAGATATGGTGAAACAAGGAAACGATCTTCGAGCTGATATGCGAAACACTTTGGCAAGTCAAACGAATGACTTAAGGAACATGATGGTTGGTTTCTTACAAGGTAATCACACCTCTTCTTCGGGTACTCTTCCGAGTAACACCGTTGCTAATCCAAGAGGGGAGATGAAAGCAATCACCACTCGCAGTGGAAAAGGTTTAAAGGAACCCGAGCTTCCTACACCTACACCGGTGATTGTGACAAAGGAAAACGAGCCTCCTTCTCCGAATCCTCCATCTTCTATTCCACCACCTTCTACTTCTACCCCTCCACCACCCAAGGATGTGAGTGCAAATTCTATCCCAAATCCTTCATCTCAACCCAATATACCTTATCCTTCGAGGTTGAGGAAAGAGAAATTGAAGAACAAGGATGATATTCAGGTTTCAAACTTTCTTAAAATGTTCAAACAACTGAATTTCAATATCTCCTTTGCTGAGGCTCTCGCTCACATGCCCAAATATGCTAAAATGTTTAAAGATCTTATCAGTGATAAGGAGAAACTTCTCGATATTGCTCAGACCCAACTTAATGAGAATTGCTCCGCAGTGCTCTTAAGGAAATTACCAACCAAACTTGGTGATCCGGGTCGTTTCTTGATTCCTTGCAACTTCCCAGGAGTAGAGAATTGCATGGCCCTAGCCGATCTAGGTGCTAGTATTAACTTAATGCCATTAAGTGTTTGGAAGCAATTATCTCTCCTCGAGCTAGTCCCCACACGAATGACTTTGGAATTAGCCAACCATACGATTGCTTATCCATTGGGGATAGCCGAAGACGTTTTTGTTGGTGTCGACAAATTCACCTTCCTGACGGATTTTGTTGTCGTTGACTACGAGATGGACCCCCGTGTTCCATTAATCGTTGGACGTCCATTCCTGAGGACCGGTCGCACTCTCATCGATGTAGCCGCGGGCGAATTAATCATGAGAGTTGGTGACGATAAAATCGTCTTCAACATGGGTAAACTTTCTAAGCATCCTTCGGAAAATGAGAGTGTCAATTTCATTGATGTTCTTGATGAGGCTTGTGAAGAACATTTCAAAGACGCTTGTAAAAGTGGTTCTTCTTCTCTACCCATTGTTGAGACCGTTGCCTCAATTGCTCCGTCATTGACTCCTTTTGGAGAAAGTGACTTGGATGATTTTGAAGCTAGCTTGGGTCCTCTTGATCTTAAGTATGATAATTCTCCCACCGATTGGGATGAAGACATTCGTACCATTGAGAAACTTCTCAATGAGGACCATCTTTCTCCACAGTCTCCTAAGGATATCTCTACCGATGATTCGAAGTTGACTACGCCGTCCATCGAAAATCCTCCGGATCTAGAGCTTAAGGATCTTCCGTCTCATCTCGAGTACGTTTTCCTTGAAGACAACAAGACGTTACCGGTCATCATCGCAAAGGACTTGAAAGAAGTCAAAAAATCCCGACTTATCGCCGTGTTGAAGAATCATAAGAAAGCGATTGCGTAGAAGATCTCCGATATTCGTGGAATTGATCCTCACTTTTGCACACATAAAATTCTCATGGAGGACGACTTTAAACCCACTATTCAAAGCCAACGAAGGGTGAATCCTAAGATCCATGACGTTATAAAAAAGAGGTTATCAAACTTCTTGATGCGGGCATGATCTATCCTATCTCGGATTCACCGTGGGTTAGTCCCGTCCATTGTGTGCCTAAGAAAGGCGGAATCAATGTTGTTCCCAATGAAAACAACGAGTTGATTCCTACTCGTCTCGTTACAGGGTGGAGAGTTTGTATAGACTATCGCAAACTCAATGATGCTACGAGAAAGGATCATTTTCCCCTTCCTTTCATGGACCAAATGCTTGAACGTCTAGCGGGTAATGACTATTACTGCTTTTTAGACGGTTTCTCCGGGTATTTTCAAATTCCCATCGATCCCAAAGACCAAGAAAAGACCACATTCACTTGTCCCTACGGAACATTTGCTTACAAACGCATGCCTTTTGGTTTATGCAATGCTCCTAGGACGTTCCAAAGGTGTATGATGGCTATCTTCCATGACATGGTTGAAGAAACTATGGAAGTCTTCATGGATGATTTCTCGGTTTATGGCGATTCTTTCTCTGCTTGCCTTGCCAATTTAGAACGTATGCTTAAGCGGTGTGAAGACACTCGCCTTGTTCTTAATTGGGAAAAATGCCATTTCATGGTAAAAGAGGGCATTGTGCTAGGACATAAAATCTCCAAAGCTGGTCTTGAAGTGGACCGTGCTAAAGTCGATGTTATTGCAAAATTGCCTCCACCTTCAACCGTGAAGGGTGTGAGAAGTTTTCTCAGTCATGCGGGCTTCTATCGTTGATTCATTCAAGATTTTTCTAAAATCGCTCGCCCGATGACCCACCTCTTGGAAAAAGATACCCCTTTCATCTTTTCCAAAGTGTAACACCAGTGAAAGTGCCGTATGATGCTAAGTTATTGTCTCAAGAGCTGTTCAATATGAGCATCTCTCTTAAGTTGTGGCTCACTTGTGGATGTGATATCCCGAGCCCAACATTATTTATTTAATCCTATTTTACGTACATTTTTGAAATTTTTAAGAATTTTTATCGTGGAATTATTTGACGGGTTAAGTTGAAACCGACGTTTACGGTCGTAATTTAACGATTGACGATTTAAGAAGAACCGATAACGACTACGATACCGAGGGATGCCCAAATTTCTATAATTATTGACGATTTATCGATAATGTAATTTTTCGAGAATTTTACTTACGATTCGTGTTAAGTTGAGTCGGGTGAGTTTTATAGCCTTCCGAGTACATTTAAAGTATCCCAAAAATATTTTGGAGTGTTCGGGATGATTTCCGACTCCCGTAAAATTTTCTAAATTGACTAGTGAGTCAATCCCGCAAAGTTTTAATGGCGTTTTTACTTAAGGCCAAAAGAAAGCCAAATATACACTTTAGTCCCTCCCAATCCCACAAAAAGGCACTAACACAAAACACACAAACACATTTAACAAAAACAAATCAAACACTCTCCCTCTCTTGTCCTGTAGCCGACGGCTACACCCCAAACCCACCACAATCCACCATTTTTTTTGAGTTTTCACAAAAACTAACCTTAGACCACCTCTTAGAATTCATTGGTGAGTGTTAATCCATGGTTTAATTAAACATGCATTAACAAAAATTTTCCAAAAAAAATTTTCAAGAACATTCAAATTCGTTTTTGAGGCTAATTGTGTGGATGCATGTTAAATTCATGTATAATGGAAGTATAAACACCAATAAAACCCACCAAAATTAATTTGGTTGTGGTGATTTGGTCACCCAAACCCCACGGCATAAGGGGGTGTTTGGGGAGCCATGGTGGTTGATGAATTTTGAGCATTACCTTGTGTTTGGTTTAGTGTTTAGTGATGTATTAGATAGGTTTAAGTGGTTGCATGTTCATTTTTAGATGATTAGGATTTTGAGTTTGGTTGAACAATAGGGGTAGGACTGAAAACTTGTGTTTGGATATGTTTAGGGAAGCTTAGGATGTTGCCTAGTGGTGGTTAGAAGGTTTGGAATCGAGTTTAAGCATGGTTTTGGAGTAGTCAAATTTAGGCAGAAACTTTGAGGTCATTTCATAAAATTTATTTTTCCTACAGGTCTTGAAAACAAAATGTAGTTATAGAGGGTCTTTTTGTCTTTAATTTGGTATAAGGTAGAGCCCGTGACTCAAAACGAGCTAAAAGTTATGAGGTTTTAAAGATCGAGTACCGGGAGACGAGGACTTTCATAATCCGAATTTATGTATAGTCTTAGTCAAATCCCGAGGACCACAAGTATGAATTGGTAAATGGGCAAGGGTCAAATTTTGGTCACAAACCTGTGTAAATGAGTCTATAAGTTGACTTAGGAGTCAAAGAAGTCAAAGGTACATTTCATATAGGTCAAAGAAGTCAAAGTTGGTCGAAGTACAATTTCAGCCCGGAAAATGTAGTTTTTGAAAAGCGTCGAGTAACGAGTCGTAAAAGTAAAAACTTTTATTGGGCTTAAAAACATGTCATCTACAGGTCTTATAGGATTTTTGAGAATTTTGTCAAATTTTATAAGTATGGTTAAATATGGTAAAACAGCCCGTACTTTCGGTAAGTACCGGCGAGAATGAGTAAAAATGGATAGCGTAAATAATGAGAACGAATGGTGTAAAATGAGTGATGCTTGTTGTTTTGTTTTTGGCGTGAGTTATAATTGTCCTAAGTGACTAGTATATATGTATTTTATACAGTACCGTAAGGTATTTAAAATGAGATTACTCATTACGCGTTATTTGTGATAGGTGTTGATTTACCCGGGCATCCGTAACATCGTCAGTGATCATCCCTCGAACTACCGACTACTTAATATCTAAGGTGTGAATTTATAGCCTCGCTTATATTTATTTCAAACTGTTTTACCCGCAAGGGAAATGCATGCTAGTTTTTAAAGGGAACGTATATCATGAATGATTGTTAGACCCGAACGTTGCCTTAGAAATTGTGTTGAGTACCAAGTTGCAAAAGACCCTAAATTCATGAACTATTAACTATTGTCCTGCCCTCGAGTAGGGGGAAATATCCGCTTATACAATTTGTAGTACTACGGGGCTAACGACCCAATGCTAGCCAAGAAGCTGTACGTTGAGTAAGTTCTGCGGTAGATTATCTTGTATGAGAGATAAGGTATAATTGCAACTGATGCCTTTAGAAGGGGCACTGGTTTCATCTGAATCACGCCGGTAATTATTACGCGGGTGATTGAGTTAACGGATTAGTGTCATGAGCTTAAACACAATTGTCAGTATCCTGAATATAGATTGTTTGATCGACAAGTCTATGAATGATCACGAATGGTTTTTATTTCATATACGTTCAAATGAATTGTAAAACCTATGAATTCCACTCAACGTTTTCGTTGACCAAAATTTTTGGCATGTGTTTCAGGTAACCGCTGAAGTGTAGAATGGAGCGTGCATGGGATGGATGTTGTGTGTATGGCTTGGAGTCTGCTTGTTTTTCCTCCCTTTTCCTACATAAACATTTTAAATTTTAATGTAATGTTGTTGTGAAACTGAAATTTTTGGGTTGAGATTCATGGGGACCGAAAACGCTAAACTCTGTTGTACCAAGTGGGGTTGGAAAAACCGTGGACATGTATCATCTAACAATTTTAAATTCAAGTTTTAAGTTGGCGTCTTTTTAGCGTCGTTTGATATATCTTGTGTGCAATGAATACTGTGTACCACCCAATGTTGTAGTTCCGCTGCGCATAGCATTTGTGGGGGTGTTACAGATTGGTATCAGAGCCATGAGTTATAGAGAACTAGGTCGTTTTTGAAAATCCTAAACTATAACTTTTGGTGTCGTAAGAAATGGTCCAAGCACACACAACTATCCTGCACGGCTCCGGTAAGAATTCTTTAGCATTGCTTTATATTTTAGATGTATCCCTCGAAATTGATATGAATTCCCTAGTATTTAGTAAGTAAATACTTTGATATATATTGAGATATATTGTTTTGTACGTTGAGTACTTATCATCGTAAATTACAAATTCTTGTAAGATTTTCTTATATGTTGCATGTAATTGGCATAACGGGCTACATTGCATTACATGGCAACACCGCGTTGTAATCCTACGTGTATGTAGGAATGGTTGTATGTATAAGTATGTATATACTATGGTATTTAAAGGCATTGCACGTGAAGCAATGGTCCTTGAGTAATTATCGTACATTAAAATGCGGTTTTGTTGAGAATTCGGCCTTACCGCTAATTATCAATCTTGATAATTAATTTATTGTTCAAATAACCGAATATGAACCTTGTTTGATATCCTAGATACGTAAATGATGCTTCGTAACATATTTTATATCGACTAGGTCGATCTCGATTGTCGTTATCGCACCGTGATGTGTCATTTTGGACATTTTCTTTTGAAACGTAATTTACTTACGTATTACTTTACTTCCTTTATTCCCAATGGGTTTGATATGTTAGTTCACGTAACTATAACATAGACGAAGTATAATCGACGATGCGTACATTGGGGCGGCGAATCATGTGTGTATATTATGAAACGTGGTTGAGGCGTGTTGCCATTTAATCGTTGTTTACTATTCTATTTGAATTTTAAAGATGTGTTTTAAAATAGACTGGCGTTGTGATCGAGCGCGATAACTTGGAATTTGGTTGGTTTTTGTGTTAATTTTGTGGAGTACGATTCGAGACTCATCCGAGGCCGATAACAACAATTAGTTGACATACGTATTCTCGTTCCATTTATTTCATTTTGTTTTGTTGTTTCATTATTTTGAAGTAGATATTTTACATGACGAGGTCCGGCATTTGTGCAAGTTAAGTAAACATCGAACTTTGTTGATTGAATGATTTAAACATAAAGTGTTTTATATATTTAATATTTGGTGAATGAAACTTTTGGATAAAAATGACGTATGATGTGTTTGT
The DNA here is from genome assembly GCA_025667525.1 of Glebionis coronaria. NCBI lineage: Eukaryota > Viridiplantae > Streptophyta > Magnoliopsida > Asterales > Asteraceae > Glebionis > Glebionis coronaria. Next base: position 13,770,963 of record CM046874.1, on the reverse strand, counting down.
AACAAGTAAAATTCGTGTAGAGAATAAACGGACATTGTGAAATTATTTTTCCTTCAACCTTGGTCGGTAAATCGTAATAAGTAATTATTATTACTCGTAAAATCCTTGTTTTCATATATTAAAGTTTGATACTAAAAGATTGTGATGGACTTGTTAAGAATTTGTTTAAATTAGTTCGAGAAAGGAGTTTTATAATAAAATTTGCGATATGACTGTCGAGTATATATAACTTGGATTTAGTATGAATTAATTTTCGGGTCAACGTAGTAGACTTTTGACGTATCTTGTAATATAAAACATGAGTAGAAGAATTGGTCACGTATTTTGGAGATAAAAACTTTGTAAAATTTGTTTATTTTAAACATAAGGTTATGTTTACGTATGCATTGGTGTAAACTAGAACTCGTCGCTCGTTGTAGTAAATAAACTGGGATAAAATCGGAATATACACTTTAAGTATGAAATTATAATGCTTGAAATAAAATTTTAAACATTGATGGAACGTCATTGGAAATCATTTGTTTGTTTAATTGTCGTTATAGAGAATCAATATGTGTAATTTGATGATGCTTGTTTAAAATCGTTTGAAAAATCTTTTGTTTTATTCCGCAACGAGATGTGTTAATTTTAAAATCATTTGATAATGGGCTAAGGATTAAAAGTTGAATTTTATATATTTTAAAATTATTGAGATAAGCATTTTGATTGTTTATTATATTATTATTATTGAGATTTAAGTCTCGACTAAAATCAGTAAGTATCCGAGATAATACTACGTGAAATGTCTTTGACGCCTGATTCGAGCCGCGTGAATAAAATTTAGCAAATCAATTGTAAGGAAGACAGGTGTGTAATAAAAGTCGAAGGTTGAATTTTTAAGAGTTAATGGGACTAGGTTGAGTCATGTTGGATATGTGTATATATGTGATAATATCAGTCGTAATAATAAAAACGTAAAACTTGGAAAATTCTTACTACGTATGTTTTTGGTACTTAAGATATGAACATTAATGAGGTTTTGACACAAGTATGGAGATTTTCAACCCTAATGATTTGTCAATTATGATAACCGAGTCACCGCATCTACTAATGTTAAAAATTTCCGAGAGATTGAAATTTTTCCAGAAATGAAAGCGTTGTAAAGATTGGAAAATGAAAGGTATAAATTCTTTAATGGTGTAACACAAATTGAAAATGTGTAAATGTTCGATTTTACAATGTACAAGGTAACACTAATTATTATGCGCAACTGGATTACACAACACACGCCTACTTGTATATTAATTAATAAAGATGTATATATAATGTTTTGAGTCACGATGGTTCGATCGTCCGACATCCCTTCTTTGATTTTGTGAGTCTGTGTCTAAACATGAGTCGTCATGTGATTGTTCATTTTAATATTGTCTATGGTATGAAACCATTGTTGTTATATTTATTTTAAAACCACTATTTTGCTAGTACTTGAAAATGAGGGTATGTCACCCGGTGTATTTTGTCATGATCATGGACGCCGTAACTTTCTTCTTTCGGTTAATGGAACCTAAAAATTCTGTATTTACTTGTATGATGCTATAAATCTTCATTAGAGTGGTTGTTTATTTATATTTAACAAAAGCGAGGAGGCGAAGCCGCTTTACCAAATTGTAGAAGTGAAAGAACTCGATCTTCCTGGTGAAATTGTTTCTATTTAACCAAGTGATTATTCTTCTCTCCCCGTATACCCTTGGTGGAATGGGTGTGCAACTCGAGACGATGGGAAGTGTGATCGTTGTTTTATCTTTGACGCTTGTGTTGATATATAATTTTTGCTCCATGTATTCGTAGATCGCTGTTGTTATCCCAAGACTTTCGTCGTATGTTGAAGTATTTTCATTTCTAATGTAGTTAATTTTAGTTGGCAATTGCATTGCTAGTTTACCTCGTTCGATCTCATTGATTTTTTTTTAAATTTTATTACTTGTGTGCTTGCAATGATCTTTAGTCATGAACCACCTTACCGTCATTTTGTGAATAGTCTATTGTGAAAATAGGTATGAGTGTGTCAAATGTTTTGGTGAACCAAATGCAAAGGGTGTCGATTTCTTTATTTAATTATTTATTTATTTTCTCATAAAAAGGCTAAGCAAAGGTATGTTTCCAAAGTGGATGAAAAATGCTTGATGTGTTTCTTAAAACGATGGTAACAATATTTTCCCATTTCAAACTCATTTCAAATGGTTAAATTATTTTGAAGATTAGGTCGAAAACTTTCGTAGTCATATTTGGTATGCAATAATAATGTTTGCGTCGTCACTCAATCCTCAATTATGCACAGCTTAGCTAACTATGCATAATTCGGGAAGAGTCCTATTTTGTTGGATGTTGTTGCTTGATCCTTAAGTATGCATGATCTAGCTAATTATGCATAGTTTAGGAAGGGCACGATCGTGTCAAACAAATTGGTCATCTTGAAACTTGTAGTGTTTTGATAAATGTGTGGATGAGAACGTTTTTAAAGATGGTGGATCCTTATGCAAGTAATCGTATTTTCTTTGATTCCTAAAGACAATTTTTGAATTTTCTTGTATTCCTTGAAGTCTTTTCTTTCGTTTGGCGTTGACTTAGTAAGTCACTGTGACCGAGTAATTTTGGAAAATGTTTTTATGTGTCGTGTGTAATGTGTGAAGATTATCGGAATCACGAGGGTGTTGATGAAATACCAAAGGGGCGCGAATCGACACTGAGAAGAGTTTTTAACAAAAATAGAAGACTTCCGAAGTAGAGGAAAACCGAGTTTGAATAACTCTAAGGGAAATGACGAAGACTTCTCCTACGTCGAATGTATCGTACTTTATTTATTATTCTTTTCTTGTTTTTTTTGATATGTCAACGACACATGATAAACTGTTGAAGTTTACCAACTGTGCATCAGTAATTGGAAGACAATTCCATTGTCGTTTTCGTTTATTTAAGTGAGGAATCCTCTTTGCTTGACTCAACCATCCTTGATATTCAATGGTTAAACGATAGATATCCCTAGTTGATGATTTTGTGGTAAACCCTTGCCTTTTATGTATTTGTGTGGTAAGTAATCTGGTCGAGTGATCGTAAGTTGTGAGAACTTGAGACGACATTGTCCAATGAAGTCCGATCATGGAGAACACGTGCCATGTGATGTATTTTTTTTTTAACTGTGAACGATGATATTTATTAAGATTTTGACCACGTTTGGGACGGAAGTAAGATGGTGTTCTTGTAGTATCTTTTGGGTATGGATCCGTGTGTGAGCACCCCACGATGACACATGTAAGTATTTTATTTCTTTTTGGATATGCATCCATAGCTAGCAAGCTCTTGAACCTTCTTTAACTTGCAATTTTCTTTTGACTGGACTCATCCGAGAATTATGTAAATATTCTTGTTTTATCTTGGCTTGGCTGATTAGCAAGCGTGGGTTAACTTGATTGAGCGGATTGACTTGGCATGGTTTGGCTATGTTGCAAGCATGTCGTAATGTGATTGTATGCGTTTCATAATGGCTTTTGTGCTTGTTTGGATTGTGATGTCTTCGAGAGAATTATGTACACGCCGAATGATTTCCGTATCGATGAATTCGTTTTTGACGACTAGGTTTGTATGTACATAATATTGCGAATAAGGCGATTTCATACGACTAGTAATAACTACTTCGTCTTTTATATTTTGAACGTTTTCCGATGGGGTTATGTGTGACCCGTGTGATTTTCTTTATGATTAATTGTTTTTATGAGGCGATGAACCAAGTGAAAGGACGATTCAAAAGTTGGAAGACGTGCTCCGAGCGCATGTGTTTGATTTTGGTGGAAGTTGAGATCGTGGAAGGGCGTGATTTGTTTTGAAGAATAAGAAAGGTGGGTCCAAAGGTATGCTGGACCAGTTGCCTACTAGTTGGAAATGCTGGATGAACTCCGTGGAAATGACAATACTCTTCATGTGTCAAATTTGAAGGATTATGGGATGAAAAGGTAGATCACCAGTTGGATAGAATGAAGCAGGAAAAAGACAGTTGAATGGACTTGAAATGATTCGAGAGGCTACGGAAGAGATGGTGTAGATTAAGAATCACTTGCTAACCGCGAGAAGCTGTGAGAAGAGACGTGTCAATAACCGAAGGAAGGGTTTGAGAAATTGAAGTGGAGATCAAGGATCGAGATGTTAAGAGATTGAAGCAAGGTATAATACTCATGGTGAAGGTGTGATGGAACACCAGACGTGAACCGAAGTCCAGAACAGAACATGGAGACCTCTTTAGGAAGAAGTACCTTTATCTTACTAGTAGTACATAATGCGAGCATAAGAAGAGGCGAGCGCTGGGACGTCGCTCCCTTAAGGGGGGAAGGATGTAACACCAGTGAAAGTGCCGTATGATGCTAAGTTATTGTCTCAAGAGCTGTTCAGTATGAGCATCTCTCTTAAGTTGTGGCTCACTTGTGGATGTGATATCCCGAGCCCAACATTATTTATTTAATCCTATTTTACGTACATTTTTGAAATTTTTAAGAATTTTTATCGTGGAATTATTTGACGTGTTAAGTTGAAACCGACGTTTACGGTCGTAATTTAACGATTGACGATTTAAGAAGAACCGATAACGACTACGATACCGAGGGATGCCCAAATTTCTATAATTATTGACGATTTATCGATAATGTAATTTTTCGAGAATTTTACTTACGATTCGTGTTAAGTTGAGTCGGGTGAGTTTTATAGCCTTCCGAGTACATTTAAAGTATCCCAAAAATATTTTGGAGTGTTCGGGATGATTTCCGACTCCCGTAAAATTTTCTAAATTGACTAGTGAGTCAATCCCGCAAAGTTTTAATGGCGTTTTTACTTAAGGCCAAAAGAAAGCCAAATATACACTTTAGTCCCTCCCAATCCTACAAAAAGGCACTAACACAAAACACACAAACACATTTAACAAAAACAAATCAAACACTCTCCCTCTCTTGTCCTCTAGCCGACGGCTACACCCCAAACCCACCACAATCCACCATTTTTTTTTAGTTTTCACAAAAACTAACCTTAGACCACCTCTTAGAATTCATTGGTGAGTGTTAATCCATGGTTTAATTAAACATGCATTAACAAAAATTTTCCAAAAAAAAAATTTCAAGAACATTCAAATTCGTTTTTGAGGCTAATTGTGTGGATGCATGTTAAATTCATGTATAATGGAAGTATAAACACCAATAAAACCCACCAAAATTAATTTGGTTGTGGTGATTTGGTCACCCAAACCCCACGGCATAAGGGGGTGTTTGGGGAGCCATGGTGGTTGATGAATTTTGAGCATTACCTTGTGTTTGGTTTAGTGTTTAGTGATGTATTAGATAGGTTTAAGTGGTTGCATGTTCATTTTTAGATGATTAGGATTTTGAGTTTGGTTGAACAATAGGGGTAGGACTGAAAACTTGTGTTTGGATATGTTTAGGGAAGCTTAGGATGTTGCCTAGTGGTGGTTAGAAGGTTTGGAATCGAGTTTAAGCATGGTTTTGGAGTAGTCAAATTTAGGCAGAAACTTTGAGGTCATTTCATAAAATTTATTTTTCCTACAGGTCTTGAAAACAAAATGTAGTTATAGAGGGTCTTTTTGTCTTTAATTTGGTATAAGGTAGAGCCCGTGACTCAAAACGAGCTAAAAGTTATGAGGTTTTAAAGATCGAGTACCGGGAGACGAGGACTTTCATAATCCGAATTTATGTATAGTCTTAGTCAAATCCCGAGGACCACAAGTATGAATTGGTAAATGGGAAAGGGTCAAATTTTGGTCACAAACCTGTGTAAATGAGTCTATAAGTTGACTTAGGAGTCAAAGAAGTCAAAGGTACATTTCATATAGGTCAAAGAAGTCAAAGTTGGTCGAAGTATAATTTCAGCCCGGAAAATGTAGTTTTTGAAAAGCGTCGAGTAACGAGTCGTAAAAGTAAAAACTTTTATTGGGCTTAAAAACATGTCATCTACAGGTCTTATAGGATTTTTGAGAATTTTGTCAAATTTTATAAGTATGGTTAAATATGGTAAAACAGCCCGTACTTTCGGTAAGTACCGGCGAGAATGAGTAAAAATGGATAGCGTAAATAATGAGAACGAATGGTGTAAAATGAGTGATGCTTGTTGTTTTGTTTTTGGCGTGAGTTATAATTGTCCTAAGTGACTAGTATATATGTATTTTATACAGTACCGTAAGGTATTTAAAATGAGATTACTCATTACGCGTTATTTGTGATAGGTGTTGATTTACCCGGGCATCCGTAACATCGTCAGTGATCATCCCTCGAACTACCGACTACTTAATATCTAAGGTGTGAATTTATAGCCTCGCTTATATTTATTTCAAACTGTTTTACCCGCGAGGGAAATGCATGCTAGTTTTTAAAGGGAACGTATATCATGAATGATTGTTAGACCCGAACGTTGCCTTAGAAATTGTGTTGAGTACCAAGTTGCAAAAGACCCTAAATTCATGAACTATTAACTATTGTCCTGCCCTCGAGTAGGGGGAAATAGCCGCTTATACAATTTGTAGTACTACGGGGCTAACGACCCAATGCTAGCCGAGAAGCTGTACGTTGAGTAAGTTCTGCGGTAGATTATCTTGTATGAGAGATAAGGTATAATTGCAACTGATGCCTTTAGAAGGGGCACTGGTTTCATCTGAATCACGCCGGTAATTATTACGCGGGTGATTGAGTTAACGGATTAGTGTCATGAGCTTAAACACAATTGTCAGTATCCTGAATATAGATTGTTTGATCGACAAGTCTATGAATGATCACGAATGGTTTTTATTTCATATACGTTCAAATGAATTGTAAAACCTATGAATTCCACTCAACGTTTTCGTTGACCAAAATTTTTTGCATGTGTTTCAGGTAACCGCTGAAGTGTAGAATGGAGCGTGCATGGGATGGATGTTGTGTGTATGGCTTGGAGTCTGCTTGTTTTTCCTCCTTTTCCTACATAAACATTTTAAATTTTAATGTAATGTTGTTGTGAAACTGAAATTTTTGGGTTGAGATTCATGGGGACCGAAAACGCTAAACTCTGTTGTACCAAGTGGGGTTGGAAAAACCGTGGACATGTATCATCTAACAATTTTAAATTCAAGTTTTAAGTTGGCGTCTTTTTAGCGTCGTTTGATATATCTTGTGTGCAATGAATACTGTGTAGCACCCAATGTTGTAGTTCCGCTGCGCATAGCATTTGTGGGGGTGTTACACAAAGAGTGTCTTGAATCCTTCAATCTTCTTAAGGATAAGCTAACTAAGGCACCGGTCTTGGTTACCCTCAACTGGGAGCTACCTTTTGAGTTGATGTGTGATGCTAGCGACTTTGCTATTGGAGCAGTTTTGGGCCAAAGAGTGAACAAACACTTCCAACCAATCCACTATGCTAGCAAGACAATGACGGGGGCTCAATTGCATTATACCACTATCGAAAAAGAGCTTTTAGCTGTAGTGTATGCTTTTGAAAAATTCCGCCCCTATCTTGTCCTTTCTACCACCATCGTGTATACCGATCATTCTGCGTTGAAGTACTTGATGACTAAGCAAGATTCTAAGCCAAGACTTCTTCGTTGGGTTTTTCTCCTTCAAGAATTCAACATTGAAATTTGTGACAAAAAGGGAGCTGAAAACCTAGCCGCGGATCATCTCAGTAGACTTGAGGATCCTTATCAAGGGGATCATCCAAACAAAGAGATCAATGACTCTTTTCCCCTTGAGGCCTTAATGTCTATCAATCCAAATCTCGATGACACCCCGTGGTTTGCGGACATTACAAACTACTTAGCGGGTGGGATTCTCAAGGAAGGGCTCACGTCCCAACAAAAGAAAAAGTTCTTTAAGGATATTGAACATTATTTCTGGGACGACCCTTACCTCTTCAAACAATGTGCGGATCTTGTCATTCGTCGATGTGTTGATGGGCCGACAGCGGTACAAATCCTTGACGCTTGCCATAAAGGACCCACCGGTGGTCACTTTGGTCCCAATTACACCGCGAAGAAAGTATTCGACTCTGGATTCTATTGGCCCACCATTTATCGTGACGCTCACGATATGGTTAAACATTGTGATGCTTGCCAAATACAAGGCAAGATCATACATAAAGACGAGATGCCTCAAAATTTCATACAAGAATGTGAAATCTTTGATGTTTGGGGCATCGACTTTATGGGGCCATTTCCATCATCCAAAGGGAACAAGTACATCCTCGTCGCCGTTGACTACGTTTCTAAATGGGTTGAAGCTAAGGCTCTCCCTACGAACCTTTGTGTATTGTTGATTTCATTAATCAAGTTCAAGTTAGAGAGAGAAAGTTCTCAACTTTCTCTCACTAAGTTTTCATCTTTTCTTTCTTTTAATCTTTCAAGATTAAACCTTTGTGTATTGTTGATTTCATTAATCAAGTTCAAGTTAAGCTTTTAATCTTTCATCTCTTTCTACCTTTCTTTATTTTTAGTACTTTTGGTGCGAAATACTATTTGATCCGTGTTGATCTTGATGTTTTTGTGCTTAAAAAGTTAATCTTTTTATTCCTACTTAAGTTTTCATACGAATAAGCTTTAAGATCTTTGTGCTTATTGGTTTATTTATATGTTTAGCTTATTTACTTTTTAAAAGTTTTCTTAAAAAGTTCATCTTTTTATAGTTTGATTTAGAAGATTGCTTATTTTAAGTTAGAAAAGTTGTTATTTGTGCTTATTTAGTCCTTTTCATTATAGATTCGTTCAAGTTTTGGGTGTTAGATTATCAAATTAGCTTATCACCTTTGCTTATTTTCGAATCAAAAGGGTAATCGGAAAAGGTTTAAACCCTTTTCCGATTGGGTTTTCCGATTGGGCTTTCCGATTGGCTGCCTTGGTATTCCGATCTGTTGATCGGATTAGGGTTTTAAGATATTCCGATTGGTGCTGATTAGCACATTCCGATTGTATTGGTTTGTTAGACATTCCGATTAGCATTGTTTCTAAGACATTCCGATTAGTATTTGCCAACATTCCGATTGTACCAGTATTCCGACTAGGCCATATTCCGATCTGGATCTTTTTGGATATTCCGATTTGATTTGTTTTCAAGCATTCCGACCAGCCTTACTTTCCGACCCATTGTTCCGATCTGATTCCAATTTGGTACTCCTATGGATTAATTTCTTGTTTTTTATAAAGTTCCCAAGTTTTAGATTCATTAAGTTTTCAAGTGTTTTTCTAAGTTTGTCTTTAAAGTTTTTAGCATTTATTTTTAACTCGTCCTTTTAGTTTAATCCTTACAGCTTTTGTTTTACTCAACGACATTTACATTTATTTGCTATTAGTTTAAATTAGATAATCAACCAATCCAATTATTATTCCACCAAGAACAATTGATACACACTTTCTACCAATAGTCAATTCGAAAAGATCGGAACAACGAACTTTGATACTTGGCGAAAACTTGGTAGTACAACACCAACATGACTCCTTGTTAATATGTTCGAGTAGTGGTAGTAATGCAAATTCGGCGCGTCTTTATGCCTTTTTGGCACCTCTCTACCGCGTCTTTATTATCAGGTACACCCCATTTCGACAAGTTCGTTTCTAATTTACAGCATACACTCTATCTTTTCTACATAACCAAACATTATTATTATTATTTTGTTAAAAACGCAACTCTGGATTAAACACACATACAAAGAAAAAGATACAATACAAAGCATTCTTCCCGTATTAACAAACTAACTAAAAGAATATAGGACCGAAATAAAAGAATAGAGGAACATATTTTATCAAAGATATAAACAAACCATAAGCATACATTGAACCATACATTATTATCGCGCGTTTAAACACCAGATTATTACTTTGATTGGGTAAACCTGGAAGTGAAAACCCAGAGTTTCTTAGCCAATTCAGGGTCTTGAGCAAACCCGCTCGCTTTTGACAAGTTGCTGTCAGCAAAATACTGGCCACTAATGCCCTTGACTTGTGGGTGCAACGCGACATAACATGTAGTTGCAGCTCCCTGATGAATTCACAAGTGACCGTGCTTATTAGTCTTGATGGATTCTGATATAAAGATTTGATCTAAAACGAACAAAACATACCTGTGGGATGTTCTTCAAGAACAATTGAATTGCATTCATAAACATCGTTGTGTCAATAAAAATGTAAAATTATCAGCACTGGAAAAAGATTTCACGTTAGTATATGAGAAATGTGACGGGTTAGTTGACACTTACGGACGAAGCCAACACCATGTGTGAGATTTGTTTTAATAAGTCCAGGGTGCAGTGAGTTGGCAGTTATGTGCACTCCCTCAGCCTACAAAATAGGCCGAAAAATAATAGATAAACGAAAAGTCAGATAGGTATTCTTTTATGCATAAGGTAGGATGTTTGATGGTAGAGTAAGATTACCTGTAAACGCCTTGTGAGCTCATTAGCGTATAATATAGCAGCAAGCTTTGATTGTCCATAATCATACAACGTGTTATTGCTGAAAATCACATCACAAATAATGCAAAACTTAACCATGTTAGGTGAATTCTAGCTAGTGTCGATTCGCTTTGTAAAATGGATATTTTACCCTTCCTCATCGTTAATTTTGTCGAATCTAATTCCTTCTTTGTATGTCTGCTTATGAAGGTCAGGCGAAACGATGACAATCCTACCTTCTTTACCGCTTTCTTTTGTGGTCTTCTTCATTGTATCCAACAACAAGTTTGTCAAATGGATGCTACCTAGCAAACGAAAAAGAAGTTTTTTCATCAATATGCTCTTTACTCACGAAAACGGCATAAAAGAAAGCTAGTAATGTAAAAAGATGATATACCTGTTAGTTCATGCTCGTTGGAATGAGCCAAATGTGGCTAAAGGTGTGTAAGCCTATTGGGGGCACACACACTAGAATACAAGAATGCGTTTGACATTTCACGTATAAAGCTTCTCAAATCAACCCGTTTGACCCGTTTTGGACATGAATGGTTAAGACATGAATCTATTGAGTTCCTTAAGTCCCTGGCTGGCTAAGAAGGTTCTAGAATGATTATAAAAGTGTCTACATTCGTTTGTATGTAGAGATAAGGAGAGATAAGGAGTAAAGTGGAGTTGTGATAAGTTAAGGAGTGTTTAGGATAAGGCTTAAAATTCAAGTTTATGCATTATCTCAACAAGGGTTTGAAGGGTATATAAACCCCTCACCCCTACTCATAACTCACGACTAAAACCACAAAACACAGCTATAATCTATGTTTTCCCATCTCCTTCATTCATATCAATAAACCTAATATTAGGGTTTATAGATATTGAATTACATCTCAAATCATTAACACTTGCATTCTATACAATCCAAGGTGGTTTGGTAACTTAGAATCAATCCTAAGGTTGCTAAAACAAAGTCTTAAACGAAGGTTTACGAGCTGGTTAATCGTAACAGCTCATCGAAGGTTTTGGTTGTTGTCTGGTCGTTCTCGGAGAGAACCACTGTTTTTCTGTCGCACAATGTTGTCAGATATTGGACAACATTGAGATCCAGGTTATTGGACAGAGAAGGATATCGGACAAAACTACAGTTTAGGCTGTTTTAGGTTTTGATCCGTTTTGGGCTACGACACTTGGTGTTTGGGTATACGTGGAGTTTGGCTAGCAATCCGGACGTGTTTGTTAGTAGTGTTTGTGTGAGCAACCGTAGAGGTGGTATATTTTATCACTAGTTTTAGTTTCATTGCTTTTGGACGAAGGTTAGTTTTCGCGTTTCCTTTATTGTTTATTATTAGTTACTTGTTAATCATAATTTCTCAAACTAGATCCATTCCGCTGCACACTCGTAGTTACATGGTTAACTAGATATTAAATCCCAACAGTGGCATCACGAGTCATGCTCGTTTGGTGGTTATGGGTTACACGTTTTAACTAAACACGCGAAACCGTATGCATGAAACCTAATTTAGTTATTTGTTTTATTTTTATTTGACAATTAAATTGTGTACTTGTCATTAATTATAAAAAATAACAAGATGGTAATTGTTAAAATTAATTGTTAATTAGAAACATATAGCAAAATTAAATGGTTAATTAGAATACATAAAATAATAATGAAAAAATTAATAGTTAATTGCTTTGCCATGATTATTTATGTGTTATCCGGCTATAAGACTCACTACAATCACGTAATGTGATGCGTGGGGCGATTTAGGTACTTGATGAAAACCTAATGAGAGTCTTATGGTTCTTCGTTTGGGGAAGACTCTTCGGGGTCTCGGATTTATGTGTTTATTTAATGTCTTATGTTTGTTGTATTTGTTTTCCTAATTGCATTATTTTTACATGTTTTTCAAAACACCTAAATTACATGCAATATGGATAAATACTTGTAGAGAAACATGACATTAAAATTGGTCAATATTTTACACGCCTAAATACATGCTCATTGTGACCGGTTATGTGTTACGTGGAAAAGTGTTTTATAAAATAAAAGGACCTAAACACTATTGAAACACGCTTTCATGAAAATAAAAAAATGGACGCTATGGACTCATGGGATGTATAGGTCACCCACTAGAACAAACTATAAGGCGGGTATAAGCCGGTGCGCACAGTTACACCTAAAGGATATCCGACTATTGCCTTGCGCTGGTCTGGTCCCGCGCTTGCTTGCGAGTTCCATTGGAGCTACCGTGAACCATCGTAGATCACTACAGTGTCATTACTAAAAGTTTTTAAAAAAATAGTGCTACAAAGTTGTTTACATTCTTCTTTGTACACATGTTTTACTATATTTATGTGTTATACCCTATGTGAAATTTAAGTGTATGCCAGCCAACTAATAACACGTGCATTTGATTTGGCTTCTCTGGACAGTCCTAAGGGCCTTGTCAAACCCATGGCAAAATTTTCACTACGGTTAGACCCTGTGTGATATTTGTATGTTCTTGCTTGGTTAACTTAACTCGAGTATGCACGGTCAGACCCTGGACCCGAGGCATAAGATGAGACTAAACATGCTCATGACACTACTACCGTTTTACTAGTGTCTTGAACGGTCTCATAAAGTCTAAGAGTTGCATGTTATGCAATTAACGCTTGTCGCTTACCTCTTGCCCCACTTGTTTACTTATTGGACAGTCCTTTTGTAATGAGTGGGAGTACAAGATGGATCTTAGTCTTAATTAGTAATTAATTGGGTAGTTAATTCTATTAAGAATGTAATTATCGAAAATACTAATTGTTTGAAGTTTTTAATTGTAGATGACTACCAATGTCGGAAACAATTCGGTACTCAGGAGTTTCTTCGAGAAACACAAACTCACTGGGCCTAACTTCATTGATTGGTACCGCCAGTTGCGCATTATCCTATCAGCTGAAGACAAGGAACAATACATGGAACATCCAATTCCTGCTGCACCTGTTGCAATTCCTGGTCACCAAGTCCCTCCCGATGCTCTTGCAGCTCATGCTGCTTGGGTCAAAGGGTCAAAGGACATTGCTGCCCTTATGCTCATGACTATGGACTTAGAGATCCAACGAAATCTAACCCATCTCAGAGCATATGACATGTTGCAGGAGCTGAAAACCATTTTTTCTCAGCAAGCAGAACAGGAACTTCTTCAAACTGCGCGTGAATTTCACGCGTGCAAGCTTGAGGAAGGTCAAAATATAGGCTCATATGTTCTTAAGATGAAGGGCTACATTGAGAACTTGGAGCGTCTTGGTCACCCTGTGACTGTCAGCTATGGAATAAGCCTGATCTTGATAGGCCTTTCCAAGGAGTATGACACTTTCGTTCAAAACTTCCACATACATGGCATGGGGAAGACTGTGAATTCGGTGAATGAACTGCATCATGCTTAAACAACATGAGCAGACACTTCCCAAGAAGTTTGTTTCACCTGCACTGCATAATGTGCGTGCAGGCAAGGTCCAGAAAAACCAAGGTAGAAAACCGCCTAAGGCTGCGAAGGGGAATTATGGTAATGGAAAGAATAAGCTGGCTTATGCTCCCGATCACAAACCATCTTATGCTCCCAAGAACCGAAATCCTCCACCACCCAAAAAGGATAATCCTGCTAAGGACGACCCCTGTCACTAATGTGGTCAGATAGGTCATTGGAAACGGAACGGTCCCGAGCACTTAGCCAAGTTGCAGAAAAAGAAGAGGTTGTCTCAAGAAGCCAACACTTCAGGTATTTTCACTATAGAACTATATTCCCTTCAGAGTAATTCATGGGTATATGACACTGGTTGTGGTACTCACATTTGTAATAATACTCAGGGTCTAAGGGGAAGTAAGAAGCTGAATCCAGGAGCTTTGAATCTGTACATGGGCAATGGTCAACGTGCAGGAGTCGACGCTATTGGAAATTATCATTTATGTCTCGCTAGTGGATTAGTTATTGTTTTGAACAATTGTCATTATGCTCCCTCTATCACTAGAGGGATTATTTCAGTTTCTGGTTTGTTTAAAGATGGTTTCGTAAACTGTTTTGATTCGAATAATGCAATTTCAGTTTCTAGGAATAACGTTGTTTATTTTACTGCTACTCCCCGAGGGGATGGCATTTATGAAATTGATATGTCTTTTTCTAAAACCAATGATAGTTCTATGTTTGTTGTTAGCAATAAAAGATCCAAATGAAATTTGGACTCTACTCTCTTGTGGCATTGTCGTCTTGGACACATAAGCAAGAAACGCATGAAGAAGTTGCAACATGATGGACTTCTCACCTCAACTGACATTAAGTCATTTGAAAAGTGTGTCTCTTGTATGTCTGGGAATATGGTAAGAAAACCCTATTCACATCAAGTGGAAAGGGCTAAAGATCTACTTGGACTAATACATACTGATGTTTGTGGCCCATTTAGAATCATGTCAAGGCAAGGAGCTAACTACTTTGTCACTTTTAATGACGACTTTAGTTGGTATGGTTATGTTTACCTGTTAAAGCATAAACATGAAGTGTTTGAGACATTTAAAGTGTTTCAAAAGGAAGTAGAAAATCAACTTGGTAAGACCATAAAATCACTACGATCTGATTGTGGAGGTGAATATATGAGTCAAGAGTTTTTGGATCATCTTAAGGAGCATGGGATTATTGCCCATCGAACTCCTCCCTACACACCTCAACATAATGGGGTGTCTGAGAGGAGGAATCGAACACTGCTAGACATGGTTTGATCCATGATGAGTCAAACTACTCTTCCAAAGTCCTTTTGGGATTATGCCCTTGAGTCTGCTGCACGCATACTCAACATGGTTCCAACTAAGAAGGTTGAAAAGACACCATACAAAGTATGGCATGGGCAAGCCCCTAAGTTGTCTTACTTAAGAGTCTGGGGTTGTGAAGCTTTGGTTAAACATGATACGATGACTAAACCTGACAAACTGGAACCTAGATCTATTAAGTGTATCTTTGTAGGATACCCAAAGGAAACGATGGGATATTACTACCCACCTGAGAACAAAGTTATTGTTGCTCAGAATGCTGAGTTCTTCGAGAGAAATCTCTTAGATCAAGAAGCAAGTGGGAGTATAGAAGATCTTAAAATTATTCAAGAGGAAGATACAAATCCTTCTGATGACACTGGCTTAGATCATGATGAGGATGATCAAGAAATTGAAGAACCTCAAAGTGATATCAATCCCATTCGTAAGTCCTCTAGGACACGCCGTGCCCAAGATCGAATGTGTTTATACGTGGATGCTGAGGAGCATGAGTTAGGGGATCTTGGAGAACCCGCTAACTATAAAGCTGCATTATTGGATCCTGAATTCGAAAAATGGCTTAATGCGATGAATGTGGAGATGCAATCCATGAAAGATAATGATGTCTGGGTGTTAGTTGATCTTCCTCCTAACGGTAGAACCGTTGGTAGCAAGTGGCTATTCAAGAAAAAAGACTGACATGGATGGCAAAGTACACACCTTTAAAGCTCGTCTTGTAGCAAAGGGCTTCACTCAAACCCACGGGGTTGATTATGAAGAGACCTTTTCTCTTGTAGCAGACATTAGAGCTATAAGGATTCTTATAGCCATAGCCGCGTTCTATGACTATGAGATTTGGCAAATGGATGTCAAAACCGCCTTCCTCAATGGACATCTTTCCGAAGAAGTCTATATGGTGCAACCTGAGGGTTTTGTCGATCCTAAATATCCTAACCGAGTATGCAAGCTCAAGCGTTCCATTTATGGACTTAAGCAAGCATCTAGGCAATGAAATAAGCGTTTTGATGATGAGATTAAGAAATTCGGTTTCACTCAAAATCAAGATGAGCCATGTGTATATCACAAAGCCAGTGGGAGTAATGTTACTTTCCTGATTCTATATGTTGATTACATATTGCTCATGGGGAACAATATTCCAATGTTGAAAGGGGTAAAATCCTACCTTGGAAAATGTTTTGCTATAAAAGATTTAGAAGAAGCTGCATACATTCTTGGAATCAAGATCTACCGAGATAGATCTAGACGGTTAATTGGTTTATGTCAAAGTGCTTACATTGAGAAAATCTTGAAAAGATTTCATATGGAGAATTCCAAGCGTGGAACTATTCCAATGCATGAAAGCCCTAAATTGAGTAAGTCACAATGTGCTGTTTCACCAACTGAAAAGCAACGCATGCAGAATGTTCCTTATGCCTCGTCTATAGGATCAATTATGTATGTTGTGAGATGTACTCGTCCCGATGTTGCG
This sequence comes from Glebionis coronaria, assembly GCA_025667525.1. Lineage (NCBI taxonomy): Eukaryota > Viridiplantae > Streptophyta > Magnoliopsida > Asterales > Asteraceae > Glebionis > Glebionis coronaria. The sequence continues at coordinate 13,754,272 of CM046874.1, read as the reverse complement.
TTCGCTCAGAACATAACAAGCTGATTTCAACAGAGTACTGGTGAACTTCACTGGACTGCTGTTAAAAATATTCTTAAGTATTTACGGAATACTAAGGATATGTTTCTGGTTTATGGTGGTGACGAAAAACGAGAGCTCAGGGTTTCTTGCTACACTAATGCTGGATATCTGACAGATGCTGATGACCTAAAATCTCAGACTAGATATGTTTTCGTTCTAAATGGAGGTGCTGTTGACTGGAAGAGCACAAAGCAAAGTATTTTTGCAACTTCATCTACAGAAGCTGAGTACATAGCTGCTTTTGATGCAGCTAAATAGGCTGTTTGGATTCGTAAATTCATTTCTGGGCTTGGTATTATGCCCACAATTGAAGATCCCATTGATATGTATTGTGACAATACTGGAGCCATTACTATAGCTAATGAAATCGGAGTCATCAAGGGTGCTAGACATTTCCGCGCAAAAGTTCACTATCTTCGAGAAACCATTGTGATGGGTGATGTTAAGATAGCAAAAGTTCATATAGATGACAATCTAGCTGATCCATTTACGAAGGCGTTAGCATTATCTAAGCATTCTAAATTGACTCAGGGTATTGGTATGATACCAACTAGTAGTCTCATGTAAATTTGTATGTTAATTAGTATTTGGATAATTTAGAATTGTAAGCCATTTTTATTTTCTGATAAATAAAGATACGAGGTATTTGTTATTTTATTCATATAAAATTTGTTATTCTATATTGGCATGTTTAATCCATGAATGATTTAATCATTCTAAATATCCATTGTCGGTTAGCAATATGGGAATATTGTTTACATAAGGCAAATATGAGTGTTGGATATATTCCGTGAGAATGAGAATTGTTCTAAGCCAAACTCATATGTATTCATAAGGGATGCATACTGGATTCCCCAACTTCAAACATTTACTTTTGGATCCTTGTCATGAGTAAGATGTTGAAAATGGTCTGTTAAGTCATCCTTAGACTTGAGATGCAAACAAGTTCTGCATGTGTGGATATCACTTTCGTAATTATATGCAAAATGTTGTCCTGAATAAGGTAGTTATAAAAGCTATTTTTCGGAGTGATGTGAAGCAGCATCCACAACACTTGTAGTCAATAAAGGATTTGTTGCTCCACTTAGTATGTGCATAATGATACCATGGCGCCTCTCTAGAATTAATCAGATAATTGTTTGGCCGAACCCAAATGGTAATGCAAGATGAATCTTGGTTACATTTGGTATATCTGAACTGAATTCAATAACGAGAATCTAAATGGTTAAACTATATGGAATGAGTTAGGATCCATATCCATGTTTAACAGTATCTATAACAAAGGATGATAAAAGCAAGACATAAATGACCATGCTACTGAGAATGTTCTATGAAACTATATCTCAGACACCTCTAGTTAAATAACGAGTGTGAGCGTTGCTAGACGTTTCCGTCGTTGACATTTGTGTTATTTACTCTAATGACCAAGTGGAAGCTGTTAGTTCATGCTCGTTGGAATGAACCAAATGTGGCTAGAAGTGTGTGAGCCTATTGGGGGCACACACACTAGAACACAAGAATGCGTTTGACATTTCACGTATAAAGCTTCTCAAATCAACCCGTTTGACCCGTTTTGGACATGAATGGTTAAGACATGAATCTATTGAGTTCCTTAAGTCCCTGGCTGGCTAAGAAGGTTCTAGAATGATTATAAAAGTGTCTACATTCGTTTGTATGCAGAGATAAGGAGAGATAAGGAGTAAAGTGGAGTTGTGATACGTTAAGGAGTGTTTGGGATAAGGCTTAAAATTCAAGTTTATGCATTATCTCAACTAGGGTTTGAAGGGTATATAAACCCCTCACCCCCTGCTCATAACTCACGACTAAAACCACAAAACACAGCTATAATCTCTGTTTTCCCATCTCCTTTATTCAAATCAATAAACCTAATATTAGGGTTTATAGATTTTGAATTACATCTTAAATCATTAACACTTGGATTCTATACAATCCAAGGTGGTTTGGTAACTTAGAATCAATCCTAAGGTTGCTAAAACAAAGTCTTAAACGAAGGTTTACGAGCTGGTTAATCGTAACAGCTCGTCGAAGGTTTTGGTTGTTGTCTGGTCGTTCTTAGACAGAACCACTGTTTTTCTGTCGCACAGTGTTGTCAGATATTGGATAACACTGAGATCCAGGTTATTGGACAGAGAATGATATCGGAAAAAACTACAGTTTAGGCTGTTTTAGGTTTTGATCCGTTTTGGGCTACGACACTTGGTGTTTGGGTATACGTGGAGTTCGGCTAGCAATCTGGACGTGTTCGTTAGTAGTGTTTGTGTAAGAAACCGTAGAGGTGGTATATTTTATCACTAGTTTTAGTTTCATTGCTTTTAGACGAAGGTTAGTTTTCGCGTTTCCTTTATTTATTATTATTGGTTACGTGTTAATCATAATTGCTCAAACTAGATCCATTCCGTTGCGCACTCGTAGTTACATGGTTAACTAGATATTAAATCCCAACAATACCAACATAATTAGTCGCAAACTGCAAATTCAATGTTGTCTTTGCTTAGAGTGAAAGGAGTCATAGCCCCTGCATTGTGACTTCTCGATACAAAATATCGATAAAGTTAGTCCACTTATAACAAGAAAAGAGTGTTTAAAGTTAAAACATATATGCTAAAATGAACCCGAGCTTTACATTAAGATGTTTAATGGAAGTCCCTTTGAAGTATATTGTGTTGCGAAACTGCGTACAGAGTCCAGTGAGCTAATATCTAGCTCCATCACCTCCATTTTCGCATTAGGGATTTTCTCAGCTATGCTTTGTTTCAGTTGATTACCAGATTCGACATTTCTAACTGCCATAACGACATGTACCTCACGTAAGGCAAGCACACGTGCTGTTTTAGTGCCGATATCACTTGTTGATCCTAAAAGTCAAGTAAACAACAATTTTAGCAAGCATTCAATACTAAAATAAATCAATGAGTATAAAAAACACAGATAACTTAAGTGGCGGAACTAGGAATAAAGGACCGGGTGCCTAATTTTTCATGAAACATAGTAATGTTCCACTCGAACTAGGAATAAAGGATCTTTGGTGTTTGAAACCTTCTTTGATTTCTTTGTAAGTCTTCTAGCGCCTTGCTAGTTTCTTAATAAAATGTTGTCGTTAAAAAAAAGCTAAGCATGTACTAAGAAGACAAATTCTTCTGGACCGGGTGCATATAAAAAGTACACGATTATTTACGAAAACTAACAATACAAAGCCAAACATTTATAAAGTAACTTAAGCTCGGGCCTTAGTTGAGCTGACCTCAAGAGTGGACGATTAAATCTCGTCGAGTTATCGGGTCAAACTCAAACCTACCTTATAACTCTCAAGCCGAGCTCATGCTTTAGTCACACTAGAGCTCGACTTGACTCCATTACAGCTTAACTTTTGAGCTTTGAAAAGTACTAATCCAATACTTAAAGATAAAGTATGCTAACTAGTTGATCTATATAAAAAATGATGAATCTATATGATTAAGATCCTCCACACTTAGTTCATATCATTTATAAACTAAGTGTCGAACTCACTTCAAAAAGTTAGCTTCAAAGAAAAGAGAGCACCTAAACATTATAAACCATCGTACAATCTCATACTTGGCCGATGTAGGATCTTAACATACACGACATGAACATATATATGAAAAGAAAACCTAGCAAGTAAGAAAAAAAACATAGTAATACCAGTAACAATGGCAGTAAGACCAGTTCCATCAATTCCTTTAGTAACATCTTCAGTTGTTGAAGAAGTTGCATATCCTGACTTTCCAGTAAATATTGATATTCATGGCATATTTTCTACTTGTTTTTTTTGTTTTACTTTGTGTAAATAGTTTATAAAGATAGTTTTAGTTTGCAGTTTGTAGAGATGGTATTATTTTTCGGAATGTGAAAACCAACAACTACTTATATATAAAAAAGTTATAGTCGATCTCAATATGATTAACAATAATTAAAGTCACTAACAATTAAATAATCTCAACATGTTAGTAAATATCTAGAAGAATAAAGTTTTATGCTTTATGCCCACTAACTATTACATATGATTAATTTACACTCCTTAAACTTTGTAATACTTGGTTTCGTTAACTACATATAAATTATGATTAGTATATCATTTAAGTACCTTGATTATGAGATGAAAGCATGTGGAGAATATTTTCATCGGTTCAAAAACATTTTGTTAATATTACGCTGTGTAATATTTTTTTCTTTTTTAAATGTTATCAACGTTGTCACAAGTATTGGATGATCAATAATTTAAATTCGTATATAGTATCTCACACGTGCATGAAAAAATATTACTATTACGCATACATCACGAACGAGCTTTTTTTGTTAGGGTCGAACAATTTAGAACTAATGTTAAAAAAAACAATTTAGAACTCTTCTTTTAACGTACATGTGAACATGTAGTACTAGTTAAAGGGCCAAAAGTGTAACTATAGATTAGCACACGTCACTGATGGAAATCAATGGATATTTTCCTGTCAAACAAGGTTGTCCTACTTTTGAGTTTTGAAAACCTATTTAAAACACAAGTAAAATAAACATTTTTGTTGATGGCTAAGAATCTTCTGAAACTCCAAAAATCTCCTTTGTTGTCGGTAGGTATAATTTACTTTTAATTTTTAGAAATATTAATAAACAACTTATTATACTATTACACGCATAATATACAAATATATAAGTATAATTAAAAACTAATTTATTACATAATTTAATACTCTATTATTTATTTATTTATTAAAGCTAATTAATATATAATATTAAAGCTATTTATTTATTAATACTCGTATTAAAAACTAATTAATATATAATAATTAATATACACTTAAAAATAATTAATACACACAATTACTTAAAAATACTATTATATATTCATAATGTACAATAATTAAAATAATATATATCTACAAAATTATACATACTGTTTACATAAAATGATGAGGTTCAATTGAGAACCAGAGTCACAGTCGATTCAACTAGCCAATAAAAACCGTCAAAAGTCGCACCGGAAATGACTTATCAAAACTGATAAAAACGACACCGTTAAATTAATTTGTACTACTTATTTTGAGCAACACATAAATATGTACTACTTATAAAAGATATTGCACTATCTTTCTCTCCAATATTTCAAGTAGTAGAGCGTTACAACGTTTTGGTACAAACGTTTAAATACACTTGACAATAATAGTTGACAAAAACTTAAGTCCTGTTGCTGAAAAAGGTAAATTCATGTACGTCGATGTATTCTTGAATGATGATAAAAAGCTTAAGTGAAAGAATTGATTATCGTACTATAAATATTTTTAGATATGTATAACGTGAAGGGTGAATCAACTAGTGGCCAAGAATTTTTTTATATGTATTGAAAGCCAACAAGAGGCATTAAGATACCCCTCTTAAGTCTAGACCATCAAGATGTTTTTACATCTGACCGTCTGAACGGAAAAAAAACTCAAACGGTCTGAACGTCCTAAACGTCTGACCGGTTAAGAGGTTGGGCTTATTAAGAGTCTGTTAAGACATTTTGGAAAAAAAAACAAACACCACCTAAATATTCAAAATGTGCTTCCTGTCTATTTGTTTTGTGATAACAGTTCTGCCATTCAAATTGCTCCTAATCCTGTTATGCATGAAAAGGTGACACATTTTGATTTGGATGTACATTTGATTAGAGAAAATGTTTCTTATTAAATTATAAATAATGTTAAAGTAGACTTACGGGCACAGATTGCAGATATCTTTACCAAAGGTTTGTGAACAATACAACATCAATTTTTATGCTATAAGTTGTGTCTCAGGAATTTGTTCAAGTTATGAGCTTGAGGAAGGATGTTGAAAGTATTTGTGACATTTATATCCAACCACCTATTCTTCAGGGGCTGTTTCTGCCAAGTGTGGAAACTTCTTTTACTTGGACTATAAAAGCCATTCTACACCTTACTTTTATTCATTATTATGTTATCATTCACACACAGTTCTCTCAACCGTTTAGGGTTTGGTATATGGTTCTTGATCTGTTATAATCAATCACAACTTGCACTAGTAGACAATGGTTTATTTAGAACACACATTTTGTGGGTCAGTTCGTACTGGTGAATGGGTAAGGAGGTACGGAGTGTACACCCATTAGTCCCTGAACACCCTGACTCATATTATGGTTAAATTTGTTCAGCATTGCTGATGATCTTCAGTGAGTTGAACTCTGGACTGAAGGTATTCATCAGGGAGTATTTCACTGAAGACTTGTCTTCAGTGTTTACTCATCAGCAAGTCTTCTTCAGCATTGAAGGATTCAGCGGGAACACCCTTCAGGGTTTGCTGATGCTTTAGTGGGACTGAAGGATGGACTAATGCTGGAGATGAACAAGTATGCTTGTAACTGTCTTTGACCAATTCAAGTGCATTAAAGACCACGTTTAATTGGTCTTGTAACCACTTTGACCTGGTATTTTGGAGCCTATTAAGAGGATATTAATTGGCCGTTAATTCCTCTTAATACCATTGACTAGGGTTGAGTACTACACCTATAAATAGGTGATCATAACTTGCATGAAAAAGAGACAGAAACATAAATACATAACATCAAAAGGGTTAGTGATTTGTGCCTAAATCATTAACAGCATTTGGTCTTATCCCAAGTAGGTATTCGTGATACCCAGGCATTACGGTCGAATAATTTACTTTGGAAAGTGATTACACGATTCCAAGTGATATCCGGTAACCATTGATTTGGTACATAGCTAGGATTGATTATCTATACCCTGGTTTAGGGGTGTAATCAAGCCAAGCTTTTATCAAGCAACTCGAGCTCGAGCTCGAGCTTGGCTCGATGAAGCCAAGCTTTTATCAAGCTCAAGCCCAAAAAATAGCTCGAAACTATATCAAGCTGAAGCTCAAGCTTTTGATAGCTCGGCTCGAGTTCTTATCAAGCTTTTTCAAGCTCTATCAAATATATGTTATGGTAAATTTATATAAGCAACTAATTGTTAATTTGAGTATTAACCTAATTTTAAGGGTTAATTTCATAAATAAATAATATATTTTAGAAGGACTTTTAACTTTGATTACATTTATATTTTAGTTCTTTGTATTTTAAATGCTTCTTTATTTTTGTAAATTTAATTATTGCATTTACTCGGTACTTGGTGGAATACAATATGTGTATAAATATTTTTTGTAATCTTTTTAATATTAAACGCAACGTGTCTAAATTGAGCTCGAATTCACATCATGCAATGTCCTTTGGGACCTTAATCGTACTGGAGTACAAAACACATTTTGAAACAAAGATTGTACGATAATTTTGTTATTGATTTTATTAATGTTAAATAAATCAAATTTGTTTTAAGTAATGATTTTTGTTTTTTTTATTTAATACATATGTTTATTGATGAGTTTTATTTTTAAAAAATTAAATTTATACATTCAAGCTTTTCAAGCCAAGCTCAAGCTTTTATCAAGCCTTATCAAGCCAAGCTCAAGCCTAGATTGGTTAAGCTTGACAAGCTATCAAGCCAAGCTCAAGCCTACAATTTTAGTATCAAGCCAAGCTCAAGCGTTACTAAGCTTGAGCTCGGCTCGACTCGATTACACCCAACCCTGGTTGGGACGAAGTAAACACCAACAATCAAAGTAAATTATTTTGTGATAATCAATGGCGGCTGCTATGAAGCATATGGTGGCTAACTTCTCCAAACCGTATAAGTTTGAAGGGGTGGATTTTAGAAGATGGTAAAAGAAGATGCACTTTCTTCTTTCTACCATGAGCATGGTGTACGTGCTGACAACTCTCATTCCTGATGGTGGTGATGATGCTACTTTAGAGGAACTGAGGAAAAGGAGCAAATGTGAGAATGACGACTATGTGTGTCGTGGTATTATTCTCAATGGTATGTTTGATTCCTTATTTGATATTTACCAAAATTTTGAATCTGGAAAAGAACTATGGGATTCCTTGGAAGCCAAATATATGGCTGAGGATGCATCAAGTAAGAAGTTCCTTGTGAGTGATTTCACAAATTACAAAATGACTGATTCAAGACCAGTCATGAAACAATACAATGAACTTCTTGGAATACTTGGTAGCTTTACTCAACATAAAATGAACATGGATGAGACCATTCAGGTCTCTTGTGTTATTGACAAATTACCTCCATCTTGGAAAGATTTCAAGCATACCTTGAAACATAAGAAGGAGGAATTAAATCTTGTTGAGTTAGGCAGTCATTTGCGCATTGAGGAATCTCTCAGGGTACATGAAAGTGACAAGCCAAAAAGAAGCAATGTTGTTGGTTTATCAGTTGTTAATATGGTGGAGCATTACAACTCCATCAGGTACAATGACAACAAGGGCAAACGTAAGCATCAGGATAACACCAAAGAAAATCCTAACAAGAAGTCATCAGTGGCTTGTTGGAAGTGTGGGAAACCTGGACACTTCAAAAGGGATTGCAAAGGTGTTGGTACTGGCAGCAAAGCTAGTGGATCAAGCACAAATGGTTCAATGATTGGTTCTAACAACACAACACTGAAAGGTCAGAATATGTTTATTGAATCTCTCCAGATTTATTATGTTACATATGTATCTGAAGCTTATTTTGTGCAGGATGATGATGTTGCGTGGTGGGTTGATTTTGGAGCAACTGTTCATGTGTGTAAAGATAGATGATGGTTCAAGACTTATGGGTCACTGAATGATGGATCTATTCTTCACATGGGAAATGAGTCAACAACCCTAGTGCATGGACGTGGTTGTGTAGATCTTAAGTTTAGTTCTGGAAAGATTTTTAGCTTGTTTAATGTTTTGCATGTTCCTAATATTAGGAAGAATTTGGTTTCTAGTAGTGTTTTGAATAATTGTGGTTATAAACAAGTGAATGAATCAAATAAATTTGTTTTATCCAAACATGGCGTGTTTATTGGTTTTGGTTATTTGAGTAATCAAATGTCCAGGCTTAATATTGAAACAACCACCAGTATTAAACTCAGTTAGTGCTGGTAGTGCACATATTTGTTCAGCTTCAGTGTCCACTAGTAAACTGAAGGATTCTTCACTATAGCATGCTAGGCTGGGCCACGTCCACTTTAAGAGGATGCAAGACATGTATAAGGATGGGTTAATCCCAGCATTTGACATGGAAACTGAAAAGTGTCAGACTTGCATGCTGAACAAAATAACTAAGAAACCATTTCAAGATGTAAAACGTGTAACTACAATTTTGGAACTAATCCATAGTGCCCTATGTGATTTGCATGCTACTCTTTCATTAGGGAATGAGAAATACTTGGTAACATTTATTGATGATGTTTCTAGGTTTTGCTATGTTTACTTATTACATACTAAGGATGAAGCATTAGATAAATTTAAAGTATTTAAAACTGAAGTTGATTTACAACAAGGAGTCCAAATCAAAAGATTAAGGACTGATAGGGGAGGTGAGTACATGGATGCTCAGTATTTTCAGTATTTACCCAGCCACTGGTGGATGAATTATCCTCAGTATTGCTGATCCAACTTGCATCAGTGTAACCTTCCAATACTGATGGATATCCAGTATATGACAAACAATAATCCATTGTTCCTTTCAAATACTTCAGTACCTTATGAATTGCTTGCCAATGCTGAGTACTAGGATTACTAGTGTACCTACTCAGTTTACCCACAGCAAATGCAATATTAGGCCTGATACTGGTCATGGCATACATCAAGCAACCAATAACCCTAGAATACTCAAGATGGGAGACAACCTTGTTGGGAGACTTGGGGATATTTTTGTTATGGGTTTACCTGGGAGTTACAAAGGATTTTATGAAATAACTTTGTTGGTAAGTATTTTGGTTAGCAAGGGACGCTAGAGGACATTTGTGTCTATCTTGCTTAAGCAAGTGTGCATAAGTGGACAGTGCTTGCCACCCAGTAATTATTATCAACTTGCAAGATATTTCCCTTAGGATAAATTACTTTGTTAAGGTCTTTTTCTTTTTAAATATTTTTATTTTTAGACGCTGACAAGTTTTTCTCCAAACGTTGTTACGACCAATCGTGACGCTGACAAGGCTTTAGGCAAACGCTGACAAGAAAATATAGCCGTTAGGCGTTGATGGGCTATTTTTGACCGTTGACACCTAGTGGGACCTACCCAGTTGTTATTTTTGACTAATCTTTGGCCGTAATTTTGGGGAGTTGTTTCTTTTAATTAATGCATGAGATAAGTTATATTTGATTCAATATTTTCATCATTACTCTTTGAATATAACTGCCTCATTTTTGACCAATCATAATCATGCATCTCTCCTATAAATTTGGCTAACTTTTTATTCTGGGTATTCATATTTTCTTGTCTCACATTTTTCTCCTAGATTTTTCCCATATCACATAACCTAAACAGCTTTCAACATGGCACCAAAGTTCAACTCAAACAATCTGACATTGGAGTTCAAGAGCCAACATAATATGATAGCTTACTTGGACGCTGATAATGATTTGTTCCCTCAGTATTCACAAATGGTGGCATTTTTAAATGCATCCTCTATAAGGTATGCACTTTCTCATGAACCACTAGTCCCTGTCGCACACATTAGACAGTTTTGGAATAATGTTAGTTCCGCAACAGCTAATGGAGTGACTACATTAACATCTACTGTTCATGGTAGAACATGGGTGGTCACTGAAGCTTTGGTTCGCCAAGCTTTGCGTCTTAATGACGTTGATGGTGTGACTACTCTTGCCATTGCAACAATAGAACAAGGTCTTAGGGAATTGGGTTATCCTATTCCTGCTGATAAAACTTTAAATAAATATCATAAGCAGGAATTTCCCTCAGATTGGAAATATTTGATACATGTCCTTCTTCAATGCTTAAGTCCAAAATCTACTGCTTTTAATGAAATAAACAGGTCCATTGCAAGTGCTTTGGTTTGTATGTCTCGTGGGCTTAAGTATAATTTTTCAAAAATGATTTTTGAAGGGATGTGTAAGAATAAGGGAAGTAAAATGACTTTGGCTTACCCAAGATTTTTGCAAATGGTGTTTGATTTACAAGCATATTGTCTTAGGGATCATGACAATTTTTATGAGATCCCTAAGCAAAAGAAAACCATTTTTGACAAAATGAGCTCCACAAACAGATCTATACCTCTCACCCAAGCTATGCTTGAAGTAATTCAGGCTGCCCAACCACAACCAGACCATGAACCTCAACTTGAGCCTGTCTTTGAACCATTACCTTCACCTGAACACATGGACGTTGACCAAGCCAATGTCAACGCTGACACTCAAAATGTTGGCGCTGACACAGCCAATCCCAACGCTGATAACATCCCTGAACAATCCCAAACACCCCTTATCCAACCCACACCCACACAATCTACATCATCTTCCACCCCATTACAATCTAGGTTACATAAACGCCAAAGGACTACTGGAGTGTTCTCCTCTAGTGGTCCTAGCCTTGTTGCAGAGAGAACCACCTCCATAAGTGTGGCTGGTGACATGGATGAGGCTGGGGCTATTGGCACAAGCTTAGATGCTGGTCAAGACAGTCCCAACATCATTAAGACCTCATCCATGCCCTATGATTCTATTTTGGGAGGTCAAATCCCCATTCTAGCTGAGGGCAGATTGGAACCTATGACATTGAATGAATTGACGGCTGCTGTCATTAGCTTGCAAAAGCAAAATGTCAGCCTTGTACAAATTGTCAATACTCAGGGCCGTGAACTCCAAGCATTGAGGGAGCGGGTAACTGTTTTGGAGAATCCTAGTAGCAGGAGTAGGATGGAGGAATCTTCCAAAGGGGAGGATGAAGTGGATGAGCTTATACGTACTGCAAGTGAAAGGAGTTCACATGATGGTGGATCCTTAGGTATTGCTGAAGCTCTTACAAGCCTGAAGAAGCATCCTGTCATTGATACGTCCAAGGTAACTCCATTAAACTTGGAAGGATCTTTCACAGCAACAATGGGCGCTGATACAGGTTTGAACGCTGACACATCCAGCGCTGACAAAGGTAATCGGGGCGCTGATAAAGGTAACTTGAACGCTGACAAAGTTGCAGGTGGTGTTGATGTATTCCAGTCATCAGCAATCATCAAAGATGTGTCCACACAGGTTTCTTCTTCTACCTTACCAATTATTGATCCAAAAGACAAGGGTAAGGGAATTATGGTTGAAGAAGATGTTCCAAAGAAAGATGCAGCACAAATTGCATTTGATAAACAGTTGGCTGCACAACTTTTGGAAGAAGATTTGAAGAGGAGTGGTAGATCACCATTTGTTGCCACTTCTGAAAGTGAGGAAGAGAGTGATGATGAAAGAGAAGGAGCTAGCTCAGATTCAAGTGTTCAAATAATTGAAGATCCAGAAAGACTTGAATATGGAGATGAGTTGGCAAAAGAAAGACTGAGTGATTTGAAGATGCAGGTTGATTGGGACCTTCCAGAAATCACCAGAATGTACCATGCTTGGGAAGATAAGGTAATGGACAACCCAGGGATGAGCTTATCAGATCAAATTTGGGGGTTGGAAATTCTTCTCAGGGTACAAGATGATATAAAGGTGATTTTGAAGTATAATGCACAAGAGGTCAAGACTTGGCTTAAAAGAGATAGAAGGCAATTGTATTACAAGTTGCTTAGATGCCATCAACCTGGATGGACATACAAGAAGTTGCTGGCTTTATCTTTTGAGGAGCTAGAGTACAGGGCACATCCTATTTGGAGGCATGTGCAAGAAAATAATGTCTTACAGTTTCTTTCAGAAGAAAGGAAACAAGAGCTTGCTGAGGAAATACAGATTCAAAAGGAGATGAGGATTGCTCAAAGACCAGTGAAGAAAGGAGATCCTCTCCAATTTCCCAAAGATATGGATGTGTATTATCCAAATGAAACTGTCATAAGGAAGCATCTCAAGCTTTCTCCATTGGAAGCTTCAGATTTGGTTAATGTAGTACCTCTAGATGCCAGAAATCCAATCATAAGTTTTGATGAAGATGAGTGTGGATTTTGGAAGATTGGCAGATTTGGGAAGGAGGTACACACTTTCACTTCAATTATTTCTATCTTTGCAAGCATAGACAGAGAAGACTTGGTGCATCTATGGAGATTGATAGAGGCCAAGTATAAGGCTGAAGCACCTACTTCAGCAAATGGAATAAGACTATGGCACACATTTTTGACTTTGTGTGGTCCAAGGGAAGCAGATCCTGCTGTATGGAAGGATCTTGAAGATGACCTCAGTGGTCTTCATTGGAGGCTTTATTCTACTTGTGGTGTGTTTCATTTGAGCTCTACAAAGTTTTCAGAGTATCTACTTGTGGATGCTGACTATTTCTTGTCCAAAGAAATATTGGAGAAGATGAAGGAGACACCCTTGGAGATTGATTTTACTAGTGACGTGGCCAAGGACTTAATTACATATGTTTATCACCAACATAGGAAGTTTTTGTAAGATTCCTCCTAGTCTTTAATATTTATTCAGAAACTTGATCATTAGAGTGGATATCAAGTTTAGGGGAGGATTGTTGGGAATAAATTATGGGTCAGTTCACTAGACGCTGATAAGAAGAGTTCAAGCGCTGATAAGAAGACATTGGACGCTGACAGCCAAGCGTTGACATTTGAAGAAGTCAACGCTGACAGCCTTGAAGACAAGCATTGATGGAATATATCTTCATACGAATCTTTTTGTTTATTTGTTTCTATATTTGTATATGGTAAAGATAAGCTCGACATTGTATTTTCTATTATTATCTTTACCTTGAATAGTTGATTCGTAGCTTCTTGTACAAGACTTCTTAATCTATAAAAGAAGATCTTTTAGGTTAATGTTTGATATCAGTTATAATAAGTTTTCACAAGTATTCGACTGTTAAACCTCTTTCATTGTAATCAAGTTCGATTATTCTAATACAAGTGAAAGTTTGTTTAACATCTTTGTGTTTTAGATTAAGTGTTAATTCCGCATAACACTTAGTTACTTTATTCATAAGCAAAGGTTTCTCTACGTGTATTACTTGATCTAATCTCGTATACACAAAGCTTAATCGATCTAAGTTTGGGATCAACAAGTCTTGTTGATAATCCCAAACTTAGATCGATTTAGCTTTGTGTTATCGAGATTAAATCAAGTATAACACGTAGAGAAACTTTGTGTATTCAACAATCTAAGTATTATGCGGAAACTAATACTCAGAACGAAGAACAAACAGAATATATGAATACCAAACTTTCACTTTGATTAATAATAACAATGAAAGATTACAATGAAAGTGTTATGAGATATGTGGAGGAGGTGTATGTGAGATGTGTTTTATGTCTAACCCTAAGGCCTCCTTTTATAGATTTAAGGAGCCTTGTACAAAAAGCTAAGATCAACTATTTTAGGAAGAGACATAAGATAAACATACTCAAATAACTTATTGACTAAATCTTTTAAACATTTAAGAATATATTCTCAATTCTTATCTTCATATTTTGTCCACCAGCTTGAAGATTTCATCATTGACAGATTTAGTCCTTGTCTTTGTCTTTAAGATTCTTCTTGTCAACGCCTTGATAATTCCTATCAGCGTCTCATCTGTCAGCGCCCCGTTTACTCTTGTCAGCGTCCAAGTTCCTCTTGTCAGCGTCTATGAACTTGGTCAATTTTATTCCCAACAATCCTCCCCTAAACTTGATATCTACTCTAGTAATCAAGTTTTTGAATAAAATAAAACATACAGAGAGGATTCTTACAAACATACTTATCCCCGAATTTGAGTAATAATAAATCTCGAAAAGTCAATCACTCAAATCACTTGTATAGTCAGCCTTCACTTGGTCTTAATCATCTTCAGCACCTGTAGAGTCTTTGGAGCTTTCTTTATTACTTTTGCCACTCAAATTTGATTGCTCCTCCCCTTTTTAAGACTCCTCTCCAAGATCAATATACAAGGACGGAACCAAGAACATCCTCCTTGCATCAGCTTCCAAAACAACAAGTCTATCAGTTCAGAACTGTGATCCTTGACAATTTGTACCATTTCTGTATTATGCTTTTACAAGCTAATACAGATTTTCGTCAGTTCCATTAATGTCAAAGGTTTCATACTGTCCTCATCCACATTCGGGAAATGAATCCTCAATGTTAATTCATAGGACATGGGGATGGACTTAATGATGATAAGACTGACTTGACCTGCATTAAAGCTAGTGCCAATAGTCTCAGCCATCTCCATAACACTATACACCCTTGTGAAAGTGATCTCTGTTGCTACTAGATGTCAATCACTAGGAAAAACATCTCAATGATCATTAGGCTTCCATATATCCAAAAATTTGAAAAATGAAATGGTGATGAAACGTTTTGGGTCTATATCAGTTTAGAAATAACACCAACTGAGATGAAATAGCATAAAATAGACTTGAGAATGTAGGAAACTTTAGTTAGAACATAGACAAAGGTAATAATCCTAAGGAAATTAACTAGACTCTAATAAGCAAGAGTGACAAACACTGTTCATGCATACACACATGCAAAAGTATGATAGACACACATGAACTCTAGAGTCCTTTGTTCACAAATGCCCCAAAGAGAAAGTTAACTCATATAAAACCTTTGCAACTCCCCAAGTAACCCAGAAATATATCTACCCCAAGTCACCCATACGACCACACCCAATTCTAGGTCAAAAGTCTTGGCAGCATGCATGCAAAATAAATTACGTGCATGCTACAGTGCCTCGAGGTTTAGAAATTCCAACAATTTCATAATGAAAGAGCCTTCACTATTTCTAACCCCCACTCACCAGTGGACACAATCTAGAATCGTGCAAGAGTGCTCTAAGAGTACCCAAAAACCTAGAGGTTTACCTCCCCTTAACAGAAGCATACAAATCATTATATGTGAAGAAACAATATTTTATCTCAAGATAGGAATGTAAACACTCCAACCATCATAAATAAAAGTTTGCAATTCTGTATCCATCCATATGTAGCTCCACTTTCCTGCATAGTTAGACAAAAACCACAAAAACACACCAATAGAGGCTATCCTTTCCCACAATAATGGGTAGAGATAACATATCAGTGGATAAAAATATTAACAGTGGAAAGACCAACAATGCATGTTCCTTGAGCATCCACTATCCCGATATCCTTGATCATTAACCTGCTTTTGGATAGGCTGCTCAAAAAGAAAACAAATTAGTTTCCTTTAGAGATCCAAGCCTTGTCAGACTTGGATCTGTCTAGTTGTTCAACTAGAGTGGTCTTATTCTTTACCACAAATCCCTGTTCATCCCTTTGTGACCTAAGCACCCAATTTGTTCCAATGAGACTAGTAATGACCTTCTCAAGATATTTAAATCTATTGCAAGTCATTGAAATACCATTAAAATTAGAATTTTTCTCTTGTTTAGGCTTCCAAGTTAAGTGGGATGATGGTTTAGACCCTTGACCCTTACTAACCAAGTATCTTTGTCTATATGGTCTAAAATAAGGCCTCATACAACACTTGGAACTGTCAGCGTTGCATTTGTTCCTGTCAGCGTTGAACTTGTTCCTGTCAGCGCTGAATTTGTTCTTGTCAGCGCTAAATTTGTTCTTGTCAGCGCCCAAATTAGGGTTTGCAACAGGAACATACTGTCTGTTTGACCAAGTGTTGGTCTTTTGAAAGGGTCTCTGGCCATGTGTGTTAGACTCTCTAGTAAAGAATGGGGCTGGTCTAACAACTTGTGAATTTTGGTTCACAAAGTTTTTGGGTCTGACAACGTTTGACCTATGTTGACTTTTGTCAGCGCTGAAATAATGCTTATCAGCGTTGACAATGGAAGCGTTGACACATTTATAGGCTAAATGTGAGAAGCTGCCACAAGTGTAACAGGCTTTTCTAGACATAGTTTTAGGTCTAGAGGAAAAGAAACCTGTTCCATGATTACTGACTTGGCTTTTTGGTGACCTAGTATTCCTATACATCTCTGCATACTTAACACTAGGTTTTCTAACAGTGTGTGAGCCAAGGTCAACAGTCTTGCCAGTGGTTGGGTATGTTATCTTTATGGGGATAGACTCTTGTGTGGTGATAGGGGTAGGGTCATTTGGACTTTCACACAATAAACCTTCCTTAACAAACAAAGTGGGGTTGGCCTTCTTCCACTCTTCTAGGTCAGTCAGTTTTTGTTCATACTCTTCAACTGGGGAAGTCACTCTAGGTGGAGGAATGAATTCCTTCTCTTGGAGTTCTGGCAAGCCAGTCCAAGATAAGTCCTTTGATTGGACACCATAGAAATCCCCAGCTGGTGGTGGAACACCAGTATAATCTTTCATCCCAATCCCACTCATGTCCTTAGAGTCTCTTTGTTTACTAACACACTCTCCTAGGGTTTGTGTGGCTTTATCAAATCTCTGGATTTTAAGACTCACATTATCTTTATTTTTGTTAGCCTCATCTAACTTAGCTATCAAATCAAGATTAACCCTGTTTGTGATATCTTGAATATCTTTACTTTGATGTAACTCATGTTTTAAGATATTTATTTTATCCTTTAAATCAAACTCCATTTTCCTATACTCAGAAACTGTCTTCTCAGTTTGAGTGAGAGCAATTTGATAGTTAGACAATTTGCATCTCTCAATACTCATATCATCTAACAATTTTGCAACCTCTTTGTTAAGTCTTTCAGTATTTAACCTACAAGAAGAGTTATCACATACCTCACTATCAGAACATGAAGATGAATTAGAACTTGTGTAATTTGAAGTAGACGTGGCCTTAACTGAAAACATCGTCAGATTCTTCTTCACCTTCTTCCTTAGCCTGGTTCACCTCACGGTATTGGATCTCGTTCTTCAAATCAAAGTTCCTCAACAAGCTCTGATACCACTTGTTGATCCCAAACTTAGATCGATTTAGCTTTGTGTTATCGAGATTAAATCAAGTATAAAACATAGAGAAACTTTGTGTATTCAACAATCTAAGTATTATGCGGAAACTAATACTCAGAACGAAGAACAAACAGAATATATGAATACCAAACTTTCACTTTGATTAATAATAACAATGAAAGATTACAATGAAAGTGTTATGAGATATGTGGAGGAGGTGTATGTGAGATGTGTTTTATGTCTAACCCTAAGGCCTCTTTTTATAGATTTAAGGAGCCTTGTACAAAAAGCTAAGATCAACTATTTTAGGAAGAGACATAAGATAAACATACTCAAATAACTTATTGACTAAATCTTTTAAACATTTAAGAATATATTCTCAATTCTTATCTTCATATTTTGTCCACCAGCTTGAAGATTTTATCATTGACAGATTTAGTCCTTGTCTTTGTCTTTAAGATTCTTCTTGTCAACGCCTTGATTATTCCTATCAGCGTCTCATCTGTCAGCGCCCCGTTTACTCTTGTCAGCGTCCAAGTTCCTCTTGTCAGCGTCTATGAACTTGGTCAATTTTATTCCCAACAAACCTGACCATTGTTAGGCATCAGTTTCTCACTTGTATCCATAGGAGTACTCACTGGAGTACAATCAAAGTGATTGAATTTCTTTAGTACCTTCTCAATGTAATGAGACTGAGAAATTACAATACCATCACTTTCATGTTTGATCCTTATGCCAAGGATAACATCAGCCTCCCCCATGTCTTTCATGGAGAACTTTGATGACAAAAAATCTTTTGTCAGGTTGACCTGAACTTGGTCAGTACCAAAGATTAGCATGTCATTAACATATAGGCAAATAATGACTCCTTTGCCAGATTCATCAAATTTGCTATATACACATTTGTCAGCTTGGTTAAGTGAATAACCATTAGACAAAACTACTTTATCAAATTTTTGATGCCATTGCTTAGGTGCCTGCTTCAGTCCATGTTGGGTCAAATTATTAAGTTGATAAGTCAAAACACAACAAAATAAGAAGACAAGGGCTAAAAAGTACAAGTTGCAAAAGAACAAGCCGTTGGAGTCTTTTTATTACTTTAGCTTTCTTTGTAAGCTATGTTTTCTAGTATATAAAGAAAACATAGGACGTAGGTTTTATATCATCTTATCATTCACAATGTAAACCTAAAGTGTGTGTCGCACTAGACGTGGGATTCAATGTATACACGTCTAGTGGATGTTTGTTATTAATATAATGAACATCCCAATTGTTTTAATTCTTGTTCTTTGTGCCTAAACATCTTGTCATGATCATTGTTCTTTTCCGCTATGTTATCATATGAACGATGATCAAACCTAGATATATGGTTCATAACCATTGAGCCCAACGATCATAGGACTTATCAATTGGTATCAGAGCCTAAGGCTCTTGATATCTAGGTACGACGAGGTGTTCGTGTATGGTGAAGAAGAAAAATTCGTATTGAATTTTTCTGGACGTTTTTGTGTGCGCAGCAGTATTCAGAAGGTCATAACTTTTGATCTAACCGTTGGATCGTCACGAAATTTTAGATGTGTGTTCTACATACATAGATCTAAAGATCCACCGGAGGGATTGTCGAGTTTTATCCCCAGGCAAAAGTTATAAGGCGTCGAAGTTGGCTGATGGAAGATTTTCAGTTTTCTGCTTTTTCACATGAAATCATGAACTAGGGTTTCTCAAACCCTAGATCTACATAAAAAACAGGATGTTATAAGGATTGTGGCTGTGGTGATTCAAGTTATTATATGATCTAAGGTTAATCTATAAACCCTAAGTTAGGGTTTTGATGAACAAAATTCTAAACCCTAGATCTGTGATAATGATGGATGAATCGTTAATCATGTAGAAAAGACAGAAAAGTATTGGTGGTCCTGATCAAGTAACGAGTGTTTTTTTTAAAAGACAATGTTGGACTTGTTAATCATGTTCGTATTGTCCCATCATACAAGAATGAAGAATCGTTATTTAAAGGTCTGTATACTTTTCTTTTGAGCTGTGGTCCCAGGCAGAAAATAGAAGCGTCGTTATGAAAAGTATTGTCTGTAACAGAAAAGGACTCATTGGTATCCAATGCAAAGTACATGCTGATAAAAATCTACAGTGATCGTGAGATTGTTTGTTCGCATGAAGGTTTAACTTTCTGTTCACACGAGGCATTGATTCTGATTGGTGGAATCATTTGCATTCACACGGTTATACCCTAATTTGTTATCTAAGTATCGTCTATATGCTTGTTCATGGTATTACCGTAAGTCCTCAACTCTCATTGGTTGAGATAGTTGTGTTCACACGGTTGCTAGATGCTCATTGGTGGAGTTTGATGTATTCACATGATTCAAATCTGCTACATATCAGTATACGGTTATTCACATGAGCAATATTCTATTTTGGAGACGTAATGTGTGGGATCAAGAAGGATGATATTTATGAGCATATATCTTATTTCCATTTTCGTTTGTGGGAAAAAGATATAAACGTTGCTGTAGCAAATTGAAGATGTCAGCAGATGTAAACGCTGACAAGACTTACGAAGACGCTGACAGATTATGATGCTGATTAAACGCTGTCACGTTTAAACCTTAGACGCTGACAGGTTTTCGTTTGACGCTGACAAGAGTTATGGTTGGCGCTGACGTGTGTATTTCAAGCGCTGACAGGAAGGGTTTCGACGCTGACAAGAAATAAGTCAACACTGATAGGTTGACAGTGTTGTCCGAGATATGTTCTTCAAACGCTGATACGCCTTGTCCGATATCGGGTAATGAATATGGATATTGGACAGTAAGGGTTCTTGGATAACAAACTGATTGCTGCTGTTTGAGAAAACTGGTACGTTTTAAGCACACAAAAAGGAGAATTATACACACAAAGGTACATGGAATCTCCATTTTAAATATAGAATATCATAATGATATTAATGGCTCGGATATTTTGAAAGGAATTAATGATTTTAATGCGAGTTGACAACAATTCGTGAGGAAATTTATTGGATTTGATTATGTAATCGGGGTAGCCTTGTAAAAGAGTTATCCGTCTTAATGCTTTTACATATGATATGAAGATTAAGTTTCTTCGTGAAGAGGTGTTAGCTTAAGGGGAAGAATTCTTATGGTAAGTTTTGATGATTGAAGAAGATTTGCGCGAGTTTGTGTTCTATCATATCTTCAAACTTTCAGCGGGTTTGAAGATAACTTGTTCATACTTATATAATTGGTGACAACGGACTTGATAAAAAGATAGCAAAGGTATGGGATTTTTCTTAAGATGCTCTATGCTCATATTTGCTAGAGAACTCTTTTTGTCAAGAGACTACTCATTATAGCCGTGAGTTTTTAAGTCTGCTCATTATAGCCGTGAGTTTTGAAGTCGCATGGATACAACAAGACATGGAACATAGGTTTGGGTTACTCAACTTCAACATCAAGACTACTTTATTTATTGTTCTTCAAGATCATTACACAGAGCCTACTGTTGGAGAATCTACAAGATTGCATACTTTCACATATTCCCTATTGATGTGTCAAAAAGGGGAAGAATATGTGCTATACTTAAGGGGAAGCTTCTTGGAGATCATGTACTACATACAAAGGATTCATGCTTAAGAGGAGTGTTTTGACATCATCAACTAGGGGAAGATTGTTGGGTCAAATTATTAAGTTGATAAGTCAAAACACAACAAAATAAGAAGACAAGGGCTAAAAAGTACAAGTTGCAAAAGAACAAGCCGTTGGAGTCTTTTTATTACTTTAGCTTTCTTTGTAAGCTATGTTTTCTAGTATATAAAGAAAACATAGGACGTAGGTTTTATATCATCTTATCATTCACAATGTAAACCTAAAGTGTGTGTCGCACTAGACGTGGGATTCAATGTATACACGTCTAGTGGATGTTTGTTATTAATATAATGAACATCCCAATTGTTTTAATTCTTGTTCTTTGTGCCTAAACATCTTGTCATGATCATTGTTCTTTTCCGCTATGTTATCATATGAACGATGATCAAACCTAGATATATGGTTCATAACCATTGAGCCCAACGATCATAGGACTCATCAGTCCATACAAGGACTTAATCAGTTTACACACCTTGTGCACATTACCAGGCATGATGAAGCCCTGAGGTTGGTTCATATAAACCTCCTCATCCAAGTCACCATTCAAGAATGTTGTCTTCACATCCATCTGATGAATAATCAGATTATGAATACTTGCTAGAGCAATCAGCATTCTTATGGTACTCATACATGCTAGTGGAGCATAAGTATCAAAATAGTTTATCCTTGATTTTTGTTTAAAGACCTAAATGACTAAACTTACCTTGAACTTTTCAATAGTAAGAGAAGATTAATTGGCCATTAATTCCTCTTAATACCATTGACTAGAGTTGAGTACTACACCTATAAATAGGTGATCATAACTTGCATGAAGAAGAGACAGAAACATAAACACATAACATCAAAAGGGTTAGTGATTTGTGCCTAAATCATTAACAGCATTTGGTCTTATCCCAAGTAGGTATTCATGATACCCATGTATTAGGGTCGAATAATTTACTTTGGAAAGTGATTACACGATTCCAAGTGATATCCGGTAACCATTGATTTGGTACGTAGCTAGGATTGATTATCTATACCCTGGTTGGGACGAAGTAAACATCAACACATTTGTTGCGATTTAAATTAAAAAAACATCATTAGATTAAATAGGAAGGTTATACAAGAAACTGTTTTAAAAAACACTATTTTTGAAAAGGTTTTATTTAAAACTGCTCTATATAAAATTTTGAAACGTTTGTTTGTTTGATAGCTACAAATGAGCGCTCCAAATCCTAGAAAGTTGACTTTCAAAATTACAAAGACTAATACATTTTGTCATTTTGTTTAACAATTTTAATATTTCACACACCACCTGTAATTGTTTCTTCCTTTGTATAGATAATATTTTGCAAACTATATGATATAGGATTGAAACCACACGTGTACTAATATTTCAATGAAGAAAATTTTAAACATGCTATCCCTTCAAACGGAGAAGCCATGTGTGTAGCCTATTTACTAGTCCTTTGATAACATACTCTATAAAAACATACGTTCTCTCGTCATTTTAAATTATGCATTTATTAAAAACATTTTTCAATATTACTCCGTACAAGAAATTAAACCAAGATACAAGTACACGTATTTGTAAGAGGAAACTAATCGTAAGGAAGCAAAACTTGATTGGTGTTGATCTTGAGAGTCTTTAGTGACTGATAAGTCGGCCAGGTATGATAATTTTAAATAATAAAGGACTTCAAGTTATATGTTTTTCTCCTTTTTATATCTATTAGGAACATATTTTTAAATGTATGTTGTTCTCCTTTTTAACACCTTTAGTTGGAATATTTATATTAATTACGAGGAAAATGCTAATAAAATTGTCAAATAAATTTCTTTTCTTGTTTCTAAAAGAAATATTACTGGAATTTAGTCGCCGAACTTTTCATTTTGACATAACAACTGTAGTTTATATATGAGATAAAGTATATACATTTTTAAAGTTTATATAATAGAAAATGATAATGGAAAATATTTGCTTTGTGATGGATTTTTTTCATGTTTTTTACTTAAGAAAAAAATGAGACACGATTCTTTTAAATTCTTTTAGTTTATGTTCACATCCATGTTTAAAGAGTCGAGAGAAAATGCTTCGTTTTTTTCTAATTTAGTAAACTTGTAATATTACATACGCTTTTGAGACATAATAATATTCGAAAGTGAGCTAGTAACAATCATGAACACTTTAATTCTACTCGTTAATGTTATGCAAAGATTTAAATTAAACTTTATATTTTTTAAAATACATATGAATCGTCATAAATAGATGTATGAAACTAGACATGCTGAAGAAGCATATGTCACGGGTGTGAAAAGTTTTCTTAAATTTGCTTATACTAATCGGTTAAATAAGGGAGATCTCACTATTTGTTGTCCTTGTGCCGACTGTAAAAATTTGCAAAAGTATAGTGACATGAGTACAATCGAGAAACATCTGATTACACGTGGATTTGTACGAAAGTATACTTGTTGGTCAAGACATGGTGAATTACATGTTGATAGTGGTACGTCCGTTCGCATATCTAGTAGTACGTCAGTTCATGTGTCTCACGAAAACGTACACGATTCGGTTCCGATAGTTAGTGAAAATCAAACTAACAATCCACGCATTAGTGGCGACTTCACAGATAAGGCTGAAGTATTTAATAACATGGAGGGTACTATTGGTGACGATGATGAAGAAAAACTACAAAAACTATTTGAGGACTCAGAAAAACCGTTATATGCCGGTTGTACAAAGTTTTCTAAGCTTCCGGCCGCTATAAGGTTATTTAAGGTAAAAGTACAACATGGCTTGAGTGACACAAGTTTCACATCGATATTGGAGGCTGTTCATGAAATGCTTCCTGAAGATAATGGTTACCTGTTTCATTGTATTATGCTAAAAAAATGATGTGTCCAATGGGATTAGAGATTGAACGAATAGATGCGTGTCCAAATGATTGTATACTTTACAGAAAAGAATACAAAGATCTTCATAGTTGTCCCATTTGTAATGAATCGAGGTATAAGAAGAAAAAGAGAACAAATGTAAGTGATAACGTGGAGAATAATGCCCCCCCCCCCCCCAGCTGTAAGCGAAAACGTGGAGAATAATGCCCCCCAACTGTAAACGAAAAGGTAGAGAATAATGCCCCCCAGCTAAATTATTATGGTATTTACCAATCATTCCAAGACTTAAACGACTATTTGCAAATGCAAAAGATTCAAAGTTGTTGCGTTGGCATTCCGAAAAGCGTAAGAAGGACGGAAATTAAGACACGTGGCTGACTCACCACAGTGGAGAAAGATTAATAACAAATTTGAGGAATTTTGTGCTGACATTAGAAATATACAGTTTGGACTTAGTTCAGATGGAATCAACCCATTCGGAACCATGAGCAGCCAACATAGTACTTTGCCGGTTCTTTTATGTGTCTAAAATCTTCCACCGTGGTTATGCATGAAACGTAAATACATGTCATTGCTAATTCAAGGTCCAAAACAACCTGGTAACGACATTGATGCTTATTTGGCTCCTTTGATAGAAGATATGAAAGATTTGTGGAAAGACGGTTTTGATGTTTATGACGCGTATAAAAAGGAAATCTTCAAATTGAGAGCCATGATTTTTTGTACCATAAGCGATTTTCCGGCGTATGGCAATCTGTCCGGATACAGTACGAAAGGTAAATTTGCTTGTCCGGTATGTGAAGATCAGACATCTTCAAGGTGGTTAAAAAAATGTAAAAAGACTGTATTCATGGGTCATCGAAGATCACTGGAAACTAATCATCCGTATCGCAAAATGAAAAATGAGTTTGATGGGACAATTGAGAATGGGAAGGCGAGAGTGCGATTTGATGGGAAAGACGTACTTTCCCGAGTTAAAGATTTAGACACCGTGTTTGGAAAAACAAAAAAAAAGTCGAATCCCTAAAGGAAAATGGAAAAAGAGGTCGATCTTTTGGGACTTACCTTACTAGGAGCATTTAGATGTGCGACATTGCCTCGACGTTATGCATATTGAAAAAAATGTTTTTGATAGCTTGTGATGACGTATAATCCCCAGCCGGGTCAGGAACCCGGCCCACGGGTACTATCCGTATCCGGCCCATCACGGATGGGTGGGAATAATGTCATTCAAGCTTATGGGCTTGGATGAACAGTGACCGCACACATGTGTGCGGCCCACGGCCCGACGTGGCCGACATAGGGTTAGACAGAATCATATTCTGTCTAGGAATAGGTTTACCCCAAAAGAGGAGGATATTCACTACCATAATTAGAAGATAACAATCATTCTAATTTTGATAGTTATCCTTTCCTTGGGGCCGAAGTATCAGTGGCAGCCCACTAGGGTTCCACTACCTATAAAAGGAACCCTCAAGGGTTCCACAAAGGTATTACATTCTAAACTCTCAACTCACATAAAACCCTAACCGATTACTTACTCTCACGCCGAAGTCTAATCGTGGGAAACCTTTCCACGGTAAGCCTAACGCGTATTGTTTAGTGTGCAGGATCCCAACCAAATAGTTCACATGGTGCAGGAGCCGGAGCCCAGCCAACCCGAATTAAGCCTAATTCGGGTCTAGCAAGGATCACCCAACTTTTGCATCAACAAGTTGGCGCCATCTGTGGGACCCATTACACTAAGCTAGAACAAAACCTCATTCTGAATTTCCATTGACGAAGGGGCATCAGCAAGCTAATCTTAGGAACACGAATCCTGAAAATCGGAAGTCCCAAGGGGAAGGGATACTCATCCCCAATCAATCACCTAGCCGCCTTGCAGGCGGACCTGGTAACCGTGGTGGTTTTCAGCCCTTGGGGGTGACGACCACGATCTCCATAATACCCCCACCTACTTCAACCCTGGATAACCCTGATCCAGGAAGTGCGCCCAATCCTCCTAACAAGGAGCCGCGTAGACCATCAGTGGAGGAGGAAGTAGAAGTCCAACCACTCAGCGAGGAGGATCTCACTCGAGTTCTCACGTAGAACTTTGATAGGATCGTCCCGGGGATCGCATCAAGGTTGAATCTGGGGAGGAACCTCCAATCTAGACTTAACTTTGGTGACACCGGACCAATCACCTCTTCCCAAAATCAGAGGAAAAGGAAAGCCCGGCCTCAGGAGCAGAGCATCTTTGAGGAAACCCCTCAACCTATGAATGTGTTTGAGCGCATAGGAGATCGCCTCATACAGGAACTAATGCAGTCTCGAGAAGGGGAGGATAAGTCTGACGGTTCACCCGAGCGACCAGATCGAGAGCTGCCCAGAACCGCACGCCGCACGAGCGTGTGGGACAGGATGAACACTGGGAAAAAGGCTCCTGGTTCGTCCCAAAAAAGTGGTCCTCACCCAAAGGATGGGGCACCACCCCCGTCTCCAGACCCATCAGGGGAGGACTTAGATGACCATCCGCCTAAGCGTCGTCGACCTAGGCGTACCCCTCCACCACCACCAAACAATGATGAGTAGTATGGTGGCCCTTATTATCGGGATGCAGAAGCGGAGGACCTTTCCCGCCCGTGGTGTGAACCATGGGATGACCCTAGACTCACCCGGTCATCGGCGGATCCCAGGGAAGACCCATTCACCCTCCGTATATGGAACTACTCCGAGGACACCAAACGTCGCATACCGGCGTGTGTCGAGACCTATGATGGAACTGGTGATCCGGATGATCACCTTAAAATATTTGATACGCAGGCTAAAATTGAGCGATGGCCCATGCCTATATGGTGCCAAATGTTCAATTCAACTCTGATCGGAAATGCTCGTGACTGGTTTGAGGGACTCCCTCCACGAAGCATTGATAGTTTCACGGAACTACGCACTGCGTTCAAGAATAATTATACTCAGAGGAAGAAGTATAATAGGGATCCGGTCTCATTGGCGACTGTCAAACAACGGCCGGGGGAGTCCACAGAAGCCTTTACTGAACGCTTCAATGATGAGTGCACGCGCACAAAAACAATGCCGGAACTCCTGAAAATCTCTGACTACATGCACGCCATAATAGACAGGGAACTAATCAGGCGCCTCAATGACAAGCGTCCAGAGAGATATGATGACCTCATGGAAAGGGTCAGAAATTTCATAGAAGGAGAAACAGCTGTTGTCGCGGCTTACCCATCCACAGGAAATGGGTACCGGTCAAACGACCAGTCTCGGAGACAGTCGGGCGGTCAAGGCAATCAGAACAATAGCAAGGGCTCACACTATAAGAGCCAGAACAAAGGAGGACGGCCGGATGATAAGTTTACCCCCCTAAAGATGTCCTACCGGGAGATCTTGCTAACGGAAGGGGCAAACTTTCCTAGGCCTCCCCCAATGACAACTCCGCCGGACCGTCGGCAAGGAAATCGCTTCTGCGAGTTCCATAATGACAAGGGCCATGGTACAGAGGAGTGTATCCAGCTCAAGATGCACATTGAGTCACTGATCAAATCAGGTAAACTCAAGCACTTAGTTAAGGATTGGAAGGATGGAAAAGACAACAAGAAGTATGATAAGAAGGATCCCCAAAAGGACAAACCTTCGACCATATACATGATCCAATCCAGACAACGCCGCACGAGGCAGAAAGTTGGCCAAAAATTTTCACGCGGCAGGGAAATCTCATTCCCTCCCATCACAGCAAGCGATGTGATTGATGCGCCTCTCACTATTGAGATAAGCATTGGAACACACAATGTTCGTCGCATGTATGTGGATGGAGGGTCGTCAGCAGAGGTACTGTATGAACACTGTTTTGTGCAGTTATGCCCAGAAATAAGAAGCCAATTAGTACCGGCCACAGCGCCGCTCACTAGCTTTAGCAGAGACACTATATGGCCGATAGGGCAACTACGTCTGCTTGTAACCATTGGGAATGAGGAACACTCCACTACGGCGTGGATGAACTTCATGGTGATACGCTCACATTCTCCGTACAATGGGATCATAGACAGACCAGGTATTCTGGCTATACGGGCGGTACCCTCCACGGCACACGGAATGATCAAATTCCCTGTTGAGGGAGGAATCGTCACCATTTACAACACAATCGTACCAGCATCCGAGTGTCATACCGTGACAACACCGGCTCCACCTGTTCCACCCAAGGATGGATCACCACCTCCCAATTGGAAGGTGGCAATTCATCCCGACTATCTGGAACAGGAGATATCCATAGGAGGGGCGCTCTTGGATAACGGCAAAAGGGCCATGTGCTCTCTCTTAAGTGCAAACCTAGATATATTCGCATGGGAGCCAAAGCATATGACAGGTGTGCCACGTGCGATAGCAGAACATAAGCTTCAGATCCGCCAGGGGTACCAACCCATCAAGCAAAAGAAGCGCGGCCAGGCGCCTGAGCGCAGTCGAGTAATATTGGAGGAAGTACGGAAACTAGTGAACGAAGGTGTCATGCGTGAGGTATACTACCACGAGTGGTTATCCAATCCGGTCATGGTCAAAAAACATGACGGAAGTTGGCGCATGTGTGTGGATTTTACGGATCTGAACAAAGCCTGTCCACAGGATTGTTACCCATTACCGGAAATCGACTGGAAGGTGGAATCCCTATGTGGATATCCCTTTAAGTGCTTTTTAGACGCATATAAAGGATACCACCAGATCCAGATGGCGGAGGAGGATGTAGAAAAAACGGTGTTCCATACGAGCCAGGGCGTATATTGCTATACGAAAATGTCGTTTGGACTAAAGAACGCCGGTGCTACATACCAGCGGCTTGTGGACAAACCTTTTGAATCACAGATAGGCCGCAACCTAGAAGTCTATGTGGATGACTTAGTCATAAAAAAGTCACACGGAGGATGCACTTCTCCGAGATGTCTAGGAGACATTCGACACACTGAGGAGGATTAACATGAAGCTAAATCCAAAGAAATGCACGTTTGGGGCAACGGAGGGAATGTTCCTCGGATACATGATCGATCCAAACGGCATCAAACCTTGCCCAGAGAAAACGGACGTGGTGATACAGCTGCCATCCCCTCAGACACGGAAGGAGGTGCAATCCTTAAATGGGAAACTGGCCGGCTTAAATAGGTTTCTATCCAAATCCGCAGAGAAGTCATTACCCCTATTTAAGACACTCAAGAAGTGCATTAGGAAGGGAGACTTCCGGTGGACGAAAGAAGCCGAGGAAGCTTTTGGCCAACTCAAGCAGCATCTCGCATCTCTCCCTATGCTAGTAGCTCCCCGGCCAAAGGAGGAACTCATTATGTACCTCTCAGCCACTCATGGCGCAATAAGCGCGGTACTCATGACAGATAGAGATACAGTGCGAACTCCGGTCTACTTTATAAGTAGAACATTACAAGGGCTGGAGCTGAATTATTCCTCCATGGAAAAATTGGTGTTGGCACTAGTGTTTGCTACAAAGCGGTTGCGCTGATACTTTCAGGTGCACCCAATTGTAGTCATTACGGACCAACCAATCAAGCAGGTCATTTCTAGACCGGATGTGGCAGGGAGGCTACAAAAATGGAGCATCTTATTGGGGGAGCACAATATATCTTATAGACCAAGGACGGCTATGAAAGGCCAGATCTTGGCAGATTTCCTGATTGAGAAGCCGGATGAGGAAGGGCCAATCGTTAAACAAGACGAGACTCCAACAGAACCATGGGTGTTATTTACGGATGGATCTTCGTGTACGGACGGGTTCGGAGCTGGTCTCATCCTCACAAATCCGAAAGGAATGGAGTTCACGTACGCCCTCCGTTTTGAGTTCACGACCACCAACAACGAAGCGAATATGAAGCATTAATTGCGGGTTTAAAAATCGCCGCTAGAATGGGAGTCCGCAACCTTGAGGCCTACGTGGACTCACGGCTTGTTGCGAACCATATTCTAGGTGGATATGTGGCTAAGGAGGACAACATGGTCAGATACTTGGAAAAAGTCAAGTCACTAATCACGGCTTTCAACAAATTTTCCATCAAGCAGGTGCCAAGAGGCGAGAACAAGAAGGCGGACGCTCTCAGCAAGATCGCATCCACAAGCTTCGCTCACTTGTCCAAACAAGTCTTGGTGGAAATACTCAAGGAGAAATCTATAACAGAAGGGGAGGTCGCTACTATAGTTGAGGAGGATGGACCTACATGGATGACCCCGATCATCAACTATTTGACTAGTGAGACCCTTTCGGACGAGGAAAAAGCAACACGGCGCATCAGGAGGAAGTCGCAACACTTCGAACTTCGAGAAGGCATCCTTTATAAGCGCTCTTTCTTGCAGCCGTGGTTGCGGTGTGTTGGACCACGTCAGGCCGCTTACGTAATTAGTGACATACATGAAGGGTTATGCGGCATGCACGCAGGTCCACGATCCGTGGTAGCTCGAGCCTTACGAACAGGGTACTATTGGCCTACCATGCACAGAGACGCACGCGACATGATCCGCAAGTGTAGTGATTGCCAAGTGCATAGACCAATGTCGCGACATCCGCAGCAGGAGCTTACGCCTATTACATCCCCATGGCCATTCTATAAGTGGGGAATTGACATCGCAGGACCGTTTCCTGTAGCTGCGGGGGGAGTTAAGTTCTTGATTGTCGCAATGGACTACTTCACACGATGGATAGAGGCCAAGGCAGTCAAATCCATCACAGGCAAGCAAGCTAAAAAGTTTGTTTGGGAGCATATTGTGTGCCGTTTTGGCCTACCAGGAGAAATCATCTCGGACAACAGTAAACAGTTCACGGAAAATCCATTCAAGGACTGGTGTGCATCATTGAATATTAAGCGGCGCTTCGCATCTGTTAAGCATCCACAGACAAATGGCCTCGTGGAACGAGCAAATAGAAGCTTTGGAAATGGCATCAAGGCACGTCTGGATGAACGAAGTGCCAAATGGGTGGATGAGTTACCACATGTCCTATGGGCACATAGGACCATGATCAAAACCACCAACGGAGATACTCCATTTGCATTGGCCTACGGCACTGAAGCTGTTATACCAGCAGAAATAGGAATGCCTACCATCCGCACGGCGGAGGTTAATGTCGTCACGAACGACGAGCAGCTGCGAATCAACCTGGATCTGTTGGAAGAAAAAGGGAGATAGCAGCCATCAATGAGGCTAAGTCCAAGGCTAAAATGAAGGCTTATTATGACGCCAAGGTCAAAGGTGTTTCTTTTCGACCGGGAGATTATGTCTATCATGCTAACGAAGCAAGTCGAGCGGAGAATACAGGAAAGTTGGGCCCTAAGTGGGAAGGACCGTATGAAGTCACGGAGGCCTTGGGACTAGGCGCGTACAAGTTACGTGACATGGATGGCCGCGACCTAGAACGCACATGGAACATCTCCAATCTTAAAAGGTGCTATCTTTGAAAGCTACGGCTTCCGCATGGGTGCTTCGCTATATGTGGCTTTAATGAAGAACCATGCGGCTTATCTGTTTTTCTTCTTATGTTTTGTTTAGGTTCCTTTTTTTGTTTTAGGACTTATCATTCTTGTTCAAACAAAAAATGTAAACGTTCTAATAAAATGCCGTGGCGCCTAGCTAGCTCCACGACTTGTTTCGTGCAAATCTTTTTTTTTAGATTTTTGTCAGTCATATGAATTTTAGTTGTTATTATAATATGCCATGTTTCATTCGTATGCATTCATTCAAATTACTGTACATGTACTATACGCCTCCAGGCGGGGTAAGAGGATTAAGTGAACCTACTAATTCAACTTGCGGCATAAGAGGGATGCAACCCCAGCCACACGGATCATGTATCCTTACTAGACACCTTACTCACAAGACGTTGTGGTAAGTTTCGTATGCCGTACTCACGCAGTGCTCCGCATAGTAAAGACGCACGTCGCATGTCTAGTAAATTATAGGCTTGTAGGTATTTTCCCTTTGTGTAAGACGTGACATGTCATGCGGTATTGGCATACAATGTTCAAACAAAATGAAAATACACAAGTTTCAAAATAAATAACAAAATGGTCGTGGTCATCACGGGCTTACATACAAAGGACACATGTCTTAGCCGTGTACAAGCACGGACGAATAAAAATTACAAATGTTTACAACTAATAAAATTACAAGGGGGGTAGGAATTCCCCTATGTCCTTCTTCCCGTCTTCAATCAGAGCACGGAGGACCTCTCCACGAGCATCCTTCCCAACCTGGGCTTTGACCGCAATCGCATCCAATGCTTCTACAAGCAGTTTCTCACCTTTCATCGTTTTGGAGGCGGAATCATAAGTGGCCAGGGTCAAAGGGATGGGATCCGCAGTCAGCCGGGATATTATTTCCTCGTTTGGAGCATCTCTAAGGGTCTCAAGCTCATCCAGGAGAGTGTGTTGGATCTCCGCCAAGGCATTCATGGACGCGGTCATATTATCCGCGGCTGAGGATTGTGGTAGGGATGCTGCATGATGTCTTCATTTTTGCCTATCATTTCCGCAGCTTTGACCAAGCCCTCATGTCTACCATGGTCGATTCCATCGGATACAACCCCGGCAAAGGCCTGCAATAGGTGTGGAGCTTCCAGGGCCCTACTCACAGCAAGTCGCAGTCCTTGCCCGATTATCCACCTGCGTCTAGCTATAGCGGATAGCAGGGGAGGACATAGTCTCTCAGCACAACTTATGGCCATCTTGCTTAGCTTCTCATCCGCTGAGGTAGCCTGCTCTTCCAGGTTGGTATGCGCCTGTGTCAACTCATCCTTCAGCGCATCACGCTCTTGGGCGATGTTGAAGGATTGCACGGTCACGGCCTTGGTAGCAGCTTCGGCCGCAGACACCTGCATATAAAATTTTGAGTTATTACAAGGATATATATTTTTTTGGGTCAAATGAATACCCAAAGTTTGAGTATATGTACAAAAATTTCGAAAGTGTACCTTCTCATTTGATGCAGCTACAAGGGCTTCGAGCTCGGCAATGCGCTTCTCTCGAGTGTCGGCGTGATGAGCTTGCTCTTTTACTGTCGCCTCGGCTGTCACCAGCGCTGCCTGCAAGGGCGCAATGGTCTTCTCGTTCTTCACGACCATCGCCTCACGACGAGCTATCTTCTTATCTGCCCGATTCACATTTGTAAGGGCCTTGATCAAACGGCGTCTCAAAGCGGCTCCCACCGTCACTTGGTGTGCGGACGATACGTCAAATTGCTCAAGAAGGGCCTCATGATCCAACTCATCTAAATCTTGTGCAAGGACTGGCGGGGTGATGTGCTCAATGAATTCTGAGCACTCAGATTCTGCTTCCAACCTTGTCAAGCTTGACAGGTTCCATGCTAGGCGCAAGCTTTCTTCTGGCCCCTCGGGGTGTGGTTCCTTGGCGTGTGTCGCAGCAGGGGATTGGGGTTTGTTAGTTGGGGGGGGGGGATGGATTCCTCCCCACTTCTTCCTTCTGCGCTACGACCGACGGATTAGCCCTGTTATTTGACATGGCAAAATTAGTCTACGCATTATATAGTGACACATATCATATTCGAAGGATACTTACGAGGTATCATTAGCAGGGTCTGGGCAGGTAGGAGCTACGACGTTCACGGACGTGACTCGCAAGACTGGCCCTCCCGTGTTCGGGGTGGAGTCGGCCTGAGCGGTCGCAGTACCACTCCCCTCTTGGTACTGCGGATGATCCTTCCTCAGTTTCTTTGGGGGAGCATTCGCGGCCCCGGTCTCATCCCCTATCTTCTTGGCCACCCTCCTGGTGGTCTTTCTCTTCCTATATGTGAGCGGGGCGGACCCGGATGCCTGATTAGTGTCTTCATTGGGGTCATTTTCCTCTTCCTGGTTGGTCGCGCCCCCCTCCAACAGTGGTTCTTCACCATCTTCATTATGGAAATCCAATGGGGATTTCTCAATGATGGGCTCTTCATCCGATCTGGGCTCGGACGTTTCTTCGAGCGACATGGTGCGGTCAGCGGTCGCCTCCAGCAGGGGGAGCTCATTCTCCTTCAGTGGCCGGAACATTGTTGAACATTCTAGGGAAATCTAAAGATGAGGTCAATGCTCGAAAAGATATGGTCGAAATGGGAATTCGGTTGCAGCTTGCTCCCAGAGAGAAAGGTACACGGGGCACATATCTGCCACCGGCTTGTTATACCATGTCAAAAGATGAAAAAAATACAATTTTGTCAATGTTTACATGATATTAAGGTTCCATCAAGTTATTCATCAAACATAAAGAAGTTAGTGTCAATGCAAGATTGTAAACTGGTTGGAATGAAGTCACATGATTGTCATGTTTTAATGACGCATATGATTCCTATTGCAATTCGTGGATTATTGCCAAACAACGTTCGAAAAGCAATCACAAAATTGTGTTTATTTTTTAATATGATTCATTTAAAAGTGATTGATCCAGAGTTGTTGGATTCATGGCAAAAGGATATTATCCTCACGCTCTATGAACTAGAGATGTACTTTCCGCCTTCCTTTTTTGATATCATGGTTCACCTTGTATCTCATATTGTTGGAGAAATTAAGGCTTGTGGCCCTGTATTCCTGCGGGACATGTACCCGTTTGAAAGGTACATGGGTTTCTTAAAAGGTTTTGTAAGAAATCGGGCACGACCAGATGCTAGTATTGTCGAGGGATATTATTATGAGGAGTTGATTGAATTCGGTGCAGACTATTTGGATGGTATCAAGAATATTGGTATTCCGCGAACTCATCATGAGGGTAGACTTTTAGGGGTTGGGACAATCGGTTTGAATATGATAGCCCCAGACCGTGAACTCTTACAAGTTGCACATTTGGTAGTCCTACAACATATGACATGTATTTCTCCATACATTGAAGAACACATGCGATCTCTACGTATGACACACACAGGGAAGACCGAAAAATGGTACCAGACCAAACATAACCAACAATTTTCATATTGGTTGAAAGGCAAAGTGACAGCAAATTTGGGCCAACCAAATGTTGATAAAACAGTAGAAAAGCTCGGAGAGGGGCCGAGATGTGTAGTTAGATCATACCAAGCTTATGACATCAATGGGTATACTTTTTACACGAAAGATCAAGATGAAAAGAGTACAACGCATAATAGCGGAGTTACAATAGTAGCTTCAAAGATAGAGTTTGATAGGATGAATCACGGTGCAAGGTTGACAATCGCTAAAGACTCATATTATGGTGTGATACAAGAAATATGGGAATTGGATTACCATTCTTTCACTATACCATTATTGAAGTGTAAGGGGGTAGCTAACAACGCCCGAGGTGTTAAGGTAGACGATAAAGGTTTTACACTTGTTGATTTTTCGGTTGAAGGCTATGCATCCGAGCCTTTCATTCATGCAAAGCTAGCCTCCCAGGTGTTTTTTGTCAAGAACCCAAGTAATCCAAGGTTGCACGTCGTCTTACAAGGTAAACGAAACATACTTGGTGTTGATAATGTTGAAGACGAGGACGAATACGACCATTTTGATGAGCTACCACCATTTTCTTTTGGTATTCCGCCGGTTGATGATGATATTGCAAACACGACTTACTTACGACCTGGCCACGATGAAGGGTTATGGGTTGATTGACCTTGCACTACATGAAAGGTTCGATTCTAAACATAAAATTACATACGTTTAAGCTTCCTAATTGTTATAATATATACTCAATATATTAACATAATTGTTTTCTTTACAGGAATGTGCAACGATGTAATAAATAATAAGCTTGATAAAGACATTTTTTACTCGTGTTATTGATATGTTCGAAAAAAGTTTATAAGGTAAGTTTTACTTCTTTAAAAATTTTAATTTATGCATCTTAATTAGAGATATAAGTCAAGTCGGGTTTATCGGGTTCAGGTCAAGTCTTTGATATGTATCTGTTTTACTTGCTATGTGCGACTGATTTTCAGCAATGTTCTAAGAATCGTTTTTTAAATCGACTTGGTGAGTCATCGGGTTATCGGATCAACATGGGTCGACCCTTGTCACCGGTTTTTAAAGAATAAAAATATTGTTAATATTTATAAGAATTATGAAAATTATCGTATATTAAAAATATAAATTATCTACCAACAATTATAATATGTAAAAATAAAAATATGTCACAAATATATATAGTTTACATGCTTTATTTATAAAAAAACAAAAAGATATCAAAAACCGGTCAGTTCTCGAAAACCAAGTTAACTCATGTCACCTCAAACTCAACGGGTCTAGCTATATTTCGTAAATGTAAAACTCGATTTAATATGATCTGTTTTTTAGACAAAAATTAGTCGACAAATTAACCTGACCGAATCGAACCAAGTAAAACATTAATTTTCAGTCATTTTAACACGAAAATATCATTTGTTGGCAAGTCAAAATTTAGGTCCCGATTAGCACTAAGTTAAAAAAAATATAAAGTTACTCCTTAACAATAATAGAGGACTAGTAAATATCGTTAAAAAAAACTACTGTAGTAGATATAATATAAAGTTTTGTTAATAAAGAATATAATATGATGTTACTTTATCTCTTTGACAAAATCTTACCACTTCCTTATCTCTTTGACAGAGTCTTCCAACCAAACCGCAATCGCAATATCATGGAGGTCGAAAAAAATGGCGGCAAATGGAAAGCGTGGGAACGGTTTTGGTTGCAACTACACTTGATTCTTCACATAAATACCAATTTCTTAATTGTTATTCTCCTCTTCTTCTGTACCAAATGTAAAACCTTTCAAAACTCATCATATAACCATCTAATCTTTCACCTTTCACCAATAATCAATCACAATTTCGGAGTGGTTTGAAGCTTTTCACTCAATCTTTTGGGGTAATTATTTTATATTTTCTAATACTGTTTCTTATGCTAACTATATGTCAGTTTGTTCAAGTATGTGCTTTAAGTACCAAGTTTACAAAATTTATTTGCAAGTAAATGTGCCAACTTTAATGAACACGTCTTCGACAATACCAACGGGGTAAGCGAGAGTGCGATTTGCAAGTTCAAGGGTCATCTTTGTTGGAGTAAGGTCGGGTAATGATAGTGTTTTCCAAACACTTAATGGCATCAAATTAATACTGGCCCCAAGATCAGCTAGGGCAGTAAATTCTTCGGTTTTGTTAAAAACGCAAGGCAACATAAAACAACCGGGATCTCCAAGTTTTTCCGGAAGTTCTTTAAGAATAACTGCAGAACAGTTTTCATTTAAGCGTGTGTTGGCGAGCTCAATCAACTTCTCCTTCTTGTTAAGCAATTCCTTGAATGCTTTGACAAATTTCGGTATGTGGACAAGTGCTTCAACAAGGCTAATGTTGAAAGTTAGTTGAGAGATCAACTTCATAAAATTTGACACTTGAAAGTCATCCTTGGTTAACTGATTAGTCTTGCCTAAGCGAGATGGATTAGGAATGCGGGGGTTGGGTGGTGTAGGTGTAGCAGGTAAAGGTTGAGATGTTGAAGGAGTCTTCTTGGGGACATCGTCATGACGAGGCGTAGGCGGTAATGGTGTACTAATACTAGGTGTGGGAGGAGTAGGGATAAATGGTGGTGGAGGAGGTGTAGATGATGGGGGCGGGATAGGTGGTCCTACTATGGTAACTCCACTACGGGTAGTAATAGCACTCACATTCGCTCGCGGATTGGTGACGGTGTTTGAAGGTAGAGAACTCGAAGTAGAAGGTTGAGTGGAGGGAAAGAAACTAGCCAGCATATTCTTCAAATCATTCGTTTGAGTGCTGAAGGAGGATTGAATATTATCTCGAAGCTCGGATCTAATGTCATTCCCTTGCTTGGTGATATCTCCTTTCAGATTGATAATTTGGCTCTACAAATTCTTGATTTGCTCTCATTGGGTTCTCATTATGGCTTCATCATGTTGATTGATGGGCGGGGCTTGTTGAGCGGGTGGGTGATAAGGATTAGAAGCTCGAGGTGGGATTTGGTTGCTTCTATTGTAATTGTTGTTGGGGTTTTGGTTTTGAGGAGAAAAACCGGGTGAAAGGTAGTTGTTGGATCGGTAACTCATCAAATTTATATCCCCTTGAGGTCGAGCTTGGTAATTTTCCGGTGAATAATTACCATAAGCTGCATACACATGTTCCGGATTTCCTTGAGTAGAAGGACAATCAGTGTATGAGTGTGGAGCGCCGCATGTTTCACAAGAAGGTGCAACCGCTTTAACTTGATGTTGTTGGTTTGTAGCGAGAAGCAAGATATTTTTGTTCATTTCGGTCATCATGCGGGTGAATTCGGTCATATCGGGGTTTGCTGAAGTAGAAGAAACATTGACTCTCGGGTTGTTCCTTGAAGAAGCGGAGGAATCCCAGTTTTTGTGATGTGTAGTCATGTTTTCAATAATCTCTCTACACTCCTCGGGTCTCCTTTTCATAAATGTGCCACCGGCGGCTGCATTAATCGTATCACGATCACGAAAAGTCAATCCATTGTAGAAAGTATCAATTAAGGTCACGGGGAGCATGTTGTGGTTTTGGGCAACGATCGATCAAAACATTATATCTTTCCCAAGCATCAAAGAGAGATTCATCGGGTTCTTGCATGAAACCGCGGATTTGATTGCGAAGGCTCGTGACCATGGATGGTGGAAAGTAGCGCGAAAAAAAGCGTTGAGTCATGTCATCCCAAGTATGAATGGAATTCTTTGGGAGACAATCAAACCATTTCTCGGCGTGGTGTGATAACGTTTGTGGAAAGATTTGAAGGCGTAGAACATCCATTGTGGCACCAGGCAACTTTATGCTTTGGGTAATAGTAATGAATTTGTCGAGGTGTTTGTTGGCATCATCATCAGGCATTCAGGCGAATGGATTTGTTTGCACTTGCTGAATCATGTGGTGCTTCAATGAAAACTCCGGAGCCGTGATTTGCATCGGCGCAATCGGTCCTCCTCGTCCAAACATGGTAGGTTGACAAAGCTCCTCCATTGTCTGAAGATCGGGCTGTGGATGAATATTCTTGTTAATATTATTGAGGTGCGATGGATTATTGTTGTTGTGAACACCTGCCATACTTAAATCTTCTCGAGTCTCGGGCTCTTGATAATTAGAAGATCTAGTACGCATACACCTGAAAAGGCAAAAGAAAAAGAAACCAAACACAAAGAGAATATAGATACACAATAAAAATAAAATCTTTTTGGATTTTTGAAATTTTTTTAATTTTTATGGATTTTTAACAATTTTTTATATTTTATGGATTTTTATAATTTTTAAGCAAGAAAAATAACGTTCACAAGTGAACGGATCCCAGAAAGCAACGCGTCTCTCACAGAAAACCTTTAATCTTTACGAAAAGAGCCGGCAGCGGCACCATTTGATACAAGGCTTTTGGCCAGGTAAAAAGATTCGTTGATGTATGTCTAATCGAATTGATTGTGGTTAACTATGCGACTCAGCTGTTCTTTGGTGGAACAAAAGTTGTGTCGTTGTAGTATTAAAAACGTGCAAGACTTTAAACAAAAAGGGCAGTAATTTAA
The DNA here is from genome assembly GCA_025667525.1 of Glebionis coronaria. Taxonomy (NCBI): domain Eukaryota; kingdom Viridiplantae; phylum Streptophyta; class Magnoliopsida; order Asterales; family Asteraceae; genus Glebionis; species Glebionis coronaria. The sequence continues at coordinate 13,714,314 of CM046874.1, read as the reverse complement.
ATCTAACTCTAATTTAAACTAAATGACGGGTATTTAAAAGCGTGACGAAAATTAAAAGCCACTAAAAGTAAATAACGCAAACTTAAATCTATCTAACGCAAACTTAAAACGCAACTAAAACTTAAAACTAAGGCAAGGCTAAAATAAATCTAAGGCAAATAAACTTAAAGTGCGACTAAGTAAAAAGGCGGGAAAAGTAAAGCTTGAAAAGTAAAAACAGAAAGTTAAAAATTGAAACTAAAAATAACCTGAACATAGCTTATCCGGAATAATCCTTCGTTCGGAATAAACATTCATCCGGAATGTCACCTTCGTTCGGAATGTTCTTCTTTACTCGGAATATTTACCAAAACCTTGATCTAGAATAAATCCTTTATCCAAAATATGTCACTTATCCGAAATAAAGTATTGATTCGGAATAATGGTCCTTGATCCGGAATGTTGTGTTTGATTCGGAATGTGAAATTGATCTGGAATGTTTGCTGATCCGGAATATTATTCCGAATAAAGCACCTTGATTCGGAATATTCTGTTGATCCGGAACTTTTGGTTGATCCGGAATAATTGATTATTCCGGATGAAGAACCTTGATGCAGAATAATAACTATTCCGAATGAACTCAATTGATCCGGAATGTCCAATATTCCGGATGAACACCCTTTCACTCGGAATAACTTTTGATGGGCTTGATTCGGAACGTTTCATGGGAAAAGATTAGTAACAAACAAACCGAAGAACAAGGAGAACAGGAACAACACGAATCTAAACAAATCCAATCTAAATCAACCACAAGATTAAATCAAACTAATCAAATAACATATACTAATCATAAACAAACAATCCAAATCAACAAAACTAACAATAATGATCAAGATAATCAAAACCCACTTTAATCAATAAAAACTCAAAAACATAAACATGAACATAAACATAAAGATCAAAGATTAAAGAAAGGTAGATAGGAGATGAACAATAAAAATAAAGATTGACAAGAATTAAAAGAAAACTTACTTGAAATTAAATGTATTTAAGGTGCAAGACAAGGTATTTAAATGGACATGAAATTAAATGACAAGGTAATTAAAAGTGGAAGAAATAGTTTGTCAAGCTATCCAACAAAAACAAATGAATAAAATCCTAATCTATATATAGGGGAGGATTAGGGAGTGCTTAGGAAGCTTCCTCCCCTCTTTCATCTTTTCCTTAATTGCACACTTAAGTCCTTGTCTTCTTAATCTTTTGTTAATCTTCTTAACTCTTTGAACTTTAACGGCTTTGTCTCGGGATTTCTACTCTCGTCTTGTGATATCTTCAATAAATAAGACTTGAGTTCTTCGGCTTTTATTAAACTTCCGTCTTTTGACTTTTTCTTCGATAAATCTTCAGAATAGGTCTTGGACTTCCGTTCTTTTTGCACTCTTGACTTCCTGACTTTGTCTTTCATCTTTTTCTTCGATAAAAGCCCGTGAATGCCCGTGTTTTCTCCACTTTTCACCTTTTCGTCCTAAATTACAACAAAAACACAAACCACGCATAATTCTGACATAAATGACATAAAATACACGTTTTGGCTCAGTTATTATTGTAATTAATTGGTAAAAAGGATGGGTGTTTACACACCTATCAAATCCCCTACACTTGACCATTGCAATATCCTCATGCAATGCATTAGTTACAAAGCACGTTTACACTTTTCATCATAATCAATCCACATTGGCCTTTTATTAAAGAGATAGAAAATTATAAACATTCAAAGGAAGTAAGTAAAGAAATCAAAAACATACCTTCGGGTTTTGGAAATGTTGTGAACAATCATCATCCTCAAGTTTTTGCTTTCTCCAAACCAAGCTTAAAAACGAGATCATTGTTATTATAAGTTAGCAAACTAACACGAACTCATGTGGGCCAATTATTCACTTAGACTCCCTTATTCCTAGGTGTATCTCTTATATTTTATTGTTGTCTTAAATGATCACGAGGATGCATTGTTGACTTATTTCGATAGTTATTTAGGCTGAAAATAAAGTGAACGATTTAATCAATATTTAGCTAAAGGACAAAATCTTTTAAAACTGCTTCTCGGGACCTCATAAAGTTCATATCTTGGCATAACTCGCTTCGCGATTTGAGACCTTTCTCGGACCGATATTTGGCAGCGACTTCATACTTCAAATCTTGAGAGACGTTCATGAAATAATGGCCTTCTCTTAATAATAGGAATTTCTTCACTTTAAGTATTAAGAGATTCTTCATATTTAGACCACGACTTCTTCATTTTTCTCCAATCTTTATTCTGGACTTTGATATACAACGATCCACTTCCTTTAGGACTTGGATCTATTTATCCTCATACCTTGTTAGGGCCTTTTAGGATAGACTTCTCCATGATCTTTACGGGAGTATTTGCTTTTCGTCGTGTGTATCGATCCTTCATATTGATTTTTGATAAATGATTCTTTACATCACTTTTGGATCTTTAGCAACAAAATGTAGCCCTCATGTCTTGTTAGGACCTTTTTGGACTCGCCAATCTTCGCATCCCGCTTCAATAAGTTATGCCTTGGCTATGAACTCTAATCCATATCGAGCAACTTTTAAACGATCTTGGGCTAGAAGCTAAGTAACTTTTCAAATCGTACAACCTTATTTATTGCAGATAAATTTATTAGCAAGCGATGGGAGAATAGGCTTATAATTAAATCACATATATTCACGAAAGAATGCCAAACTTATAATTGACTCTATCATCTCTCGTTCTCCACAGTTTAAAATCTCAAGGAATGAGACTCGTGGATGCTTAGCCTATTAAATCAAAGTTTTGGGTTTTCGAGTCGTCTATAGGATCTTGCAAACTCTTAGACTTTTTCAAGTTTAGAATTCGCGTTTTAAAGTTCCCTTGATAAACGACTCTCTAGGAGCAATTATAGGAGCTTGCGAAAAGTTCTTGTTCTTAACCCGTGAGAGTTAAGACTTTCGCGTTTTAAAGCTCCCTATATAAAAGCCTAGCAAAACTTGACTTAAACACGTTAAGGATACTAGCTAAAGTAAACTTAAGTAAGTAAACTCGGGTTGAGTCAAAAGATTCACAACGTTTGAAAATTAAAACCACTTTATTAAAGATTTATTCTAACAAAGAAAGAAAATAACTATACAAAGGTAAAAACTAATAGGCCAAAATAGATCAAAAATTTTGAAAAATGTCGAAAAATTGATTTCCGGTTAAAATGAGGACAAATACAAGGAAAAGGCCACTTAACTTCGATAGAAGTCCCCCTACACTTAATATAAACATTGTCCTCAATGTTTAAGCATGTGGAAGTAAACTCCCCTACACTTAGGACATTGTGCACGTTGTTTAAATCTTGCTAAGGAAGAGACAACTAAAGAGATTCCTATTTTAATATTGTAAAATATAGAATAGTAAATCGAAAAGAGTTTAGGATAGAACCGGGAAAATGGGAACACGGAATCACGGGTCGTCAAAAATCATCAAGAGTGAATCATTGAGCGCTCGAATCCCTGAATAGTAGAAGAGAGGAGAGAGCAAACACTAACGGGTCTCCCCTACACTTAGGATATAAATAGCTAAAAGATAGAAACATGGGTTGCCTCCCAAGAAGCGCTTGATTTTTGTTAACCGAGTCATGAGCCTGACTCGACCTTGATTGTCATAGGAAGTAGCATGAAACACATCCACCCGGATCAAATACATAGTTTTCGTCTATCAAATAGCACAAGCTTAAGGCGAACAAGGCAAGCCAAAGAAGAGTAGGCAAGGTTCCCTTAAGCAAAGATGGAGCACGGTGGGAGCAAGGGTGAAGAGGTGCAAGCAGATTTCCATAAGTTCCAAAGATAGTTCCTTTTATTTCATCAGACGGATACTGAGATGGCTAAAGAATATCGATACCAGGGTCGAACAACTTTTCCTTTAAGGGAAAATAGCACTCAGGCTCAGCAGAATTTGAAGAAGATCCGCGAAGAAAATGCACAACCTCGTCCTCAGAAGGTGGACAAAGAGGTGTTAAATCATGCGTGCTGCGGATGTTGGTGTCGGCCGGTTGCTTCTCCGTTGAAAGAATTTTCTTCAAATCCAAAGTAGGATCTAGACGATAATCATCAAAGTCTAAAGGAGGAGCATCACTCTCATGAGGGAAGTATGTATTTAGAAAAGTAGAGAAGTCTTCCTCAAATGAGTAATCATCCAAAGTAGGATCGAGTGATGGCGGAGGATCTTCATCATGTGAAAAATCACTCGAGAGAGTATCGGCCTCATCAAAATCATCATACGTGGGCATGTCAGGATACTCGGAGGTAAAATCATCATACTCATCCGAATCTGAGCTAGAATCATCATCATAAGCATCAAAGATCGATGGAGAATCATATATGGGTGAAGGTTCCAAATTGGAGAGAGAATCATCCACATCATCTTGAAAAAGTGGATTATCATTGCAATATTCGAATAGAGGATTGTTGTAGACGACAAAATCATCAAGCACATTAATCATATTCGCTGATTCTCTTCTATAGGATTTGCTTGTAAGCTTCCCCATTTTTAACACTTGGGCATCATCCCTGACTCTTAAAATTAATTCACCTTCGGCAACATCAACTAGAGCTCATCCGGTTCTCAAGAATGGCCGACCAAGTATTAAAGGAATACGAGGGTCCATTTCATAATCAACAACAACAAAGTCGACCGGGAAAGTAAATGTGCCAACTTTAATGAACACGTCTTCGGTAATACCAACGGGGTAAGCGAGAGTGTGATTTGCAAGTTCAAGGGTCATCTTTGTTGGAGTAAGGTCGGGTAATGATAGTGTTTTCCAAACACTTAATGGCATCAAATTAATACTGGCCCCAAGATCAGCTAGGGCAGTAAATTCTTCGGTTTTGTTAAAAACGCAAGGCAACACAAAACGACCGGGATCTCCAAGTTTTTCCGTAAGTTCTTTAAGAATAACTGCAGAACAGTTTTCATTTAAGCGTGTGTTGGCGAGCTCAATCAACTTCTCCTTCTTGTTAAGCAATTCCTTGAATGCTTTGACAAATTTCGGTATGTGGACAAGTGCTTCAACAAGGCTAATGTTGAAAGTTAGTTGAGAGATCAACTTCATAAAATTTGACACTTGACAGTCATCCTTGGTTAACTGATTAGTCTTGCCTAAGCGAGATGGATAAGGAATGATGGGGTTGGTGGTGTAGGTGTAGCAGGTAATGGTTGAGATGTTGAAGGAGTCTTCTTGGGGACATCGTCATGACGAGGCGTAGGCGGTAATGGTGTACTAATACTAGGTGTGGGAGGAGTAGGGATAAATTATGGTGGAGGAGGTGTAGATGATGGGGGCGGGATAGGTGGTCCTACTATGGTAACTCCACTACGGGTAGTAATAGCACTCACATTCGCTCGTGGATTGGTGACGGTGTTTGAAGGTAGAGAACTCGAAGTAGAAGGTTGAGTGGAGGGCAAGAAACTAGCCAGCATATTCTTCAAAACATTCGTTTGAGTGCTGAATGAGGATTGAATATTATCTCGAAGCTTGGATCTAATGTCATTCCCTTGCTTGGTGATATCTCCTTTCAGATTGATAATTTGGCTCTACAAATTCTTGATTTGCTCTCCTTGGGTTCTCATTATGGCTTCAACATCTTGATTGATGGGTGGGGCTTGTTGAGCGGGTGGGTGATAAGGATTAGAAGCTCGAGGTGGGATTTGGTTGCTTCTATTGTAATTGTTGTTGGGGTTTTGGTTTTGAGGAGAAAAACCGGGTGAAAGGTAGTTGTTAGATCGGTAACTCAGCAAATTTCTATCCCCTTGAGGTCGAGCTTGGTAATTTTCCGGTGAATAATTACCATAAGCTGCATACACATTTTCCAGATTTCCTTGAGTAGAAGGACAATCAGTGTATGAGTGTGGACCGCCGCATGTTTCACAAGAAGGTGCAACCGCTTTAACTTGATGTTGTTGGTTTGTAGCGAGAAGCAAGATATTTTTGTTCATTTCGGTCATCATGCGGGTGAATTCGGTCATATCGGGGTTTGCTGAAGTAGAAGAAACATTGACTCTCGGGTTGTTCCTTGAAGAAGCGGAGGAATCCCAGTTTTTTTGATGAGTAGTCATGTTTTCAATAAGCTCTCTACACTCCTCGGGTCTCCTTTTCATAAATGTGCCACCGGCGGCTGCATTAATCGTATCACGATCACGAAAAGTCAATCCATTGTAGAAAGTATCAATTAAGGTCACAGGGAGCATTTTGTGGTTTGGGCAACGATCGATCAAAACATTATATCTTTCCCAAGCATCAAAGAGAGATTCATCGGGTTCTTGCATGAAACCGCTGATTTGATTGCGAAGGCTCGTGACCATGGATGGTGGAAAGTAGCGCGACAAAAAGCGTTGAGTCATGTCATCCCAAGTATGAATGGAATTCTTCAGGAGACGATCAAACCATTTCTCGGCGTGGTGTGATAACGTATGTGGAAAGAGTTGAAGGCGTAGAACATCCATTGTGGCACCAGGCAACTTCATGCTTTGGGTAATAGTAATGAATTTGTCGAGGTGTTTGGTGGCATCATCGTCAGGCATTCCGGCGAATGGATTTGTTTGCACTTGCTGAATCATGTGGTGCTTTAATGAAAACTCCGGAGCCATGATTTGCATCGGCGCAATCGGTCCTCCTCGTCCAAACATGGTAGGTTGACAAAGCTCCTCCATTGTCCGAAGATCAGGCTGTGGATGAATATTGTTGTTAATATTATTGAGGTGCGGTGGATTATTGTTGTTGTGAACACCTGCCATACTTAAATCTTCTCGAGTCTCGGGCTCTTGATAATTAGAAGATCTAGTACGCATACACCTGAAAAGGCAAAAGAAAAAGAAACCAAACACAAAGAGAATGCAGATACACAATAAAAATAAAATCTTTTTGGATTTTTGAAATTTTTTTAATTTGTATGGATTTTAAATTTTTTTTAATTTTTATGGATTTTTTGTAATTTTTAAGCAAGAAAAATAACGTTCACAAGTGAACGGATCCCAAAAAGCAACGCGTCTCTCACAGAAAACCGTTAACCTTTACGAAAAGAGCCGGTAGCGGCGCCATTTGATACAAGGCTTTTGGCCAGGTAAAAAGATTCGTTGATGTATGTCTAATCGAAATGATTGTGGTTAACTATGCGACTCAGCTGTTCTTTGGTGGAACAAAAGTTGTGTCGTTGTAGTATTAAAAATGTGCAAGACTTTAAACTAAAAGAGCAGTAATTTAAATCTAACTCTAATTTAAACTAAATGACGGGTATTTAAAAGCGTGATGAAAATTAAAAGGCACTAAAAGTAAATAATGCAAACTTAAATCTATCTAAGGCAAACTTAAAACGCAACTAAAACTTAAAACTAAGGCAAGGCTAAAATAAATCTAAGGCAAATAAACTTAAAGTGCGACTAAGTAAAAAGGCGGGAAAATAAAGCTTGAAAAGTAAAAACAGAAAGTTAAAAACTGAAACTAAAAATAACCTGAACACAGCTTATCCGGAATAATCCTTCGTTCGGAATAAACATTCATCCGGAATGTCACCTTCGTTCGGAATGTTCTTCTTTACTCGGAATATTTACCAAAACCTTGATCTGGAATAAATCCTTTATCCGAAATACGTCACTTATCCGAAATAAAGTATTGATTCGGAATAATGGTCCTTGATCCGGAATGTTGTGTTTGATTCGGAATGTGAAATTGATCCGGAATGTTTGCTGATCCAGAATATTATTCTGAATAAAGCACCTTGATTCGGAATATTCTGTTGATCCGGAACTTTTGGTTGATCCGGAATAATTGATTATTCTAGATGAAGAACCTTGATGCGGAATAATAACTATTACGAATGAACTCAATTGATCCGGAATGTCCAATATTTCGGATGAACACCCTTTCACTCGGAATAACTTTTGTTGGGCTTGATTCAGAACGTTTCCTGGGAAAAGATCAGTAACAAACAAACCGAAGAACAAGGAGAACAGGAACAACACGAATCTAAACAAATCCAATCTAAATCAACCACAAGATTAAATCAAACTAATCAAATAACATCTACTAATCATAAACAAACAATCCAAATCAACAAAACTAACAATAATGATCAAGATAATCAAAACCCACTTTAATCAATAAAAACTCAAAAACATAAACATGAACATAAACATAAAGATCAAAGATTAAAGAAAGGTAGATAGGAGATGAACAATAAAAATAAAGATTCACAAGAATTAAAAGAAAACTTACTTGAAATTAAATGTATTTAAGGTGCAAGACAAGGTATTTAAATGGACATGAAATTAAATGACAAGGTAAGTAAAAGTGGAAGAAATAGTTTGTCAAGCTATCCAACAAAAACAAATGAATAAAATCCTAATCTATATATAGGGGAGGATTAGGGAGTGCTTAGGAAGCTTCCTCCCCTCTTTCATCTTTTCCTTAATTGCACACTTAAGTCCTTGTCTTCTTAATCTTTTGTTAATCTTCTTAACTCTTTGAACTTTAACGACTTTGTCTCGAGATTTCTACTCTCGTCTTGTGATATCTTCAATAAATAAGACTTGAGTTCTTTGGCTTTTATTAAACTTCCGTCTTTTGACTTTTTCTTCGATAAATCTTCAGAATAGGTCTTGGACTTCCGTTCTTTTTGCACTCCTGACTTCCTGACTTCGTCTTTCATCTTTTTCTTCGATAAAAGCCCGTGAATGCCCGTGTTTTCTCCACTTTTCACCTTTTCGTCCTAAATTACAACAAAAACACAAACCACGCATAATTCCGACATAAATGACATAAAATACACGTTTTGGCTCGGTTATTATTGTAATTAAGTGGTAAAAAGGATGGGTGTTTACACACCTATCAAGGACCAACAAAGTTGCTCTAATTGAACTGTTTCCGCAGCTTGGGGTCTTGCAGTCAGAGCGTGCAATACTTCATGTATTGGGTAGAATAAGAAGAAATAAAAACACAGGCCTAAAGGAAATGATGAGTGATATCAAAGAGAGATTGAATAAGCTGGTAAGAGATCTACATATATGTTTTTACTATTGTTTGAGTAAAATTTTCTAATTACTATATAACTTGCAATGAGTAATATGTTGTAACTATTCTGTGAACAGGTTCTAACAGATCCTCAAATGAAAGTCGATGGCTCTTTTTTCATTGCTGGAAATGATCCACTAATTGGGGTTCTAGGACCAGAGCACCATGGGCGAACTAGGGCAGTATCCAATGTTTTTGGAAGTAAGAAATTCTTAGGGTATCTAAGAGTTAAGAGAAAAAAGAAAGCCACGATGGAAGACTTAGAAGGAATGCAGGCTCAAATGATGGATGACTTGGAGGCAGTAGTGAGGGCGAAGGTGATTGAAGAATTGGGTGTACGGGAGAATAATACGACACTTCAGGGACCCTCTATTGAGCACTCTACCGGTGTATCAGCTGATACATTTGACGAAATTTAGGTAATTCTGATATAAATAAATTCGTTAATTAGTTTTGAATCTGTTCTAGTATTGTATAGTAAGTCACTAAATCATAGAATTTGATATGATATCGTTTATATACATATGTTGAGTTAGTTTATTTAAAATTATGTGAAGTAGTTACTAAATCTGTTATAGAATTCTTCCGATTTATAGTGACCTGTAAATATGATGTTAAATGATAAATGAATATGTTATCGTTTTGTTCCGGTTTGTAGTTATTTTTTTCGCTACAAAACATATAGAATCAGGTATATAAGTCTTATTTACAGTAAACCGTTTTTTGAAACAAGTGCTAGCCTTGATCTTGTTGTAAATTGTATAATAGTTATTGAACTATTGGATATGGTATATTATTGGTTTGACCTACAATGAGTTGATTTTGTTGTAAAATGATAAAATAATTACTGCAATACTTTACTATGATTGACTTTTAAATGTTTAAATATATGCTTAAGTGACGGGTTGACTTTTATATATTTTAGGAATGTGACTTGATGTTTGTTCACTTCGGAACGGAGTATAGAGTAGCTAAAGGGGTCATATATCCGAGCAATGAGATACTCCATGGAAAACCTATGGATCCGGGTTTTTTGAAGATACAGGTCGACACAGTGGATGATGGGTGGGACGAAGTGATTGTACCTAAGCCAACGGATGAAGTGAAGACCTTGAAAGACGCAAAAGGCGGACAATTCATTCAATGGCCACAGAAATACATCAAGGTATATATATATATATATATATATATATATATATATATATATATATATATATATATATATATATATATATATATATATATATAGGGGGGCGTTAACGTGGTGTACAGACTTAATATGCGTTACGGTAAGCACACTTCTCAGCCGTTAGATCAAAATGAGATTAGAAGATCAAAATTAATTTGAGAAAATGGCATAATGGTAATTAAAAAAAACATTTTGGGTATTATGTACCTATTATTTTAAACAACGTAAAACATTACTGGGACCAATAATACAAACACTAGTCTCTCTCCATTTTCGTTGACTAAAAACACACACAACTAACTAACAAAAACAAAATCCCACTAGTGTATCACTCTCCGGATTTTATGTTTTCCCCAAATCAAAACCTACAATGTACAATAATTAGGCGAAATCAGTGAATCAATTAATACATATTGTATATAAATATAGGGTGTAAATTGATCATCTCCTAGGTCAAAGTTTTTGGCGTACCTGGAACTGAAAGTAGGATTCATGGCTACATTGTATTGTAAGTTACACATTATTTCTGGGTTTTATTTTTAATTGATGAAATTATTGATTTTTTATGATTGCATTGTTGGTATTGTTTATGTAGTAAGAAGAAGCTGGCGTTTGTCTGCACAAAAACAACAAAATCATGGTGATGATAATTACGAGGTGATTGATATAACAGATGACAAATCAGATGGTGGATGCGACGGTATGTATCAGTGGTTATATAATTTTATTAGGTGATTATTTAAGTTGGATATGCGTCAATTAATTATGAATCAAAAATGTATCAAATAAATCTGGGTATGCTACTATTTTTTTAACTGGAAAATGGAGGTATCAATTATTTGGGGAAAATAAGTCAAATAGAAATTTTATTGGTAGTTTTGCTATTTGGTAAATATAGGTATCAATGTTTTTGGGAAAAATGAGTCAAATATATGTATCAATGTGATGAATATGATGGACAATATTTAGGTTAATTAGAACAAGGAATATGATGTATATGTATCGGTTAATGAGCAACTGCTTCAAGCATTGATACCTACATTTACCAAATAGCTAAACTAGGAATATGGGAAAAATGAGACAAACAAGGAATATGATGTATATGTATCGGTTAATATAAATCTGATTTTGAAAATTTATGATATAATTAACTGGTAATTAAGCTGGGTATGTATAAACATTTTCCTTGTTTCTGATTTAAAGAATAACCCCCAAAATTTACATAAAAATTATGTGTTATATGAACCTTTATAAAAACAAAATATTTTCCTTGTTTCTGATTTAAGATTCTGCGTGTACATAAACTAAAACATATACACCCATAGTTGAGCAAACAAAATTTATAAAGTTGCTCTTACTGATAGATTAGGTCTGATGCTTCCGGGCTCATTTGTTCAGGTACCATTGGCCAGGGTATATTACGATTGAGAATATTATCAAATATTGTCTAAACCAAAAATAAAAACAAAAAACTAATAAATCACTAGATTATAATACAATAAAAAGAGTCTCACTTAAATAGCATGAGTATTGTTATTTGATTCAAGCATAATCATTAACAGTAAAAAATAAAAGAGCTAAGATATCTGGGTATATGTAGCCAGGGAAAAATTAGACTGATACACAAAACTTTGTGATTTTAGCATGTCCTCATTTGGGGTCATTCTAGAGTCTAGACATATCATCAATAGCCAAACATTTATATAAAGATAAGTGATTGGGATGCCTAAATTTCCATGACATTAAGCCATTAACCAATCCATTTGCGAGTAAGTGGCTAAGTGCACATATTCATTGGCCCCAATGGATTAATGTCATGCAGGTTTAGGCATAAATTTCGGGGTCCTAATCATATTTTTCTTAATAAAAGTGTGTCCTGTTAAACATCATAATTCTATGAACAGGAGGAATGATTAGGTTAATCACATCTACCAAGACTAGTTTGATGAAAAAGGTTTTTTCTGAAAGACAAAAACCAACTTTATTGGCATTGACGCTCATCGTCAATTCATAGGATCATTACCCTTAAAAGTAAATAACTGGCAACAGCATAAGCTTTATGTGACATAACATATATGGGCATTAAAAATAAATCATGTATCTGTACTTGTAAAGCTATTTACCTGATGCTTACAGTAAACATTTCCCCATGTTGATTCATCATTACATGGTCCAACGGACAGTAACGATCCCCATTTTCCTGGTCATGGACAACAGAATGCCTGAGACTGAATGTACCTCTTTCAGCATCTTGACCAATCAATCTCACGTGATTTCCTTCAACCAATAATGTTGCGAAAGCAAAAGGCTTCTCCAACGGCCCAGTCAACACCCTCCCCATTCTCGATCATCTTGAAACGATCCGCAAATATTTTCTTAACTGCTCGGTGAGGCTTGAAAGTATCGGGAAGAGTTGTAATGGCCTTCCAAACATTTTTCAAGATCTCTGGCTTGACACTGCAGAACAACATGAACTTTTTTAATCACGGGTCAACCTACGAGCCTATCTGTGTAACCAACAAACAAAAAACTTACCCAGTGTTACGGATACGTGACAGCTGTTCAGGGGACTTGAATCCGGTCCATGAAGCTGAAAGCCAGTCTCTCCTTTGGGGAACGTAATCCTTGCTGGCAAGGAATTCTTCATTTAGGATGGTGGTAACCTTATTTTGTATTTTATCAATATTTTCTTTTGTCGCCAGACCACTTTCTAGAAGCTTCTTATGGTAGATCTCTAGTGACGAATGATGATTCCTGATGATCTGTAACAACCATAAACACCCAGAAACTTAAAAGCTATACTTAAAACAGTTGAAAAATTATGAAGACCAAGTAATCATATAAGATAACTAACCTTGAACATTTTGGGTTGGGTGAAAGAGGGTTCGTCGATTTCATTATGCACAAACCTACGATAACATACAATGTCAACAACGACATCAGAGTGGAACGTCTGGCGCCACTCTGCTGCAAGCTCACAAGCATGAGCAACTGCTTCAACATCATCACCGTTAACATGAAAAGATAGGAGCATCTAAAGCCTTAGCAACATCAGATCAATACTGTTCACAGCTTGTGGATCAGTAGTAAACGCAACTTGATTGTTCACAACAATATGGATAGTAACACCAGTTGTGTAATTTGGAAGACCACTTAAATGCAGTGTCTCGTAGACGACGCCTTGCCCTGCAAAACTTCCATCTCCATGAATCAAGATACCCATGTTCTTTGTCCTATCAACATTGTTTGAGTAATACTGTTTAGCTCTGGTTTTCCCTATCACAACAGGATCGACAGCTTCCAAGTGACACGGGTTTGCAACCAGTGACAGAAGAAATCTCTTTCCACCTCTTGTGGGTCAATCATATGAAGTACCGAAGTGATACTTCACATCACCAGTTCCAGTGTAAAGACCAACTTCATCCACTGGCTTCGTTCCACTGCTAAATTCACTGAAAATCTGACGCAAAAGCCTCCTAACAACGTTACCTAAAACATTCAATATTCCTCTATGCGATTGTATAACCAAATAATCTATTTGAAAGTGTTTGGAAACCATGAGATGACAATCACTTTTCACGTTCTGAAAACCAATAAAGGACGTTTTTAGAAACCATAATCTCCCCTACTGCCACAATAATACATAGGATGAATATTATGAATACGATTTTTGTAAACGTTGTATGTTAATTGTTCAAATAATACATAGGATGAATATTAGTGACTTTTTTCGTCATTTTACCTTTTGGATAAATCAGAATAAGCAATCCCAAACACCCTTATTATTTTTTCTGTATGTTGTTATGTAGCAGAACCTATGATTGTTGAACCTATGGATGCATTAGAAAGGAAAAAAGGACAACATAAGGGTGTAAAAAATATGGCAAATGGCATGGCTGAAAATAGTGGTACTTTCAAAAAAGGAACGGTGAAGGATAAAAACGATACAGATGAAATGGAAGAGCGGAAAGGTATTCTATTTTTTCTTTTTCATAATTAATAGTTAAAAACACAAATAAAGTAGGTACATTTGTTAGACAGAATGTTATGTAATGTCATGTAACATATTGTCTTCTTGTGTGTCAGCCGCCCGTGTATTGAGGAAGAATAAATTAGCGGAGCTTGTGAACAAATTAAAGGCAAAAAAAGCAGAACAAAGTAAGTTATACTTGTTTTGGTTGTTTAAATATGTTGGGGTTGATTCATTAAGATGTAGAAAACATATTTCTTGTGCCGGGATACGGGTTTCGGTATGTTTAATATGGTGGATTTATAAATGTGGTGATGTATTTGCAGATGCTAAGAAAAATACACGTAAAGGCAAATTAGCTGAAATGGTTAAAGTTTCAAAGAAACTAGTTGATAAAGGTAATTTCTATGTCACGGTTAAATAGAATTATGTTTATTTGAGTATGTACCAATACATAATGATAATTTTTTAGATGGGAAACTACCCAAAGGGAAAGCGGCTGAACAAGATAAAAAACCTAGAACACAAACTGGGAAAGGTAATCCACTATAAGCTTTTATTGTTTATTTAATATTTGATGTAGTCACCCGCCAGTGTATGGTTTTAAAAATGAGTGATTTTAAAATATACTGTTATACGCAGGTAAAGATGTACCAGTAAAACGTAAAGTGACGAGAAAAACCAGAGAAGGCAAGATGAAAGGTTTGGATGTGGGGGCTAATGAACACATAGGTATAACAATTAAGAATTTTAATTTCTGGAAATCATGTATGTATTTTTATTACAGTAAACCAAAACAGTTACGTCAGTTGATAGTATGAATTTAAATAGTTTAATATCTTTATGTGTCATCAGATAAGAATGTACAAGCGGAAGATGGGGAGTCAACGGACGACGATTTTGTTTCACCAAAGAAAATAAAAGTGACCAAAGCAGTAGACATACAGAAAAAAACTAGTGATGCGACACCGGCGAATGGTCAATTTACTGCAGATACAGGAGATGGGCCCGGTACAAATGTGTTACGAGCACGAATTCCACTGACCAATTTGTTTAAGGTGATGACGCAGATGTCAGATAGGCAAAAACAATCTGTTAGAGAGATTGGATTTGGAAAACTTCTTGACTTTAAGATTAAGGATATCCCTACACGTCTAAGTTATTGGTTGGTGGATCAGTTTGACGAAGAGGGGTGTTGTATAAACATTAATGGTAAGGAAATAGAAATCAACAGGGAGTTAGTAAGGGATGTACTAGGTGTACCAATTGGAGAGTTACACTTAGATGCTCTGGAAGACGCAGACCACAGGAACCTTCTAACGAAAAGGTGGAAAGCACAGTTTCCTAAAACTGTAAAAAGGCACTCTGTATCACGTCTTGCCAAACACATGATGAGCAATAGACAAGGTGGTTGGATGTTTAAACTCAACTTCCTTGTGTTGTTCTTTTCGACGATTGGGGAACCGAATAAAAACAATACTGCAAATCTGAAATTCCTTCCATGCATCAACAACGAAGATGACATACTGAAGATAGATTGGTGCACTTACATCATCGAGTGCCTGATTAAAACAAAAGTGCAATGGATTCGCAAGTACCATTTCAATGGACCTGTTATTTTGTTACTGGTATGATACTTGATATGCAGATACTTTTTTATAAATATATAATATGTGCTCATAATTAACATGTATTATGTATCGCAGGTTTTATATGCCAACTCATATTGCCCTATAAAATGGTGTGATTCTGGTGTATTGAAAATGTTACAAAAAGAAAGATTCCCTAATGATGAAGGTGAAAATCCAGATATGGTCATTGAATCAGAGGACGAGGGTAACTAATTTTTTGTTTACTATCCTCTTTAAGTGAAACAAGCTTTAATAATTATTTCAATTTTAAAAAGGTAATTTTAATAATGTAGAAACTGAGGAAGAACAAGAATTTGAAGATGATGAGTTTGTATGGAATGGGCGTGAACATGTGCCAAAAGACGCGGAGGTAAATCCATATGCTTGGTTCATCATATAAGTAGTTATGAGTGATGTATACTTATGCATTATTTTCTTGTGTGTTTAGGGTATGAAAAAGTATGTATCAGGAGTTCTAACAAAGGCGGCTAAAATGCTTGAAATGGCGGATGATGTATTAGATGACGGGCTTTTAAATTTCCCGGATGATGCTGGTTTTTTGGGGTTGAAGGATATTAGAGATCATATGTTTGCACAACGTACGTTCACACAGAAAACAGGAAGCTACAAATCAACGAATGATCAACAATATCATACCTTCCATACACCATGTGATAGTGAAAAACAGCAACAAAATTCAGACTTTGATCTAAATGACACACTGCCATTCACACAGGTAGCAATTCAGTTAACAGACAAAGTGTGCGAAGAATTTCATAGAACACATCAGACTACTCCTACACGGTTGGATTTTGACAACGCTTCAGATTTTGATCTGAATATTACACAACCACCAGCAACACAAGGAAAAGAAGTTGGATGTGCGAAAAATGGTGAGGCTGATTATGTACCACAAAAAATTAATGATGGACCTGAGTTGAAAACGCCGGACCATCCAACAGTTCAAGCACCAAATAATGATAGCACACCACGTGTAATTTCTAGGTTTGGCAGAGAACACTTGACAAATGTGAACAGGTCAGTTATACCTATATTCTCGGCTCCCGAACCGTTAAAGATGGTCGAACCACGTATCCATCAACGCACGGTTAGACGTTATCCCAAACAGCCTGAAGTATTAGGGTCACCGTATGTGGTAAAAGAAGTCTCTTTGGTGAATCCTATCATTTTGCACGAGAAACGAGCTGCTGATTGCCTGTTCAGTGCGAGACTCGGTGAAACGTAAGTATATTTATCTGTAATTTTTTTAACATTTATTAAACAACAGCATAATATACGACATCTGACTGTTTTATGTATCGCAGAGACATTATTTTCAAGACCGACTATTGCGATGGTCAAAGGGGTGTGCTGGAAACTTTGTACCCTGGTGTTCTGATAGCAAGTGGGGCAATCGACATCTTCACACATGTTCTAAATGAGGCAGAAAGATTCAGGAAAGGAGATGATCCGACTAAGGTTTTCTGCCACACAGCTATGTTGGTAGGTTAAATTGACACTATACTAATGTTAATTAAATTTGAATGCTTTTTTTTAAGAAACTCATTATCTGAACCATGTAACAGACCAACGATATGTTAGATTGGGATTACACTTTATCATTGGAGAAGTTCAAAGAGAACATGGACCTGGTACTGAATAGAAGCCAATATGGCAGCCTTCATGGTGTTCAGTTGGTAAGTATCAGCAAATTATGTTATGTTTAATTATTTTCTACATGGTACAAAAAGCGCTCAAGTGGTGATCATCCTTTTGGTTATATTTTAATGGCAGGTTTTTTCCCGATGATATTACGCTCTCATTTCATTGTCATTTGCATGAATATGATGGATAATACAATCGATTTTTTGGATAACATATTCACAGAGGAGACTGACACATTAAAAAGATACGGCGCAAAACCTGTAATGCTGGTACGTTAACAATCAAAAAGCGTTTAAATTTAAACTATACATATGTTGGATGCACCAGTTAATATGTATTACATTACATCAATTTTAATATTATCTTACATATTTTACAGCTTTCTTTGTTTGAAGACTATTTGTTGCATACAAACAATCCGAACTATGCTGATATAGCTACCGCTGGAAGTAGGATACTCCAACTGGGTTGTAGAACACTGAACAACAGTACAGATTGCGGTGTCTTTGTCATGCGACATATGGAAACGTATAAAGGATATGATCGTTATGGGGATCGATGTTGCTTGCGTAATGAGGGTGATGAACAGCGTAAACAGTTAATTGATTTGCGATACAAATATGCAGCAAAGATTCTTTTGGCGGACTTCAACCAACGCAAAATCAAGTTTGAAGATGAAGTGCATGCATATAAGCAATTAGCAGATACAGAAAAGATAAAGTGGCAAAAAACATCATTGGAAAGAATTAATCTGCGTGCGGTGGGTATGATGAACTGAAAATGCATCATCAAATGGGGCCTTAGCACGTGTCGTAAACATCGCGTTAGTGTGTGGTTCACTATGTTTTCATTAGTAGTTATAAATAATGCTCGTGTGTGATTGCCGAGTAAGGTTGACTTTTTATGTTGAATGTTTTAATCTAAGACTTTTTATGTTGAATTGTGGCCTTAGCACATGTCGTAAAGATCGGATTAGTGTGTGGATCACTATGTTTTCATTAGTAGTAGTAAATAATGCTCGTGTATGATTACCGAGTAACGTTGAATTTTTATGTTGAATGTTTTTATCTAAAACTTTCTGGGATATTGTCATTTCGTTTTACCATGTAGTGTACATATCATTTTACTATACAATGATGGTGTCATCCCAGTAAGAAAAATGTATCATGTTGCAATAATAATGTTGTTTGCAAGTTTATAAATTAAATGGTTAATATCATAACATTAAAACTGTACTTATTTACATAATATTTTCCTGATTCTTTGATATTTTTACCAACATATCGCAATTAAGTTTTGCAATCTTTATTTAAGTATGTGTTGATTTTGTTTTTAAAGAAAATCACTCGTTTTAATGCTTGATACTCTGTTGGCACTTATAAAAAGGTGTAAATTAAACTCACATAGTACATAAACAATCACTAACACCCACTATTCATTCAGATTGACCCATAAGAATGAAGATAAAAGCTACCAATCTTTGTGTCACCAGATATCTTCTTATTTTTCAAATATGTTACTATTTGTTGATTCACCAAAGTGACTTACTCATGACGTGTATCACAGATCTTGAAGATGTCAATCCGCTTGCCCCAAACACCACAGCTTTTGGGGACGTACCCAAAAAACCAAAAAGGAAGTGCAAATACTGTGGGAGATACGCATATCATGATGCAAGGCATTGCCCAGAACGAAAAGGAAAGGAGTAGATCAGTTTGTACGTTACACGTTAGTGTTTCATTTGAGTATGTATATCGTATTCAGTGATCACCTTTTCAATTCTAAATCTATCTAAATCTATCTAATTTTATAATTATTGAATATCGTGTTTCAATTTGGAGATTGCTTTGTAATGATGTTTCAATATTTCCAAGTTCCTTGAATAATGCAAATATTACAACATGACACATAACCAATTTGCAGGTCCACATAGAAAGCTCAAAAATGATAGATACATATTTTTAAATCCACGAAAAACACATGGTAATCCATACTTGGTATAAATAAAATGCTACTACTTTATTAAAATCTTGTAGAACTGGACATCCAAACAGCAAATAAAACCTGGAACTCATACAATCCCAAACAGCCATAAACCTGGAACTCATACAATCCCAAACAGCCATAAACCTGCAATCCTGTATGTTTATTTTTTACCATAAACTTGCTACATGTAACAAGCTTACATCATACAATCCTGCATGTTCATTTTTTACCCGCTTGCATATATATTTTGACCCATTTGCAGATTGAAAATTGAGTATATATGTTGAACAAACACCCATATAAAATAAATATAAAGAACAGATAGATGTATCGAACAAATACAAAAGTGAATTCCATTATTAAGATAGATCGTGAAAGTTTCAACAAACGTATGTAACCACAATCATAAAACTGTAAAGAAGATTAAGAAAATAAGATAATTTTTTTCAGTCCAACTAGTCACTAGGGTACATATCACAGTCTCCACTCTCGTCCTGTTCCACGTAATTCACATCCTCGTCTTGTAATCCTTTTTTCTTGTCGGGGCAATTCCTTGAATCGTGATTAGCATATTTTTTACAGTAACCGCACAACCTCTTTGGCTTTTCCGAAAGCTGCATTGCAATTTCACACTTTGATTTAAGCCTTGTACGAATCCTACTACCTTTAGTATTAATACCATGGGGGGCGTGAATATCAACCTTCACGGGTTCGGTTACACCAAGCATTGATGCAAAAACTGCATTTGTGTCCATCTTAGGAGGGTTTGGAACATCATTCTTAGCTTTAGCCATCAATATTTCTTGAGCGTCCTTATATAAGTTAAGCTTTTCAAGGTCACCAACTAAATGGGATACAGATAGTTCAACACTGCTGTAAATCTCTCTAATGACAGGATCAAAACCACATCCAGTCTTGGCACCACTTGCAACTTGAGCATTCTTATCGACAGATTTAAATATCATAGGGTTCTTTGTCCATCTCTTTTGCAAGTAGTGTTTGGGAAAGTGGTGCACACCTGACATACGTAGGACATAAAAAATATGGCTACATAGTAGACCATAACAATCATACCGTAAGCAACTACATTGGACTGAACATGACGAAGGTACATACTTTACCTGTTCAAAGTAATTAGAAGGACAATTCTACCAGTTATAAAACCGAATGAAAAATGTGTAGTATTTACAAACATGATAAAAAAAACAATTATTAAGATTACCTCATGTTGGACTAGAGGAGGTTTAATTTTTTTGTTGGCATTCCCTTCTATATCACGAATAACAAATGTGGATAAAGTTTCTGATTCTTGCACACTTACTGAACAACAATGCATCAGTGAAGACCAAATTTCGTCCTGAACGTCATAAAACAAAGTGATTGTGTAGAACTCGGCCGCCTCCTTTTCAACTTGCAGATGTGTTTTAAGGTCCGGGGTCGTGTAATTGGAGTCATGCGTATTCTTGCCATATTTGAATCTCTGTGAATCGATAGTTGTATCATAGTGGCTTATAAATTCAACCAAACTAAGATCCGGGTTGGTAAGCTGGCCAAGGAAATGGTTTTCACCTTCGGAACGAGATGTCGTTCGCATGAGCCCAGACATCGGTTCATGCCGAAAGTATGCAGGTATCCAATTGAAACGCATACCAAACATATCGTTCAACCATTTATGATCATCCAACTTATAGTCTTGCATGATTGAGGTCCATTCAGAATCAAACACACCAGGGTCGATTTTATCTGTCCAAACTATATCACACAATCGTTTTTTAAATTCTGGATCACTACACAAATCAGGGCCAACCTTCAAGTAAAAAAATAAAAAAAATAATTCTTGTAGCTTAAATGAAATTTGGAAAAAAAAAAGCAACTTGGTTATAAAAAATACCTTTCCAGCTAGTTTCTTCATAATGTGCCACATACATAGACGATGTCTCGATTCTGGAAAAATCTGTTCGATAGCTACTTTCATTGCTGGGTCTTGGTCAGTGACCACTACTTTTGGTGCAGTTCCAAATATTTTTTTGAACCGTTTTAACAACCATCTATACTTCTTGATAGACTCACCAGCTAGTAATGCAGCTCCAAAAAGAATGCACCGATTGTGATTATCTATGCCCGTAAAAGGGACCAATATCATGTTGTACCTACAAATAACAAACAAATTAGTACCAATAATATAAACACATTCAAAAATATAAGAAAAATTATGATCTATAATGGAAATGAATGTTACACACTACCTGTTTGAACAAAAGGTTGCATCAAATGACACAACATCACCAAACACATCGAAGTATTGCTTCGCTTTATCATCAGCCCAAAACAATCCAGTCAAGCTTTGATCGGCCTTGTCCTATTTGTATTCAACCGAAAATTTTTCCCATAACTCTTGCCGACTCAAAAGCTTTTCAACTACCATCTGTGCATCATGGTTACCAATAAAACTATTCAAACCACGTTTGTAATTTCTACATTCAACATCAGTAGCACCAATATTCTCAAACCCCCCATACATCTCTTTCATAACCTTGAAAGCTCGGGATGGTCCTAGATTAACAGTCGATAGGTGATACAACAACTGTTGTTGTGGGAAACTAAGCTTTCGAGCAACCTTAAGATACATGTAATCTTCTTCACGAACCAACCTATGATTATGTTTCTCAAGGAACTCGTAAACTCTCCACTTATTCTCTTTTGTCCTTTCAATACGGAGTTTAGCTTTACACCCACAACGTTGTGATGCACGTTTTCTCCTAGTAACTACCTTCTTAACAACCTGTGATTGTTGTTCAACAGGTTGTGCCTTATTGGTCGTTTTTTTAGCATCATTTGATGGTTGCTTAAATCCCTCTTTAGCACAAACAAAATATTTCAACGTAGGATCTTCATTTTTATTTGGTTGCTTTTGACCCCCTCTTCTAACTTCAAACCCACCCTCCCTTGCATAATCCTTGTAAAATTTCAAAGCAAGATCCATTGTATCAAATTCAGTCCCTTCGACAGGTTTGTTCTTAGCATTAGGAACCCAAAACTTACTGCCTTCTGGGGTTGGTTGGTAACTACCAACCTGCGGGACACTTTGATCATCATCAATATCGACAACTTGCACATTGTTAACTGGAGGTGGAGTTGATGGCTGACCTGATACATACGTGATGGTTGATATAAAATGGTCAAATACCATATCAAAAACAAAAATGAATATTGAACAAATTAACATCATATAACGAGATACCATTTTGAAACACTTCACCAGTATTCAAAAACCATATCAAAAACAAAAATGAATATTGAATATTGAACAAACTGATTACGAATCTAATTGGATATTATAAACAAATACTAGACAATGTTAAAAAAAAAGATATAATAGACAATTATTCAAAAACCTTCAATCTTAATATAGTTTGAAGAAGGAAATCTGTTTTAACCCATTTAGTGCAACAGTTGTGGCAAAATAACCATTAATTGACCCATTTAATAAAAAATTTGGCATTGCTATCTCTGACTGAATGTTTACTGTAAATAAAAACAAAAAACTAATCGGTAACATTGATTTAGATTATCCCTAAATAAAAAACTAATCGGTAATATAGAAAACGGTACATAAAAACAAAAAACTATTAATCATACCTTGAATTGAAGTATAATCCCCCATGCTGATAATAATAAAAATATTGATTTAGATTAGCGAATATGATTACTGAGTGAATCATTGCAGATGGGTAACCGTTGCTTTATAGGTTACTTGCTCAATAATGGAATCTCAGAGATCCTGGTGATATAGTAACGTATGAATCAGAATGAGCTAAAAATATGGTTGTAATAAAAATAAATACCGGAGATGTTAATACAAAGATTACCGAATATACCCTCAATTATATGAAAATTAGTTACATTTATGTTTAAAATAAAAAAAGATTATTAAAATTTATTATAAAATATATTAAATGTAACTGACACGTGTCATCCCTTCAATGGTGCTTATTATAACGCATTATAAGCCGTAACGCATTTGAACGCATATCTATATATATATATATATATATATATATATATATATATATATATATATATATATATATATATATATATATATATATATATATATATATATATATATATATATATATATATATATATATATATAATATATTCAATTTTAAGTTAGTAGGTATAAATTTGTGTGATTTCATAGCATACTATTTTCTTTTGTTAAATGAAGGTTGTCTGGAGAATGTCATCAAATGATTCCATGAGTCCCCCAACTAGCATTTCACCATTGACTTCTCCAATTACGAGTGCACCTGTTTTTTTGTCAAACGGTAATGGCTCAATCATTCTATTTAGTTATAATCTACAAAGCTATATTTGCACCTAATATATATATATATAAATATATATATATATATATATATATATATATATATATATATATATATATATATATATATATATATATATATATATATATATTATATATATATATATATATATATATATATATATATATATATATATATAGTGTAACTTTATTTACAGAACCCATCTTAGTGACAGAACTTGCAGAACTCTTATTTTTGAAGATAAACATGTATGTCTGTAGAAGTACATGTATGTTTTTAGAGAATATTTTTATTCGCGAAGCATATTTGAAGTTCTTTTTGTAAAAACTAAGTAAAATTAAAAAAAGATATCAAAAAACATACATGTTTGAGGGCGTGCATGCATGTATGTGCACGCATTCAAAAACATACATTTTTGAAACCGCACATGAATGTATGTGCGCCGATCCAAAAACATACATGTCCGCTTTCAAAAACATACATGTACTCCTTCAGACATACATGTTTTCCTTTAAAAATAAGAGTTCTGCAAGTTCTGTCACTAAGATGGGTTCTGTAAATAAAGTCCCCCTATATATATATATATATATATATATATATATATATATATATATATATATATATATATATATATATATATATATATATATATATATATATATATATATATATATATATATATATATATATATATATATATATATATATATATATATATATATATATATATATATATATATATATATATATATATATATATATATATAATGCAATTTCAACAAGAGATGCCATCACAAGTCCCGGGATGGTCCGAAGAAAAGTCCTACAATGCAAGAAGAGCATAACATAATTGAGAAATGCTTGGAAGTGTTGCCAGATTGGAGTGGTTCAAAGAAAACTCTTCCCATTCAAAACGAGAACTACACTAGTGAGGAATGCATTGCACTGTTGTTGAGGAGACCAGCTGAATTCAGAGGTTGGCATCTAAGTTCATAGAACGTCCTGAACGAGAAGACCAGATACTTGTTATGTCGCACCCAGGGATGTATGCTGAGCGTCTTTTCGAATATGTAGAATATTCGTCACTCTTAGGTTGGACGGCGAATAAATGGCTCGATTGTACAATTGTTCATTGGTGGGCGGTGTAAGCTCATTAACTTTTTAATTATTTTACTATATCATAAGTTTTAGCATTATATATTTTTATCGACTTTTATCATGTTTATTGTTTTAATTTTAGACATTTATACGGGTGTGTTGAACGACGCTTTTCGGGGCACAACAAGTGTGCGTTCTTAAACCCGTCACTCGTGCATTGGAGAATGTGCCAAGAAAACAAGGGTGTGTCTGCAATGAATCACATCCAACAAACTTTTGCTACACACAAAGACAAAATCATATTCATTGCTCCATATCTCCATGGGTATGTATGATATTATTACTAGTCATAAACTTTCAATAGGTGTCGTTTATAGTAGTAAAATGTTTAAACTTTATTGTAGTGCTCATTGGGTATTATTCATAATTTGCCCATTGTTAAAGACTGGATACATATTGGATTTGTACAATAGGGACATGAAAAATACCCCACGTCTGTATAAATTGACATCTATCGTGGAAAGATAAGAATTTCTAGTAAAACATAAATTGACAATCCAGTACATAAAAGTTTTTTTAACCTACATTGTTTTTTCAGGACTTGTAATGGTCCTATAAATTGGATCATGGTCAAGGTAAATCATCTACCTCTATCTATATACTTGTGCAAGTCGATTTAAATATTGCTTATTGGAAATCTATAATTGATATTGGAATATAGTGTCATCAACAGAAGTCTGACTGGGAATGTGGCTATTATGTGTCGATAGCTATGTTTGAACTCATATTTAAGCTACAACAAGACTTTCGATTAATGTAAGTATTTTGTCAGTATTTATTTATTTCGTAATAGTTTGTCTATTAAAATAAATTCATGTCTTTGATAAACTCATTGATTAACTCTTACTTATATTTTGGTTTCAGCTTTGGGAGGATATGAGTTCTATTGCACAAAAGGATATTGACGACTGGGTTCTTAGTTCCGCATCGCAGTACATCTCGTCTTATTTAGAGAACTGAGGTCTTCGATTTGTCCAACTCACGGCTGTTACGTTGGTTTTTAAATTTTAGCTTTTATGTTTTATCTAATTTCGAAAGATTTTTACGTTTGGTACTGTTTTGGATATCAAGTAAGCTTGTAATGTATCTATCTTGGGTTATAATACAATTTGTTTCAGTTCATATTCTCATGCGTATATTTTGTTTCTCAGTATTTTTGTTTGCTTTATGTATTATTCCTTATTTTTTGTTTCATATTGTATTGAAACAAAATAAATAAATTTATTTTTCTAGTTGGAGCGGTTCTAAATGCAAGCTTGGTTCATTGTATAGAACGGTTCGGTTATAAATATATAAAATATAAAATTTTTAATTGAAATGTATCTTATTTTTTGTTGCGGTTAAAAATAAGTCCCTTTAAATAATGTCATTTTTTGTTTAAATAATGTCATTTTTTGTTGCGGATTTTAACCGCTCCAAATATATGCCCCATTATTTGGTGTAGTCTCTTTCAACGCGATGTAATATCCTTTCAAAAAACGTATTTTAACCCTTACAAATAAAGGTTTTTGTATTAGTGTTGTGATCGATTCAATTGATAGTTTGGTTGTTGGTGTCAGTTTGGAGTCTGTAATTTTGTGTAGCATCCGTTTTGGGACTACACTATTTTCCTTTGTATTTGTTGAATAACATTCCGTTGGGGACTATTTTTATTAATAATCTTTAGACAAAACATGGTGTTCTTCTTTTATACATTAGAACTTATATTTTTAAAGATGGTAAAAATTTGAGAAGCTATCAAGTCAAATTTGAGCCTTTAATTTTTGTATCAAGTAAAGTCCAAGCATTATCAAACTCAAATTTGACTTTACTAGATTGCACCTTTAGCAGTCTAGGTATAAGGGTATGTTTGGCGACATGTAGTAGTAAGCAGTTGAAGAAGTAAAAGTAGTAAGAAGTAGCAGTTAATATAAGCAGTAAGCAATAGCTATTTGTGAAAAAAAGTATTTGATAAACGTAGCAGTAGCAGTAATTGTAAACTGGAAAATTATGAAAAAGGACATAAACACATTAAGTTAAAAAAACTAATTAAAGAAATAACAAAGTAATAAAGAAACTAAAAAGGGTATATTTGTAATTTTAGAGCAAAACGCTTCATTTCAAATAGGAGTACTTGTGTGATTTCAAACTCTAGTTGCTCTTCCACTAAACAAGCTTTTGAGTTAAACTGCTAACCGCTTGTCGCTTACGCTCCAAAACGCTCCAAAAAAAGGTGTTGCCAAATACAGCCTAAGTGTATAGTTAACTAGTTAAGTTGTTTGGATAAAGCAACCAAGCAGGCCAGGCCCAAGCTCAGCCCAACATATTCATCCTCCCAGATAGTATAAAAATGAAAGCATTACACAGATTAGGGTTAGGGTTTTATAAAAACAACCACCGTCTACATTTCTGAAGCAAATCTCAAATATCTACTTTACTTCAAACAAACACATAAATCTCAAATTTTATAGATCTTCCATTGTTGTTAACGTTACCATGATTAAAGTTGAAGTAATTGGTTTTGTGTTCCATTTAATCGATGTTTTCTTAGAAAAGATGATGATGATGATGATGTTACATGTTTCTTACACCCTGATTCCTCTGTTTAAAACAAGCGGTATGTATAAGTCTCTTAGTTTCAGTTTTGATTGTGTTTTCGATTGTTAATGCTTTTAGTTAGGGTTTTTGATTGTGTATTGTTATTGCTAATCTGCTTAACATTGATAAATACTTTACAACAGACCTAGACATGGCCCCACGTTTCGAAAAGCTATGGGTATGGAAGCATAACGTAATGTTGAAAAAAAAGCTGTTGTTCATACCCGATCTATACACAAGATTTGACGACATTCTGCTATCCCTGAACAATAAAGCATACCCTATTAAAAGTGTGAAAGTAACAATAGGTTTTCATAAGGGGTGCATCCAAGTCAGTTTTTGGACTGATATCGAAGATGTTTCTTTGATGAAGAAGGTATATATATTTCCTATTAAATTGATTATCTTGTTTAGTGCAAAATGTTTATCAATTTTTTTGATTTGTCTTCACAACAATGGAAGTGGAACGTGAAAACAAAGGCACTTTAATTCTTTTTGATCCTAAAGAGTTTGGAATCCCTCGTTTCGATAAAGAGGTTGTTGACTTAGCAGGATGCATGGGAAAGAAGGGAATGAATGTTGAATTAGATGGGGAACCTCTTCGAGTTAAAACGTTCAAGGACTATGTGAGTCTATACCATCCTAAGACTAGGTATTTTTTAACCTTACTAATATTTTTGATGAATACTTTGTAGTTTGTTACTACTTATTACTAAGTATACCTTTGTATCTTTTTCTATAGGTATCATGTTAAGGTAAACAAGTGTTTGGAGGTTTGCATTTGTGTTGCTGATGAATATCAGCAGGTAGGTATACTAATTATTTTTATCAACTTAAAATTTTTAGAACTTGATATTGGCTAATTTATGCACTTATTAACATATTAGGTTAGTTTCGTGAACAATGTTGCAACCGCGAAAGGTGGAACTCACGTTGATTTCATAACAAATACAATTGCCGATTATCTTGATGGAATTCTGCCAGATGATGTGAAATGTTTTTTACACCCTGATTCCTCTGTTTAAAACAACCAAGTATGTATAATCTCTCTTAATTTCAGTTTTGATTGTGTTTTCGATTGTTAATGCGATTAGTTAGGGTTTTTGATTGTGTATTGTTTTTGTTGTTGTTTTATGTAGTGAACAAAAGGATGGAGGCTCCAACAAGCAGTGTCTTCAGAAACTGGTTCTCTGCCAAGGGAGACATACACATCTTGATTTTGGGTCTCCATGGGGCGGGTTACAAAAACATGCTAAGCAGACTCGGTCTCGAGCTTAAAGTCATAACCAGACACGATAGCATTGGTAACGATTGCATTCTTTTCTTTCCCCTTTTGTAGATAATTTATGTTGCGGCACATGAATTATTAATTATTATTAACCTGGTTTATTAGTGATTAAAATTTCAAATAATTAACTTGATTGTCCTATATCTAAACTGGGTCTAATGGGTCAAACAAGCTTTACTGTTTTCTTTTCCTTAAAGTCAGATTTGCAATCCTGCTTAATATTCAAATTTGAACTTTTGGTTTCGTGATGTTTATAACTATTTTCTTTAAATTTGAACTTTTTGTTTCATGATGTTTAGGAACTATTTTCTTTTGTTTTGTATATATGTTGAATACTATTTGACCCGTTTGTTATAAATGGGTCAATTTGGATTATGTTTCTCACCGATGACAAAGGACACGGTTCTACTTTCTTTCATCGAATAATAAGATTTCTCTGAAAATGATTTATCAATCAAATGTTTAAAGTAACAGAACTGGTGTTAGGCAAAGAAATTTAGTCATGTTGATTAGCGAAAAATCAGGTTTACTTTTTAGTTTGTTCAGTTTGATTGAAAAACTTGATATCAATCTTTCTTGCATGATTAATTATTGACTCAATAACATAATACTAAGTACATCTATTTCCCTTTTTTATTTTGTTTTTGTCTATGCCAGGACGTGTTAAGAGATGCCCTCCTATTGTTTTTGCTACTACCATTGCTAATGCCATGAATGACGAGGAGATCTGTGGGAAGCTCGATCTCACAGCCATTCAACATCCCTACCACATCACTTCCCAACTAACCGATGGAATAAAGTGGCTATCAATGAACATCAAACAAGTTTTGGAACTGGATACGTTGCCACATCTACGTCATTTGGATGCCTTCGAATTTATTCCAGTGTTAAAGATGGTTCGTCAGGGGTCCAAGTTTGATCGTGTGAAGCCTGTTGACTATCTGTATTTAGATCAGCCACACATTTTGTTCGGTAAGTAACAGTTAGAATGTAGATTATATAGTGTGTGAATGTTTATTTAAAGCTATTACATAAAGATTTACTAATATAATTAATCCTTGTAAAATGTAATCAGGCTCGGACTACCTCATTAAGACGGCCACATCACTATGTGCACCTGGAAATGGTGTATTAGCTGTGGATGGTGCTATATCTTCTGCTAAAGAACAACGAGCGGCTTTCTGTGAGCTACTGTTTGGCACTCCATGAACCTTCAAGTACCTGAGTGGAGTAATCCTAACGGAAGACTCGCTGGTAATGCTTTTTTGTTGGCCTCTTATTCAGGTTGTTAAAGTATGGTGTCGTTTTATACCTGTATTTATAAGGACCATAGCAGACATTGCATTCATTTAGCTTAGTGTCATTATTTTCGGAAAAAAGTTATTTGCCCTCTTGCACATTCAAGGGTACAGACTAGGAGCGTGACTGGGGTTTTATACATACTACTAAGGGTTAATATACTAAAATGTTAGTAAACTTTACAAAATTTTTACAAAACTTTACGAAATGTTACTAAACTTTACAAAATGAAACTATATTACCTTAGGACAAATTTTTTGTAAAGTTTAGTAACATCTTTCTATATTAACCCTAGTACTAATAACAATAAGTTTGCAGGTATCAAGATTGACCAAGGCCGGAAAAAGTTGGGTGGAATCACCAACAACGTTACAACAGTGGGTCTGCACTCACTTGAAGAAAGATGTGCCTAGTATTACCCCGCTGGTGCCAGGTTTGCCAAGTGGACTACTGTGTTCTCCTTGAAGTCACATTTTTAAGAGTTTGCATGGTCACACCCCGCAGCGAGTCACAAAAGGTGCCACCTGAAGTGGTGGCTGAGCCCACAGTTTGTGTCTTGCAAAGAATCGTGCCAACTGCCACACTCGATCTGAATGGGAGATAAATTTAAAAAGCCCTGGCTAAGTGGCTATTGTACCTGGTCCACCTACAGTTTCAACTTTGCACCCTTTTTCAGAATGTGTAATTGATTTTTCGTCCACTTTGACATATCTGGCAAAGTTTTCGGGTGTAATAAAGTGCTATTCCTTACTTCAATGAAGTCACACATATATTTCTCTGTTGAAATGTACTTTGTGTTCGAGAAGATTAACCGTTGGTCTGGAAAATGGATTCTTCTTTGTATTTATAGCAGTTTTTGCTTGATTGTATCAGTTTTTAATCTGTTTGGTTCCCATGAAGGATTGATTCCCAAAAGATTTGGCTAGTGCTTTCGCTTACAGTCATATACATCATGTTCGCCTCATCTTAATAATCAATGATCAATAGTGATACTTATCCCACTGTTGCACGTTAGTCATCTAGAAATGTTGTTATTTTATGACATAAAATGAAGCATGTTACATGATTATATCGTTTTCTAACAAGCACAATGTTTCAGCATGATACTGGAATCAGATTCCACAATGTATTCTGCTAAATATCAGATGCAGTGTTTAAGGTGAGCATGGTAGACTAGTAGAGTTACATTCGAGACTTGAAAGCTCTTGATCTAGCCTCTTCAACACATTTAGACGGCGTTGCTCTTGAAGTTTTGAAGTTGCTATGACACTAAACTAGTTCACACTTCAATGATAATGTCATTCCAGTTCCCTCTTCATACCCACATACGGTTTCTTTTGAATCAATTATCACTCTTTTCGGTCTTCTGCTTGAATATGCTCCAAACGTGCCACAACCTCGAACTTTCAACTCCACATTCCCTTGTTTCTCCATCTCATAGTTTAGTTCAACAATCGCCCCTCCAGAGTTGAACATTTTGGTCAAACCTATTGGGGCAAAACTAACCCCACCTGACAACTTTTTTGCAGGAACCATGAAAACCTCATATTCTCTTGATTTCAAAGTTACCGGAATAGATGCATTCTTTGGAAGGTAAACTAATTCTCCTGAAAAATGAACGAATAAAAGATTACGTTGCAGGGATAGAACATGTTATTTTGTGTTGTGTTAAAACGTTAAAGACTAACATACCGCCAATGTGACTGTATACAATGGCGTCTCTATCCCAAGTAGAATCTGCAACTTTAGGCAAGTAATTGACATCTTTAGCTCGGATAAAGCTGGTGATGGTCGGTGGTTGCTCATCGCGGGTGAGGATTGTCTTTCCATCTTTACACCACCCGGCTCCTTGACAGTTGAATACTCCTACCATTCCGGTAAAACGTACTGTTTAGATTCCATATCTTCAACAGGCTGCAAAAACATCCATCAGGTGATAGTTTAAAAGCAAATAACTTCTTGAATGTGATAAAGAACAGGTTGGATAGCAGAAAATGCTGAACCCATTTGACCCATACGACCCATTCCCCTTTTAGCCAATACTCTTTATCCAAACTATAAATAGGTTGAAGCTGCCACCAGGAGGAACCACCCTACATCTGATTATGTGATAGTCCGTATAAATTTGTAGACAATTTTAAATTACATTTTTACGTCTCTTGAGGGATCAGTAAACAAGCAATCTCTTGTTGGTCGTCCACGAAGTTTGGCCCTTAATATTGATCCATCAGGAAGCACAAGCTTCTTTAACAGATTAAAGGCATGATGTCCAGGCTTGTCACTGCATCGTATTTAAAACAAGACCTTATTAACTAACGCATTAACGTCACAGGAAATTCATGATTACAAACGCACCTGACATATATAGCACATCCACCCACAGCACGAGCGGCACCATGGTATTCAGCCATGGGATGCAAGCTCTACAATGTAAAATCGATACATATTATAAGAATCATTATAGAATGATAATGCATAAATCTAACACATGAAACATATCCCAATCGGGCTGCATAAACTCTCCAAGAAAGATGGTATTATAAGCAACAGAAGCAATATGGACGGTATGTGAAGGTGTGATATGTGGCCAGAAATCGTCCGATGCCCTTATAGGTTGCAAAATTGCATATAAAAATGTAACAAAATTCGAAGTTATCTTTGTATTATAGGTTGCAAAATTGCATATAAAATGTAACAAAATTGCAAAATCGCAAAATATCAACGTGATCAAAGTCACCGAGAAGTCAGACCAAAGCTGGTTACACTTTTATGCAATTTAATAAGAACGACGTTTTGATGGTACATCCTCGTAAGTTTGACCCGACCACCATGACCCGCTCCAAGTGTTTCAAGAATGTTTTGTACATCAACCTTTACACCATCGACAAGAGCAAACGCAAGGTAAGAATGCAATTCGTTATAAAAGTTGAATATCTCTCAGGATGCACAAGACCAAGCCCATTTTTTATAATGGCTTTCAAAGCATCACAGTGTTCATTAGATTCAGCTCCGGAGATGAAACCGGGAATGACAGCTTGGAATTATAGTGGTCCATTTCAGCTACTCCAGGTCTCACGCCACCCCAGTAACCAGTTATCGCGTGCCAAAAATAAACATACCTATACATAAAAGTGGTCATAGACATAACCAATATCAACGAAGTATTAGGGGGCGTTTGGATAACCAAAATCACCCTTGTAAAAATTATGATAGAGAATATGTACTTGAGGTTATGACGGTCTTTAATGTCTGTAACAATGTGACGAAGTCCCATGGTTGGATCCTCCACTCTGTGACCCTCTTTACCGTCTTTTTGAAATTTACGGTTCTCTTTTATATGAGTTAGCCGATTTGTAAAACTATATGAAACAGATTCTTTGTTAGTAACTGGAAAGAATCACGATATTTTTACAAAATATTACTAATACACATTTTGAGTACTCACTTTGCTGTATTATCAGCTTTAGCCTCGAAACTGGTGGAATCCATACCAACTGATTGCCATCCATCATCGATTATAACAAATTTTGGTGAAACTCCTCCTTTCTCGAAACTGCTTTAGCAAAATAATCCCTGGTTACTAAAAATTCATAGAAAAGGATTATTTATCGTAATAGTCACCTCGGTATAAAAAGCATCCCATGTGCACCAACCGAACCAATTTAACATGTCAGGCATCTAATGCGTAAAAGGACTAGTATTTTGAATTTTTGATCAAGTACCTACAAAAGAGTCTTGTAGAGTAATTGTCAATTACCTTCTTTCTTTCACGGTGTGCAAATGTCTGAAGATGTCTTTCCACGCTCCTGTAATTGAAAATCGTCAACTCAAGGTTCTAATTCTAGTTAAATTATAACGCGAAAATGTGTGCATACTTGACAGCAGTGGTGAACTGGTGATAGCGTCAAAAGGGTCTGATCCAGCAGCCACAAAAACCAAATGACTCCCTTCAAAATCTTTCACAGCAGGATCTCCTACAAATTAACATAAAGTCGTCATATTCATCTCCTTCATAGTGATAACAACATAATTTAGAACAAAAGAAAACATCCATACCACTTTCCAAAACAATCTCTGGTTCATCATTTGAATTTCCTTGTAAAACCGCTCTAAAATCGCCCTCTAGAATGGGCAAGAAGACGGTGTATAGAGCAAATTGGTGACATCCATCGTCCTCACCAAAATGTGAACCATCAATGGTTTCAACTATAAGGAACTGAGTCTCGGTTGGTATATCTTGACCACATGTCCCCATTCTTTGTGTCATCCACCAGTGACGAAGCCAGGATTGTGTATGTGGGTGGGCCAAAACCAACGTTTCAATTACTACGTAATAAATATAAAGCGGTCGTGATAAAATTATATAATTATGATTTTCTATTTCAAACACACGAGTACCACGCAAATTTGAACACTAAAACTCAAATCTTTACATGTATAGTAATAAGATTTTGACCTAAAAATTGTACTAAAATGCAGTAGTAACAAATTATGCTTTTAAAGTGGGTGGAAACAAGCTGAGTCTAGCTCGAACTCGACTCGTTTAGGTTTTACAAAGCTCAAGCTCGAGCTCGGCTTGTTTCGAACTTATTCTTTAGGCTCGGGCTCGGCTCGTGATATGTTAGACATGCTCGAGCTCGGCTCGTTTATACGATTTGGTAATGTAAAAATAAAATTGGCTCGAGCTCGGCTCGTAATAAATCTAAATTGTGCTTGTTAATAAGCTTGTTATTGAGCTCGTGAATAAGCTCGTATATAAAATATTAGGCTCGTCAAGGCTCGCGAGCCCAAACGATTTTTGTACGTAAAGCTCGGACTCGCGCTCGTTTAATAAACGAGCTGCAACTTAGGCTCGAGCTCGGACTCGAGTTCGTTCAAACTATTTACCGATCCGATCTCGAGCTTTTCACAAGTAACTCGGCTCGTTTTCACCCCTATTTTAAAGTAATTTGAAGCATCTAGCTATCAATAATACTTTTAGATTGCATGTGAGAAAAGATCTTAGGAATACCAAATACGTAAAACATGCACTTTCTAGTTTGAATATAGGAAAAGTTATGATAAATGTACTGCAGTCGGCAATCATTCTTTAAGTTATACTTTAGTTCAGCCTTTTAATCCACATATCTAAATTGGGTGGGCCATTTCCTTATTAACAAACCATTATTAATTCAATATTACATATATATATAGTAGTTCCTGAAATTTCAGGGTGGGTTTTGGCCAACCCGAAGATATACATGCCTCCGTCCCTGTCATCCACCATAATTTGAACCGAAACACACACATAAACCTCAATCCCCTGTAGATTGATCAACAACTCTAATTAGAAAAGTTCCGTTTTTGTAGCAATTCAAGATTTAGAAGGGATAATTACTACAATACTAAGCTAATGTCATGATTGTGATCACTTTTTACCGATTTCTTTCGGCTAAATTACCAATATGACCCATTTTGTGAAAATCATAAGATACTATTGCTAAAAAAAGGTAGCATCCTATTCACCAAACATTCACTATGGGAGTGTACTTCACTTCAGTTTGGGAAGTGATTTGCATACAACATTTTCTGCTATAAATTTACACTTTGTTACATGTTGCTTGTTCATAGGCGTATGCAAATGATCTCCTACTCTTGCAGTTTTTCTCCAGATTCAAATAAACGATACTTATACCGTAATCAGTTAACATAAACATAAACATAAACATAAACATAAACATTATATAGTGGGCTTATGGCTTACACTACAAGAAAAAAGAGCTTTAGTGACCAAAATTGAATGACCACTTTTTTATTTCGTCACTAATCAGTGACGATATTTTTTTTGGTCATTATTTTTCGTCACTAGTACAAAGTCAGTGACGAAACTTATAAGTGGTCTCTATGTAGTCACTAAATTAACTTTTGGTATTTCTATTTAAAAGCGCTGAGCGTTTGGACCGTCAGACCGGAAAAGCGAACGGGACCGGACCGGAAAAGCGAACCGGACCGGACCGAGCAAATTCAGTCCGGTCCTTGGTCCGTGATTTTGGACCATTTCGATCCTCGGTCCGGTTCGGTCTTACCAAATTCTTTTATTTTCTTTAATTGGCACTGGACCGTACCGAACCGAAGACCAGACCGACCTGGACCAGACAATTTCGGTCCGGTCTCGGTCTGGGGTTTTGGACCAATTCGGTCCTCGGTCAGGTCCGATCCGGTCTAGGTCTGCCGCTCAGCTCTAATTACACCACCAGTGACGAAAATCTGATCACTACTTTTACTAATTTTATTAAATAATTAAGAATAAAGACATTTATGCGTATGTCGAAATGTCTTCATTAATACGTAAAGATAAAAAAAAAACTTAAAATTTAAACCATTTGTTTTATTTTATAATTTGTCCGATTAATAGAATGCCAAAAAAAACACGTTGAAAAAGAAAATTTTGAGTTTAAAGAAAGTCCAATTTAATTAAAAAGAATTAGCCCATTAAACCGGTCCATCAGAACATCCGACCCACATAAGGTGCTAGTTAAAAATGATAACCAGATATAAAAAAGAAACATATCTGCTCACAACACCACGAACCATCACACAGTTAAATATGGGTCGTAACACCCATCGGATAACACCATAACACCACCGCTCACAATACATAATCTGCGAAACTAGTGGTTGATTTGATTGTTATGATTTATGAATTTCTGCTAAATTAGTGGTTGTTTTGATTGTTATGTTAAGCTGATTAATTAATGAGCTTATTTGACAGGCTTATTGGCTTATTTGATTTGGCTTATTGGATGCACGC
The DNA here is from genome assembly GCA_025667525.1 of Glebionis coronaria. Lineage (NCBI taxonomy): Eukaryota > Viridiplantae > Streptophyta > Magnoliopsida > Asterales > Asteraceae > Glebionis > Glebionis coronaria. Next base: position 13,677,338 of record CM046874.1, on the reverse strand, counting down.
TATGTATTCTCAGGTAATTGGCTTATTGGCTTATTTGATAGGAGTAGTTATGTTGGCTTATTTGATAGGCTTATTGGATGCAGTTATGTTGGCTTATTTGATAGGCTTATTGGCTTATTTGATAGGCTTATGTATTCCTACGCTCAACCAACTTTCTCAATCGATTAGGTTTCATAACCGTTATATAGCTCATATATATGTCATTTTATTGCAATTTTGTTAGTCGTCTTGATTGTATTCAATAAATTTACTTAAGCTAGGTGATTTTATTCATTTACTCCATCGATTATATAACACGTGTGCTTTTTTAGTGTGTGCATAAGTGCTTGATATTACGCTTCACCGAGCGTTAGTAGTTGTGGCCCAAGTGTTTGATAAAATGTTTCAATGAAAAAACCTTAGTTGTTGACTCGATTGATGTGGTTGTTTTGCACATCGTTTGCTACACTAGGTTTAAGCGTTTCATTATTATCGCTGAAATTTGCCCCTTAGTGTTAGCCACAGAAGTAAACACCTATAGGATGTATGTAACACAGTTTTAGAACTTACAAGTATTGTGGTAACAATAAGATAATAACAATGTAGTGTGAGTAAGTGCTTAGCGAGGTAGAAAAAAGGAAGCTGGTTATTTGTTTCCGCTTGATATCATAAGGGTAAGTTTTTTAAGGAAGCTGTAAAAAACAGCAACTATAAGCTGAAAAAACAACCTCTAAATCCGCTGCAAATACAACAACCATAAGCTTCTGCAAAAACAACTATAAGCGGAAAAAAACAGCCTTTAAATCTGCTGCAAAATAAGCAACTATAAGCTGAATAAACAGCCTTTCGGTCTGGTGCTAAAACAGCAACTATAAGCTGAACAAACAGCCTTTCAATGCATAAAAACGATTCATTTGGTTGTTGTAGGTCTAGAACTTGCTAGAGCGATGTTTGTAGATGTATATGAACAAAGATGAGATGGTGAAAACTTTCTAAATCGTGCAAGGATAGATCCACGGGCTAGGTTGCACCAATACGGGAACGGTAAAGGGATACGGGAACGATACGGGAACGGGAAACGGCAAAAATAAAAAATTTAAGATACGGGAACGGCATGGATACGGTAAATAAATATTTAAAAAATTATAAATATATAATCCAAAATATATATTTATTAATGTAAATTGTAAATTCCAAAATAATAAATCTTAAAATAATTAATTATTCATAATCAAACCATTTACAATCATTCAATGTGTGTTTTTAATGTTATAGACTCAAATTGAATAAAGCCCATTAAATATTTGGGCCAGATATGACAAATAAAAACAAAAATATAACAAAACAAAGAAACAAAACCCTAAGAATCAAAACAACCGCATCTTTATCTTCTTAAAACAAATATTCTTTCAGGCATCTTTTACCCACCGGAAAACACCATGAGAATCAAACCAAAGCATGAGTTCGCCCCTATGTTAAAACACCGGAAAACACCAGAAAACACCAGAAACGGATCTGGATACTTCATGGGAACGTTTCTGTCAAAAGGGATACGCCATGGAAATGTTTCGGCGGCGTTTCGGCAGAGTTCCCGTTCCCACGGCGTTCCCAAACGGGCACGGCACCCTAAATGACGTTTCGGTGCAACCTAGTCCACGGGTACCTGTATTATTTATTTTTGAGTTCGGTTTGGAACCGCTCGGTTCCGGAACCGAAGAACCGTCGGACTTTAAAATATATGGGATTTTATACGATCTTTGGATATACGTGAGACCGTGACTCGTGTCTAGTGGTATATCCAAAGACGTAATGTATATTCGACGAGCTGCTAAATGTATTGTTAGATATGTATCAAATAAAATATAAATTCTTTAGATAAGAAACAACGTAGTAGTTCTCCACATACATGTATTCTTTAGATATGAAACAATGTAGTAGTTCTCCATTACTTTAGTTAAACTTGCCGGTGCTATGCGTATTAATCTGGTTACAACATTAAAATCATTAATCACTATCAGTTGGTGAAAAAGCACTTCTAACTTAACATGTCATATAAAAGTTGCTCACTAATAGGATAAATTTAGTTAAACTGCAATACTCTTTTAATCAAAACAAAAAAAAGAAGAGTTCATATTAAGCCTGAGATATTAATATATATTTTGGTTTCTCAATAGATTGATTGAGTGGGTAGAAAAAAAAGCTCATTTAATAGATATGTAAAAATTTCCGTTCCAATCGGGTAATAACCGAAATACCCAAACCGAACCCGAGAACCGAAGAGACCAGAAACACGTACTTCGTTCGGTTCTCGGTTTTTAACATATGCAATTTTCGGTTCTCGGTTCTTTTGGTTCCAGGTCGGTTCTTTGCGGTTCCGGAACCGCGCTCACTCCTACCTTCATGTATGTATTATGTGTATTATGTACTGTTTAACATGTAGGTTTTTGAAACTTTTGAGCTTTACATTTTTTGGGGCCTAGGATGGTATTATTAGCTGAAGTAGTCTGTTATACTCTTCCACTTCATGATACTGGAAAGAATTATAGCTAAGAACAGACGTATACTTGTTTTTATCCATTGATCTGAGTTGAATTTTGGTTGATGGTTTACACGCTAATAATAACTTTAGTATGTGTGAAGGATACGAAAGATGAAGAACGCAAGTCACAAAAACCTCAATCATATGTAAGGGAAAACCAAAATGAGCTTTTGTAAGTAGGAGGACATTGAACTACTTGTGGTTGCTGCGGTATAGCATTATAGGACTGTTTACAGGTAAGTTTATAGTTTCTGCATTGATAATTAAGCAATAAAATGTAAACAGTTTGTATATGGAGGCTTAGACCCATTTCAATCTTCTATGTTATGCAGGATGGTGTGCCAGAGAGACAACTGAAACACTCGTAATGTTGGTCATGAGATTTCTGAGGTACTATTCTAACATTAACCAACTCATAGTTTTATTAGACTAGTTACGACATGTAAGTATTATCTTTTTTAGCCGGCTAGGCCAAGCTCAGTTCAACTCCAAGTACCATGTTAGAGTAGACTACAGACACAATCATTCTTGCCCATGATTTGTAGATGATACAAGTGCTAGAAGTATCGTAGGACAAAAATAAACATAATTTTGTTAGCTTGTTAATTGTGCGTCCGAGTATGGATATATTTTGAACGTCCAGGTTTTTATTAACTGCAGGATTTATAAGAAGCTTTTAGGCTTGTTAATTGTCTTTATATCAATAAAAATAATCATTATGTTGTGACCTGAACCGTGTTTGTGATTCCTGATTGTAGATTATGCAATTCTACCAGAGGTATATAGATTATGCAATTCATCCCCGGTGGTCCAACGGGCGAGTGCTTCCAGTGATTGGGATCTGGTTCATGGTACAAACAAGAACCCAGGAGATTTTGGCTCTAGTAATCGTAAACGTACACCATCAACATGGTCTTTATCCCCACCAGTAGCACAGTGGGCTGATCGTAGGCCCTAGAAGATATCACGCACAACAAGAAGAACCAACCTTGTCCCTATTTTATCTAATAGCGGTGAAGTGCCTGCTTTGGATACCAGCAATGTTACCGGTAGTGAAAGTGGTCCAGGTTTGCTAAATGGTTTCCCGCAAATTATCCTCAGGAGTTCAAATCAAAAGGCGATCATTTCCCATCATCGATGTTTTTGGAAAGTGAGGAGTCGGGTGCTACTGAGATCCAGATCAAGGGACAAGGGCAAAAAATCTGATGAAATGGAAGAGAAAGCAGAACATAGTGTTCAAAAGATGTCATCTTTAGTCTCGCCCCCAAGAAAACCTAAGAGGGTGAACGAGAAAGATGGTGACGGGGTTCGTAGACATAGAAGAACAGGGCGGGGTTTAGGTTCTACGCGGGCTGTTACACCGTCAGGAGAAAAAAATCCCAATGTGGGAACTACAAAATAACTTAACTGCCAAACTTGGTATCCAAAAGTCAGAAAGGTAACTATTTATCAGCTACTTTCTTACATGTTTGCTTATGTTATATTTGTTTATACTCATATTGGATGTTCTACTTTCTTACGAATGTATTCATAAGGTATCATATCATCTTATTTTGCATCTTATTTTGCGCGAGTGCAGAGTTGTTGTTCAAGGGCAGGGTCCTGTACCTCGTTATGGTCATGTCATGGACTTAGTCTCACAACGATATCTTGTTACTTTTAGTGGCAACGACGGTAAGTGATGGACATATCTATCCTACAACTTGAACCTTGGTAACTCAAGACTCCATAACTCGATATTCTTGCAATAAGGCTCTTTATTTTGCTCAAATGTAACATATATGCACACTATGTTTTCCATTCTCTTCATAGAAATAAAATAGCATCTATTTTCTTTAGGAAAGAAAGTTCTTTCAGATGTATGGGCTCAAAAACCGTATGTGTAGCTGAAGGCTGAAGCTAGATACGGGGGGTGACAAACCTTCAGCTAGAATGTAAGCATGCATCATTTTGAAATTCACAGGGGTGTTTACGTTACGATTAGGAAGATGCCACATTTTTGTCTTAATCAGTATTGTATAGTTATATTCATTTTATCGTTTTGTTTGTATATAGGTATGCTACAGCTAGTGCACGCTTGGATGGGTATGTTCTTGCTTTGGGTGGTGGAAGAGACACCTCAGGCGTGCATGATATACAGCCTTTAGATGATGCTTACGCACTGCTTATGCATAAAAATGGACAATGGGAATGGACTCTTGCACCTGGTGTTTCACCATCATCAAGATACCAACATGCTGCGGTAAGTATTAGTTTATAATCCCTCAATTGAAAACTTCAATTCCTTTTGCAGTATAAAATCAAAAATCAAGATTTTACATTTCTCTAGTATTGTTATTTATCGAGTATTGTCGTAAATATGAAACTATTTGGCTTGTGATCGGGTATTTGTTGGTGCTAGATTGCATGTCACGGGAGGTGCTCTTAGGGGAGGGCGTGTGGTCGATGGAAGCAGTCGTTGCAGGTTAACATTGGTTTTTATTAGTCACATTCAAATATAAATCTAAATTTACTAGGTGAAGAAAGTATAATAATTGCAACCTGATTACATTTTACAGTGTTGGACATGGCTGCTGGAGTTTGGTTAGATAGACATGGTTTGGTGACTTCTTCACACACTAGCAATGGGCAAACTGAAGATCCGTCTTTGGAGCTCATGCGTCGATGTCGGCACGCCACGTCATCGGTTGGTTCTTGTGTTTATGTATATGGTGGTCTTAGGGGAGGTAAGTCTTCCCACTTTTACATTATAATTTTCAAAGCCAAAGCTTTTTTTGTGCACCGGGTAGTCAATATAAAGTTTATTTGTTATATGTGCCGCAGATCTCTTGTTAGATGACTTTGTTGTAGGAGAAAATTCTCCCTTTTTGGATGCCAATAATACAAGTGAAAAGGGTTCAAACTTGACAACTGCTAGGACGCACAATTTATGCTTGTTTGATCCTATATCTAATGATGATGGATCTGATTCTATGCAGGTCAGGTTTCTTGTTCCTCCTTTTTTTAAGCTAAAATTCGTGTTTGTTCGTTTAAGCTTACCTCAACAATTGAGTGACTGGATTTTCTTGTTAGTAATGAGTAAATAAGCTTATTCAGATTCGTTTATGTATGTTTAGCTATACGAATTGTAAGCGGACAAGTACAATATATTCACATTAGGCTTATATGTAAGTGTAATAATTGTTTCTACTAAATATACGTTTCAAATAGATATGGCAATTTGAGATGCAGAGATTAAAGATTGGTCTAGCTGGGTAAATATCTATCACGGGATGAGTCTTGTTGAGTTCGGCTAAGTGTCTAGTGCCTAGGTTATGGGCTTTAAAAACAAATTACATATATTTATATTGGGAGTGTTTACTATATGGGCTGTATAAACAAATTACATACAGTATATGTATATTGGGCCAACATAGATGTTTATGATTTTTGGAGCAAAGTTAATATGATCATGGGCTTGTTGGTGTTAGCTATTTTCAGGGCCGAATTTGAGCTTATTTATTTCATTAAGGTCAATTGTGTTTGAAGTCACATTCTGTCTAAATCAGCTTATATTATAGATGTAGTAGGTGTTAACCGTTATATATATTCAGGATTACTAATCTTGGGACATGACCACAACCCAATGTGGGAAAAAGTACGTGACATCAGGTTTGGTTTGGGCTTAAGTGGCTTAAACACTAGTACCCCTTTTCATTATTGTATTAGTTAACTAATGATATATAATCTTAAATAAACAGTATTGAGTTTGTGTCTTTGTGAGTTGTGCTACAGGTGAGGGAGCATGCAGCCGCTGTTTTAGCGGGCCAATGAAGGGTAAAGATGGAGAATTGTCAAAAGACTTACGTGAACGAGCTTAGAGCGAGGTGACGAAGCTTCAAAAGAGAAGAAAACAAAGGTTGGTCTCATCTGTTTTTATGATGGTCTGTTTTGGTAATCACCTTTTTTTAATATGTTTCGACAGTTTAAAACTGTTAATGGGTCGTTCAGTAATTATATTGTTTTCGACCTGCAGAAACGCTGGTGGTCCTTCAATTGCTTCTATACGTGGTTGTGTTCTTGCACTAAATGATATATAATCTTATGATATGCCAAGGTACGCTATTGCAAAATATTGCCTATTTTTTTACATCAAAACGGAAAAGGTTACACTAAATGTTTACGATGTATATGTATTTTTTTTATGTATCTCAGAAGATTAACGGAAGACCTTAGATCTTGATAGTGTTTGCTTGTTGCTCGATCTTGTTCTAGGGCCTAATTTTCGTCAGCAAGTTGATTCATTCTTGGAGTACTTACAGGTTTGTGGCTCGTTTTTTGTAACTTCTGTTAAATTGAAAAATGGTTCTTTGATTAACCACTTTGCAGGTGTATGTATGTGTCAGATTCAGAATACATATAAGGTGATAAACATGTATCAGTGGACATACTTCAATATATGCCAACTCCTCAATGTTTAGGATGCTTAAAATCTATAACCCTACCGGCAAACTGTTTATTTCCATGTATAACAAAATCAGCTCCATGAATCTTCATATACTAATTATATGCATTTGTAGATCGAACCTGAAACACGAACTCGACTCCTGGACGTGAGCGTGGGTACAGAAGGTGTCTTTTTAGGTCTAGTTACAACAATACTACGTGTTTTGTGATCGTATTTGTATTTCTGTAGAGATTTCTAGATTTGAGTTTGTTTGTAAAAGTAATTATGCAGTGAAACGAATGTTTTGGTGAAACGAATGTTTTAGTTCCAGATATTTTTTTTGTTATATGTTTATAATTAGTGACCATTTTTTGGTCTCTAATTCCACGGTCTGTGACGACTTTCTCGTCATTAATAGCATATAGCAGTGACGATTTTTTCGTCACTTTGCTATTTGTGACGAATTTGCTCGTCACTAACTGGGATAGACAGTGACCATTATTTTTGTCACAGATCAGTGACGAAATATAATCGGTCACTAACAAATTAGTGACGCAGCTATAGTGACGACTAGTGACGACTTTTATTTCGGTCACTAAGTTACTTAGTGACGAATTTCTATATTGTCAGTGACGAATTCGCATCTGTCACTATAGGTGGTTTTTCTTGTAGTGTTACTTGGTTCTCGGCTTATGTTTCATAATCTCACTTTTTGTGCTTATTTTGATACTTTTCGGCTTATATAACCTTATCAGGCGTAATAAACTTATATGAGCCAAATAGTTTTAGAATAAGCCACAAAGAGTGAGCTTATAAAACATAAGCTGGAAACCTTATAAGTCATAAGCCCACTGTATAATAATCCGAAACAGACACACGTACTCTAGTTGAAAGAAAAGAAGTGATGGCATATATATAGTAGTAACAAACTAGCGAGCTTACTCAAGTTTTCCAACAGGAAAGACCATACGATCACTAGCGGTGTGATCGATCAGACCGAACGCCAATATACGCGCCATTAATCATGCGATCATCACTTGATGTGGTAACAACAACATTGTCATGCACATTTGTCAAAATATGAGTTCCAAAAACATTCAGTTTTTGGTCAGTCACGGATATCCCTGCTCCCACAGTCATTTTTAATAACACGTACAACAAGATTTATTTAAGGAATATGAATGAATATATGATTGTGATTGATATATTACCTTTTTAATAAAAGAAGGGAATTTCACATTATATTATATAGTTTTTTCCCCTCACATCCCATCTTCACACAATGATACTTTTACCCTTATCTAATTAATTAATTAAGGTCTTGTTTAAAGTTTGTAATAACAATTTCAACTAAGGGTAATATGTAAATGTCTGCAATTTTTTCATCATATCCAACCTTAAACAGATAAGGTAAAATGGTAAAATAGGTAAATAGATAAGGGTTGTTTAGGGCTGTTTAGTTGGAGAAAATTCTCTCACTTTTTTAGAAAAATTTTCATTTGAAAAGTGAAAAATAGAAAACCTGTTTAGCAACATCATTTTTCAATATTTTTCAAAAATTACAAAATTTTCATTTTCTAAACAACCCCTTAAGGTTTTCTTTGGTATTCCATGAATGTTTTCGACTATATCTCGGCCACATTCAACATATCATGGTTCAAAACTGGATCGGATCGAGTAGGACTGGACTTGATCAAAAATGATTGGGGATTTGGGTCCAAAAGCTCAAACTGAGAACAAAACGGAAATTTTCGACCCGTTTTTGGGTTGGTTCAGTATAGTATGGTACAATTCGGTTTGTCGATCTAGTCTAATTCAATCGATTATGCGTTACATTAAACCCGAACGATATGTAACTGATTTTATAAAGTTTTCCAACAAATCACAAAGATCTAACTACAGTATTAGCCCTGAGTAATTGAGTACAAGTGTCTTGAGTTTAATAAGATAACAAAGTTGTTGTAGTATAGTGATAATTATTCCCGCCTGTCACGCGGGTGACCCGGGTTGGATCCCCAGCAGCGGCGTATAACGTTTTTTACAATTTTTACACTGGATTTTTTCACTGAAAAAAAGTCTAAACAGCATAAGTGCACATGACTTTTAAAACATTGGCCAATCCAATGGTGCCAAATAGATCAAATGATTGAACCAAATAAAGGCATGACAGTACACAATTCGTGTGAAATTAAATAATCTTTTTATGAGTCAACTAGTTATAATACCCGTGCATACACGGATTTTTGCTTAAAAGTTTATTAACATATTTTTATTTATTAATAACCAAACAACTTAATTTTTTTCTTAGTTACGGTTTTTAATTTTGGTCTATAATTATATTTTATGTACGTACTAAGGGTTTATATATAGTAGTATTTTTATAGACATGGTCATATTTATATACTTAGTTTAGCTCCTGCATAGTCATATATTAGTTTAGCTCCTGCATGGTCATATTCTTATATATAGTATTTTTGTAGACATTCTATTAACAAATAACGGCCACTAACTTTTGAAATTATAATGCAAAACTCCGATGTAACTACGAATTATAATTTTTTGTAATATCGACGTTAGCAAATACGTATCAAACACCAAAGCATACTTATGGGCTTAGGACCCAAAATATGTATAGTTACATACTTGCATACATTCATCCAAACCTTTGGTTATTTTAGGTTTGAGGTTGTTTTTAAGCAATTGATTATTTTGCAAGTTGCCACTACTGCTTCGTTTTGCTAGTTTTTGGTGACTTTTTCATGTTTTGCTGATTGCAAAGCAACAAAATGTAAGGCACTAAACTTAGTAATTGCTAATTGCAAAGCACTAAACTCGGTACCAATTAAAGCATACCATTACAGGCTTGCAGCCAACTTTTATTATAGCAGTCTTGCAGCTAACTTTCATTATAACAGACTTGCACCCAACTTACATTACCAGCAGACATGCATTATAGCCTAATTGCAACCAACTTCCATCACCTACAGACTTGCATTATAGTAGAATTGCAACCAACTTCTATTATAATATATTTGCAACCAACTTTCATTAAATGAGGCACTAAACTCTTTACAAAATGATGCTGCTGCTGTAGTTACCAAACGACCCTTGCTGCAGCAGTACGTGAATCCAAAACCCTTACTTTAAGAAAGACTTAGGAATTAAAATAGTGCAACGTTCAATTGATGTATAACTCGAAGAAGAAAAAAAAATATAGTTAATAAATTCGTTCAAACAAAAACGGAATGAACTCTTGGTTAATCAAAAGATGTCAAGCTATATAATTGGATCCTACAGTTCTCACCTGTCAACATTTTACCAATATACTATCTGAATTTATGCAAAACTAAAATGTCGATTCTAAATAGCATCACCTTCGGCTTAAAAGGCTCCTCATCATCAGAACCCTCACCTAACTTTTGCAACACCTTCGGCTTAAAAGGCCCCTTATCAGAACTCTCATCCAATTTTCCTCAAACTCGCTACTCTCCACAGCTTTCTAAATAGCATCATATGCTACTTTCTCCTCTAAGGAAGCACTGTGATTATAACCTGAAACAAAAGTGAATGATTACATCTATGATTCTTGGTTCTGCGTTAATGTTTCGGGTAAAAAACCACTCATGATAATATGGTTTATCTTATGAACTTTTTTTTTGGTTAAAATTAAAGTTTAACTTATGAACTTAAATAAGCTTCAAGCTAAAAAACAATAAAAACTAAGCTTATACTCAGGGGGTGGTTTGTATCAGCTTATTTGATCGACTTTCAGGCTGAAGCTAGCCTTTTTAGAATTGAAACACTCTAAGCGATACCAATAGGCAGGTGGAATCGTTTTCAAAGGTGTGACAAACAATGCATATGCTATCCCTTATTAGATGTATCACACAAAAGCATTACTTCCGCAAAGAAATGTTAAAAGGAAACAATAATCACCAAAATGTTTGAGAGTTTATTCCTTATGTCAACAAAAAGAGCATACATACAAATGAATTAAGCTGATAACATGCCAATACCTGAATCATTAAAGGTAAAAGCACCCATCAAATCATTTTCAGGGTCACCGATATCCCTTTTCCTAAAAATGGACAAAGATTTAGTTGGACCATCTGACCCATTATTCAACCCGTCCAACCCACCCGTTAAACAAAGTCAACTTACCGCTAGTTTACACCGAATTGGTCTGCATCCTTTGGTCAACAAACGGCATAATATAGTGAACATTATAACAAAATGCAGCTACGAATAAACACTATCTAGAAAATATAGAAACAATTATATAAAACAGTGAAAGGAATTTCGAGAATAACTGTCACCTTTTGTCCTTTGAATAATCCCAACATCTTCGGGTGGAATGCGAGTTAAAGGTATATATATCATATACCCATGTTTGATGTTGCGCCTGAGAATCTCTGGAGTGGAAGAGATAATTCAGAGTTAAACACAGAGAAATATGATATGAATCATACGATACATAGTTTGTTCACGGTATATGAGATTACTTATTTCCTGTTTAATTTACGCAACTAAGAAGTTTAAAGTGATTGGATAAAACAGAACGTCGGCTTATTTTGCTAGTTTTCATAATTTGGTATGTGCTTATTTGAGATGTAAACTAAGCTAAGGAATTTAGAAAAACATAGATGAAATAAGAATAGCAAGAATGGAAGGCGTAAATGAAGTGGCCAAAGAAAGTCTAAAAGCACTCCCATGAATGTGAAACAAAACAAATGATTTTCAAAATATGACAGTAGCCTCATTAAAACTCAAGGCACTCCCAAGTAGAAAGGGATCTAATAACATATCTAATGTTAACTTAAAAGACATGATGACGACAATATTTTTCTCTTTTCTTACCATAATTTGGTTACATATCATGCATCCTCTACGCCACAGAGTGTCCCTTCTCAACACTTACACAACAGTCATGAAACATCGTAAAAACAATAATGTTTCAGTTTACATAGCTGTTGTATCTGTGTTTCTATTTGGATTCTTTATGTACAATGAAGATGTTAAGTCTATAGCTGAATTCCTCTTCTCTAGATCTAAAGTTAGAGTTAATAGAACTCTTTAACAACTCTACCCCTCTGAATTTCACATCCTAGTCCTTGATACAAAACAAATCCTTACGCCTAGCAGAACCCGCCCCATTCCAACCATTCTGACTATCTCCTTCCAGGGACGGATGTAGTAAGTAACGATAGGGTCCGTTGCCCCCCATGGCTAGCCCGACACAATAAGATTTTAGTATATTTTTCTTTGATTTTGACCTTCTTCGAAAGCGCCCCCACTAAAAATTCAAATTGCCCCCATTTATATAGTAAATTCCAACATTTAACGCTTTATAACCTTATAAATCCGTCATTTTGTAAGTAAAAATACTCGATTTATCTTTTCGATATTACCTTTTTTCACATATTGTTGCTATTGTAAATTTTTTTTTGCCCCCCACAATTTTCTTTCCTAGTTCCGTCACTGACTCCTTCCACAAAAGACAACTTGCAACACAGCTAGACGTTGTTCTAACTATTTTCCCTAATTCACATATTAAGAAAACCCTAAAAATGTATTTTTTTTTCAACCTAAATCTCTACCCCAACTACCCAATTCAAGAGAAAGTCCATCAAAACCCTAAACCCCAATAACCCAATTTAATTATGTCAATAAAATCCCAAATAATTAGTACACATGAATTAGGTAAAAAAACATACCTTTTTTAATGTAGAACAACGAATAATCTTAAAAAATTCTTCAAAGAAAGTTGTACTCCATACAATAACAATCATAGATAATCAAAATTTGCCTCAGAACCTTGTAAATTGAGATTTTGAATCTAATTCCTACTGGATTTACACCGCAAATTGATTGAATGGTTTTATGAGCCATTGAATGATGTGTGTTTTCTTGTACGGTGCGTGATATAGGTATTTACGTGTCGAAAGTAGTTTTTACTATATCCTAGGAGTAAAGTATAATGGATAATAATGTGAGTTAGAAGGTTTTTCTTTACATGTTATTAGATGCAACTATTATTTATAAACTAATGCCCGATTTTTCAAAGTTTGTTTTTCTTATTTATGACACCAATATTTTTGTGCTGGTTTTTTAATTTAAATATACAAAAACGAATTTATAAATAAATTGCTAAATAAGGGAAGTTTAGTCTATTTAATTATAACCAAAAGGAATAAATCAAATAATTATTTCCTACTAAGGAAATAATCTTTTGAAAAAGTTCATACTTTGGGTTTTGCTTTACAAAGAAAAAGATTTATTGTGAAATTTTTTTATGGAAAAACATTCTTTAGACAAATTTTAACTACATTGTATATTTCTATTAATGTTTACTTGAGTATAATTATGTTTACTTGAGTATAACTATGTTTTGTCTTAAGGATGTCATCATGAAAAGTTGGATTTCATAAGGATCAGATGATTTACATTCAGATCGTCGAGGGAGAGCGAGTGTTTTTACTCCTATAGAAGTAGTCTTGTCGCGTTAATCTCGAAACTGTTTTCGACCTTTCATTGATCACCCTCAAATAGCTAAATACACACACATAATGAGATGTAAATCCTTAACGTCGAAAACCAAAACACTTACTACTATGTCATGTTTCGGTGGTTATTTTTTCCCTTTGACCGGACATAAGAGTCACCACTCTCCCCGTTTACACCTCAACGTCAAATCGTCATTCAGCACATCACCACTATTCCCAGCTTCCAACACAATGTCACTACTTCCCTCACCACCATTAAAAATATTCTTAATGAGGTGATACAATGGTGCCGTAACAGAAAGAAAGAAGCTGTTATTTTCAAAGTCGATTTTGAAAAAGCTTATGATTCGGTTCGTTGAGATTTCCTTGATGACATTATAACTATATTTGGTTTTAGTGTCAAATGGAGATATTAGATCCAAAGCTGTCTTCATTCTTCTAGAGGATCCATCCTCGTTAACGGTAGTACCACGGAAGAATTTCAATTCTTTAAAGGCCTTAAACAAGGTGACCCTCTTTCCCCATTTTTATTTATACTTGTTATGGAGAGTTTACATATATTATTTCAACGTGTTGTAGATGTGGGTCTATTCACGGGCATAAACTTAAATATGGGGGTTAACCTTTCTCATTTATTTTATGCGGATGATACCATTTTTGTTGGTAAATGGAGTGAGCAAAACATAAATACTCTTGTGTATGTGCTGGAATGTTTTTACCAAGCTTCGGGGTTGAGAATTAATATGTGTAAGAGTAAGATTCTGGGGATTAATGTGGATGACGGGAACTTTCAAAATGCGGCATCGAAACTTGGTTGTCTTATTCTTAAGACTCTGTTTTCTTATCTTGGCACTGAGGTTGGAGCAAATATGGCTAGAAAAGAAGCTTGTAAAGAGGATGTGGATAAGGTACTTTTACACCTATCAAAATGGAAATTAAAAACTCTTTCGATTGGAGGTAGGATGACTATCAATAAATCTGTGCTCGGTTCTATTCTGTTATTTCATATGTCCCTTTATAAGGTACCTTTGAATGTTATTAAACTCCTTGAATCCATTCGTAGTTGTTTCTTCAATGGTCATGATCATATTAGCAATAAATCGGTATGGTTAAATGGGATAAGGTTCTCACTTCAAAAGACAAAGGTGGTTTAGGGGTGTCAAGTTTGTATGCTCTCAATAGAGGCCTCATGATTAAGTGGATTTGGAGATTTAATTCGAGAAAAAAGTTCCTTATGGACTCATGTTATCAAAGATATCCATGGAGTAGATGGTAAGATAAATAATGATATAAGGGGCGGGTATTAAACTGTTTGGACTTCGATTATTAAGGAGATGAGATCTTTGAAGGAGAAAGGTGTAAATGTGATGGATTTTATTCATTTGAAACTGGGAAATGGCGAGTCCTCTCTCTTTTGGGAAGATAATTAGTATGTTGGTGCTATTTTGAAAGACTTTTTCCCTCGTCTGTATGCCCTTGAAGTTCCGAAGCAAGTTTCGGTTCGTATGAAATTGGAAGAGTCGACTATTGCTAAGTCCTTTCGTAGGAGTATAACATTCTTCAAACAAATTTTAACTACATTGTATATTTTTATTAATGTTTGCTTGAGTATAACTATGTTTTGTCTTAAGGATGTTAGCATGAAAAGTTGGATTTCATAAGGATAAGATGATTCACATTCAGATCGTCGAGGGAGAGCAAGTTTTTTTACTCCTATAGAAGTAGTCTTGTCGTGTTAACCTCGAAACTATTTTCGACCTTTCATTGATCACCCTCAAATAGCCAAATACAAACAGTTAAGAGATGTGAATCTTTAACGTCGAACCCCAAAACACTTACTACTATGTCATGTTTTAGTGGTTCTTTTTCCCTTAGACCAGAGTCACCACTCTCCTCGCTTACACCTCAACGCCAAATCGTCATTCAACACATCACCACCCCTCTCACCTTTGAACACAAATGGTCACTACCTCCCTCACCACCATTAAAAATACTCTCTTTATACAAAAAACATCCTCACAAAATACTCAACAGTCCACCATAAATCAAATAAATAAAGTATAATAAAAACACCCATAAAGAACTACACATGCAAGGTAGTAAAGTGATCGTCAAGCTCACCTCTTCCTCTCATCAGGGCCGTTCCTGATGTTTTTGATGCCCGGGGTGAGCCGACTAAATTATGCCCCTTATAAACAAAAAATACACAACAATATTAAAGGTTTGAAATCTAGTCAATTAAGCTAGGCGAAACATCTTCACGCTGAACTTATTTTTCATGACAGAACAAATATATAACCTAAAACGATATCTTAGTAAGCTTCTTGAAGCAAATTCATCGATTATCTTGTTATAGTCGACATCAACATATATATCGTCAATTTCATTAACAACAATATTGTCAATATATTCAACATCGACATTGCCACTTATTGAGCTTCCATTGTTTATATAGGATTTTCATTAGTTTCAATATTTTCTTCAACATTGTTAAATTTTTTTTGTCTAACAATAAATGGTTTCAAAAAATCAAACTGAGATTTGTTATATGCTTGTTTTTTAATTTTTGCTTTGTTTTTTTTTATTTTGGGCACTTGACGGCTGTGAATGGCCTAACATAGTTTTTAGCGTAAATGAACTAATATTAGAACATTATAATGAAGATAGAAAAAAAATGAAAACAAATTATAAAACAACATCACCTGATTAGCCTACATAGAGATAAGAGATTCAAGACTAGAGATAAACATATGATTCAATAGCCCCTTTAGTTGCCACGATCTGTTCCCTTCTTTTGTTTCTAATAAGTGTGACTTTGTCCCAAAATATTTATAAGGTAACTGTAAATCAGTTCCATAAATCACGCCCCATAAATATTTCAATTATTGTTGCTAAAAGTATAAACTCTATGTTAATATTATAGAATGGGCTTTTAATATTAAAGTTACTAACAAACAAAATTATAAAATGATGCCCCTATTATTTCTGCTGCCTTGGGCCATTGCCCACTCCACCCTATACTAAATCCGGGCCTGCCTCTCATTTCTGCTTAGGTAACACATGAGGTGATAGGTACAGTGGGGTGTGTGACATGGTGAGATAAAAGTGAAAGCTCTCGCCCACCGTTGTGTAGTCTTATTAGTAATACTTTTACATTATATTCTTGAGTATCATTTAAGTAATGAAAGTAAAGAAAATGAAGTGAAAAAGTGTGTTATGAAGTTCACTTGAAATGTTTTTTCTGCAACCCATGGATGACCAATCAGCTCTTTTGCGGTTTAATTGATTTTGAAAACAATTGTAGTTTAGTTGATTTTGAAAGTAAAATATTTAGTTGGTTTTGAAAATAAATTATTTTTTCTCAATATTAGGTCAAATATCTTTACTTCTTAATTTTTTTACTTTTCTTTGCTCAAAAATCTTGAAAACACAGTTTAACATTTGATTGATTGGATCAATTAAAAATCAATAGATATTTATATACTAAGATATGACATTTAACCATTTAGTTGTTTGTTTTAGAAAACATATGATTGAATGAAAGATGATTTATGTAAAATCTCTGAAAATTTCTTTTTTATTATGTCATCACATGTATACGTCACCTCATGAATACATTGACCTCATGAATACATTGATATCACCTTTGCATGAATTTCTTGAACTATCATTTACATGGTGCATGAATATAAGTGTCATTATTGATACTTGAACACGTGATCTTTTTCATATTTATTTTGATATCTATGAACGTACTCATACTCATTTAATCACTTTGACGACTCTTAAGCTACATGGAAAGCAATAACATCTACTATACATTATTTCAATACTTAGTGTACAAAAATCATGATTTCATGATCTATAGTTTACAAAGTACTTAGACTTACTTCTATGTACATATAATTACCTAAACTACACTATAATGTATATCACCATAATTATAACACAACTTATAGCACTTTGACTACACATTTACAATTTCAATACACTATAAACAAGTTTTCTCTTTAGATCAACTAAATCTCACGTTTTATGTATAGATAAACATATACTAACACTAAACCTAGAATTCTAACCAAATATAAGTGGATCTAACCTAGTACAATCAAATCCTAACTAAGATACTTAGAGATCTATCAAATCTAACTAACATAATAAACACATTGTACAAACCTTAAACTTAAATACATGGTACTTTGACCCCTAAATTGGTCCCTTTGACTCTCCCAAGACCCCTAGACGCGGCTACCATGTAAGGCAAGGGGCAAGTGTACATCCTAGTTCCATTAATAGAATGTACTTGTGTGTAAGGTTCCTAGATTTACATATCTAAATAATTCTATACTTAACCTCATATCCCGAACTAGCAAGATCACACAAACACTTATCCTCTAGATCTCTAACTCACGACATCATATCCACATTTACACCAAATCTTCAAGCCTCATTACTACCCCAAATCTTTGTCTGTCATCAATACACTATTAATAACTCCAAGATCTTATTACTTTTGGTCAACAAGCAAGGAAAGGAGCAAATAAGAAGTTAAGGAGGTCTCGACTATAAACATTCGGCTAGTGTTCACATAGGTTCTTCAAACAGAAAGGAGTAAAGTTACTAGTTCACTAGGTCACCCATCCATTCGTCATACTAAGGAACAAGTAAGTTCTTAAAACTGTTTCATAATCTACTTACACTTTCATATGAAGATGATGAACACATGACACATAGTACCTAAACAAGTTACATATATAGTTAACCACTATAAAAATAACATGCACACGTAAAACATATGAGAACCAAGCCCTAGAAAGTCTCGGCTAGATCATGTTCTTACGTGAACTCATAGATCCGAACACCTAGTTATGTTATTAGTCATTTTCCTTAGATCTATACTAAAGCCTAGAAAACTAGAAACTCAAGTAAGCCCTAGGCCGAATATAAGCTAAGTAAACCGCAACTTTATAAAACCATTTATATAAAAGATATAAACTTTAGGGGTATATTTTTTCATTTTCGAAAGATAAAGGGGGTATATGTTAACAACCGAATCTTATATAACCCTAAGGACTAAAAATGTAACTTACCGAGAGTTGTGGACCTTATTATAAATGTCTAAGGGTGTAAATTGTCAACTTGCGAAATTTAAATAACCCAAGGGACTAAAACTATCAATAAGCAATAGTTTTGGACATTAATGTAAATATCTAGGGGTATATTATGCCAACCCACGAAACATTTCTAAACCTAGGGGTTGTTTGGTAATTTTAGATTGAATAAGGACTTGGGTGCAATTTAAACAAAGTTTTATATATATTATTTATTAAAAGAAACTATAGCGTTTAAAATGTAAACTATGAAACTTAAAGGACTATTTTTGTACAAAAGAAACTTGGAGGATTTTATATAAATATTAATTTCTATAAAATATAAATATATAAAAATCATTTTATTTAAAGTATTATATATCTAATTATTGGATAAAAGTAAATATACGCGAATAATAAAACGTATATGTTTATGTTTGAATAATTCATATAGGGTGGATAATATATAACAAGTCACATTAACAAGATATAAACGTACTATTAAAATTATCCGGAAGAATTTGGACATTATTTATGAATATACTGAGACCATTTAAATCACTAAGGTAATTGACTGTATCGTGATCATACTATCCAGATTATCTGTGATATATTCAGACACTGCTGTTGAGGTGAGTTCATGGCCTCACACTTTTACTTTAGTAATTGTTTTGAACAACATTGAGGGAGAAAACATGCAACATATTTTTATAGGACGTAAACAGAACTGTAAACTTTGATTTCATTTGCCTATTGTGTGACCCTTGACCCGTGGACTGTAACTGTTAATTGTTGTATAGCTCGAATATTATAAATAGATCTATTTAGGATTGACTATCCCCATCTGGGTGAGTAGCGCTCACTGTGCCTAGGCCAGGACAACAGATGTATACCATGTCGGTTCATTTTATGGGTGCAAGAGTGATAACTTGCGGAGGGTCCTCATTTGTTGGGGGCTTAACAGTCAAGCGTCAGTTACAGGCAATAGGCAATGTAGTTGCTTTATAGTATTTGCTTTGTACATTACTACTTTTGTGGTCCTAAACCATGATTTAATAAACCTATGAATTCACCAACTTTATGTTGCCCTTTTAAGCATGTTTTTCTCAGTAAACTGAAGCATGCACCTATGTGTACATGGAGTCAAGCATCATGTAGGAAGCATTATAAAGCTCATATGGGAGGGGTTTAATAACTTCAGAATAATGACAATTTAATAATTATATTGTTAAGACAATTTGATAATATTTTCACAATGGTTCATGTAATATTTAAATTAAATGACATTTTATTATCATTGCTCTGTATACTATTGCTGTATGATCCACCATGTGACACCCAATTACTATTCCGCTGCATGAGCATTTTGGGGGTGTCGGTTGGTATCAGAGCCATAGTTATAGAGAACCAGATCAAAACTAAATATTTAAAACTGGACTATAACTGAATAAAAATTATTTTTAAAAGAAATTGGTTTTTGGGGACACCGATAGTTGAGCATATAGTATATAGGGCATGCATTAATTATGTGAACTAATTGTGCATTGATTAATGACACTTGGTTAATTAATCAAATAAGAATCTATGTAACTTTTAACCTACACTGTTAAAAGATACTTAAAGTATGACGTACAAAATTTAATTTTTAAAACCTTAGTAATTTGAGTAAGTTAGTACTTACGTAAAATTTGAAATGATATTATTTTCAAATTACTATGACTACACCAACCACATGACTTACTGCTCTACTCGAGGATGACATCACTCTGACTGCCACTGCTACTATACTAGTTTCACCAGTCACAGTATTACAGGGATTGCCTTCAGATACCGATTCTGATTGATGAGATGGCATTTATACATGATCTCATCGTTCTTTTCAGGCTTTAAATGCATAAAATGTCATTAAAATACCATATATATGTTTGTTTGTTTACTTGTGTATTTTAGGTATGGATATCGTGAAAAAGACAAAATATCACAAGAAACAAGGAAAAACGAACACGAGAAACGAAGCCGCACAATGAACCGGGCCCTAGTCTATTATTTCTCAAAGAAAAGACCTTGAAGAATTAAAGATATTCAAAAATGATCTCTTATCAATGAATAAATGACACTTAATACCCTTGTATATTAATAATTACAAGTTTGGTCCCTTAAGTTTGTCAAAATTACAAAAAGGTCCCTCAACTTTGAAGATTTGGCAAATTTAGTCCCTCAAGATTAAAGAAATGCCAAAAATGGTCCCCCATAAAGTTAAACATACTTAGGAGACCTTCAAAGATCAAGAATGTCCAAGATCAGTCCTTGAAATATCCAAAAATGTTCAAAACAAGTCCTTGAAACCTTTGATACAAAGTTTAGTGGCCAAAGTGTGAAAATGGAAAGTTTTTTAGCAAAGGAATTCGTTTTTGGTGGCTGAAATACTTTGTTTACAATATTCGCCAAAAGACAAGGGGCAAAGCTGTACATTTGAAACATTCAAAAAATAATTGCGCCAAACAACTTCTATCCCACAAAAAAACGGATCAAAGGATGTTACTATTCACTGTCCCTACCCAGTTATTATCCCACTTAAAATAAAGGGTAAAACAAAATTACCCTAACCCATGTTTGATTAACCCTCCCACGCTTCTATCCCACACTTAACATCACACATCCCATCACTCATGGACCCCACCCATTCAAGCCGTCCACCAATCACCTTGCAACTTCCTCTCCAAGGAATGCCATGAGGCCAAATCAATAGCCCACACTCATTACTTGGTCCCAAAGGATAAATGAACGTCTGGGATGAATTTGGACAACTCAACATACCTCAAGCATCTAGAAGACTCAAGGGCATTTCAGAGAATCTATAGCTAGGATTTTCATTGTAAAATCAGCCTCAAAAGGCCTATAAAAGGACCCCCAACCCGTGGTGAGGCCTTTGTTCCAGTTTTACTCTTTAAACATTGTAATTCCTTTTTAAAATTTATAAAGTTTGGTATTTTGAAAAATTGTAATTCCTTTTTATGTTTTTGAAAGTTGGTGTTGTTTAAGAGTGAAGCTGAGTTCCATTTATTGATTTTAAGGTGTTTTGATCTTTGGATAGAAGCACGTTTAGTTTTCAAAAGGTTTTCAAGTGTGAAAGTTTTCAAAATCCTAGCTTACTGTTTTGATATTCTACCTATTCTAACCCCAACAAAAAGCCATAAGCTTTTGCAAGCTTGTTTACACCAGGCTTGTGAAGGTTTATCCACATTTAGTTGGATTGTTTGTTGCCTGTGTTGAAGAATCCACGGCCTTGAGGTTCTGCTTTGAACCATCAGCCAAGGTTTCATATAATCTTCCTTGTCCAAGTACCTTGGTCACTCTCTAGCTGTTGAGAGTGGTCCAAGGAGCATTGCTGATCCTCCTAGGAAGTTGTGGAGGATAGGTTCACTCTCTATCCCCTTTTCTCTTTTATAAATTTGTGTTCCAAGTCTGTTATGTGATTGCCATGTGATTCTATGTTCTTGTGTTTGTGTGGTTAGTTTTATTGTTTAGATATGCTAGTTGTCACCTAGTTGAGGTATTAGAAGCATAAAATCAGTAGGTCATTTGTAAAAATCAAAAGTTTGTTTGAAAAAGGGCTAAAACAAGGTTGTTTGGATTTTGGGATCAAAAGGCCTTGTGGCCTTGGGCCTTTGGTTCTTGGGGTTTTTCTACACTAAACAAGTTATTTGTCACCTGTTTTGGTCATTGGTTAAGTCTCTTAAGGTTTGGAAAAGAGTTTGCAAGTTTTGGAAAAATCTAACAAAAGTGGTTTGGAATTGGTCAAACATATCAGCAAGCATAAAATCTTTGTTTGTTGGATCCAGGGTCTGATTTTTGGTTTGGGAAGAGTTTTGTGTAAGCTATCTGTGCTATATCTGTTTGTTGAATTTGGTGGCTTATTGAGTGAGCTAGGGCTTATAGAAGTTGGCTGAAGTGGTCATTTCCATCAGCAAAGTGACCACCTCTTTTGTGCTTTGCATTTGATTATTTAGTGCTTGCCTTGCTATTCTATTGCTTGAAATTTGTTATTGTGCTGCTTGAGAACTTATCTTGCTAATTGGATTGCCTGTTTGAGTGCTTATAAGCCAGCTGGCTTATTGGCCATATTTGTACCAAAACTGAAATCATTTGGCTAACTGGCCTCTTGATTCAAAAGGATTTAGCCTTGATTCCTTCACAAAAGTTGCTCATAACAAGCTCATTAGCAAGTCCTGGTAATTTGCTAAACTTTGGAACGCTTTGACTTTTTGTCAAATAAGCTCTATTTGGCTTATTTTTCAGTTTTGCTTATTGGTACATGCAACAACTTAGTTTTTGTGATAGGTGTCAATTTTCTTAGCTTATTATTAATATTGAAAGGTTTCAACTCATTTGGTTAAGCTTTTGCTAGAAAACTAGCTTATTTGGCTTTTCAGCCAGCTTATTTGCTTCTACAACTTATTCTACTTGACTTTTTGGGATTTTTCTTTTTGATTATTCTTAGTTAAGCTATTTGTGAGCTTTTTAAAAAAGAATCAGCTTTTAAAACCCTCTAGAACTCAAACCCGACTATTTTGTCGTTTTGTGAAAAAGTTCTTTTCAAGATTCTGGCTTATTACTTGAGCTTTTTCAAAATTTCTTTTTGCAAAAGGGTTTAGAATCTCAATAGAAGGTTGTGTGTTTAAGTAGAGCTTATGTCATTAGCTTATAGCTTAATGGGTTTATTGGCCCATTAAGAATAAGCTGTTGGCTATTTAAGCTGTGATGAGCTCACTTTCAGCTTTTGGACCTTTAGAATTTTTTGCTTAAAAATGAATTTCGAGTCAGAATGGTGATTTTGGGCTTATTTGGTTGAGTTTGAATTTTGTTGGGCTAAAAAGCCCATTAAGCTTGCTGTTTTTGTTTTAGCCCATTTGGGACCTAATAGGGATATTTTGGTAATTTCACTTTCATTTTCTAATTATTTAGGTTAAAATAAACTAGTTTGCAAGTTTATAGAATTTTTTATAATTTTTGGATTTTTAATATTATTTTAATATTTTATTTTTAGTTTAATTCATTTTTAAATAGTTTTAATAGTTTTAAAATTTTGGAAAAATACATTTTAGTTTAGTTAAGTCATTTTAGAGTTTTACAAATTGAAAAATCTTTATTTGGGCTTTTTATTAATTAATTTGATTTTTAGGGCTTTAATTAGCATTAAAAAATTAATAATTAAATAAATAAAAGGTTTGGAAAAGTTTTGATCATTTGTAAACCCTAATTGGATTTTTAGGAATTTTTGGTAATTTTTTGGGAATTTTTAGTGCAAGTTTTTGTTTTGTCTACTTTCACGGTTTTACGTTTTATCGTCGTAGTTTAATTTTCTCGTATCCGTCATTTCTATTTCTCATCTATTCTTTCTTCAAATATTAATCCAAAATATTACAAGTTTTTCACACACAATAAACCTTCTTGGGAAACGAACTTTCACACACCATTGGGTCATTAGCATTTGATTTTCCTAAATCATCTCGCTTAATACTTACCGCATTTACGCCTTTTTCACAAGGGGTGTAAAATACCTACTATCATTTTGGCGCCGCTGCTGGGGAGGTGTGTCGTGATTAATTTGGACCATTTTGTTTTTAATATATAACCATAAATAGTATTTGTGTTAATTAGAAATCTATTAACACGTATTATCAGTTTTTCGTTTTCTTTGTGAATTATTATTACTATATTGTATATGTATCACAACTAATCCAAAATATCTCCAAAAGTGTGAAAGCACAACCTTAATTGGGGTTTGATCTCCTATTTTTTATTCGAATCTCAAACAAAAAGAAAAAGGCAAAAATAGATAAATAATTTCTATTAGCTCGATTTTGAAAAATACGAACTTTAAGGTGAATAGATAGGCAACATGCAATAAAAGGCTGTTAAAGGGAAGTTAGGTACTTAAGTGCTTCGCACCACCTCATTCCCCCCGTTCACTTGTGAGTATTTGATCTTGAAAGCTAATCGAGGGTTTTGCCGCCCAAAGAATTATTACGTATCATATATATTTGTTTGGTTTCTTTGTGATTAAACCCTCTTGAACAATTTGGTTTTCACCAAATTTCTAAAGTCAATCGAAGGCGTTCACTCCACGTGATCGTTTTCATTCTTTGAGGATCCTTTAATCAAGATTTTGATTCGAGGAGAGATTTGGTAGATTGTTGACTACATAATACACACAAAATAAATTTTTTTTTAAAAACAATCAAAAACACAAAAAATAAAATAAAATTGAAAATCAACAAAAACCCCAAAAGAATCTTCTTTGCTCACCTCCACGTTCTACGTCACGTTTATGCAAACTCGTAATCAAGCAAAACGAGCTCGCAAACGTCGTCAAAAGGAAGGAAATCAAGATCCTTTGATTGAAGAAGAACCTCCAATTGTCGAACCCGTTGTAGAACCAATAGTCACCATGGCTAATTGTACTATGATGGAGTTGCTTCAATCATCCACCGAGGGTTTTGGAGAAGCTATTGTGATTCCCGCCATCCTTGCGGAGAATTTCGAGATCAAGACGGGTTTAATGTTGATGCTACAAGAAAATAAGTTTCGCGGACATGAAAAAGACAACCCACATTATCACATACGGAATTTCAATCGTCTCACCGCAACAAGCAAGTTTAAGGATGTTCCACATGACGCCATTAAGATAATGTTGTTTCACACTCTTTAGATGGACCTGCAAAAATTTGGCTCGAGAAAGAACCGCCAAATTCGACTTTGAAATGGGGTGATCTCGTCTCTATGTTTTTGAACCAATTTTTCCCGCCTTCTAAGACGACACATTTTAAAAATGAGATTTCAAGGTTTATGCAAAGATCTAATGAAAGTTTTTCAATGGCATGGGAACGATTTAAGGAAATGTTACATGAATGTCCTCACCATGATTTTTCCGAATTGCATCAAATTGATACTTATTATAATGGGCTTAACGATCATGAACGAGACTATTTGAATGCCGCCGCGGGTGGTAATTTTTTGTGCAAAACGACCGATGAAGCTTTAAAGATTATCGATAATAGATCTAAGGTTTACAACCCTCGTAACACACCGAGTGTTGCCACTATGGGTTCATCGTCATCGTCTCGTAACATGAATGCCTTACATGATGAAGCAAATTAGGAGAATCGGTTTTTCGATAGATTTTCGACGCTTATGACTCATTGGAAAGCAAAAGATGCTTTGAATTCCGCATCGGCTAAAGCGGTTGAAAAGAGTTGTATATCTTGTGGTGGAGCTCATGATTTTTCCAAGTGCATTACCACCGGTGGTAACACTTCGAGTGCTTACGTAGCAACGAGAACTTACAACCAAAACGGCCAAGGAATCAAGCTCCCCAAAATCAAAATGTTAACAACTATCTAGACAACAATCAAAGTGGTGGTTATCAAGGCAATCAACGTAATTATAACAAGGGAAATTACCACAGTGGGAACAATGGGCGAGTGCAAAATCAAAACTAAAACCGTGATTTTCAAAATACTACACAAGGTTTTCAAATTGCTCACATTAAAAATCTTCAAGGAGAATTTTAGGAATATGCTAAGGCAAATGATGCTAAGTTTGATAACATGCAACGAGAAATGATTAGCTTAAGATCCGAGTTGAAAAAACGAGTTTAAAAACGAACTTGCTAATGAGTTGAAAAATCATGCTAATAAAATGGAAGGAAACGTTCAACGTCTTCAACAAAATCAACAAAAGATGGAACAAGGTCAACATGAGATTAAGCAAGAATTGTTAAAAGCGGATAAAAGGCAATCTAAATTTGAAGATCGAATGGCTAGTATGTTTGAAGCTATCATGTGTAAACCCTCTTCCTCGGGTGGTCTTCCTAGTGATACCATTGCAAACACGAAGGGAGAAATGATGGTTATTACTACTCGTAGTGGTAAAACTTTCAAAGAACCAATCTCTCGTCCTAGTACTTCTACGGAGAAGGAAATCGAGAAAGAACATGAGGTGATGGTAGAAAAGGAGCATTTTACAAGCCCACGAAGTACCACTCAAACCACACCTACGGTTGAACCAATACCAATTGTGGAACCCGAGATTCCAAGGCCGTTGCCTATGCCCTAACACACACCACCCATACCTTACCCATCGAGACGAAACAAGGAGAAATTACAAGAACGTAATAAACAAAAAATTGAGCTTTTTATCAAAATGTTTCAACAAGTGCATTTTAATGTGAGTTTAGCCGACGCGTTGTTATACATGCCTCGTTTCGCTTCCACTTTTAAAGGTATGATGAACGATAAGGAGAAGCTTTCAAAGCTATCTAATTGTTCTTCTGTTTATCTTAACCGAATACCGGAAAAAGTTGGTGACCCCAGGAAGTTTCTCATACCTTGTGATATTCAAGAAATGGAAGGATGCCTCGTTTGGCCGATCTTGGCGCGAGCATTAATTTGATGCCTTTTTCCATGTGGAAATCGCTATCGCTTCCAGCTATTACTCCATCGAAAATGTCAATCGAGATGGCCGATCATTCTACGATTCTCGCATGTGGAGTAGCCGAAGACGTTTTCGTGAAAGTGGGGAAGTTCTACTATCCCGTTGATTTTATCGTAGTGGACATCCCCGCGGATCCTCAAGTTCCTCTAATATTAGGTCGTCCATTTTTAGACACCTCGAGATCGCTTATCGATGTTCATGCTAGAAAGATAACTTTGAGATTCAACGAAGAGGAACTTGTTATAAACGCTACTCAAAACTCTACACCTTCTCATGTTTATGCAATAGCTACCATCAACCATATTGACTTAGTCGATGTGGTTTGCGATGAGTTTTCACAAGAAGTGTTAGGTTTTTCCGATAGTTCGTCAAGTGGCAATCCCACTATTATAGATCCGATTCTTGCTAATTCTACACCAAATCTCACTCCATTCCAAGGAGGCGATTTTATTTTGAATGAAATCGACAATGAAGATGAGGTGATTATTGGTAATGATACTCTCATTCCACCATTTCTTCCGCCGATGGAAGTTATGAGTGTTGAAAAAAAATCATCAATCGAGGAACCGCCAATCCTTGAATTGAAAGATCTTCCATGTAAAACCCGCATGCTTTTACCATGAATAGTACCCTTAAGATCGTACGTACTAGGTTAAAACTTTCCTTTTATAGTACGATTACGTTTACGTGTTAGGATTTTACGTATTACCTACGTGTTAGAACACGATAAGTATTTATTACGCACGAACACGCAATAATTATTTAAACAATAATTAATCACGAACGTAACTAAAACGCAACTAATATTATTTACGTATATATATATATATATATATATATATATTTATTAAGACGAATAAATATATTATGTCACGATCGATAACTAATTTAATCACGTAAACTACGTAACACGTAAACATGAATATTAGACACGTTTATTCTTATTACGTATAAGTAAACTAATACGACAAGTACTACGTAAATTAATATTACTTATAACTCATGAACTTATTACAAGATATTCAAGACATAAAATACGCGAACCGAATACGTAATTAAATTAAACGCGTATTATTGAACGAATGTGTTACGTTTTGGTCGTTGGGCAGTTTAGACAAAGAGACAAGAAGTAAGACTTGGGCTCAAGGCCCAAGTGTGTTGGTTCGGCTTAAAAGAAACAAACACACGCCTGTATCTTTCATTTTTGGTAAAAACAGTAAAATAAATAAAACCCTAAATAACAAGAATGGCCGCCAGTTTTTTTCTTTGGTGTCTCTTCTCTGCCGTCGTTCCACAAACAAGATCAGGAGGAGGTCGTGGGTACTAAATCCAAGGATAACAGGTTCGATTTTCTTGTATTTTCTAAAAAGAGAAAAACCTTTAAACTAATCCAAAGATCTTGAATTCGTCCTTTTGTTTTCTTTTGTGTTAATTGATCACGAAATCCAAGTATTAAGAATCTAAAACATGTTAGTTATACGTGCATACAAAGGGGTGGTCGTTGGTTTGTTGCTGTGTTCGAGGGGCATACAAACCGAGACTCATAGGAGTCTCGGTGGTACCTTTATCCCACCAGCCGCAACCCTTATAAAGGGTGTTGGCTGTTTTGTTCTGTCGGGGGCAGCATCGGACAAGCAGGGGGAAACCACTGGCTACGGCCAGTGGTGGTGTTGTTCAGACAGTGGGAACTGAGAGCTTATGCTCTCGGTGGGAATGTTAGACGAACAGGGGAAACCAGCCACTGCCGGTGGCATTAACCCTACTGCCAGGGGGAAATAACGATTAAATGGGTGTTTGAGTTTCGGTTTAAGGCAGATTTAAGGGCTGTTTGGTAAACAGCTTAATGAAAACAGTAAGGGTGCGTTTGGCAGTCAGATTTATAAGAAACTTTTAAAGGGCTGTTTGGTTCGGTTTATAATTAAAACGATACGGGTTTTCATCGTTTGGTTTTCGACACGTTTTCATAAAACAATACACGGGTTCGGGGTATTATACTTACGAGTTTAATTAGCTTAACATGCATATTAATTACAAGACAATTAAATTAATAATCATGACTTATTAATATAAGATTAATTAAATTAATTTAACTTCCTATATAATTAATTTAATTAAAACATGGACTTAGGTTTATTGTTAATAATTAATAATACATGATTTAAACTAAGTATTTTTATTTATTTAATTTAGATTATAGTAATTAATTAATTAATAAACATGACTTATAATTAATTAATTATCATGACTTACGTTATATTAATATTAATATTAATATTAATACATGTTCTAACCCAAGTATTTTATGCACCTTAATTTAATTAAATCATGTATATTTAATTAAACCCTATAACCTATTGTTTATTTATTTTACTTGTAATAATTAATAAACTATACTTTAACCTCATGACTTAGAATATTAATCAGAAAACACTTTAGCTTATATTATTAGCTTAATAATCCAGCTTATTTCTATTTATGGAAACTTTCTATTTTTAGAAACTTATTTAATTAAGGCAGCTAATCTAGTTATGGAAACTTTCTATTTTTAGAAAACTTATCTATTTTAAGCAGTAATTCTATTTTTGGAAACTTTCTATTTTAGGAAACCTGCTATTTTTAGGAAGTTACTTATTATTACACACAAGTATAATAACACAAGAAATACAAGTAATACTTAATCAGAATATACAGAATACATGATAAACACAGTATAACGTTAAAACTAGTAAAACAAGGCATGAACATATAAAATAAGCTAAGACATAACATTAAACCAGTTACGTATTCAGTAATCAGATACTTATACACGTATGTATCTATGTAGCATTAGTGATACCGAAGTAGGACTCTCTTCCGTTCGTCTTCTTCGTTCACTGGACATAAGGTACGGATTCCCGTCCTTTCAGTATGGACATTCTTTCCTTATTAGGATTTCCTCGTATGCAGCCAACTGTTTTCCCGTAGTATAAGTTATGTGTTTGATTGCTTATGTTTAATTAAGATTACCTATAGCCATATACATGCATGACCAGTTCCACCTAGTTATGGAGGTACCATAACCATAACATTAGAGGCACTGATGTTATGACTTCACCACGGCGGAGTGATTGCTCGTGGCGTCCCTTCAGCTTTTGGCCATTTATTTATATTTATCATGTGGGGCGTATGGGTGCATCCTAGTTACATGTTTTTATTCAGGATTTCATGGTGAATGTGGTGTGTGCCTTAGATCCTTCACAAGGAGCTGATCCCTCCTACCCAGAACCAGTATATTAAATTAGAGGCAGCCCCTCTAATTTGCATGATGAGGTCACCCCTCCAAGTATTCATGCACGGTGTATTTTCATGACCTATATTGGCTAATGGTAAAATACGTTAAACAGTTTTTGTAAGATAAACATAAGGCTTTTCAAACTATAAAACCAGTTTTATGAACATGTTCCAGGTTTTCCAGGACTTATACATTTCCGCTGCTATTAAGTCTCTATTATGTTTTAGTCACTTATACTATGTCTATATCCGTGCGCCGAGCGTTTTGCTCAGCCGTTACTTTCCTTTCCATGTCCCAAAACGGCAGGTACCCTAGGAAAGACTCGAGCATTTGGAGGACGTGCGTAGGATGGAAGCTGCTAGAGACTTCTTTTCCTTTTTGCCTTCATATACTTATGCTTGTTTAGTCTTTCATTCATTTCTTTTGCTTTATTATGTTTTGGGATTATGTTTGGGAACCGATGTTTGATTCCGGTTATCCCTATGGTCATGTAATGTTTTATACATTTATCCTTGTATGCTTTGATGACACGCCATAATTACGCGTGACATTCCATTATCAAAATGGGTTGTTACAATTATGGTATCAGAGCCAAGGCTTCGACCTGTAGGCTCTAAAACTCGACCTGTGACTAGTGGGTAGTCACCAGGAGCTTCCCAAGCCAACGTTTGATATTCTACGTATTTACGTTTTCAGCGCATTGTTGTTTTAACCATGATGTTTTCAGCACCTTGAGGTTTTAACCTTGATGTTTTCATCGATATTGTTGTACTAATATGGATGGACAACCGTCATTCATATTTAGTTACGTGTCATTATTTCATGCGTGACGTTCCGCGTGGAACTGTGACTATGTGGACTGAACCTCAATAGTTCATAATTAGTCACATAAATTTTTTTTTTTTCTGATAAGTTTTTCATTTATTTATGTTTCATGTATCATTGTTGCAGGGATTATGACTAAGTAATAGTTGGTACAGGACTGGCCCTATTTAGCCGCATGTGATTTTATCGAAACTTTTAACTTTGGTACCGACCCATAGGCGTCCCCTCGCTATGTCTTTTGTTTTGGAACCGACCCATAGGCATTCCCTCACACATATAAAGGTTTTATAAACTACATTACGCATTCATGCACTGTTTTTCATGCATAAAATTTTCTCATGATTTAAATTGGCATAAATTTTTTTTCATGTCCCCTCATAAGTTATTATGTTTTTATGTCAAGTATGTTTTCATACTGTCATGGTTAACTTCAGTTTCATGCTGATTATGTTATACACTTCTTCGTGATAGATGGTTTCATGTTTCTTCATGATAATTCCGTCTTCATGTTGATTATGTTTTACGCCTCTTTTGTTATTTACGTTGTCCTGCAAGACATTGTTAGATTTCATTGAATCATGCTTTCATGATAGTCATGGTTGGTTTTCATTGATCATGCTGTCGGGCAAATCATCGTTGAATTTTGTGTAAACACACTTTAACGTTTCCGTTATAACCAGAATGATGTCTATGCTAATACTGCCAGGTTATCATGATGGTTTTCCTAACCGTTTAACCGGTATACTTTCCTTAAATCATGACAAATGATCGACCCCATACCGATCATTTCATGTGCATTCAACGTGTACTCCATGTACCGTGTTCCATGTGTATTACACGTACCTAAATCCATGTGTATTTCACTTGCAATACTTCACGAGTATTCGCTAGTCGATTCTGAATCATCTCAGGCGTATTTTCAATTGCTAATACTCTACAAATTGCTGATGCCGCTCATAACTTGGAAATGTTACTAAAGGTTCATACTGCTGACGTTCGGAGACGCTACGAGATGCGGATGCTGTTCACAACCTGGAGATCCTACAAGACGAAGACAAAGGCGCCGGAGCAAAGCAATTGGACGAGAAGATGCTTCACCATCAGACGATTCCCATCAATCATTGTCCCTAATTCTTAGTTACATGTCACACGTCATTCGGCTGTCATTTCAGCCATATGAGTGCAAACCGGTACCAGCCGGCCACTCAGCTGAATAGTTACATGAATCACGGTCATGAGAATGACCATCATGGAACTGACAGACAGGACGATAGTAACCACTACTATGACAGCAACTATCCTAGAAATCGAAACCAAAACTCTAGCCACGGACGTGATCAGAAATACAAGGATTAGTAGTCCAACCGATCCGCCAATTCTGGCATAATAACCTTATATTGTGGTTATATTTGTTTCACATCTCGAGACACATGTCAAGACATCAGTCAAGACACATGTATCACGTATACCTCCTGAAGACACATGTCAAGACACCAGTCAAGACATATGTCATGCTTATAGTTCCAAGACACGAGTCAAGACACATGACTCACGTCCAACTATGGAACATTTCTAAGAAATTCTGGGTACCCTCCAAGGGTATATCCATTTTGTTGTGCCGTGTATTAATCAGGCCACAAGAATTTCAATACCATTATCGGCGCATCAGTGAGAACTGTCACGTTGCCGATGTCACTTTCATTTCTTTCACCATAGTTCATATATTCATGACCATGAAGGACGCCTTTCGTATTACCACGCATACGAAGGTTTTCCTTCAGTTTAATGATGAGATCCAAGCTGCTAACGCATTTCCTCAGACAGACACGAGATGAATTCTATCCTAATTATGGACTATGAACAGCACACCATGCTACGATTCATAATTATGTACAGTGATGTTCAGGCTACTGAATACATTCAGCTTGATTTTCCATCGGGAAAATCTGTACAAATTATCTATGCTTACAAGCAGGTGCGTTGTTAGCCATGGTCGCTAAAATTTTCTAGCTGTCAGTAAGACACGACCACTTAAGTCTTTTACGCATAGCCAGTTGATTATTCCAAAATCTTCCCATACATTCCAAAAGAACTTACAAAGAGAAGGACGGTACCATGAGATTATGTGTCGACTACCGTCGGCTTAAACAAATCACCATTCATGACCGTTATTCTCCCCCACGTATTGACAACATGTCCAATCGACCTTATAGTGTTAATCACTTTTCCAAGATCGAATTCATGATCATGCTGCCAATAGTGACGGGTGAAAGAGCAGGACATGTCCATGACTGCTATTCGTGCACGACTCGGTCATGCTAGATTTATGATTTTGAATTAGTCTCATCAATGCTTCAACAACATTATGGACTTAATAAATTGAGTTTCCATGAACTCATAAGCAAATTCATCAGTGTTTTCATTGAGGATAACCTGATTTCGTTTAAGCCTAGAGAAGAACAGGAAGACCATATCTGCACTATGTTGCAAATTCTATGACAAGAGAAATTTTACCCTAGAAAATTTTTCCTATATCAGTTCTGGTTGATTACAGTGACACGCCGGATCACATGGAATTGCATGGTTAATCTTACCATGACTCAACTTATGCGTAAAGGAGGGAACCCTACATTACATTAGGTGTTGTAGAAAATCCTACGCTAAGAGAAGTTTGGATTCATAGACTCAGAGTTTCGCAAACTCCTATGTATCAAGTTCTACGAAGCAAGATAAAGTTACGTTCATATCTAAGTACCTGACATACCAACAGGTTATGATAGGACACCAACGGACTGGGAGGTTTCATCATATGGATTTGTGAACTAAAATGGGACAAGATCTCCATGGATTTTGGTTACCAGATTAACGCAAACTCAGAAGAAGCATGATTCTATCTGGGTTATTGCAAACAGTTTGATCAAGTCTGCAGAATCCTTACATCCGCAAGGATTGCAGAACCAACAGATTGATCGGACATGTTCCAGCCAAGGCTCATCCGACCACTTGGTAATCCCTCAGCTATCGGGTCAGACACAGATTCGCAATTGTACTCCTAAATTACTTCACGTCTTCATTCTAATTCCACGCCTTGCTTTCGCGCTCGCGTTCATGACACTATTCACGTTCATGATCGTATTTTGGCTTACGATTTTACGTTCATTTCTTTTCTCATTCTGGGTAGTTTGCAAGAACTTGAGAGACCAGACCCAAGTTTAGTATAACTCTCCATCATCAGATAGACGTTTCACGTCATATTCCACGTCTCACCTTGTAGCGTTTGATGTTACCGCCATTGTATTCTATGATCACGATATGTTTCACATGTCATGTTCATTCCACGTTCCTCATATCATGATCAAGATATGTTACACATATCATGGATCACAATATGTTTACTCATACTACACTCGCCTTATCTCCACGTAGCACGTTCAAAATTTTTCACGTATCACGTTCAAAATTTTTCACATACTACGTTTCTTTATGTCTCGCGCATCGTTTCTGGTTAACAGTTAAGTCAAATTGTCTTTCATCGTAACGTTTCAGTTACCCTTGCACGTTAACTCTTATTTTCCTCGATCGAATTTAGGGGATCTACCTTCCGTAGATAACCAAGAATTTCTTTGGATGCCAAGTCAAGGTTAGGAGGACCAAGATTTATCTTTAGTGTTAAGATCTTCTGAAGGAACCGTTCCAAGAGGGAGGCCACTTGGAAACGGACAAGTTCATCCAGACTTTTATCCGTTTTTCTCTTATCAATTAGATATGTCCTTTCAGTCACGTCACGTTCCATGTCCTTTTAAGACATGTCACGTTCCGCGTTCTTTCTTCTAGGTCACTTGCACGTTAATTTATCTTACATACCCTCTCAGTTTATTCGGGTATGTTTCTCTTTCAGTTACGTTATCTATAATTCGGGGACGAATTATTCTTTTTAAGGGGGAAGAGTTGTAAAACCCGCATGCTTTTACCATGAATAGTACCCTTAAGATCATACGTACTAGGTTAAAAATTTCCTTTTATAGTACAATTACGTTTACGTGTTAGGATTTTACGTATTACCTACGTGTTAGAACACAATAAGTATTTATTACGCACGAACACGCAATAATTATTTAAACAATAATTAATCACGAACGTAACTAAAACGCGAACTAATATTAATTACGTATATATATATATATATATATATATATATATATATATATATATATATATATATATATATATATATATATATATATATATATATATATTATTAAGGCGAATAAATATATTATGTCACGATCGATAACTAATTTAATCACGTAAACTACGTAACACGTAAACATGAATATTAGACACGTTTATTCTTATTACGTATAAGTAAACTAATACGACAAGTACTACGTAAATTAATATTACTTATAACTCATGAACTTATTACAAGATATCCAAGACATAAAATACGCAAACCGAATACGTAATTAAAGTAAACGCGTATTATTGAACGAATGTGTTACGTTTTGGTCGTTGGGCAGTTTAGACAAAGAGACAAGAAGTAAGACTTGGGCTCAAGGCCCAAGTGTGTTGGTTCGGCTTAAAAGAAACAAACACACGCCTGTATCTTTCATTTTTGGTAAAAACAGTAAAATACAATAAAACCCTAAATAACAAGAATGGCCGCCAGTTTTTTTCTTTGGTGTCTCTTTTCTGCCGTCGTTCCACAAACAAGATCAGGAGGAGGTCGTGGGTATTAGATCCAAGGATAACAGGTTCGATTTTCTTGTATTTTCTAAAAAGAGAAAAACCTTTAAACTAATCCAAAGATCTTGAATTCGTCCTTTTGTTTTCTTTTGTGTTAATTGATCACGAAATCCAAGTATTAAGAATCTAAAACATGTTAGTTATACGTGCATACAAAGGGGTGGTCGTTGGTTTGTTGTTGTGTTCGAGGGGCATACAAACCGAGACTCATAGGAGTCTCGGTGGTACCTTTATCCCACCAGCCGCAACCCTTATTAAGGGTGTTAGCTGTTTTGTTCTGTCGGGGACAGCATCGAACAAACAGGGGGAAACCACTGGCTACGGCTAGTGGTGGTGTTGTTCAGACAGTGGGAACTGAGAGCTTATGCTCTCGGTGGGAATGTTAGACGAACAGGGGAAACCGGCCACTGCCGGTGGCATTAACCCTACTGCCAGGGGGAAATAACGATTAAAGGGGTGTTTGAGTTTCGGTTTAAGGCAGATTTAAGGGCTGTTTGGTAAACAGCTTAATGAAAACAGTAAGGGTGCGTTTGGCAGTCAGATTTATAAGAAACTTTTAAAGGGCTGTTTGGTTCGGTTTATAATTAAAACGATACGGGTTTTCACCGTTTGGTTTTCAACACGTTTTCATAAATCAATACACGGGTTGGGGGTATTATATTTACGAGTTTAATTAGCTTAACATGCATATTAATTACAAGACAATTAAATTAATAATCATGACTTATTAATATAAGATTAATTAAATTAATTTAACTTCCTATATAATTAATTTAATTAAAACATGGACTTAGGTTTATTGTTAATAATTAATAATACATGATTTAACCTAAGTATTTTTATTTATTTAATTTAGATTATAGTAATTAATTAATTAATAAACATGACTTATAATTAATTAATTATCATGACTTACGTTATATTAATATTAATATTAATACATGTTCTAACCCAAGTATTTTATGCACCTTAATTTAATTAAATCATGTATATTTAATTAAATCCTATAACCTATATTTATTTATTTTACTTGTAATAATTAATAAACTATACTATTAACCTCATGACTTAGAATATTAATCAGAAAACATTTTAGCTTATATTATTAGCTTAATAATCCAGCTTATTTCTATTTATGGAAACTTTCTATTTTTAGAAACTTATTTAATTAAGGCAGCTAATCTAGTTATGGAAACTTTCTATTTTTAGAAAACTTATCTATTTTAAGCAGTAATTCTATTTTTGGAAACTTTCTATTTTAGGAAACCTGCTATTTTTAGGAAGTTACTTATTATTACACACAAGTATAATAACACAAGAAATACAAGTAATACTTAATCAGAATATACAGAATACACGATAAACACAGTATAACGTTAAAACTAGTAAAACAAGACATGAACATATAAAATAAGCTAAGACATAACATTAAACCAGTTACGTATTCAGTAATCAGATACTTATACACGTATGTATCTATGTAGCATTAGTGATACCGAAGTAGGACTCTCTTCTGTTCGTCTTCTTCGTTCACTGGACATAAGGTACGGATTCCCGTCCTTTCAGTATGGACATTCTTTCCTTATTAGGATTTCCCCGTATGCAGCCAACTGTTTTCCCGTAGTATAAGTTACGTGTTTGATTGCTTATGTTTAATTAAGATTACCTATACCCATATACATGCATGACCAGTTTCACCTAGTTATGGAGGTACCATAACCATAACATTAGAGGCACTGATGTTATGACTTCACCACGGCAGAGTGATTGCTCGTGGCGTCCCTTCAGCTTTTGGCCATTTATTTATATTTATCATGTGGGGCGTATGGGTGCATCCTAGTTACATGTTTTTATTCAGGATTTCATGGTGAATGTGGTGTGTGCCTTGCATCCTTCACAAAGAGCTGATCCCTCCTACCCAGAACCAATATATTAAATTAGAGGCAGCCCCTCTAATTTGCATGATGAGGTCACCCCTCCAAGTATTCATGCACGATGGATTTTCATGACCTATATTGGCTAATGGTAAAATACGTTAAACAGTTTTTATAAGATAAACATAAGGCTTTTCAAACTATAAAACCATTTTTATGAACATGTTCCAGGTTTTCCAGGACTTATACATTTCCGCTGCTATTAAGTCTCTATTATGTTTTAGTCACTTATACTATGTCTATATCCGTGCACTGAGCGTTTTGCTCAGCCGTTACTTTCCTTTCCATGTCCCAAAACGGCAGGTACCCTAGGAAAGACTCAAGCATTTGGAGGACGTTCGTAGGATGGAAGCTGCTAGAGACTTCTTTTCCTTTTTGCCTTCATATACTTATGCTTGTTTAGTCTTTCATTCATTTCTTTTGCTTTATTATGTTTTGGGCTTATGTTTGGGAACCGATGTTTGATTCCGGTTATCCCTATGGTCATGTAATGTTTTATACATTTATCCTTGTATGCTTTGATGACACGCCATAATTACGCGTGACATTCCATTATCAAAATGGGGTGTTACATTCCATCTCAACTTGAATACGCATTCTTGGAAGGTGATGACAAGTTACCGGTTATTATTGCGAAAGATCTTTCCAAATATGAAAAAACCGCACTTTTGACTATTCTTAAAGCTCACAAAGGGGCAATTGCGTGGAAAATTTCCGACATTAAGGGTATTGACCTAAAATTTTGTACTCACAAGATATTAATGGAGGAGGACTACAAACCCGCAATTCAATGTCAAAGAAGGGTAAACCCCAAAATTCACGATGTCATTAAAAAGAGGTCTTAAAACTTCTTGACGTGGGAATGATTTATCCTATCTCTGATAGCCCATGGGTGAGCCCAATCCATTGTGTCCCTAAGAAGGGAGGAATGACTGTTGTGCCTAATGAAAACAACGAGTTAAATCCCACTCGTGTTGTGACCGGTTGGAGGGTGTGTATTGACTACCGAAAGTTAAATGACGCCACTCGTAAATACCACTTTCCCTTGCCCTTCATGGATCAAATGTTGGAGCGACTTGCGGGAAATGACTTCTATTGCTTTTTAGATGGTTTTTCCGGTTACTTTCAAATCCCTATCGACCCTCGTGATCAAGAGAAAACTACGTTTACATGTCCATATGGAACGTTTGCTTATCGTAGAATTCCATTCGGACTTTGTAATGCACCGGGAACGTTTCAAAGGTGTATGATGGCTATTTTTCATGATATGATCGAGAAGTCGATGGAAGTATTCATGGATGACTTTTCGGTGTTTAGTGATTCGTTCACGTCGTGTTTATCCAATCTCGAGAAAATGTTAAAACGTTGTGAAGAAACCAACCTTGTGCTTAATTGGGAAAAAATGTCATTTTATATGTAAACAAGGAATCGTCTTAGGGCACAAGGTCTCGAAAGCGGGGATTGAGGTAGATAAAGCTAAGATAGACGGCATCGCCAAGTTACCTCATCCCAAAACCGTTAAGGGAGTTAGGAGTTTCCTAGGACACGCGGGCTTTTGTCGTCGTTTCATCAAAGACTTTTCGAAAATTATTCGACCTATGACACACCTTCTCGAGAAGGATGCTCCTTTTAACTTCAATGAGGATTGTGTTCGAGCTTTCGAAACTCTTAAGAGGAAACTTATCGAAGCTCCCATTCTTGTTGCTCCTAATTAGGAACTACCCTTTGAAATCATGTGCGATGCAAGTGATTATGCAATTGGGGACGTTTTAGGGCAACGTCATGAAAAGCACTTTCGACCTATCCATTATGCTAGTAAGACGATGACCAAGGCTCAAATGAAATACACTACAACAGAAAAAGAACTACTTACCGTGGTGTATTGATGAGATGGCATTTGTACATGATCTCATCGTTCTTTTCGGGCTTTAAATGCATTAAAATGTCATAAAATACCATATATATGCTTGTATTGGTTTATTTGTGTGTTTTAGGTATGGATATCGTGAAAAAGACAAAAGATCACAAGAAACAAGGAAAAACGGACACGAGAAACGAAGCCGTACAAAGAATCGGGCCCTAGTTCATGAATTATCCAATATTAACCCTTGAAGACTTGAAGATATACAAGATTGATCCTCAAAATATGAAGAAATGACACTTAAAACCCTTGTATATTTATAATTACAAGTTTGGTCCCTTAAGTTTGTCAAAATTACAAAATGGTCTTTCAACTTTAAAGAATTGGCAAGTTTAGTCCCTCAACAATTCTAAATTGTCAATTATGGTCCCTCATGAAGTCAACGATACAATGAAGACCTTTGAAGATCAAGAATGTCCAAGATCAGTCCCTCAAGTATTCAAACATGGCAAAAATAACCCTTGAAACCTTTATTTCAAAGTTTTGTGGCAAAACTATAAACTTGGAAAGTTTATTAACAAAGGAAATGAGATTTATTGAAAAACATGTTTTAAACACTTAACCAAAACACAAGGACCCTTCCTGCCATTCTGAAAGTTCAAATCCTACAAAAAAACACGCGCCAAACAACTCTACCCCCAAAAATCGGATCAAACTTACCACTATTCACCATTCATCCCACCCAGATTTACCATCCACTTAACAAAGGGTAAATTGCAATTACCCTTACCCACGCTTGATTCACACATGCAGAAACCCATCCCACACACAAAACCCCAATTTCCACTCACCAAGTGACCCCACCATTCAAGTCGTCCACCTATCACATCACAACTTAACCTCCAAGGAATGCCACATGTCCAAATCAACAGCTGACACCTTTGCTTGGTTACAAAGCTAAAAGGAGCGCTCAAGATCATTTTGGACAGCTAAACAACTCAATGCACTCAAGGAAAAATTTGGGAATTCCTAGCTAGGGTTTCATGTATTTTCTAGTTCTAGAATCATCCCTTGTACTCTATAAAAGGACCCCAACCTGTGGTGAGGCCTTTGTTCCGGTTTTACCTTTTAAACATTGTAATTCCTTTTTGAATTTTATAAAAGTTGGTATTTTGAGAAAATTGTAATTCCTTTTTATGTTTTTGAAAGTTGGTGTTGTTTAAGGGTAATTCTGAGTTCCATTTGATGTTATAAGTGTGCTTAAATCTTGTGGTCTAAGGACGTTTATGTTTGGTAAGGTTTTCAAGTTTGAAAATAACTTGAAATCAGTCATCTGATTTTACTATTTTTCTTGTACTAATCCTTGACCAAAAGCTATAAGCTCTTACAAGCTTGTTGACACCAAGCTTGTGAAGGGATTGGAGCCTTTGGTTGGGCTGTTTGTTGCTTGTGTTGAAGAAATCAAGTCCTTGAGGTTCTACTTTGAACCATCAACCAAGGCAGTCATTCATCTCATTTGTTGAAGTACCTTGGTCTTGTTCTAGTTGTTGAACAAGGTCCAAAGAGCATTGCTGATCCTCCTAGGATGTTGTGGAGGATAGGTATAACCTCTTGTTAAGATTCCTATAAAAAATCACATGATATTGTCTGATTTGTGTTTTGCTATGTGATTTGGTGATTTGGTGTTTTATGGTTGGTATCTGTTAGTTGTCACCTATTTTAGCTATTTGATCATTAAAATCAGTAGGTTGTTTGTAAAATTAAGAAGTTGCTTTGCAAAAGGGGCTTATAAAAGGCTGTTTGGGTTTACTGGTTCATAAGGCCTTGTGGCCTTGTGCCCTTGGTTCTTAGGGTTTGGGAGGTCTAAACAAGTCATATTAAACAAGTTTTAGTCATTGGTTAAGTTTCTGAAAGTTTGGAAAAGGGATTTGAAGTTTTGTAAAAATCTGATAAAAAAGTGTTTTGAAATTGGTCAAACACATCAGATCAAATAACTTCTTTGTTTGTTGGATCTAAGGTCTGAAATCAGGTTTGGGAATAGTTTAGGTGATAAGCTATCTGTGCATTATCTGTTTGTTGGATTTGGTGGCTTATTGAATGAGCTAGGGCTTATCAAAGTTGGCTGAAGTGGTCATTTGCATCAGCAAAGTGACCACCTCATTTTTTGCTTGCATTTGTAATTCTAGTGTATGCCTTGTTGTTTTGTTGCTTGGATCTTGTTTATGTGCTGCTTGTGAGTGAATTTTGCTATTTGGTGTGCCTTGTATCTGGCTTATAAGCTCACTGGCTTATTAAGCCTTATTTGCCAAAATCTGTCATCAATTGGTCAACTGACCTCTTGATTCACAAGGACTCCTCCTTGAGTTCTTCACAAAAATTGCTTATAACAAGCCCATAATCCATCCCTGGTCATTTGGTGAACTTTGGAGTACTTTGACTTTTGGTCAAATAAGCACAATTTAGCTTATTCTTGAGAACTGCTTATTGGTACATGCAAAAACTTGGCTTTTGTAATAGAACTCATTTTTCTTAGCTTAATAACAAGTCTGGAAGGTTACAAGTCTTTTGGTTAAGCTTTTGCTAGAAAACTAGCTTATTTGGCTTTTTTAGCCAGCTTATTGGTTCACACAGCTTATTCTACTTGGCTTTTTGTGATTTTCATGATTGATTATTCTTAGTTAAGCTATTTGTGAGCTTTTGCAACAAACCAGAGCTTCTGAAACAGCCTAGAACTCTAACCCGACTATTTTGTCTTTTAGTGAAATTGTTCTTTGCTTATTTCTGGCTTATTGAATTTGCTTTTTCAAAATTTCTTTTCACAGATCTCTTAGGCATCTCAAAAGAAGGTTGTGTGTTTAACCAGAGCTTATGGCATTGGCTTATTGCTTATTGGGCTTATTGGCCCAATAAGAATAAGTTGTTTGCTATTTAAGCTGTGATAAGCTCAAAATCAGCTTTTGGGCCTTCAGACTTTGGTGTTTAGAATTAAATTTTGAGTCGCATAGGGCTTTTTTAGGTCATTTGGGCCTAGTTTGACTTTTTGGGCTAAAAATCCCATTAAGGTTGACTGTTTTTGGTTTTAGCCTATTTGGGGGCCCATTAGGGGTAATTTGGT
Organism: Glebionis coronaria; assembly: GCA_025667525.1. NCBI lineage: Eukaryota > Viridiplantae > Streptophyta > Magnoliopsida > Asterales > Asteraceae > Glebionis > Glebionis coronaria. The sequence goes on along the minus strand of CM046874.1, from coordinate 13,634,553 downwards.
AATTTCACTTTCATTTTCTGATTATTTGGGTCCAAATAAACTAGTTTGCAAGTTTTTAGAATTTTTTATAATTTTTGGATTTTTAATATTATTTTAATATTATTTTATTATTAAATTTCAAATTTCACATTTTTGCACTTTTATATTTTTCTTAGCTTTACTACATTAAAATAGGATTTTTGCAACTCTTAGATTAATTTATTCATATTTAGATTAATTTTTATAATTATTTTAAGTTTTAATAGTTTTTAAATCATTTTAAATAGTTTTTATTAGTTTAAAAATTTATAAAAATAGTTTTTAAATCTTTTTAGGTCATTTTAGAGGTTTACCAATTGAAAAATATTTATTTGGGCTTTTTGATAATTAATTTGATTTTTAGGGCTTTAATTAGCATTTAAAAATTAATATTTAATTAATTAAAAGGTTTGAAAAAGTTTTGATCATTGGTAAACTCTTAGTTTATTTAATTTGATTTTTGGTAAATTTTTGGGAATTTTTAGAAGTAATTTTTATTTTAGCTCTTTTTACGGTTTTACGTTTAGTCGTCGTAGTAATTAATTTCACGTCTTCGTCATTCTATTTTCTCACCCCTTCTTTCAAGTATTAATCTCAAATCAATTACGAATTATTCACACACATATACCTCCTTGGGAAACGAACTTCATTCGATAATTAGTGTTTGATTTTCCTAAATCATCACTTAATACTTACCGCTTTTACGCCTTTTTCCTAAAAGGTCGTATTTTACCACAATCATGTATGCTTTTGAGAAGTTCCGACCTTATCTCATCTTGACGAAAAGCATCGTGTATACGGATCATTTGGCTATCAAGTACCTCTTCTCTAAGCTTGATTCTAAGCCGAGATTGCTCCGTTGGATTCTCCTCCGACAAGAATTGGATGTCACAATACTTGACAAAAAAGGAGCCGAGAATATAGCGGTCGATCATCTCTCTCATTTGAAGATATTTTCCGGGAAACTGAAATCTCGTTGGTCGGGTCCGTTCACCATAACACAAGTGTTTCCTTATGGGACCATTGAGCTAGCTCAAAATGATGGTCCTAATTTCAAGGTGAATGGACATAGGCTTAAACACTACTTCGGTGGGGAAGTCCCTTCTTTGGACTACCTCGACCAAGTCACCTTCCCCAATAATAATTAACAATGAGGGGATCGATTCGAGCTCATGACTCGGTAATAAAAAACGAGGTGCCTCGTGGGGGAGATCTCATTCTTATCCATGTATATATTATCGCTTTCTAATATAGTTAATGAGAGAGGATTTGTGCCCTTCCAACTCGTTGTCTCGTGGTTATTTGTGAATGTGTTATCTAGATCATCATCATCGCCACGATTGAAGACTCTCGTGTTCGTTTACGTGAGCCTCGATCGTTTGCTTGAAGAAGTTTTTCACGAATCCATGACATATCCTTTATTGTTCTAACAATTATCTTTTAGCATAATTCAAAAACGGCTTTAGATATATTGTTGATCACCCTTTCCATGCTAGATCCTAAGCATTCGACTCTTCGTCTGTAGTATGGGGGTGCTCCACCTTTAGACTCGAAACATTAAGGACAATGTTTAATTTTAGTATGGGGGGTGAATAGATACTTGCCTTGATACGCCCTCACGGTTTCCAACTTTCATTGTTTTGTTTTGTTTTGTTGCAAATAAGGCTAAAATGGCCAAATTTTAAATTTTTTCTTAGTTTTTATAAGTATTTTTAAGACACGAATGTATATTTTCCGATGGGTAGAATAAGAGTTAATTTTTGACTTGATGGGCATTTGGAGCCCTTTTACATTCCTTAACCCGCTTGAATCAAGTTTTGCTAGACTTTTATATAGGGAACTTTAAAACGCAAAAGTCTTAGCTCATACGGGTTAAGAACAAGAACTTTTCGCAAGTTCCTATAATTGATCCTAGAAAGTCACTTATCAAGGGAACTTTAAATTGCTTTCTCTAAACATGAAAAAGTCTAAGAAAGTGCAAGATCCTATAGGTGACTTGAAAACCCAAAACTTCAATTTAATATAGTCTTAATAAAGCTAATCCAAATTTGGCTTAATTTTGACTTGCATGGCTAAGTATTCACGAGTCTCTTTAATTAGAAGTCTTTAGATAGTGAAGAACGATAAGTGATAGAGTTAGACAAGTAATCATGCTAAACGTAGAGCATGAAAATGTTCTTTCAAAAACTCATATGTTTTTAATTGTGGATTTTTCTCCCATAATATCAATGCATTAGGATTAAATTAATTGCAATAAGTAAGGTCGTACGATTTGAATGGTTACTTAGCTTCTAGCCCTAGATTGTTGAAAAGTTGCTCGTGGTTGAATAGAGTTCATAGCCAAGGCATAACTTATTGAAGCGGGACGCGAAGATTGATGAAGTTCCAAAAAGGCCCTAACAAGGCATGAGGACTCTATTTTGTTGCTAAAGATCCAAGATGATGTGAAGAATCATTATTCCAAATTCAATATGAAGGATCGAGACACACGACGAAAAGCAATTACTCCCCTAAAGATCATGGAGAAAGTCTATCTAAAAAGACCCTAACAAGGTATGAGGATAAATATATCCAAGTCCTAAAAGGAGGCAGATCGTTGTGTATCAAAATCCAAAATAAATATTGAAGAAAAATGATGAAATCGTGGTCCAAGTATGAAGAATCTCTCAAAAACGTCAAGCGAAGAAATTCCAAAATATGAAGAGAAGACCATAATTTCAAGAACGTCTTCCGAAGATTCGAAGTATGAAGTACATGCCAAATATCGGTCCGAGAAAGGTCTCAAATCTTGAAACGAGTTATGCCAAGATATGAACTTAAGGAGATTACGAGAAGCCATTTTAAAAGATTTTGTCCTTTAGCTAACTATCGATTAAATCGTGCTACTTTATTTTCGAACTAATAAATACTCAAATAAGTCAATGTGAATCACTTGTGATCCATGACAAATAGTTAAAAAATTCTAGATACCTTTTCTTTCATAATAACTAGGATTACGGGAGAAAAAAATATTACACAATTTGGACGTATGAGTAGTGTTAGCATTGTGACTTGTACCAATAATGATATCGTTTTTGCACTTAGCATGGAATGTATGACAATAAAGGATGACAATACTCTATGAGTCATTCACTTGTTTTTATTCATTGACCCTAAAAGTCACATTCATGATGAAAATCATACATTATGTCTTTAACACTTCTTCTTTGTTAGCAATTTTTACTTTTCAATAAAGGATAATAAAATTTAATTTTTGGAGATGCTTAGATACTTTATTTTAGCATTGCGTGAGGGCACGACAATGGTTTAGTATGGGGGAGTGATGAGATGACATTTATACATGATCTCATGGTTCTTTTCGGGCTTTAAATGCATAAAATGTCATTAAAATACCATATATATGCTTGTGTTTGTTTACTTGTTTATTTTAGGTATGGATATCGTGAAAAAGATAAAAGATCACAAGAAACAAGAAAAAACGAACACAAGAAACGAAGCTGCACAATGAACCGGGCCCTAGTCTATGATTTTAAAAGAAAAGACCTTGAAGAATTAAAGATGTTCAAGAATGATCCCTCATCAATGAATAAATGACACTTAATACTGTTGGGAATAAATTATGGGTCAGTTCACTAGACGCTGATAAGAAGAATTCAAGCGCTGATAGAATGACATTGGATGCTGACAGCCAAGCGTTGACACTTGAAGAAGTCAACGCTGACAGCCTTGAAGATTAGCACTGATGGAATATATCTTCATACGAATCTTTTTGTTTATTTGTTTCTTTATTTGTGTATGGTAAAGATAAGCTCGACATTGTATTTTCTATTATTATCTTTACCTAGAATAGTTGATTCGTAGCTTATTGTACAAGACTTCTTAATCTATAAAAGAAGATCTTTTAGGTTAAAGTTAATTAATCAGTTATCATAAGTTTTCACAAGTTAAACCTCTTTCATTGTAATCAAGTTCGTTCATTCTAATACAAGTGAAAGTTTGTTTAACATCTTTGTGTTTTAGATTAAGTGTTAATTCCGCATAACACTTAGTTACTTTATTCATAAGCAAAGGTTTCTCTACGTGTATTACTTGATCTAATCTCGTATACACAAAGCTTAATCGATCTAAGTTTGGGATCAACAAGTGGTATCAGAGCTTGTTGAGAAACTTTTGATCTTTAAGTAACGCAAGAACCCTAAAACACCAAAAACCCTAAAAACCCTAAATTTCTCAAAACCCTAAAAACATCATGTCTGGCACAAATCAGCCTCCTGCTCCAGTCTTGCTACAAAACAACACCACTAACCCTAGTATCAAAATTCCCATGTTTGATGCCAGGAACTTCGAGCTTTGGAAGTATAATTTTGAGCAATATATAGCCATCCATGACTACACTCTTTGGGAGATTGTTGAATATGGGAACACATTCAACAAAGCTCAAAAGATTGCTAATGCTATTGCCACAAGGATAGCTGTTCCTAATTGTCCTGAAGCTGATAAGAAGGAAAAGCCTGAAGATGGAAGAGCTGTATCTGCTGAAGATATAGCCAAGAAAAGGGTGGACATGAAAATCTTGAACATCATGAAACACGCCTTAGGTCATGAGAATCAGCACAAGTACAAACGCTTTGAGTCTGCAAAAGAGCTTTGGGAAGCTCTTGAAGTAGCACATGGTGGCAATGCTGACACAAAAGAAGAAAAGAAGAAGCAACTCATGCATGAGTATGCTGTCTTTAAGGCTCAACCCAATGAGAATCTCAGCAGTGTGAGAAGTAGACTGCTTGACATCACAAGTCAACTTTCCTTCATGGGAACACAGATTGATGACCCTGACTTGAATGCTACTTTTCTCAAAAGCCTTGGTGATGTATGGAAGATTGAGACAAGATCCATTCTTGTCAATAACACCCACAAGACCTCCAGGTTTGATGACATCTTCAACAAACTAAGACTGTTGGAGAATGAATGGCTTTTGGAGAGTGATAATAAATCTTCCAGTAGCAACATGGCCTTCTTCTCACAAAGTGAAAGACAATTTGATTCCATGAACTCCTATGGATATCCAGTCACTGGATCTCAGTCTGTCAGCGCTAGATCATATCCTGTCAACGCTTTATACTCAAGCGCTGACACTCACAACTTTGGAGATGATGGAGTTAAACCTGCTGGTTTAGATCTAGATACTGTGTGTGCATTCATTGCTTCTTTGCCCAGTGATTCAAGGATTACATATGAAGATCTTGAGCAGATAAGTGATGAGCAATTGGAAGAGATGGATATCAAGTGGACTATGGCTCTTGTAAGTTTAAGAGCAAACAGGTTTAATAAAAGGTTCAAGAAGAAGATGACCTTTAATGCTAAGGATGTTGCTGGATTTGACAAATCCAAAGTTGAGTGTTACAATTGTCATCGGATGGGGCACTTTATGAGAGAATGTAGATCTCCAAGAAGATCTGATGCTGGTAAGCCTTCAAGCCAAATGGTTAAGAGCCAAGATCCCAAGGCCATGGTTGCTGTTCAACAAATTGATGGCGTTGGAGGATGGGACTGGAGCTGGAACTTTATAGCTAAGGATGAGGAAGAGGACAGAGCTTTGGTTGCTGAAGTTAAAGAAGAGCATGTTGAATATGCTCTCATGGCACACTCCTCCTCTTCATCAGATAATGAGGTATATGATGATGCTTTCTGTTCTAAGGGTTGTCGTTTAAATACTAAAAAACTAAATCAAGAGATAGTAAAATTATTAGATGAGGCAAGTGCTGAAAGATGCGAAGTATCTAATTATCAAATTGCTCTTACCCAAACAGAAAAGACAGTAGCTGAGTATAAGAAAATGGAGTTTGATTTAAAGGATAAAATAAATATCTTAAATCATGAGTTACATCAAAGTAAAGATATTCAAGATATCACAAACATGGTTAATCTTGATTTGATAGCTCAGTTAGATGAGGCTAACAAAAATAAAGATAATGTGAGTCTTAAAATCCAGAGATTTGATAAGGCCACACAATCCCTAGGAGAGTGTGTTAGTAAACAAAGAGACTCTAAGGACATGAGTGGGATTGGGATGAAAGATTATGCTGGTGTTCCACCACAAGCTGGGGATTTCTATGGTGTCCAATCAAAGGACTTATCTTGGACTGGCTTGCCAGAACTTCAAGAGAAGGAATTCATTCCTCCACCTAGAGTGACTTCCCCAGTTGAAGAATACAAACAAAAACTGACTGACCTAGATGAGTGGAAGAAAGCTAACCACACTTTGTTTGTTAAGGGAGGGTTGTTGTGTGAAAGTCCAAATGAGCCCACACCAATCACGAGCCATGATCCTACACCTATTAAAATCACACACCCAACCACTGGCAAAGCTGTTGACCTTGGCCCACAAACTGTTAGAAAACCTAGTGTTAAGTATGCAGAGATGTATAGAAATACTAGGTCACCAAAAAGCCAAGTTAGTAACCATGGAACAGGCTTCTTTGCTTCTAGACCTAAGACTATGTCTAGAAAAGCTTGTTACTCATGTGGTAGCTTTTCACATTTGGCATACAAATGTGTCAACGCTTCCAATGTCAACGCTGATAGGAACCATTTCAGCGCTGACAAAAGTCAACATAGGTCAAACACTGTCAGACCCAATACCTTTGTGAACAAAAGTTCACAAGTTGTTAGACCAGCCCCATTCTTTTCTAGAGGGTCTAACACACAAGGCCTAAGACCTTTCCAAAAGTCAAACACTTGGTCCAATAGGCAATGGGTTCCTGTAGCAAACCCTAGGTTTAACGCTGATAAAGGCAATCGGGGCGCTGACAAGAACAATTTCAGCGCTGACAGACACACTGCCAAACCTAGGTATTTGCAACCACAGGGAAATGGGTCTAAAGCCTCTACTAGCTTATCATGGAGACCAAAACAAGACCAAAACCCTAATTCTACTGGTCTTTCTATGACATGCAACATGTTTCATTATATTTCAAAGGTCATGTCAAGACCAATTGGGGTTAACTGGGCTTTTCATCCAAAAAGGGATGAAAATGGGGTTGTTATGAGAACCAAGTCTGTTCTTGTTGAACAACCAAATGAATCCGAGTCTTCCAAGGCTTGGGTTCCCAAAGAAAACTAATGTGTTTTCTTTATGTGCAGGGCATTCAAAAACAGGTTAATGACTATGGATATTGGGACAGTGAATGCTCTAGGGATGATTTAGATTTTTCCACTTTATTTTTCTAACACTGACAAAGGTGAATGTAACGCTGATAAGTGTTATTTTGCCGTTGTTAGAGATATTATTGTCTAACGCTGACAAGAGTTCCTTCAACGCTGACAAGTGTTGTCGGGGCGCTGTCAGCAACAAATGTTAGTTTTGTGGTTTTCAATCTAAATGTGTAGGTGGTGGTAGCTTTATGCCATTGGATACAGAGTTGCTTATGGATCTTTGAAGAGCTATTTGGACATGTTTTTGTTTATGGATGATGGTTGGAATATTTATATTCCTATCTTGACATAAATTTTTAATGTTCATATATATTTTGAGAAACTCATGTATCATAGTTTAAGGGGAGGTTTAAGGAACCTTTAGGACTTTTGGGTATTCTTATAATACTCTCATCACAATTCTAGATTGTGTCCACAGGTGAGTATGGGTTAGTTTTACTAAACCATGAGGCACTGTAGCATGCAAAGTTGACAAACTATGCATGCTGCCAAGACATTTTTGGCCTAGAATTGGTTGTGGTCTGATGGGAGACTTGGGAATAGTTTTGTTATGGGTTTACCTGGGAGTTACAAAGAATTTTATGAAATAACTTTGTTGGTAAGTATTTTGGTTAGCAAGGGACACTAGAGGACATTTGTGTCTATCTTGCTTAAGCAAGTGTGCATAAATGGACAGTGCTTGCCGCCCAGTAATTATTATCAACTTGTAAGATATTTCCCTTAGGATAAATTACTTTGTTAAGGTCTTTTTCTTTTTAAATATTTTTTATTTTTAGACGCTGACAAGTTTTTCTCCAAACGCTGTTACGTCCAATCGTGACGCTGACAAGGCTTTAAGCAAACGCTGACAAGAAAATATAGCCGTTGGGCGTTGATGGGCTATTTTTGACCGTTGACACCTAGTGGGCCCTACCCAGTTGTTATTTTTGACTAATCTTTGGCCGTAATTTTGGGGAGTTGTTACTTTTAATTAATGCATGAGATAAGTTATATTTGATTCAATATTTTCATCATTGCTCTTTGAATATAACTGCCTCATTTTTGACCAATCCAAATCATGCATCTCTCCTATAAATTTGGCTAAACTTTTTGTTCTGGGTATTCATATTTTCTTGTCTAACATTTTTCTCCTAGATTTTTCCCATATCACATAACCTAAACAGCTTTAAACATGGCACCAAAGTTCAACTCAACCAATCTGACATTGGAGTTCAAGAGCCAACATAATATGGTCGCTTACTTGGCTGCTGATAATGATTTGTTCCCTCAGTATTCACAAATGGTGGCATTTTTAAATGCATCCTCTATAAGGTATGCACTTTCTCATGAACCATTAGTCCCTGTCGCACACATTAGACAGTTTTGGAACAATGTTAGTTCCACAACAGCTAATGGAGTGACCACATTAACATCTACTGTTCATGGAAGAACATGGGTGGTCACTGAAGCCTTGGTTCGCCAAGCTTTGCGTCTTGATGATGCTGATGGTGTGACTACTCTTGCCGTTGCAACAATAGAACAAGGTCTTAGGGAATTGGGTTATCCTATTCCTACTGGTAAATCTTTAAATAAATATCATAAGCAGGAATTTCCCTCTGACTGGAAATATTTGATACATGTCCTTCTTCAATGCTTAAGTCCAAAATGTACTGCTTTTAATGAAATAAACAGGTCCATTGCAAGTGCTTTGGTTTGTATGTCACGTGGGCTTAAGTATAATTTTTCAAAAATGATTTTTGAAGGGATGTGTAAAAATAAGGGAAGTAAAATGACTTTGGCTTACCCAAGATTTTTGCAAATGGTGTTTGATTTACAAGAATATTGTACTAGGGATCATGACACTTTTTATGAGATCCCTAAGCAAAAGAAATCCATTTTTGACAAGATGAGCTCCACAAACAGATCTATCCCTCTTACCCAAGCCATGCTTGAAGTAATTCAGGCTGCTCAACCACAACCAGACCCTACACCCCAACTTGAGCCTATCCTTGAACCATTACCTTCCCCTGACCACATGGACGTTGACCAACCCAATGTCAACGCTGACACTCAAAATGTTGGCGCTGACACAGCCAATCTCAACACTGATGACATCCCTGAACAATCCCAAACACCCCTTAACCAACCAACACCCACACAATCTACCTCATCTTCCACCCCATTACAATCTAGGTTGAATAAACGCCAAAGGACTACTAGAGTGTTCTCCTCTAGTGGTCCTAGCCTTGTTGCAGAGAGAACCACCTCCACAAGTGTGGCTGGTGCCATGGATGAGGCTGGGGCTATTGACACAAGCTTAGATGCTGGTCAAGACAGTCCCAACATCATTAAGACCTCATCCACGCCCTATGATTCTATTTTGGGAGGTCAAATCCCCATTCTAGCTGAGGGCAGATTGGAACCTATGACATTGAATGAATTGACGGCTGCTGTCATTAGCTTGCAAAAGCAAAATGTCAGCCTTGTACAAATTGTCAATAATCAGGGCCGTGAACTCCAAGTATTGAGGGAGCGGGTAACTGTTTTGGAGAATCCAAGTAGCAGGAGTAGAATGGAGGAATCTTCCAAAGGGGAGGATGAAGAGGATGAGCTGATTCATACAGCCAGTGAGAAGAGTTCACAATTTAGTGAATCTTTAAATGTTGCTGAAGTACTCACCAACTTGAAGAAGCACCCAATTATTGATACATCCAAGGTAACTCCATTGAACTTGGAAGGATCTTTCACAGCAACAATGGGCGCTGATACAGGTTTGAACGCTGACACATCCAGCGCTGACAAAGGTAATCGGGGCGCTGATAAAGGTAACTTGAACGCTGACAGAGTTGCAGGTGGTGTTGATGTATTCCAGTCATCAGCAATCATCAAAGATGTGTCCACACAGGTTTCTTCTTCTACCTTACCTATTATTGATCCAAAAGACAAGGGTAAAGGAATTTTGGTTGAAGAAGATGTTCCAAAGAAAGATGCAGCACAAATTGCATTTGATGAACAGTTGGCTGCACAACTTTTGGAAAGAGATTTGAAGAGGAGTGGTAGATCACCATTTGTTGCCACTTCTGAGAGTGAGGAAGAAAGTGGTGATGAAAAAGAAGGAGATAGCTCAGATTCAAGTGTTCAAATTATTGAAGATGCAGAAAGACTTGAATATGGAGATGAGTTAGCAGAGGAAAGATTGAGTGATTTGAAGAATCAGATTGATTGGGACCTTTCAGAAATCACCAGAATGTACCATGCTTGGGAAGACAAGGTAATGGACAACCCAGGAATGAGTTTGTCAGATCAAATTTGGGGGTTGGAAGTTCTTCTCAGGGTACAAGATGATATAAAGGTGATTTTGAGGTTTAATGCACAAGAGGTCAAGACTTGGCTTAAAAGAGATAGAAGGCAGTTGTATTACAAGTTGCTTAGATGCCATCAACCTAGATGGACATACAAGAAGTTGCTGGCTTTATCTTTTGAGGAGTTAGAGTATAGGGCACATCCTATTTGGAGGAATGTGCAAGAAAATAATGTCTACCAGTTTCTTTCAGAAGAAAGGAAACAAGAGCTTGCTGAGGAAATGCAGATTCAAAAGGAGATGAGGATTGCTCAAAGACCAGTGAAGAAAGGAGATCCTCTCCAATTTCCTAAAGATATGGATGTGTATTATCCAACTGAAACTGTTATAAGGAAGCATCTCAAGCTTTCTCCATTGGAAGCTTCAGATTTGGTTAATGTAGTACCTCTAGATGACAGAAATCCAATCATAAGTTTTGATGAAGATGAGTGTGGATTTTGGAAGATTGGCAGGTTTGGAAAGGAGGTACATACTTTCACTTCAATTATTTCTATCTTTGCAAGCATAGACAGAGAAGACTTGGTGCATCTATGGAGATTAATAGAGGCCAAGTATACAGCTGAAGCACCTACTTCAACAAATGGAATAAGACTATGGAACACATTTTTGACTTTGTGTGGTCCAAGGGAAGCAGATCCTGCCATATGGAAGGATCTTGAAGATGATCTCAGTAATCTTCATTGGAGGCTTTATTCTACTTGTGGTGTATTTCATTTGAGCTCTACAAAGTTTTCAGAGTATCTACTTGTGGATGCTAACTATTTCTTGTCCAAAGAAGTATTGGAGAAGATGAAGGAGACACCCTTGGAGATTGATTATACTAGTGACGTGGCCAAAGACTTGATTAGATATGTTTATCACCAACATAAGAAGTTTTTGTAAGATTCCTCCTAAGCCTTAAGTTTTTATTCAGAAACTTAATCATTGGAATAGATATCAAGTTTAGGGGAGGATTGTTGGGAATAAATTATGGGTCAGTTCACTAGATGCTGATAAGAAGAATTCAAGCGCTGATAGAATGACATTGGACGCTGACAGCCAAGCGTTGACACTTGAAGAAGTCAACGCTGACAGCCTTGAAGATTAGCACTGATGGAATATATCTTCATACGAATCTTTTTGTTTATTTGTTTCTTTATTTGTGTATGGTAAAGATAAGCTCGACATTGTATTTTCTATTATTATCTTTACCTAGAATAGTTGATTCGTAGCTTATTGTACAAGACTTCTTAATCTATAAAAGAAGATCTTTTAGGTTAAAGTTAATTAATCAGTTATCATAAGTTTTCACAAGTTAAACCTCTTTCATTGTAATCAAGTTCGTTCATTCTAATACAAGTGAAAGTTTGTTTAACATCTTTGTGTTTTAGATTAAGTGTTAATTCCGCATAACACTTAGTTACTTTATTCATAAGCAAAGGTTTCTCTACGTGTATTACTTGATCTAATCTCGTATACACAAAGCTTAATCGATCTAAGTTTGGGATCAACAAATACCCTTTTATATTAATAATTACAAGTTTGGTCCCTTAAGTTTGTCAAAATTACAAAAAGGTCCCTCAACTTTGAAGATTTGGCAAATTTAGCCCCTCAAGATTAAAGAAATGTCAACAATAGTCCTACATAAAGTTAAACATACTTAGAAGACCTTCAAAGATTAATAATGTCCAAGATCAGTCCTTGAAATATCCAAAAATGTTCAAAACAAGTCCTTAAAACCTTTGATACAAAGTTTAGTGGCCAAAGTGTGAAAATGGAAAGTTATTTAGCAAAGGAATTCGTTTTTGGTGGCTGAAATACTTTGTTTACAATATTTGCCAAAAGACAAGGGGCAAAGCTGTACATCTGAAACATTCAAAAAAGAATTGCGCCATACAACTTCCATCCCACGAAAAACGATCAAAGGATGTTACTATTCACCGTCCCTACCCAGTTACTATTCTACTTAAAACAAAGGGTAAAACAAAATTACCCTAATCCATGTTTGATTAACCCTCCCACACATATATCCCACACTTAACATCATACGTCCCATCACTCATGGACCCCACCCATTCAAGCCGTCCACCAATCACCTTGTAACTTCCTATCCAAGGAATGCCACGTGACCAAATCAACAACCCACACTCATTACTTGGTCACACAGGATAAATGAACGTTTGGGATGAATTTGGACAGCTCAACATACCTCAAGCATCTAGAAGACTCAAGGGCATTTTAGAGAATCTTTAGCTAGGGTTTTCATTGTAAACTCAGCCTCAAAAGGCCTATAAAAGGACCCCCAACCTGTGGTGAGGCCTTTGTTCTAGTTTTACTCTTTAAACATTGTAATTCCTTTTTAAAATTTATAAAAGTTTGGTATTTTGAAAAATTGTAATTCCTTTTTATGTTTTTGAAAGTTGGTGTTGTTTAAGAGTGAAGCTGAGTTCCATTTATTGATTTTAAGGTGTTTTTATCTTTTGATTGAAGCACGTTTGGTTTTGAAAAGGTTTTCAAGTGTGAAAGTTTTCAAAATCCTAGCTTACTGTTTTGATATTCTACCTGTTCTAACCTCAAGCAAAAGCCATAAGCTCTTGCAAGCTTGTTTACACCAAGCTTGTGAAGGTTTATCCACCTTTGGTTGGATTGTTTGTTGCCTGTGTTCAAGAATCCAAGGCCTTGAGGTTCTGCTTTGAACCATCAGCCAAGGTTGCATATCATCTTCCTTGTCCAAGTACCTTGGTCACTCTCTAGCTGTTGAGAGTGGTCAAAGGAGCATTGCTGATCCTCCTAGGAAGTTGTGGAGGTTCACTCTCTATCCCCTTTTCTCTTTTATAAATTTGTGTTTCAAGTCTGCTATGTGATTGCCATGTGATTCTGTGTTCTTGTGTTTGTGTGGTTAGTTTTATTGTTTAGATCTGCTAGTTGTCACCTAGTTGAGGTATTGGAAGCATAAAATCAGTAGGTCATTTATAAAAATCAAAAGTTTGTTTGAAAAAGGGCTAAAACAAGGTTGTTTGGATTTTGGGATCAAAAGGCCTTGTGGCCTTGGGCCTTTGGTTCTTGGGATTTTTCTACACTAAACAAGTTATTTGTCACCTGTTGGTCATTGGTTAAGTCTCTTAAGGTTTGGAAAAGAGTTTGCAAGTTTTGGAAAAATCTGACAAAAGTGGTTTGAAATTGGTCAAAAATATCAGCAAGCATAAAATCTTTATTTGTTGGATTCAGGGTCTGATTTTTGGTTTGGGAAGAGTTTTTATGATAAGCTATCTGTGCTATATCTGTTTGTTGAATTTGGTGGCTTATTGAGTGAGCTAGGGCTTATAGAAGTTGGCTGAAGTGGTCATTTGCATAAGCAAAGTGACCACCTCTTTTGTGCTTTGAATTTGATTGTTTAGTGCTTGCCCTGCTATTCTGTTGCTTGACAGTTGTTATTGTGCTGCTTAAGAACTTATCTTGCTAATTAGATTGCCTGTTTGAGTGCTTATAAGCCAACTAGCTTATTGGCCATATTTATACCAAAACTACCTCTTGATTCAAAAGGATTCAGCCTTGATTCCTTCACAAAAGTTGCTCATAACAAGCTCATAAACAAGTCCTGGTAATTTGGTAAACTTTGGAACACTTTGACTTTTGGTCAAATAAGCTCTATTTGGCTTATTTTTCAGTTCTGCTTATTGGTACATGCAACAACTTAGTTTTTGTGATAGGTGTCATTTTTCTCAGCTTATTATTAATATTGAAAGGTTTCAGCTCATTTGGTTAAGCTTTTGCTAGAAAACTAGCTTATTTGGCTTTTTCAGCCAGCTTATTTGCTTCTCCAGCTTATTCTACTTGACTTTTTGGGATTTTTATTTTTGATTATTCTTAGTTAAGCTATTTGTGAGCTTTTTCAAAAAGAGTCAGCTTTTGAAACCCTCTAGAACTCAAACCCGACTATTTTTGTCATTTTGTGAAAAAGTTCTTTTCAAGATTCTGGCTTATTACTTGAGCTTTTTCAAAATTTCTTTTTTCAAAAAGGTTTAGAATCTCAATAGAAGGTTGTGTGTTTAAGCAGAGCTTATGGCATTTGCTTATAACTTAATGAGCTTATTGGCCCATTAAGAATAAGCTGTTAGCTATTTAAGCTATGATAAGCTCACTTTTAGCTTTTGGGCCTTTAGACTTTTGTGCTTAAAATTGAATTTTGAGTCAGACTGGTGATTTTGGGCTTATTTGGTTGAGTCTGAATTTTGTTGGGCTAAAAATCTCATTAAGCTTGCTATTTTTGTTTTTAGCCTATTTGGGGGCCCAATAGGGGTATTTCGGTAATTTCACATTCATTTTCTGATTATTTAGGTTAAAATAAACTAGCTTTCAAGTTTTTAGAATTTGTTATAAGTTTTTGATTTTTAATATTATTTTAATATTTTATTTTTAGTTTAATTCATTTTTAAATAGTTTTAATTGTTTTAAAAATTTGCAAAAATACTTTTTAGTTTAATTAAGTCATTTTAGAGTTTTACAAATTGAAAATTTTTTATTTGGGTTTTTTATCAATTAATTTGATTTTTAGGGCTTTAATTAGCATTAAAAAAATGAATAATTAATTAAATAAAAGGTTTGGAAAAGTTTTGATCATTTGTAAACCCTAATTGGATTTTTAAGAATTTTTGGTAATTTTTTGGGATTTTTTAGTGCAAGTTTTTATTTTGTCTACTTTCACCGTTTTGCATTTTATCGTCGTATTTTAATTTTCTCGTATCCGTCATTTCTATTTCTCATCTTTTCTTTCTTCAAATATTACAAGTTTTTCACACACAATAAACCTCCTTGGGAAACGAACTTTCAAACACCATTGGGTCACTAACATTTGATTTTCCTAAATCATCTCGCTTAATACTTACCGCATTTACGCCTTTTTCACAAGGGGTGTAAAATACCTACAATCATTGATCATAGCCAGATTCTTCTTCTGCTAATCCACCTACTGGATCCACCTCCCCAACTGGGTAAATGGATCAGGTACCTTCTACTTTACCACCACTTCTACCACCATCTACCCTAGATCTTGCATTAGGAGCTCTACCACCTCGCAATAGGAGGTATGATGGTTTCTTATCTCTACTTATGAGATCGGAGAGAGTTCAGGAGCTGGACCGACTAGGGATGATCTTTTCTAAGCTCAGATTGCTGCTTTATCAGCACGTCAGACGCATGACATCTCAGATGTGCACACTCTCATTATAGCTGCACAGGAGGGACGTTCCATCGTGTAGGAGCGTCTAGATTTAGTTACTTGTACTGTTGGGGAGGAGTCCCATGTTGCTCGAGAGGCGTGGGCAACTGCCTACAGTGCTATTTAGTGGCTAGAGGGGGAGAAGGCCTCTCTACGACAACGTCTATTCGCTTTGGAGTTTGAAATGGAAAGGATGATGATATGGAGAGATATGATGACTATGAGGAACAACTACACCTTGAGCATTCCGTGCCAATTCTACATCACTTGAAGCACATTTTAACTACCCAACTTATGAACCACCAAATGTTCCACCATATCCATACCCATATGTACCATACCCCCATCCTCACACACATTACCCTAGTAGGGACGAGACTAACTTTGGAGGAGATGGAGTATCCATTGAAGACTATTTGTTCACGGGTGCAGGTCAATATGGTGAGGTAGCTCTATTGTTTCAAGGAACTTTGATGTTGGAGGATCATCAAGGGGAGTTAATGACGAGGACGAGGACATGGATGATTGAGACGCCATGATGCATGAAGATTTGTAAGATATTGATTATTTCAAGAACGTTGGTTATTTATTTTTTCTTGCAAGGATCAAAACTTTACGTGTTTAAATTAGGATTTTTAAAACAATTTGATTTTTATGTTTTATGTTATTTTTTTTTGGAAAAAATATTTTTTAGTGCAGTATTTGCAGGGATTTATTTACGAACCCGACATTGGTGGAAAATATGATTTTTTCTGTAGACTCATGATGCAACAATACCACATGCAGATCATATTTTCAATTCGGTAGTATCGTTTGACCTTATTTTTCTAATTTTATTATACTTTGAAGTTCGTTTATTACCATTGGGAACAATGTTAAACTTATGTCTGAGGGGGTGGTCAAATGGAAAAAATGGTCTATTTTCGTCAAATATGGTTACTTGTCAAAATTATAAAAAATTCTTAAAAAAATTAGTTAAAATTTAAAAAATTTCTTTTGGTATTTTTTAATCTACAGTGAGATCACAATTTTTGTGATTATGACAAGAATAATGATAAAAGGCAAAAATTTTATATAAAAAAGTGATTGAAAGTTGTTTCTAATCATGGGTGTTTGAAGTGTATTTTTGATGATTACGAGTTGATCACACTTTGTATTCGCATGAGTTATTTCAACAAAAGAGAATTAGCTACTCTAGTTTGTATTTTTTGTAGCGTATGCTCATCCAAAGTGTGAGGGGGTTGCTAAGAAGAAGCAAATAGCCAATGAGCTATAAGCTTGAATATAAATAGCCAATGAGCTATAATTTATGAAGATGAAGGAAGAAGAAGTGAAATGGTAGTGTCGATTGGCCAATGTGTCAAGACGTGATACTTGAAGTTGAAAAAAGGAAAAGAAAGAGTGGTATGTCGAGAAAGATGGAGGTGATCATCTAGTGATTAGTGTTTTTTCTTTTATTTACTTAGAAAACAATAAAAGATCTTTTTGATAAGATTGTCGGGTGCTCACGCCCCATCGGATTAATATATGCTACTTTTTGGTTATAAGAGTCAAAATAGAATAAAATTTTGCGTTTATTTTCTTGGTTTTAGTTTTGCTTTACTTGCTCAAGGGCGAGCAAAACTTAAGTGTGAGGGGAGTTGATAACACTCAAATCCAACATGTATTTATAAGTGTTATCTTCACTATTAGTATAGTATTTGAGGTAATAAACAGACTTTTATTGCTAATATTGTGCAAAGTTCGGTTCTTGTGTTTTGTAGCTAGCACGAAAGAAGAAACGCGAAGATTAGAATAAAAGGCGAGAAAGGAAGCGAAAAGATAAACGTGGCATGGAAATATAAGCTCTCATATGAATAATAATAGGAGAATAAAGAATCTTGGGAAGTTTGGAAGAAAGAAGGAGAAAGAAAGAAAGAACAAGGACTAAAAATAGACAAAGAGAAAGGTGGTAAAGAAGGAGGCAGCAGAAAAGAAGCCACCGGCAAAATCAAATGGTGGCCAACAAAATAGCAAAATATGCTGCGGCAAACTGAAACGGTGGGCGGCAACTTCAAAAATCCGCCAGCAACTTCAAAAACGTGTTTTGATTAAACGACCTTAATCAATCCCATAACTCTTCACCATCAATGGGAGGCTGATCATTTCCCTCCCATAACACTTCTTGGTCATTTTTTACCTCTTCCCCAAGGATTATCATGTATAAATTGAAACCAAGGGCTATGGTTTTATATGTGCTTTTTAGTATAATCATTCTAACCATTGACAAAGGTTAGAACACCAATCTTACATAACTCAAAAGATAACCAAACCTTGTTTATCTACCTAGGAGGGACGAATTTCGCATAGGGGAGATTCGGTTGGAGGTTTGTTGATCAATTGGAGGATTTGGAGTTGCTAAAATTCTTGTATAAGTGATTTTGTGTTTGAAGAATCGTTCGGTAAAGACTCTTGTACATGAATTGGTTTTGTTCTTAATTTAAGTATTATTTAATATTTAATGTGATGATGATTAATTCTTATGAAATGTGTTTGAGTATGATTCACGAGTAGTGTGATATGCTTGTGTGATGAAAATAGATTCTAAAGGAGAGTTTTGATTTTATGATCAAGAAAATATAATTGGAATAATATGGTTGATAAATTCTTGAAACATGTTTTGATAATCAATGAAATATATCTTTTTATTGGATTTAAAGGTCGAAAGGAATTCTGGTAAACTATGTTCTAAATGATTTGTGCATGAGTAAATTTGGTTTCTTGGTGATTGACACTCACCAAGACGAGTCGGTTAAAGAAACTTGTCAAAAGATTTGTCTTGGGTATAGGTCGAAAGAACCTATTCAAACCAAACCTATCTCTTAATGTTTTAAAGCAAATGGTGATTATAATGAATTGGAGTAGATAATCATAGGTCGAAAGGGGTTGTCTAAATCAATTTGTTAGTATGGATTCTATGAAATACACCATGGAATGGGATCCATATACTTTAGATTTGTGATTCATAGTTGTTAAACACACACAAATTATCTCTCCTACAAATGAAATAGAATTCACACAAGTATTACTTTTGATTATGTTTTTTTACGACAATAGTTCTAGCGGTAATATCGGTAGTGATAATCCTATTACCAACACCATTACCATGTTATGAATATACGCAAATCCCATGGGACGATCTTGACTTACCCAACTTTGCTACAATTGAAATTAAACGAGTATACTTTCTTGTATGCATAGTTAAGGAAATAATAAGTCTTGTTTATAAATTTAAAACTAGGAATGCAAGACGCGCATCATTTTTATAACTTTTTTTTATTATGAATAAGTGTTTTAATCATAATTGAGTACATTTTATTTTGAACACGTTTTTAATCATCATTGTATGTTCTTAAAAACAAACTTTTTTATTTTCTGAACAAATGTTTAATCATTGATTCAACATGCTTGTTGTTTTAATCCTGAATTCAGCATACCATTTGTTGAATCTATCAAACTTTTTCCTGAGTATCATATATTATAATACATTATCATATATGATACTTATAAAAAGTATTCTTTTTATTTTTTATACAAGTGTTTAATCATGACTCCAACAGACTCCCTGTATTACTCATGAATTTAGCAAACCCTTTCTTTAATCTGTCAAAATTTATTTTAGTATCATATATGATACTGCATTATCATATATGATAATACAGTGTTATATATGGCCGAATTTAAGAGTTACATGTATTGTCATATATGATACTAAAAAAGGTAAAAACTATGCTTCAAGAATATGATAAAAACTTTATCAAAATAACATCATTATCCAAAAATTACATCTACAATTTTCTTGTCATTTTATATTCAACAAAAATAACAATTATTGATTATCATGAAAAACGTAAACTAATACGTCACCATACATAAATTACACAGAAATATACTATTCAAATGTTTGAAACAATGGATGTTGATCTCAGTCATCAACATTTAAATTGCAAACTTTGTGCTCGTCTTTCATGCACATGATCTTGTTATTTCAGTCGGGAATATCATGTTCCACTTCTTGGCCTTGAGATGATTGAATTCTTCAAAATGTATTGAAAACAGCTTTCACTACACAAATAAAAATACTTAGTTTTAGTTTCAATCAGATTATCATCTAGGATATATTACAAAAGTTGAATTTCAATAAGATTATCATATATGATAATATACACTAATTACCTACCAGGAGATCACATACTCGATTGTATTTATTTTCAAGCACCTTATCATATTATCATATATGATACATCTGTTTAGCGTAACCTACAATTTCGGCGCAACTCTCCTAATAAGCTTATTCATATAACTCGCCTTATACTTATACTACAACTTCAACAAACTCTATTTATAAGCTTATTCACATAAATCTATTCTAATTCTAAAGCTTATTCGCATAAATATGTTAATAAGCTTATTCAGATTAATCACCTAAATAAGTTAGCTTATTCTTTAGCACAATAAATTTAGATAACCTGAATAAAGAGATCAAGCATTTTTTTTCACAATAAACTTAGATAAGTCATCGAATAAGCTTAATTAGAAGGCGAGAGATAAAATTAGAAAAGATACGATGATTTTACATGATCTAAATAAGAAGTAGATTATCTACTTAATAAGGAGATGATCGATTTAGTCTTGATTGATCCCTGATATGATGATCGATGATCAATATGATCATCTCTCTGATGGTTTATGATCGAGTAGTGAGTATGAATATGATGATGATGTCAGGATCATGACGTGCAACAACGAATTGTGTTTTGTGTGTTTTTTAGAGAGAAGAGAAAAGGCGTATGTGTTTTTTTGATATGGGTTGGAAGGTGGCGGGAGGGGTAAAATGACGAAAAACCTCCTCTTCTCTTATTGAATTAAAAAATAAGGGTTAATGTGAGCATTTGATCAAAATTGGATGAAAGGTGAGAATTAGCCGTCATGTATCCAAATGATACAAGGTATTTCAGAAAGAAAGAAAGAAAGAAAAAAAAGGTATGTTTAGAATTTAGAAGTTATTATGGTGATTATAATAAAAGAATATGGGCTAAAGATGTAGAATCTAGAAAAGAGGTTGTCAGTGTGTCCGTTGGGTGAGCGTTTACAAGTTATATAACTAGGAAACTTTTTTCAGTAGTAGTTAAAAAATTAAGAAAAAAGAAGAATGGATAGCAGCAGATCTAGAGAATATGAAGAAGACGAAGAAGAAGAAGCTTCGATAATCGAAGAAGACTATAAAGAAGATGACGAGGATTTTAAACAACTGGATGAACTCATACCGCCAAAGGTTACATGTTGGACTGGTGCAAATGGTAGAATCATTCATGGGATTGTGGTCATTAACGATGACCTTTATGATACCAAGATTACTTGTCAAATGGATGCTTGCCCTATTTGTTTTCACGCTTGGACTACTCATGGAAAACATCGAATGTGGTGAGGTTTCTTCTTTAATTGCTGTTTTTTACTATTCGATTTTCTTTTCTTTAGGTGGATTACAAAGCTTCCACCTTTATGTGCAACAATGTCAGGAAAAAAAGACCCTCCCTTTTGCCGCCCCTGAGTCCGTTACTTGGGTCACCCTTTACATGCTTATGCCCTTAGTCCCCCTTACTCTGCATTCTTTCTTACTAAAGATTATTTATTCAACTTAAAGATGAAATCTTCATCTCCCACCAAGTTACGGATAAGTAAAAGCTTTGATTTTTATTCCCTTCATGGTTTTGCCTTCACTCCTTCCTCTTCTTACACAACTCCTTTTTTCTTAATTTTTCCTTTATCTACTTGTGTTATTCTAGCTTCTGTCTCTATTTTCCTCTTTTGTATTAGAGATGCCTCTTCTAGTTGGAAATACTTGGTTCAAATTTTATGCGTACAAGTCTATTTGGGTCTTCTTAGCTTAATTTTGACATTGTATCTTGGATAAGCTGTTACGCACTTCCTAGGTGTTTATGTGTTATCTTACATCCTAAAAATGCATCCCTTTATTTTGGGCCTTTACTGAAAACATATAATCGCATAAGCATTATTAACTAGCCCAAACAAAGAAGAAGAATAGAAAGAGGCAAATTCTTTTAGTTAGTCAATCATCAAACATTATTAAGTAGGATTACTTAGGTTCAACCTTCTATATGCAACTGAAAATTATATGAATGTGACAGAAGAAAACAAAGCATTGATTTTTACCTTCTTTTTTATGGACGGGTCAATATCGTAATCAGGACATGGTTATGTTCTTAATCGTTACTCTACCGTTGCGACAAACAATGTTTTTTTAACATTTGATTTGTTGACTACTCATATCATTCTCTGCATTCTTTTATACTAAAGATGATTTATTTAGCTTCAAGATTTCATTTTGTTGAGTTCAAGCTTTCAGTCCTTCCTCTTACACACAGTGTGTGACTTCTGTTTTTTTTCCCTTTTAACTACTCGTGTCATTCTAGCTTGTGTCTCTACTTTGTCTTTTATACTAAAGATGTTTCATTTACCGCAAAGATCTCTTCTAGTTGGAAATACTTGAAAACACAAAGGTTCAAATTTTATGCGTAGAAGGCTATTTGGGTGTGTGTTTGGCATGTGCCTTTTAGTTAATTTTTGACATTGTATCTTGAATAAGCCATTACGCTCTTTCTAGGTGTTTGGGTATTATTTTACATCCTAAAAATGCATCCCTTTATTTTGGGCGTTACTAGAAGTAAAGTAAAGTAATTTCCAATACCATCTTCCATGGGTTATGGGTCCCAATACTGTCTTCCACAGTGTATAGGGTCGAGGTTGAGACGTAGACAGCCATACCCCTACCTAAGGTAGAGAGGTTGCTTCCGGTTCTACCAATGGCAGGAACGGACCTCCGGCCTTGCAAGGAGTGATGATTGAACCCTTGACCTCTGTCTTGGGAGGCAAGGGTGATAACCAACTTTTGGGCTTTACTGAAAACACATAATCCCATAACCATTATTAGCTTCACCACACCCATGCAAGCTAAGAAGAAGAAGAAGAAGCAATTGTTTTAGTTAATCACTATGTCTTTCATCAAAGAGGATTAGTTCACCTGAAAGATTTGATTCTAGTGAGGACTACAAAGGTTCAGCCTCTATGCTCAACCGAAAATTATATATGTTTGACGAAGAAGACAAAGCATTGATTTTTTCGGGTGTTTTCTTTTTTTGGATTAGTCAAATAGTAATCATTACATGGTTATGCAACTTTTGTTTTTTTTAATATCATGCTAGTTTTTCTAATACTCATATCATATCATTCTAGTTTTTCTCATTATTTTTTTAATACTAAAGATTATTAACTAAGGCTATCCTGAGTTTTTGTTTATTTTGTGGTTATGGATTCAGCTGTCTTCCTTGTGGGCATATGTACGGATTGTCATGCATAAATAAATGGCTTCTTCAAAATTCATCTTGTGGTAAGGTATGGTGTTTAGCGCCCATAATCAACTCATTTCACCACTATACTCTGTCTTAATTGCCTCTTTCAAATAGTGCCCTCAATGCAACACCTTATGTTCGTACAAGGATATTATACTTCTTTATGCAACTCGCCTTTCTGGTCAGGATAAGGTATTCTACCTCTTTGTAATAACATAACTTTGAGATCTTTTTACAATAAGTTGGATTTACAGAACTATTATCATTAATGCAGGCGAGATACTTCCCATTTACGAAATTAGCTTATCAGTTATTTATGGTCAATGAGCAACGTCGACAGTGTGATGCACGGAAGCTGATCCCTCTTACCACAGCGCGGGTGGTACATATTCTACAAGAAATGCAAGCTGTAGGAGATCAATGCACCAACTCCATGGCCCAGTGGAATGATGTGAAAAAACAGCTACAGGAATTGGAACTACTGGTTGAGAATTTTGGAAAGCCGGTTGATGATACATTGGGAGAGGTTGATGCTTTGAAAAGGCAAGCTGATGCTTTGAAAGTTGAAACGACAGACTGAAAAATTGGAACAGCGTTTTGATGCATTGGATGCACGTGCTTGTGCATTGGAACGCCGTCAAAAAGCATTGTACGATCGGGCTACCCAATATCGGCCAAGGTTGAAGTTTTTTGCTAAAATGTACAGCATCAACTGAAGATCAAGAAGACTACCCAGCTATGTACTGCAGCACCTACCAGTCCCAAAAACTAATATTTATCATGCAATAATGTTATGGTGAATGAGAAAAGTTCCATATCATGCACCCAAACAGTACAAAACGCTCGATCTCAGCCCTTTGATTTCAAAATGGATTTGACAGTTGAAATTTAATAATGAGGGTATCTTCATATTTTTACAAAATTTATAAACACAACTTACGGCCTTACGGGGTCCAAATCAAACCCTAATCGAGCCCCACTGCACCACCATCGTTGCACCCTACCGTCACAACACCGCTGTCACACCAACTATAGGTCTCTATCATTTTATTTGTTAAGCGATACTTTGATGTTGTAGTGTTACATGATGATGTTTAATTGATAAATTAGTTTCTAGTCCTTGGGATTAGGTTGATGTGATGTGTGATTACAACTGACAAATTTAGGCACTTTTGATGAAGTCGGTTTCAACTGATTGATTTTAGGTTGAGTAGTTAAATAGCTTAATTATGTAATGATCAAATGTGTAAAGTGGACGAAGAATTAGTTGTTTGAGGATGTTAGGTTATAATAAATCTGTAGGAAGATTGATATCGAGTAACTTCAATTATAGAAGCTTCTATGCATTAATTAAAAAATGTTTAAATTTCTTTTAGCCTCCTGGATCAAGTGTCTGAGCTAGGAAAGATTGGAATGTCAACAACATCGACTTAGCGGTTGCAGGCCTTGGTTAGGTTTTTTTTAAAAACTAATGAATTAATACCCAACATACTTCTTTAATAAACACAATTCAAATAAGTCCATAATCATGTGTTTATCAACATAAAAAAAAAATTAGATCGTCCATCTAATAGATGCGATCTCTATACAAATTCACACTAAAAGTAATTTCACTACAACTCTCAAATAACAAGATTAATACCAGACTATCTTGATCAAGAAGATCAAGATTGATATAACAAACTAATAACCAGACTCAACAATTTGATGTGTGTGTGTGTAAAACGGCGAAGATAATTGATTGACCAACCCTAGCTCCTTAAATAGCAGCTCATAACTCCATAATTACTCATTAGTCCTTGCACAATATACACAATACAAAATCAGACCAAAGTAAAGAATAAAATAAATATTTACATAAACAGTCCCTTAAGTATGAGTTTGTACAAATCCATCACAGACTTTCCAACACCTCTCCCCAAACTCATACCTCAAACATGTCTGACATATTCAACATAAAACACAAATGTCTATTCTGACCAATGCTCGGACTCTTAGTAAAGATATAAGCTACATTATTAGTTGAATTTATCTTTAGTCTTTACAGTGCTTATCACACCTCAAGCAACCTTCTCTCTAACCAATTGCACATCAGTCTCAAAATGTTCAGTTTTCTCATGAAACACAAGATTGACTACAATTTGAATAGCACAAGTGCTATCGCGATATAATGGGACAAGAAACAAACCCTCCACTCCCAAGCTCTTCAGCAGCTGAGATATCCAAATAATCTAACAAGTAGTAGAAGCCATGCATCTATACTCAGCTTCAGCTGAAGACCTTGAGATGGTTGCTTGTTTCTTACTTTTCCAAGACACCAAGTTACCAAAAAATACACACTAAACCCAGAAATAGACTTCCTGGTCAACAAACACATAGCCTAGTCTGCATCTGAAAAAGCATGCAGACTCAACTTTTAAAATTGATTACCAAGGCCAGGACTTTGTTTCAAATATCTCAACGCTCTTAACCTAGCAGTAAAATGAGACTGCAAAGGAGAATGCATATGTTGAAATAAACAATGTACAACATAAGAAATAACAGGCCTAGTAACAGATAAGTATATCAATTTACCAACAAGATTCTGATAAGAGGTTAAATTCATAAGCTTCTTACCATCCTTAGTCTCAACATGACTTAAACTAACATTCTGCTGCATAGGTGTAGAAACAGGCTTACAACACCCAACAAAACATACTCACTAAGTAACTTTATACAATACTTTCTTTGAGAAAGACATATTATAGATTTATTTTCAAGAACCTCAATCCCAAAAAAATATTTTAGAGTACCCAAATCTTTCATTTTGAATTTACTAGAAAGAAACACTTTGAATTTATCAATCTTAGACTTGTTTACTAGTTATAATAATATCATCCACATATACAAGCAAGATAAAAACACACACCATTATCATCTTTAGCATATAAAGAATAATCGTTAATGCTCTGCTCAAAAATATTTTCAACCAAAGCACTAGTCAACTTCTCATTCCATTGTATGGTAGCCTGCTTAAGTCCATACAGAGACTTACAAACTGTGGCCTGAGAACTATCATAGTACCTTGGAGGCAAATCTATATAAGCTTCCACATGTAAATCAACATACAAAAAAACATTGTTAACATCAAGTTGATACACAGGCCAATTATAATAAACATCAAGACTAATAACACATCTCACTATCACCATTATCAT
The DNA here is from genome assembly GCA_025667525.1 of Glebionis coronaria. Classification (NCBI taxonomy): domain Eukaryota; kingdom Viridiplantae; phylum Streptophyta; class Magnoliopsida; order Asterales; family Asteraceae; genus Glebionis; species Glebionis coronaria. The sequence goes on along the minus strand of CM046874.1, from coordinate 13,608,180 downwards.
AATAGGACTAAAGGTTTCCTCATAGTCAATACCTTATATTTGACTAAAACCTTTAGCTATCAACCTAGCTTAATACCTCTCAATATCACTAGTGTACATGTATTTCATTATGTACAGCCATTTACAAAGAATAGTGTTTCTATTAACAAGCAAATCTACCAAAATCCAAGTATTGTTACCAAGCAAAGCCTCCATTTCACTATTCATAGCCTCCACCCAATTGTTATCAAGAGTGGCCTCATAATAATTTTCAGGCTTAGTAGACTTATTAAGATTAGTAGAAAAACACAAGTTCACATAAGAAAGGTTCACATAACTAACATGATTTTCAATACCATATTTTTTACCACTAGGCATAACGAAGTCATTAAACTTAGATAACACACTTCTAACTCTAGCAGACTTCCTAACAGTCTGTGGTTTCACCACATTATAAGTAGTATCACTATGATAAGTACCAAAACTAGAACCAACACCTTCATTTCCAGAATGACTACCCTCAAATATATTATTTATCACCTACAGGTTTTGCAAGAGTTGCTTCTGTCATAACAGGAGGGGGACTGTTAAGACTATGTGAAGCCATCTCATTGCCATCACCATTACCATTAAGTGTGTATCTCTCATGATCATTGGGGTTTTCAGCATTATGATCATCCATGTTACCAAAAAATTAATAAATCCGGTTAAGACTCCAAATTACTTGATTTAAAACTTTATAAAGAAATAGACTTCGTTTTAAAAGGAAACATAGGTTTTATAAAAAAACATTTCTAGAATAAAAAAGTTTTGTTTTTAAGATTATACAGTTTATAAGCTTTTTTAACAGAGGAAAAACCAATTAAAACATACTTCTTTGACTTAGAACTGAATTTATCATGATGATTAAGAACACTAGAGTAACATAGACAACCAAAGCACCTTAAATGAGAAAGACTAGGTTCTCTACCATACACTAACTTATAAGAGGAAGATCCAAAAAAGACAGATGAAGGAAGCATGTTAATAATATAAACAACAGTTAAAATACACACATGCCATATATTAGAGGAATCTCTCTACAACATAAGACCCCTAACAACATTCAATAAGTGTCTATGTTTCCTTTCTGCCATGCCCTTTTGCCGAGGAGTATGAGCACAAGAGGTTTGATGAATGATACCCTTAGTTTTAAAAAGCCAACAAGTTTTTATTTACAAACTGAGTCCCATTATCTGACCTGACAACCTTAGCCTTTTTATTTAACTGAGTATTAATCAGTTACACAAAACTTTCAACGAAAAAACCAACTTCATATTTAGATTTTATCAAATAAGCCCACACAACTCTGCTATAGTCATCAAGCACAGTCAGAAATTACTTATACCCATCCCTACTAACAACCCAATAGGGTCCCCACAAATCCAAAGGAACCAGATTACCAACAAAATTAGACTTATGGTCACTAAGAGGAAAGGGTTCTCTAGTATGTTTAGCCTTATGACATATATCACAAAGAGAAACATGAGAATCATATTTTAGCCTAACAGACTTACTGAGAACATACAGAACTTGGTTAGAAGGATGACCAGGTCTGCTATGCCAAAGATTCTTAGTCACATAACACACAAAAGAAGAATTAGATACACCAACATTACACTTACTAGATTTATTATCATTAAACATATAAAGACCATGAGACCCATTACCAATCCCTACAGTTTTGACCAGATTCAAATCCTAAATATAACATTTATGCTCATCAAAACCAAAAAAATAGTTTATTATCTTTAATCAACTTTTTCACGGACATAAGACTAACACAATACTCAAGAACAACCAAAACATTAAACAACACAATATTATCAGACAATCTCAAATTTCTGATAGCAATAACATTAGAAAGAGTGCCATTAGGATGGCCAATAGTAATATTTGAACAATAATTATCGATGACATTAAAAATATTCTTGGTAGACACAATCAAATGTTGATTTGCACCAGAATTAATAATCAGACCAATAATAAGATTACATATCAGTACACTTATGAGAACATACAAATTTCTTAAAATTCATATTAAAGAAGGAATTACCATTGAAGAAAGAATAACTCATACATGCGATATTGGCACTAACATTTCCAAAAGGAGACTCATTTACTAGAGAGATAATCTTAACCATTTGTTCCCTAGTAAAAGAAGTATCCAAAGTAGTGAAACAAGAAGAGGCTCCCATCTTGAGCCCCTCCATAACCATTAAACACCATACTCTTAGTACTAGTTCCCCCTTTAGTCAAGTTACGACTCTTTTTAAAACTAGGGAAACCCAATTATTTCAAAACACCTTTCAATAGTATGACCAATGAGACCATAATGTTTACACAAAAAATAGGATTAGTACCACTATTAGTATAATTACTACCAAAATTGTTCCTTTTGACCTCATTAGGCTTGTAGTTATTAGATGTAGCAACAAACACAACAAGAGTAACCTTATTCCTAGCACCATTCCCTGTGCCAAGGGGAAGGCCTCTATGAGACTTTTCCCCAAAAATGATATTAAAGGCATCTTTAACATTAGGCAAAGGTTCTCTAAACAAGATATTACTCCTAATATTTTGATAAACATCATTTAAGCCCATAAGAAACTACATAGGTCTAATTAACATATTATGGTTCAAAACACCCTCATGAGCAGCACAAGTAAAAACACGCAAAAAAAGTAAGAGTATCAAACTCTCTCCATAAAGAACTCAGCTTATGATAATAATAACACATAGACAATTTACATTGTTTAAAATAATGAATCTTATGCAACACATTAAGAATCATAGAACCATCCATTTTATCATAAGTTTGTTCAAGATCTTCCCAAACATCAGAAGCAATCTCAAAATAAACATGACCATGATACAGTTCAAGAGACAAAGAATTAAGAATCAAACTGAGAACAATAGCATTACATCTCTCTCACTGTTGAGCAAGAACAACACTAGTAACAGGTTTAACACAAGTACCATCAACAAAACCAATTTTATTTGTACCAAGATGAGCAATTTTCATAGCAGTAGACCATATTTTATAGTTATCAGTTCCAGTCAATTTTATACTAACAATAGGTAAATTAGAATGATCATTATTCTGTAAATGTAAAGGATTACCAACATCTAAACCACTAATAAGAACATCCCTTATGATAATCAAATAAAACAACCAAAAACAAATAAGCCATACAAAGATAATAACCAAATAAACTAGACAAACAAAATAAAAAAGCTAAAATATGAGACAAAAAATAAAGAACAAACACACAATCAAAATACGAGACAATCGAATAGTCTGGTTAGTTCCCAAGATTCTAAACCACTCACGGTTGCAGGTCAATGGCTAAGTTATTCAATGTCAAAGCAGCTAGCCAAGAGCCAAAACCAACATAAACTAAATAAATCCCCTTGTTCTTGATCAACAAGAATCAAGAAACAAGAGAAATCACCCCATAAACAAACAACAATCACCAAAACCAAGATTCTTAAATCAATCAAATTAGAGTTTAAATAAAAACCCTAATTAAATTAATTCAATGATCAATAACCACAATTAACCAATCAAGAATCACCAAAAACCAGCTATAAGTGCTCAAAAGCACCTCTAAAGCGAAAACCCCCAAATTTGTAGAAACCCAAATTTTCACAATCAATCAAGAACAAAAAATCAAGGTGATTATGGCTCTGATACCATGTAAAAACTAATGAATCAATACCCAACACAAGATTGAAGCACTCAACCAACCTCTCCACGTACTTCTTATTAATGAACACAATTCCGATAAGTCCACAATCGTGTGCTTATCAACAAACAAAGAAGACTAGATCGTCCCTCTAATAGATGAGATCTCTATAAAAATTCACACTACAAGTAACCTCACTACAACTCTCAAATAACAAGATCATTAAACTATCTTGATCAAGAAGACCAAGACTGATATAACAAACTAATAACCATACTCAATAACTTGACTTGTGTATGCATGTAAAATGCTAAAGATATTGAATCCACAAACCCTAGCTCCTTAAATAGCAGATCACAATTCTATAATTAGTCATTAGTCCCTACACAATATAAATAATACACAACCGGACCAAAGTAAAGAATAAAAGAAATATTTAGATAAAGAATCCCTTAAGTATGAGTCTGTACAAATCCAACACAGACTTTCCAACACTTTGGGTTTAAAAGGTGAAGCAACTTTGACATTAGGACTTTTGATGGAATTGATATAACATCATGAGAAACTTTGGTACTTAATCATGCACTATCTCTTGGGAGTCTTGGCTTTTTGTAGCCAAAGGCTAAATCAAAAGCCCTAAACAACCAAAACAAAACTCATCCCCAAAATGAAGAAGATGCATTGACCTGATCTTAGCTTTGTACCAATATGATATTCATGCTTGTTCTTCTGTCTACACCAACAATATGCTACGTTGTCGTGCCAATTTCTCGACCACAAGTATTTGAGGTTTATTTATCTATAATTCTATATAGTGTTCGATTAGCATATAGTCTCGTAACATAATGTAGTCTTTGTGTTAGATAGCTTTGTTGTATTTTAAAATAGTTTCATAAAGTTTTGTATGTTTCATTCTTATGGATTGAATTGATTTTCCTATCCTCTCAATCGATTCCCAAACTCTATATCGTTGACTTGGGTGTGTGTCTCTCATGAAAATGTCTTATCATGTATTGTTAGCTACCCAAAAACATTATTAATACTTGACTCTTATGCATTTAGGAGGTGTTTCCAGCTTATATTTATGAGCATAAGTTTTCTGGCAGATTTTGATACTTGCGAGCTTATATAAATTTATATGATAAACTTGAATAAGCTCATAAGTTTCAAGAACTTATGTAAGTCTACATATATCACAACTGATTCACACATGAATCACATATAATTTACCTCAAATTTCATGTAATATACCTGGGTTAAATATTATTGGTATTGAAAAGGAAAAACCTAGGAAAACAAGTAAATTCAAAAAATACTAATGGGTCAAATGGGTCAAAAGTCATATGTAAAACTTATGTGAGTCTACATGGTTCATATGTGATTCACATACGAACCACATATGATTTACCTCAAATCACATGTGATTTTATGTCAAATTAATTAATTTTATATATTTATTTGCATTTTTTCATGTCAAACGATATCGGTGAAGCATTTGAAGTTTGAGTACGCAAAAATGATATCATTAGACAGGTTAAATGTGCATGAATAAAGTATGTTTGAATTTACCCACTGATCACATGTAACTCACGAATCACATGTGGTTCTAATAAAAGAATGTCACATCAAGTTAATAATTCATACTTTCATGTAACAAACCTACCATTGGTTATTTCTAGATCAAAACAGAATTACAAGTAATTTAGTTTACAACAACAAAGAAAAAATCATACTAGGCTTACATTTCCCACAACAAAATATAATCACACATGATTTCCTTCTTGCTACATCAATGTACGTCCCCTCAACTAGTATAAAATTATTATATATAAGGCTCCCTATATTGATGCACCTTGTGTTTCATTATGCTCATATAAAGTAGCTTTCGTGTTTTCATACAATATGTATATAAAAACAGATCACTTAAGAATCATAATAATATAAAAACTGAATCACATGTTATAATAACAAATAGAAAATCACATTGTGATTTCAACAAAATAATATATGATTTATTCATAAATGAAAACATTTTATGATTTGATTCAATCTATTCTAGTTTTCTTAAAACAAATAATAACAATACACATAATCAAATATGATTTTTACATGTTATATAATTGAATCACGTGTGGCAAAAAAAACCACATGTGATTTTCGATTCCCAATTTTGTGATTCTTGATGTTCGAATATGTTTTTTGTGATTTTCAGGTAAATTAGAACCAAGCATTTTGGACTAAATTCTAAATACGCCATATCTAGAGGACGAATACGCTGCATGGACTATTAAAAATAAATGATGAGGTGTTACTTTATACACTTTTTCGAGGTTATTTCACTCCATAATTGTCATAAAGTACCCTAAAACGTCTTAATTCTTTTCTTTTTGTAATTTTAGCAAATTAGAAACACTTGGAGCAATTGGAGTGATTTAGAGGTGTTTTTCGAGCATTTTCAAGATCATACATGAAGTACTGTATGAAATAAGTCGGGTCAAGATTGCATGATTTTCTTAAGTCACAAAGAAAGCTAAAAACCGGACCTATAGACCGCGTCACTGTTTGAACCTGGCGCCGTCATGAAGACCCTCTAAATGATGTTGCTAGTTATACCTGACGGCTTCACAAATTATTAACAGTAGAAACCCTAAAAAGATTCGATGGTTGTTGATACAAAAGTTTGATGGACCTTGATCTACCCGAATTAGGCTAAATTCGGGTACTCGAGGCTCCGACTCTTACACCAAGTGATTTCTGGTTGAGATCCTGCACACTAAACAATATGTTATTAGGCTTACCGTGGAAACGTATCCCATTATTAGACTCTAGCGTGAGAGTAAGTAATCGGTTTTAGGGTTAGATATCAGTGAGGTATCAAAGTATGAAGTAAATCATCCCTTTGTGGAACCCTCACGGGTTCCTTATATAGGCGGCAGAGTCCTAGTTGGGCCTTATCGAGTCTTGATCCCTAAGCAAAGGATAATTACCATTTGTGTTTATCATAATCTGCTAATTATGGTTAGTAGTTATCTCTTTGCTTTAGGGTAAATCACAATCCTATTTAGATAGTGATTCTCTGTAACCCTTTGCCGTATGCAGCGGGCCATGGGCCGTACACAATACATGTGGTCATTATTATCTGAGGCCCATAGGCTTAGAATAACATTAATCCAATCCATTCATGTTGGGCTGGATTCGGGTAGTACCCGTAGGCCGGGTCCTAGACCCGGCTAGGGTCATCATGTCCCCCAGTCTAGTTGTTACAGCCGTAGGCGTGACCTGTAGACTAACAATTCTTCCCCAGTCGTACTGTAAAAACAAAATGATGAAGTAAAAAATGCATCAAAGAACGTGTCATGGCCGAGACAATTTTAATGAGGGCATTAACGGTAGTCAATAAGCGGTGGCACTATATACTATGTAAGCGACTATTCACATGTCAGAGTCTGAAAAAATGCACCGAGTGGGTCCTACCCTTGAGCCACGTAAAAACATGACCCAAAAATGACTTGTGGGTCCGGCTGACCCTTCAGTTACCATAAATCCCTCATCATTAGATGGGCATAGTGGGCGCCACGTGTCGTGAATCCAACAGTGCACCAATTCCAAAGCAACACTATAGAACGTTGGGAATGCGACTGTACATACACACAATATTCAAACCTTCATCCGCCATTGTTGTTTAATAATATCTTATTTTATTCATGTACCAGCCGTTTACACGCGTTAGATCACCACACCCTTTTACAATATTATAAAAAACATGGTTAAGGATACACCTACAATCACGTCCATGGTAAATGAATACCCACATGATAAGTTTACGGAGTTTTTCTCCGAATACTATATCCCTTTAGAGATACATCCCACGTATCCTGGGGAAGATGATGCAGTCATCAATTTTCCAGATCGGTTTATACACCCGTCTTTTTTATACAACTAAATACCGCATCCCTTTATCTAGATTCCTTGTAGATCTCCTTACGTATTATGATTTCCACATCACGTAACTCCACGCCATTGGCGCGTGTAAAATAAATCAATTCGAAATCGGTTGTGAAACCTTAAATGTATTTCCATCCGTAGCGCTATTTAGAGTCTTCTATACACACCAACTGGTCAACGGGTGGCTATCTTTCAAAAAACGGTCCCCAACCGCGCCCCAATGCTATAAAAAGGCCCTTGACTCTCTGAAGAATTGTTATAATAGGTATTTTGTAGACGTCGTAGTCTTTCCCAACCCTTTCGAGTTTAAACATAGTGTTCACATAGATTACCCACCCCCGGATGACACATATAATGTCAATGACGTGAGGATGTTGGACACTCACCAGAATTTTTTCCATAAAGGATTGCCGGAAAACTTTACATGCTTGATAGGTATCAGCCGCAATTACTTCGGCAGGGATGACCAACACCCCATATTCGTGAACAGCCAGAATGAGGGTGGGTAAAACAAAGTTTTATTGTGTACGGACTAACATATTTTCTAGTTGTACTAACAATTTCCATTTGTTGCCTTGCAGTAATGAATCTATTTGGAGTGATATGCCAGGGGAACCCGCTCGAAATTCCAGAAGGAACTCGCCCTCGAGGAAAAAATGAACCCCCTCCTCCTTGAGGCAACCACGAACATCACCATCCCATTGGTTGTGAATCCCCTGACGCACTCGGATATGGGGGATACCCACATCCAAAAGTCTCCCCTTGACTTTGCCAATGAAGATGGGGAGAACCCCATGCTGGATAATAATGATGCTTACACTACCAGCCAAACCACACAACTAGAAGCAGAGGAAAAAGAAATTGTTGTCGTGAATGACGATACAGATGATGAAGAGGCGGCTGAGAGTGGTGGTCAGAGAGTTCCTGGTGCACACCACTCGAGGAAGCGTAAGACCGTAAAGAGAAGAGCCCTAGTGGTGGAGTATGATCAAACCAACACACGGTTAAAGAGGCTGCAACGAGATCATCCCTAACACCAAGACAACCAAGGGATGGCCCCTCATGCCAAAGGTGAACAGTCACAAGCTGTTGACGGGGGTGGCAAAATCCCTGACGTGGTTTGGCACCCCACCCCTTTCACAGTCGTGCAACCTACCCCATCTAAGCTGGCGCAGGATGACTTGTAAGTGACTCTTGAAACTTTATTTAATTTACAATCTTATCTAAGTACATATCCTTACAAAATATATACTGCAGGAATGAGCAAGGTGATGTCGTCACTATAGAATAGGAAGTGGTTAGGGAAAATTCACCCAAGCCGCAAACAACTACCAGGGAGCCTTCCCCCACTTTTGAAGACATTCCCCAGTCTCCCCCTCTTGTAGAACGTACTCCAGAGCCATCCTTCGGTGATCAAGTGAGCAAAGCCTTCCAACCTAAGTGGACATTAACCGAAGGGGATAGGCTGGATACGGCTGAGTCCTGTAAATAATTCATGGACCACGTGACTCCTCCTGTATACGCGACGGATCTACAAGAGTTTTCTCATGACGACTTGGTGGAGGAGTTAAACGTGTCCTCCATACACCAAATTGCTATCGGTGCAATGATGCGCACCAGGTTTGAAGATGCGCTAAACCGTTTGGCAAGTGCGGAGAGGAAGATCGTCCATAGGGAGAAGATGGTCGAGAACCACGAGAAAAAAATTGCGGCACTGCGAGCTCAACTTTCTTCCGCAGAGGCTACTATTAAGGAGCAAGCTCAACACGCCACAAGTCGTGATGCTCTGGTCACGGAGCTCGAATATGAGGTTCAAGCTGCAAACAACAAGGTATAATAAGTAATTCCCTCATGACTCTTTCCCTCTAACACTTAGACAATTTAATTGTTACGTACGTCCTATATCGTATTGACCTCATAATTTTCTTATACAGGTAGCCACCGCGGAGGCAGCTGTCCAGTCTTTGACTATGAAGGCTGTCCTCCTTACTCCAGACCGCGACAACCTCCAAATTTTGGTTAAGGGTGAGCAACAGTTGGCCGAGGAGTTCTACCGATATAGAGAGGCGAAGGAAAAAATTGTAGACGACCGGTTGGAAGACATGGGCATGAGTTTGGACGCTCTAGCCAATGCTTTCGACGAAGAGCTGTACCCGCACATGCTTACGGCCATTCCTGGTCATAGGTGGATGATCGGGCATGGCTTAAGGCTGGCGGTGATGAAGGTAGCTGAATCTCCTCAAATAGTCCAGCCCTTTGCCAACGTTGTCTCTAACGGAATTGACAGTGGGAGGCATGAGGGGTTACTTGCTGGTGTAGAATGGAAGAGGCCCTTGAAGGAGCCTATTTACTTTAAACCAGACACGGAGAAGGCCATGGCCGCATCCATGAGATCTTTAAAAGATATGGAGTATCCGTTTATTGGTGAGCTGGAAGCGCTAAAGGACGCACCAATTGATGAACTCATGGAGCGGCTTCACCTCAATACCAACTTCGGTACCCAAAATGCGCCCGACTGGTGGGTAGATATGCAACCGCACCATCAGAAATTAGCCATACCCATTTATGAAGATAATCCCCATCCCAACGACCCATGGGCCCTTAAAGGTGAAAAGACCCTTGCAAAAGCTGTAAAGGTGAAGAGGTCAGTGCAAGGGGTAAGAAGAAAAACTAGATCCTATGTAGGACTCTAATGGTCGAATCAATGCATTTTCCCAGATCTGATGGGTTTGTCATGGCTGCCCCTACTCGACCTGGCCTAGCTGTGTTGCTGGAGGACTCCGTGGTTGCTGGTCCCTCCAAACTTGCTACAATCAATCAGCAAAAGAAGGACATGGCTGCCAACATTCCTCCACAATAATTGTAATAGGCTTTGCCTTTTATTCAAACACTTAGTAATATTTGTAATATTTGGCTGTGGATGTTTACGACAATTTGTTGTGTATAAACTTGTCTAATTCTATAATATGTTTGGATAATGATATACCTCTTTGCGTAATGCGTCACGACTTATTTAGAAAAGACAAAATATTTATAAGTTACTAAACGTGCGTCACGACTTATCATGTCCGTCATTATGTTAATGTTGTATGTTTAAACTTATTACAACGTCTTGAAAGTAAGGTGTCTAGTAAGGATGTGTGATCCGTGGTCGCTGGGATTACATCCCTCGTATGTGACGAGTTGAATTATTAGGTTCCCTCAATCTACTTGCTTCACCTAGAAATGGATAGTACATGTATGACTGAAGATAAAATGACTAAATTAGAACTAAAATAACTTAAATGCACAAAAAATATTTGAACAAGAACTAGTTGTGGTGTTAGCTAGGTACCACGACATTATATTATCACGTTTACGTTTTTTAAACAATATGCAAAAAATCCTAAGACAAATGATTCCTAGAAAACATAAAAATTACATGGACTGTATTGGTGCTGACTACAGCTGGATATCCATGTTGAAGGTTGTAGCCTTAAAGATAGCATTTTATAAGATTGTTGATGTTCCATGTGCGACCTAAGTATCGGTCGTCTATGTCGCGCAACATGTACGCGCCGTTCCCTAAAGCGTTTGTGACCTCATACGGTCCTTCCCACTTCGGGCCAAGTTTCCTTGTGTTTTCAGCACGACTTGCTTCATTTTCCCGATAAACAAAGTCTCCTGGCTTGAAAGATACCCCCTTAACCTTAGCATCGTAATACCCTTTCATCTTTGCTTTAGCTATCGCCTCATTGAATGCTACCAGTTCTTGTTTTTCCTCCAACAAGTCTAAGTTGATCCTTAGCTCTTCGTCGTTCATGGTAACATTTACTTCCGCCATGCGGATTGTTGGCATTCCAATCTCTGTTGGTATTACTGCTTCAGTGTTGTACGTGAGTGCGAATGAGGTATCTCCATTAGCAGTTTTGATCATTGTTCTATGCGACCACAACACATGTGGTAATTCATCCACCCACTTAGCATTTTTGCCATCTAAACGTGCCTTAATACCCTCTCCTAGGATCCGATTGGTACGCTTCACTAGACCATTGGTCTACGGATGTTTGACAGATGCGAAACGCCGCGTGATACTCAACGCCGCGCACCAGTATTTAAACGCATTGTCCGTGAACTGCTTGCCATTGTCAGAGACTATTTACCCTAGTAAACCAAAGCGACATACAATATTTTCCCAAACAAACTTTTTTACCTGCTTGCCCGTGATTGTTGCTACTGTTTTGGCTTCGATCCATCGGGTGAAGTAGTCCATGGCAACAATTAAGAACTTAACACCTCCAAATTCTACCGGGAACAGGCCTGCGATATCAATTCCCCACTTGTAGAATGGCCGTGGAGATGTATTAGGTGTTAAATCTTGTTGTGGATGACGTGGCACGGCTCGGTGCACCTAACAGTCATTACACTTGAGTATTAGGTCTCGTGCTTCCTTGTGCATGGTTGGCCAATAGTACCCCGTCCGTAAGGCTCTGGCTACGACTGACCTCGGGCCTGCATGCATGCTGCATGACCCCTCATGAATTTCACTAATCACGTAGTTTGCCTGCTTTGGTCCGACGCATCGCATCCAGGGTTGTAAGAATGACCTCTTGTATAAAATCCCATCACGGACCTCAAACCCCTGCGATTTTCTCCAGATGCGGCGTTCTTCAACCTCATCATCCGGGAGTGTTTCATTTGTCAAGTATTGATGAGTGGGGTCATCCACGTAGGTCCCTCCTCTTCGACTATTGACAGAACTTCTTCTCGTAGAATCGATTTATCCTTGAGTATCTCTACCAAAACTTGTTTGGACAAGTGAGCAAAGCTAGTAGACACAATTTTGCTCAAGGCGTCCGCCTCCTTGTTCTCGCCCCTAGGCACTTGCTTTATGGTGAACCTGGCGAATCCTTCAATGAGCGACTTTACTTTCTCAAGGTATTGAATCATGTTGTCCTCCTTGGCCTAATACTTCCCGTAGATGTGTTTCGCGACTAGAGGTGAGTCAACATATGCCTCCAGGTTTCGTACCCCCATCCGTGTAGCTACTCTTAAGCTCGCGATCAATGCCTCGTACTCATCTTCATTATTTGTCGTTGTGAATTCGAATCGCAAGGCATAAGTAAATTCAATACCTTCCGAATTGGTGAGTATAAGGCATGCGCCAGATCCATCTGTGCGTGAAGATCCGTCCGTGAACAGGACCCATGGGTCATGGAGTTTTTCCTCCTCAGGGGCTTCATGCTTTCCTCCTCCGGCTTCTCGATTATAAAAACTCAGCCAATATTTGTCCTTTGACAGCCGTGCGAGGTGTATATGAGATATTGTGCTCTCCCAAAAGAACACTCTATTTTTGCAAGCGCCTCGCCGTGTCCGGCTTCGATATGGCCTGCTTGATTGGTTGGTCCGTAATTACCACGATAGGGTGCGCCTGGAAGTACCGGCGTAGATGTTTTATGGCATATACTAGTGATAGAACTAGCTTTTCCATCGGTGTGTAACTTATCTCTGGTCCTTGTAGTGATCGGGTAACAAAGTATATGGGCATCTGCACCGTATCCTTATCCGTCATCAAGACTGCGCTGATCGCGTCATGAGTGACTGATAAATAGATAATCAACTCCTCCTTGGGCCACGGTGCGACCACCACACGGAGGGAGGCCAAATGCTTCTTGAGTTCATTAAAAGCTTCCCCTGCCTCCTTCGTCAAATTGAAGTCGCTCTTCTTAAAACACCTCTTGAGTATTTTAAGAGAGGTAATGTTTTCTCTGCGGACTTGCATAGGAACCTATTCAATCCTGCAAGCTTACCGTTGACAGACTGTACCTCTTTGAGCGTTCTTAAAGATGGCAAATATATCACGGCTTCCGTCTTGTCCAGGTATGGTTTGATTCCATTGGGGTCAATCATGTATCCCAAGAACATTCATTTTGTAGCTCCGAACGTGCACTTCTTTGTGTTTAGCTTTATATTGATCTTTCGTAGCGTGGCGAAGGTTTACTTAATATCCCTGATAAGTCCATCCTCTATATGGATCTTTATAACCAATTCGTCAACATAGACTTCCAGGTTACAACCAATTTGATTGTCAAAAGCTTTGTCGACCAACCGTTGATACGTTACCCCTGCGTTCTTGAGGCCGAACGACATCTTGGTGTAGCAGTAGACACCCTGGCTTGTGTGGAACGCCGTCGTTTCCTCATCCTCTGCAGCCATCTGAATTTGGTGATATCATTTGTATGTGTCAAGGAAGCAATTGAAGGGATATCCACACAAAGATTCCACTTTCCAATCAATCTTTGGAAGTGGGTAGCAGTCTGGAGGGCATGCTTTGTTTAGATCCGTGAAGTCAACGCACATGCCCAACTTCCATCGTGTTTCTTTACATTGAATGAGTTGGATAACCAATCATGGTAGTAAACCTCTCGCATAATGCCTGCGTCCACCAGCTTCTTACTTCCTGAAGTATTACTTGGCCTCGCTCCGGGGCCTGTCCACTTTACTTTTGATTTACCGGGGGATATCCCGATCGGATTTGTAACTTTTGCTCTGCTATTGAACGTGGTACGCCCGTCATGTCTTTCGGTTCCCAGGCAAATACGTCAAGGTTTGCTTTTAGGAGATCACGCATAACGCTCTTTCCTTTGTCAGTTAAGGTTCCACATATCGCTATCTCTTGATCCAGATAGTCAGGGTGGATTGCTACCTTCCACTTTGCTGGTAGTGACTCCTTTTCCTATCTTCAACATGGTGGTACCACCATCAGAGTGTCTCGCAATAACCCCACCAGCATAGCCAGTTGTCCATAGGGAATTTCATCATGCCATGCGCCATGGATGGTACAACCCGGATAGCCAATATCACTGGCCTTTCAATGATGCCAATGAACAACGATGATGACCGTATCACCATGAAGTTCATCCATGTTGTGGTTGAGTGTTCATCATCTTCGATGGTAACTAGGAGTCGTAACTGGCCCAACAGCCAGATGGTTTCTCCACTAAAGCCCATGAGTGGCGACATGGCCGGCAAAAGCTGTTTCCTTACTTTCGGCCATAGCCGTGCAAAGCAATGTTCATAGAGTATTTCAGTTGATGATCCTCGGTCACCATACATGCGGCATTGTGTTACCCCATGTTTACTTCAATTGTGAGAGGCCCTTGAGCGACCTTGCTTGACGTGATGGGAGGGAACGAGATCTCCTTGCTGCGAGAAAATTTTTGGCTAATTTTCTGCTTAGTCTTGTGCTGCCATGATTGTACCATGAATATGGTTGTAGGTTTATCCTTAGGGTGATCTTTCCTGTCATTCTTTTTATTGTCCTTCCCATCCTTCCAGTCCTTGGTGAGATGTTTGAGCTGGCCTGACTTTACCAGCAACTCAGTGTACTTTTAAGCTGAATACACTCATCTGTGTCATGGCCCTCGTCGTTATGTAATTCGCAGAATCGATTCCCTTGACGACGGTCGACTAGAGTTGTCATAGGAGTTGGTCTTGGGAAGTTTGTACCCTCTGATCACAATATCTCTCGTGGAGATATCCTTAGAGGAGTGAACTTGTCATTGGACCGTACCTCTTTTTTGTTGACTGCGATAGTCAAGGCTCCTACCACTCGCTGGTTTGATTGTTTTTTGGGTTAATAGCGATTTCGATAGCTTTGGTTTCCCTTTGCGGATTAGGCCGCTAAGACCTCGGTTTCTCCTTCCACAAAGAATCTTACCCTCTTCATTAATTCGTCGAAGGTTTCCGGGCGCTTGGCATTCAGCCGTCTGATCAACTCCTTATCCGCTATGGCGTACATATAGTCGGATATCTGTAGAACTTCGTGGCATGCCTTGATTTTCGTTCACTCGTCTTTGAAGCGCTCTGTGAAGTCTTTAGTAGACTCTCCGTGCTTCTATTTCACTATCGCCAATGAAACATGGTCCCTATTATACTTCTTTCTCTGAGTATAATTTATTCTAAATGCCCTCCGTATCTCTTCAAAGCTGTCAATGCTTCGACGTAGAAATATTTCGAACCAGTCGCGAGCGTTTCCAATGAGTGTTGAATTGAACATCTGACACCACAAAGGCATAGGCCATCGTTCAATCTTCGCTTGTGTTTCAAAAACTTTTAGATGGTCACCCGGATCACCGAACCTATCATAGGTTTTCACGCAAGTAGGCATACTTCGCTTCTTGTCCTTGGAGTAATCCCGAATACGACTTGTGAATGCGTCTTCTTTCTCCCGACACCATGGGAGGGATAGATCCTCATCACCCCGTTGGGAGTGCGACGTGGTCGTCTCCTATGACCCCTACTACTACCTGAAGATTCAGAAGAGGGGTATCTCGATCTGCGGCGTCTAGGATGATGATCATCAGAATCGAATCCAAATGAATCATAGTTGGGCGAACGTCTTCCGCGCCTCGACCGGCTGCGATGACTGTACATCATTGATGAGGGGTTGACATCTCTCCCCTTAGGAGAATGTGTCCTCTCGAAGACGTTAACGCGCTTGGTGTTTTCATGTGGCGTCTGTTAGAGAGCGCAATCCGTAGATCCGTCCGAGAGTTTCGTGTCCCTTTGTTTTCCTCGAGATCCTGGAGTATTCTGTCTCCAATGCGTTCGAAGACATTACGCGGTTGAGGTTGTTCTTCCCTTCGAGGAAGTGCCTCGGCCCGACGTCTTCTGTTCCTATTTCGTGATCGTTTGGGCGTGTCGCCAGCAACGCTGTCGAAGTTTAGCCTAGCTTGGAGGTTCCTTCCCAAGTTCATTCTTTCCGTTATGACGGGAACGATTGGTTTGAAGTTCTGCGTCACGTAGTCTTCAATACTCCCATCATTGACAGGGGTGTTAATGTCGACCTCTTTATCGGTGACCGGAGGTCTCTGCGCCTCCCTATGGGGAGGTATGGATGCAGAACCTAGATTCGGGTTATTCACGGGGATGGTAGGTGCGGGGGTATTGAATTGTGCCTCTGTTCCATGTAGGGACTGGTCCGGCACGTTTCGAGTAGCACCTCCTCCCGTTGACCCCGTGATCAGTTGGATGTCTGGTGTCTCTGTTCCCGGCCTTTTATTCACGTTCCGCTGGTATCCTTGGTTAGGGATTCCCTCCATCATTGATAGAGTTTAGTGTAGGGTCCCATGGATGGCGCCAACTTGTTGATACAAAAGTTGGATGGACCTTGACCTACCCGGATTAGGCTAAATTCGGGTACTCGGGGCACCGGCTCTTGCACCAAGTGAATTTCTGGTTGAGATCCTACACACAAAACAATGCGTTGTTAGGCTTACCGTGGGAACGTATCCACGATTAGACTCCAGGGGAGAGTAAGTAATTGGTTTTAGGGTTAGATATCGGTGAGTTATCAGAGTATGAAGTTAATCGTCCCTTTGTGGAACCCTCGGGGGGTTCTTTATATAGGCGGCAGAGTCCTAGTTGGGCCGTACCGAGTCTCGAGCCCTAAGCAAAAGATAATTACCATTTTTGTTTATCACAATCTGCTAATTATAGTTAGTGGATATCTCTTTGCTTTAGGGTGAATCACAATCCTATTTAGATAGTGATTCTCTTTAACCCTTGCCGTATGCAGCAGGCCGTGGGCCGTACATAGTACATGTGGACATTATTATCCGGGGCCCATAGGCTCAGAATAACATTAATCCAACCCATTCATGTTGCGCCAGATACGGGTAATACCCGTAGGCCGGGTCCTAGACCCGACTGGGGACTATACGTCATCAATGGACCAATGACGTCACATATGAAATCCGACGTCATCGCATGTAAAATATGACGCCGTCGCAACCCATTCTCTATATATAGAACCCATGTAAACATACAATCCGTGTAGAATTTTAGGGTTAGCTTGGAGCAGCTATTGTAGGTCGATTTTAGTGTTTCAAAACCCTTGGGAACTCTATTCTATCACCCATACAAATTTAAGAAAAAGGTTTTATTCATTCTCATTAATCATGTCTATGTGTTTTATGATTATATCCTTTATCTTTTCTTCCTTTCCTATGATAGGCTAAATGAATTGTTTTTTATCTATGATTACAAGAAAGAAATGATTTGATCTGTGTATGTTTTTTGGTTATTGATTGAATGTTTGCACGTTAGGCTCTAAAAACCAAGACTAGATCTTCATATCTTGCCTATCAATATGTCTAGGGAAACGTGGGTGAATAGATGATACCGAGAACATAAAGGCGTTTTATATGGTCATTATAGTGCTTTTTCATTAACCATAGTGTGTACTTGTGTGCCGATTATTTTGATAGATTTAGGTATTTCTTAATGCATGTGTTAATGAGTAGAGCTAGTGCTTGTTTGTGATTCTAGATGAAGGAGTAGCATGCAAATCACATAGGTTAATATGGATTAGCTCTAAAACTTCAGTTTCACGTTTTACATTGTTATACGGTTTCTTAGTAATTTTGGTAAGCATACAAGTCTGACACTTATCATTGTCCGTGTCAAAGGCGGGAATTAACCTATCGTTAGACATGTCTTGCATCTTCTTATAGTAGACATGGTCAAGCCTAACATGTCATAGTGATGAATCATTTAGTTTAGTGGTAGACATAAAGCCAGTGTTAATATTTACCCTACCAATACTAACTAAATTAGTACTGTTAGTTGTTTCAGAAATAATATTAAGCCTGAACATTTGATTACATAAATAGCCAAAACCAATAAACACACCATTTTTAGATAAAACAAATTTAATAGATTTAATCACTTGTTTATAACCATAATTATTCAAAACACTACTAGAAACCAAATTCTTCCTAATATTAGAACATGTAAAAAATTCAACAAGCTACCAATCTTTCCAAGAACTAAATCTAAGATCTACACAACCACACCCATGTACAAGGGTTGTTGACTCATTTCTCATGTGAAGAATAGATCCATAATTCAGCGACTCATAAGTCTTGAACCAACATCTATCTTTACACACATGAACAGTTGCTCTAGAGTCAACCCACTATGAAAAATAATTAACCTGCACAAAATAAGACTTAGATACATATGCATCATAATAAACTTGAAGAGATTCATTAGACATATTCTGAACTTTTAGTGTGTTGTTAGAACCAATCACTAAACCATTTGTGCCTGATCCATTGGCTCCTTTTCCAATGCCAACACCCTTGCAATCTCTTTTCAAGTGTCTAGGTTTCCCACACTTCCAACAAGTCACTAAGGACTTCTTGTTAAGATTAGCTTTGGTGTTATCCTGATGCTTACATTTGCCCATATTGTCATCGTACCTGGAGGAGTTATTATGCTCCACCATATTGACAACAGATGAACTAGCAACATTGTTTCTTTTTTGGCTTCTCATTATCCTGCATCCTGGGGGACTCCTCAATGCGTAAATGACTGCCAACTCAACAAGAGTTAAGTCCTCCTTCTTATGTTTCAAGGTGTGCTTGAAATCTTTCCAAGAACGAGAGAGTTTATCAATGACACAAAAGACTTGAATGATCCCATCCATGTGCATATTACATTTTGTTTATCTTCCAAGTATACCAAGAAGTTCATTGTATTGTTCGATGACTGGTCTTGAATCAGTCATTTTATCATTTGTGAAATAATTTACAAGTAACTTCTTACTTGATGCATCCTCAACCATATATTTGGCTTCCAAGGAACCCTAAAGTTCTTTTTCAGATTCAACATTTTGGTAAATATCAAACAGGGAATTAAACATGCCATTAAGAATGATGCCACGACATACATAGTCACAATTCTCCCATTTGCTCCTTTTCCTCATGTCTTCCAAGGTAGCATCATCGCCACAATCTGGAATGGGAGTAGTCGGAAAATATACCACGTTCATGGTAGAAATAGAAAGTGCATCTTCTTTTGCCATCTCCTGAAATCTACCCCTTCAAAATTTTCAAAATTGGAGAGGTTAACCACCATATGCTTCATTACAATCGTCATTGATTATCACAAAATAGATTACTTTGATTGCTGGTGTTGTATTCGTCCCAACCAGGGTAAGATAATCAGTCCTAGCTACGTATCAAAAAAATGGTTATCGAATACCACTTAGAATCATGTTATACTTTACAAAGTAAAGTATTCGATCCTAATACGTGGTTATCATGTTCATGAACATCTACTTGGGATAAGAGCAAATGTTTGTTACCGATTTTAACACAAATCTCTAACATTTTTGCATATAAGTGTTTCTTGTTTCTATGTCTCTTCATGCAGCTATGATGATCTCTATTTATACTAGAGACCACTCATAAACTAGTCAATGGATTTAAGTAAATCCAACGTATTACCAACACTAACTTAATTCGCCCGCTAGTATAAATTTTAATACCGATGATGACACAAATAACAACACTAATAAATTAGTGCTACTAGTGTAAATATTAGTACTACCACTAGTGTAAAAACTTAGTACCGATGAACATGTTTTAACCACCGGCGTTCATGAACCAATGAAGGTATACTCCATACCTTCATCCGATATGAATTGAACCCATACAATTGAACTATATTGGGTATGGTGTTAGCAAAAAAGTGCAAGTTATGTATGAGTTACGGATGAGAAAGTTTTTGGGTAAATGAGTTGGTTGTAAGTTAAGTGAAGAAAAACTGATGTAACGTTAAGGTGATCGTAACTTGCAATTACTCGTGCTCAACATGAGAATAAATCTTATGCAATGATTTATGCCTGATTTTTTACTATTTAAAAAAGTTATGAAAAGACTTTAAGCATTATGACAAAGACTTTGGAAAACTGAGATTAGTCGGCTTGCAATGTCGAATCCAAAACCCATGTATATCAAAAAAATTCATTATCATTTGTAACTCAATATTTTATACTTCAATCACCAAAACGAATTCAAACAAGAGTTAAGATTTATGTAAACCCTTAAATTAGCATAAACCTATTCAACTAATCATAATCACCTATTTAAAAAAAAACCCACTTCCCACCACTTTTTAAAAATTAAATATCTCATAAACGGTAAATCGTCAAACGAAAAAAATACACCGCTGCAACGAGAATTAAATCATCTATCTATCGAGGGGCACAATCATATATGATTCGTCACGGATCATATATGATTCGTCACGAATCATATATGATTCGTCACGAATCATATATGATATGATTCGTCACGAATGATTTTCAGAAAATCATATATGGTTCGTGATATGAATCATATATGATTTTATGATAATTATATATGTTTCATGACGAATCATATATGATTCTCTCATACGTGACTTAAGAAAAAAGTCGAAAAAAAAAGTTCGTCGAAAGTATATACATGTGCCCTTCGATAGATAGATGATTTAATTCTCGTCGCGATGATATGTTCTGTTTTACGTAACGATGAACGGTTTGTGAGATATTTAATTTTTTAATAATGAGTTTTTTTGTTACATGATAAAAATATGTGATTTTGATTTGTTGATTAAGTATATGCTAACAAAAGGTTTATGTTGAACTTTTTCCATCCAAACAATAACCAAACAACATATCTGTTTGGAATTTGTCTTGTTATGAGACTTAAAAATTTGCTCCGTTTAACAATTGGATTTCTGATTTTATGCAGTAAAGGATGGAAGGTTCGATTGAATATGATTGGCAATTACTGTTACGTACTATAAACTGGGTCAGCGTTCGTGGTGCACAGCAGTTGTACCCTGATGTCACAAAACAGGTGTGTCGTATTATCCAACAGCAGCAAGCCGGAATAGATTAGCAGACTGAATTAATGAGCAACTGGAATGACATAAGAAAACAGCTAAGGAAATGGTAAATTAAACTGTATTGGTAAATAAATAGCTAGCAAAGTAGTAAACTGTAATGGTAAATTAATACCAGCACAAAAATGGAAATTATTCACCATAACATTATTCCATGATATATATAAATGCGTTTTTGTGACAGGTAGGTGCTGCAGTACATAGCTGGGTCCTCTTCTTGATCTTCAGTTGATGATGCTCATGGTACATTTGAACAAAATACTTACACCTTGGCTGGTACAGGGCAACCCGATCCCACACTGCATCAATCCGGAGTTCCAATGCATGAGCACGGGCTCGTAATGCCTCGGCACGCCGTTGGAATTCCACAGCCTGCCGTTTTAAAGCATCAGCCTGCCCCAATTCATCAACCAGCTCTCCCAATTTGTCAGCCCCTTGTTCCAATTCTTGAAGCTGTTTTTTCACATCATTCCATTGACCTTTGATAACTCCCAATTCTTTAAAAACAAGTAATAACCGCTTTTCAAGATCAGGGAGCAGCTTCTTGGCATCACTCCGGCGACCTTTTTCAAAAATCTTGAATTCCTCATAACCATGTTCGGTAAATGGGAAGTATCTGGCTGATGTAGTTTCAAAGATGGTACACTCACACACACAAGTTACTGAGATTGAAATATTACTGGAATGCACACTATATCCAACAAAACAAAGGGCTTTAAATAGCCTTACAAAGTAAACAAACGTGGGTACTTTCTCCTAAATAATTGGTGGCACTATGACTACTACTAGCCCATGCACTTCTACTATCCTAAATACTAGGTCAAAGCAAAATACCAATTCAAACTCTGGACATACTAACTAAAACAGACTCAATTGTAGACTTATCACACTTACGTCTAGCCATGCGATGTCTACGTGAACTAGGTCAAACGATTAAACCCAACAATCACCCCCTTAATCGTTTATTCACTCTCTTTAGTCACGAAAACCTTCATCGCCTTCTTTTCGAACCATCTTGATTCTCGACCTTTCTCGAACTTCGAGATAAACCACGGTCCTTTCTGCGTTTTTCTCCTTCTTGCTATTTGCTACTAGTCACTCTTTTCTACTTACTCGAATGAGCCTCCGGTCTCCATTCTTTGGTCTTCGGCCTTTCGGTCTTTCGCTCTTTGGTCTTTCGGTCTTTGGCCTTTCGGCCTTCGGTCTTTCTTTCTTTCTCGGTCTCACACTTTCTTATTCAAGTCACGGCACCTAACTTTCTTTCTCTTTCTCAAGGCACCTGACTTTACTTTCTTCTTTCTTTACGGCATCGAACTTTCTACGACACCCGACTTTCTTTCTTTCTGTCTTTCTTTCTTTTTTTCTGTCTTTCTGTCTTGCTTGTTGGCTTGCTAGCTTGCTTGCTGGCTGGCTTGCTGCAGACGTGACGACCTTCTTTCTTTCTTGCGTTTCTTTCTTTCTTTCTTTCTTCTTTCTTTCATTCTTTTCTTGCTGCAACTTTCTTTCCTTTTAATCACTAGGTGATCAACCTTTCTGCTTTCTCGTTCAGTTGTTTGTTGTGATCACCACAGGTAATCAGCTACTAACCGCCGCGGATCATAAATGCTTATCACTAGTCACCCCGTCATCTTAACCGGTCCTCTGCGACAACGGCCAACCGAAAAACACCATAAAGCCTCCGTTTACCACACTTTAAACAGTCATGAAACAGCCTTCGCTGTCCGAACCTTCTAAACACCTTCCCTCCACCGACCGACACACCCGCCGGTGGCGGAGGCTTCCCCGGTACGAGCCCTACGCTCTGATACCAAATGTAGTTTCAAAGATGGTACACTCACACACACAAGTTACTGAGATTGAAATATTACTGGAATGCACACTATATCCAACAAAACAAAGGGCTTTAAATAGCCTTACAAAGTAAACAAACGTGGGTACTTTCTCCTAAATAATTGGTGGCACTATGACTACTACTAGCCCATGCACTTCTACTATCCTAAATACTAGGTCAAAGCAAAATACCAATTCAAACTCTGGACATACTAACTAAAACAGACTCAATTGTAGACTTATCACACTTACGTCTAGCCATGCGATGTCTACGTGAACTAGGTCAAACGATTAAACCCAACAGCTGATGATGCCTGCATGAATGATAATAGTCCTTTAAATCAAACTTATTGTGAAAGAGCTCAAGATTATTTTATAACAAAAGGTAGATTACCTTGTGCTGATCAGAAACACAAAGGGGAGATGTATATAGAAGTATAACATCCCTGAACGAGCATAAGGTGTTGCATTGAGGGCACTGTTTAAAAGAGGTAGTTAAGACAAGAGTATATTGGTAAAATGAGTTGATTCTGGGTGATAAAGTGCAAAACCATACCTTCCCATGAGATGACCTTTGAAATAGACATTTATTTATGCATGATAATCCATACATATGGCCACAAGGAAGACAGCTGAAGCGGTAACCACACAATAAACAAGAAGTCAAGATAACCTTAATTAATCATCTTTAGTAAAAAGGAATACTGAGACAAACTAGAATAATATAAGTATTTAAAAGAAAAAAAAAAGTTGCAGTGTGTGTAGACTGTAGAGGAAGGACTGAAAGCAAAACCGTGAGATGATTACATACCAGACCGATCCAATAAAAAGAAAAAGGGAACAAAAATCAATGCTTTTTCAACAAAATGAAATCTTGAATCTAAATAAATCATCTTTAGTATAAAAGAATGCAGAGAATGATAAGAGCATAACCATGTAACGATTGCTATATTGACGCATCCATGAAAAAGAAGGTAAAAATCAAGGGTTTTTTTTTTCTGTCACATTCATATAATTTTCAGTTGCATAATATAAAAGGTTGAACCTAAAACAATTGCTTCTTTCTCTTCTTCTTTAATTGTTCGGGTTAGCTAATAATGCTCATAGGATTATGTGTTTTCAGCAAAGCCCCAAATAAAGGGATGCATTTTTACAATGTAAGATAACACCCAAACACTAAAATGCATGAATAGTATTTACGATGTATGTACCTTTGGAGGTATCAGTTCATCCAGTTCTTCATATTCCATAAAGGTTGAACCTAAAAGAAAGAAAAAAAAACATTCTATAAAGGTTGAACCAAAAAACTATCAGTGATATTCATCAAACCTCATCTGCGCCGCAATAAAAAAAAACATTCTCAAACCCTAAAAAAAGGTCAGATTACACATACTTAAATCCTCACACGGCTACCGGTCAAATCTGTTAAGATATGGAAATCTCTCATTGATAGCCCTAAATTTATTAAAAGTTATAACAAAACCCCAAAACAACAACTTCTGCTTGTTAAATATGTTTTAGATGACGAATTAAAAATTGTTTCGGTTGTGACCGATGATACATTCCCTTAACCAAAAGTTTACCTAACCCTCCCTGACCTCGTTAACCTACTTATACAGTCATATATTTACTCGATTCCATTAATGGCTTGCTATGTTTTTTTGATAACTACCGACGTGCTTCTCGCGAGACGATAGTTGTGCTTTCGAATCCTTCTGTTGGAAAGCAATGGTATTGATATTCCTAATAGTTTGCTTAGAAAGGGTACTTATGTTGGTTTTTTGGTTTGTCACTTTGTCCCGACAACACTTGTGACCGTATGATTGTTGAAATTGATGTTGTTTTTTTTCCGCCGGTGAATTGGGAGGTAAAGGTTTTTAGGTTAGGTACTCATGTTTGGGATAGTTTGTCTAACATTCCTGCAACTTTTGAAACTTGTTTGTTGATACCTCGTTCTGTTTTTGTAGATAGGTTTATTTCCTGGTTAACTGATGGGTTTTCATTTCGTTTGATTTAAATAATTATGAGTTTTGTAAAGTGTGCGTTTGAGATGTGTTACACACTCATACCTTGTGTCTCTTTCTACCGAAGGTCTATGAGTCTCTTGGTTCGTTTGTGTACTATAAGGATGACCATACAAGGTTTTGTGTTATATGGGTTGGGTAATGAAAGAGGGTGTACTGTATTCACTAAGATGCTCAATTTCAAAGCACCGGATACTTGTAGGCGCCAGTCGGATTGGGTAAGGTTGTGAAGAAAGAATGGTGATTTTCTATTTGAAAATACGTAAGAACATACAAAGACCAAACTTGAAGTTTATGAACCCTCCTCGGGACAAACCAGTTTAAATTTTATTAAGCAAAATATGCAACTGAAAATTAAAAGTAAAATGGTCAAATAAAAACAATCAAAAAATTAAAGTAGCATATGAAATTTAATACCTTGTGATGTCTTTAAGGAACGATAGAATTTGTCTCGTCAAGTAAAATTTGTGTTTCCACGTAGGAGTTCACTGTAATGGCTCTATGCCATCCAATTACATCAATCCCAACACTACTGGTTTGTCCTAAGGAGGGTTCATAAATTTCGAGTTCGGTCTTTGTATGTTCTTCCTTATTTTCAAATAGAAAAATACCATTCTTTCTTAACAATCTTACCCAATCCCACTGCCGCCTAGAAGTATCTAGTGCTTTGAAATTGAACATCTTAATAAACACACCCACCTTCGTTACCCATACAATACAAAACCTTTTATTGTCATCCTTATAATACTCAAACAAACCAAGAGACTCATAGACCTTCGGGCGAGAGAGACGCAAGACATCAGTGTGTAACATACGTGGAACACATAATTTACAAAACTCATAATTTTTCAAATTAAACGAAATGATGAACCCGTCAGAAAGCCAGTAAATAAACCCATAATAAACCTGTCCACAAAACAAGGTATCAACAAACAAGTTTTAAATGAATACTAGACACACTATCCCAAACACGAGTACTAACCTTACCTCCCGGTTCACCGGCAAAAGAAAAACAGCATCAATTCTAACAATCATAGGGTCACAAGTGTTGTCGGGACAAACCCCAAAACCAATATAGGTATCCCTTATAAGCAAATTATTAGGTATATCAATACCAACTGCTCCCCAACAGATAGATTCCAAAGCACAACTATCGTCTCGCGAGGAGCACGTCCGTAATTAACGAAAAAACATAGGAAGCCATTGATGGAATCGAGTGAATATATGACTTTAAGTAGGCCAACGCGTCAGGGAGGGTGGTAAGACTTTTGGTTAGGAAATGTATTATCGTCCACAATTGAAACAAATTGTAATTCATCATCTAAAACATAACAAGGGTTTTGTTATAATCCATATTTAAGACACAGACGTGAATTGAAGAACTGGACATCCAAGGGTATGTAATCTAACATATTTTTTAGGGTTTGATAATGTTTTTTTTTTCTTTTGTAGCTTCTCAATGAGGTTTGATGAATATCACTGATTGTTTTAGGGAAGGGTTTACATGGTTTGACATTGATAAAAAAATTTGGAGTTGCATAAAGGTTGAACCTTTGTAATCCTAAAGAAAATCTTTTGGATACTAACTAAAACAATTGTGATTAACTAGGGTGGTAAGCTAATAACGATGATGTGTGTTTCGAGTAAACGCTGAAATACACAAATAAAGGCAGGGACCTAAAAGAACAGAATAAGCAGAGCAGAGGTACGAACCACATTCGATGGTTTCCGTGACTAGTCCAATGGTGAAAACAAATAGGGCAAACATCCATTGAACAAGTAACCTTGGTATCAAAAAGATCATCATTAAACACCACAATCCCATGAATGATTTCACCATCTGCACCAGTCCAACTTGTAACCTTTGGTGGTATTAGTTCATCCAGTTCTTTAAGATCCTCGTCATCTTCTTCATAGTCTTCTTCGATTATGGAAGTTTCTTCTTCGTCTTCGTCAGATTCCAACACCCTTATTTCATCATCTTCTTCTGCATGCCCCACTTGTGTTTTAACCATTCTTCTTGTTGATTAACCAATTTAAATTAACTACTGTATTATACGAAGAACATATCGATCGATCGATTCTCTGTAGGGTTTCCTAGCTATCTCAATCTCATCTAAACCTAAGATTGAAACACATATCCGACACACTCCCAACCTCTTTTCTAGATTCTACATCTTTAACCCATATTCTCTTAGGGAAAATTCTTAAAATGCCCCAAAGTTGCACCTATTTTTCTAAAATGCACCAACCAAATGAAAATTTCTCAAAATGCCCTATACAACTTATGCGACTTATGCGACTTTTCCAAAAATAGAAAAAAAAGTTAAAAATTTTCCCAAAATTTTGCTATTTTTGGAAAAGTCGCATAAGTTGCATAAGTTGTATAAGTTGCATAAGACATTTTGAGAAATTCTCATTTGATTGGTGCATTTTGGGAAAATGGATGCAACCTTAGAGCATTTCAAGAATTTTCCCTTCTTTTATCATAATGACTATTAATACTACTATGTTTTTTTAAGTATTACTACATTTTAATGCTTTTTTAATATAACATGTAATTTGAAACAAATTAGGTTTTTTATATGTTGTTTGATACATAGTTATTGAAGATTTCATCTAAAGTTGAATTATCGTACGTTACGACATTTTGCAATTACAATTTGATCTTATCACGATATAAAGTGTCGTTAGTTATTTCTCTGCTGCTAGGTAATTCCGCCGCTACGTGCGCGTAATCGCCTAATATATATATAAAGATGAATGAAATCAATAGTAAAAAAAACTTGGTAGCATTCATTCCCATAAACAAAAAGATAATAATAAAATAGATAGCTAGCAAAGTACTAATTGTATTGTACTAATTGTAAATTAAACACAAGCACGAAAATGATATTATTCACCATAACATTATTGCATGATATATATTAGTTTTTGGGACTGGTAGGTGCTGCAGTACATAGCTGGATAGTCTTCTTGATCTTCAGTTGATGCTCCTTGTACATTTGGGCAAAAAACTTCAACCTTGGCCGATATTGGCTAACCCGCTCGCGCAATGCTTTTTGCCGCCGTTCCAATGCACTAGCACGTGGATCCAATGCTTCAAGACGCTGTTCCAGTTTATCAGTCTGCCGTTTCAAAGCATCAGCTTGCCTTATCAGAGCATCAGCCTGTCCCAATCTACCAACAGGCGTTCCAAATTTCTCAACCAGTTGATACAATTCCTGAAGCTGTTTTATCACATCATTCCACTTGGCCATGGAAACGGTGTATTGATCTTCTAAAACTTGCATTTCTTGCAGAACATGTACCACCCGCTTTGTGGTATGAGGGAGCAGCTTCCGTGCATCACGGCATCGACGGTCTTCATTGACCACAAATACATCATAAGCCCGTTTCGTAAATGAGAAGTATCTCGCCTGCATTAATGATAATAGTTCTTAGAATCCAACTTATTGTAAAAAGAGCTCAAAGTTATATTATTACAAAGAGGTAGATTACCTTATCCTGACCAGAAAGACGAGTTGCATGAAGAAGTATAACATCCTTGTACGAACATAAGGTGTTGCATTGAGGGCACTGTTTGAAAGAGGCAATTAAGACAAAGAGTATAGTGGTGAAATGAGCTGATTATGGGCGCTAAACTGGAACACCATACCTTACCCCAAGATGAACTTTGACGAAGCCATTTATTTATGCATGACAATCCGTACATATGCCCACAAGGAAGACAGCTGAATCCAAAACCACAAAATAAACAAAAATTCAGGATAGCTTTAGTTAATAATCTTTAGTATTAAAAACAGTACCGAGAAAAACTATAATGGTATGAGTATTAGAAATAACAAAAGTTGCATAACCCCATGTAACGATTACTATTTGACCAATCCAAAAAAAGGGAAAAAAATCTATGCTTTGTCTTCTTCGTCAAATATATATAATTTTCAGTTGAGCATAGAGGCTGAACCTTTGTAATCCTCACCAGAATCAAATCTTCCGGGTGAATTAATCCTCTTTTATAAAAGACATAGTGATTAACTAAAACAATTGCTTCTTCTTCTTCTTCACTTGCATGGGTGTGGTGAAGCTAATAATGGTTATGCGATTATGTGTTTTCAATAAAGCCCCAAGTCAGTTGGTTATCACCCTTGACTCTTAAGACAGAGGTCAAGGGTTCAATCTTCACTCCTTGCAAGGCCGGATGTCCTTTCCTACCATTGGTAGAACTGGAAGCAACCTCTCTACCTTAGGTTGGGTATGGTTGTCTACGTCTCAACCTCCTCCATACACTGTGGAAGACTGTATTGGGACCCATAACCTATGGAAGACGGTATTGAAAATTACTTGACTTTACTTTTAGTATAGCCCCAAATAAAGGGAAGCATTTTCATAATGTAAGATAACACCCAAACACGTAGAAAGAACGTAATAGCTTATTCAAGATACAATGTCAAAAATTAACTAAGAAGCACATGCCAAAACACACACCCAAATAGCCTTCTACGCATAAAATTTGAACCTTTTTTTTCAAGTATTTCCAACTAGAAGAAATCTTTGAGGTAAATGAAACATCTTTGGTATAAAAGACAAAAGTAGAGACACTGGCTAGAATAACACTAGTAGTTAAAGGAAAAAAAACAAGAGTCACACACTGTGGGTAAGAGGAAGGACTGAAAGCAAAACGACAAGATGATTACATACCAGACCCGTCCAATAAAAAGAAAAAGGGAACAAAAATCAATGCTTTTTCTTATCCGTCACTTGGTGGGAGATCAAAATTTCGCTTGCAAGAAAAGCTTGAACTCAACAAAATGAAATCTTGAAGCTAAATAAATCATCTTTAGTATAAAAGAATGCAGAGAATGATATGAGTAGTCGACAAATCAAATGTTAAAAAACATTGTTTGTCGCAACTGTAGAGTAAGGATTAAGAGCATAACCATGTCCCGGTTACTATATTGACCCGTCCTTATAAAAGAAGGTAAAAATCAAGGCTTTGTTTTCTTCTGTCACATTCATATGATTTTCAGTTGCATATAAAAGGTTCAGCCCAAGTAATCCTCAACAAAATGAAATCTTCATAGTTACTTAATAATGTTTGATAATTGACTAACTAAACGAGTTGCCTATTTATCTTCTTCTTCTTCTTCTTCTTCTTGGTTTGGTTTAGTTTATAATGCTTATGCCATAATGTGTTTTCAGTAAAGGCCCAAAATAAAGGGATGCATTTTTAGGATGTAAGATAACACAGAAACACCTAGAAAGTGCGTAACAGCTTATCCAAGATACAATGTCAAAATTAAGATAAGAAGAACCAAATAGACTTGTACGCATAAAATTTGAACCAAGTATTTCCAACTAGAAGAGACACCGCTAGTATAAAAGACAAAAATAGAGACAGAAGCTAGAATGACACGAGTAGATAAAGGAAAAGAAAAACAGGAGTTGTGTAAGAAGAGGGAGGAGTGAAAGCAAAACCATGAAGGGATCACATACCAGACCCATCCGATAAAAAGAAAAAGGGCTTTTTCTTATCCGTAACTTGGTGGAAGATCAAGATTTCATCTTTAAGTTGAATAAATAATGTTTAGTATGAAAGAATGCAGAGTAAGGGGGACTAAGGGCATAACCATGTAAGGGTGACCTAAGTAACGGACTCAGGGGCGGCAAAAGGGCTTAATTATGTGGATTCGTGAAAAAAGGGAGGGTGTTTTTCCCTGACATTGTTGCACATAAATGTTGAACCTTTGTAATCCTAAAGAAAATCGAATACTAACAAAAACAATTGTAACAAAGTAGTAGTAAAAAACACTAATGAAGCTTGGATTAAATAAGAGCAAGCACGAACCAAATTCGATGTTTTCCATGACTAGTCCAAGCGTGAAAACAAATAGGGCAAACATCCATTGAACAAGTAATCTTGGTATCATAAAGGTCCTCGTTGAACACAACAATCCCATGAATAATTTTACCATCTGCACCAGTCCAACTTGTAACCTTTGGTGGTATCAGTTCATCCAGTTCTTTAAAATCCTCGTCATCTTCTTCATAGTCTTCTTCCATTATCGAAGCTTCTTCTTCATCTTCTTCGTGCCCCACTTGTGTTTCATCCATTCTTCTTGTAGATCAAAAAATTTAAATTAAATACTGTATTATACAAACAACAGATCGACCGATCGATTCTCTCACTACCCGATAAATTAACTGATATTTATAGGTTTTTTTTTAATAAATTACATGTTCGACGAAATAACAAGTTTTGTCCTAATTGAAATTATGTATGTTGTTAATTTTGTAAGTTGTAACGTCGACGGTCCCTATTCTAAAAAATAAGGACCACGTGTGTAATTAATTTGCTTGAAACTTGTTACACAGAAAGTCTCTATTTTTTTAAATAGGACCTTCGGGTTTACAACTTACGGAATTAGGGCGCGCAATATACATAATTTCAATTAGGGACGAAACTTGTTTTATCATGTAAACTATAAGGACGAAACATGTAATTTATTCATTTTTTAATGTGAAAAAAGTTTCCTAGTTCCCAGTCTCATCAAACTTAAGATTGAAACACTTTTCTACAACATCTTTAACCCATAGGGAAAATTCTTGAAATGCCCCAAAGTTGCACCCATTTTCCCAAAATGCACCGACCAAATGAAAATTTCCCAAAATACCCTATGCAACTTATACGACTTATGCGACTTTTCCAAAAATAGAAAAAAAAGTTTAAAAATTTCCCCAAAATTTTGCGATTTTTAGAAAAGTCGCATAAGTTGCATAAGTTGCATAAGACATTTTGGTAAATTCTCATTTGGTTGGTGCATTTTGAGAAAATGGGTGCAACCTTAAGTTATTTCAAGAATTTTCCCTAACCCATAAATCTTTTATCGTAATGACTATTTTCACTTCTATTTTTATTTATTTTACATTTTAATGTTTTTTTAAATAAATAGTAACTAGAAATACAACTTAGACACCCTTTTTAAACAAAATTCCACAATCAATAAGAGACAATTGATATAAACAAACCAAAACGTATTAGCCGATAACTACTTTATTCAAATACACAATTTTATATGAGTGATAGAGGTAAACTTAACAACGATACCAAATAACCAACGTGTAATAAACTCCTAAGAGAATTACACGGTGTTTCTTATGGGTTGGAATGTTATTTAACCTTCTTGGCTCTTCTTGTCTTCTAAAAATTGACTTTCCTGGTTAGTGTTCTGACCTTTTGGTTAAGCACACCCTAAAAACGAGTTTAGGGATTTCTTTATATAGGCTTTGGAATTTGATCGATACGGTGCATTAGAAGGATCCAATACGGCGTATGAGATATTTCTTGGAGTTGGGACAACGTTAATGCCTTCTAAAACTTCCAGATTATTCGGATTAATCTCCAATACTACGTCTTCTCTATACAGCGTATTGGTTTTCTTAGTATGTAACCCACAAGTATAACATTCAAGAATCTTCTCTACGTATCTCCTAATACGGCGTATACAATTCTCTAGATATGACGTATTTTTGGTGGGTCTTCGTGGTATATGGTAAAGTATAGGCATGGATACGTCGTATCTCTTGAACATTATTCTTCAAGTTTCTTCGTTTAAGCTCCAAATTACGGGTATTCTATCAAATCTTCCGCGAGTGCTCCATAATTAATGCAAATCTAAAATATAAACAATTAATTACTAATAATTTTTATAATTAATATAAAATGGGTAATAAATATAGAATAGATTATGCTATAAAATAGTCGTTATTTATAGATACCAAAGCGGATTACCTCGAAACCATATGAAGAATGCACACGAACACAACACCTTGTTATGTCGATTGAAAAATTAAAGCGCGAGAATGTCCCTAACTAAAAGATTAGTATTGAAAGAATGTGTACCAAAGCCCCTCTCCCCTCGCCTCCTTTTGTAGAGATGAGGGGGGGGGGGGGAATCGACTCGAACATAGACTCGAATAGTCGATTGTGACAAAGAAAAGGAAAGAAACGTTGGTCTTGGCTTGGAAGTTAAGAAAAACCAACCGACACAATATAACTTTCTAATCCTAAAATAATTGGCTAATATAATTTAAACTCAACAACTTTAACTAGTGTTGTAACTTGAGTCCAAGTACCTTCTTCGTCAAGGCATCCGCAATATTGTGTTTAGTACCCGCTTTCAGAACTTCAACCGTCTTTGCTTCTAAGACCTCTTTGATAAAGTGATAAAGCATATTGATGTGGTTAGTCCTCTCATGAAAAACATGAATCCTCGATAAGTGAATCGCGCCCTGGTTATCACAAGTAACTACCATAATGCTTAGGTCCATGCCAAACTCTTCCAAGAGTCTCCCTTAGCTAAATAGCCTCCTTCATAGCCTATAGCCTATGTGAAGGCCAAATACTTCCCCTTTGTAGTTGAAAGACCCAACGCGTGTTGTAGCGTTGCATTTAGCTTACAACACATCCTTGTACTAAAAATGTGTAACCATTGATAGACATACCCTTATCAAGATACTTAGTATAGTCTAAATCAACAAAACCTGTTACGTCCACATGATTGCCACGATATGTCCTATGCACCAAACCTACCTTTATAATTCCCTACTGTTAATGCAATAATGACTAAAAACGTTACTTGTATTTTTCGGTCTCGCTTAGTTTTGATTACGACAATATGCAAAAACAAGCATTTACGAAAACAACGAAAAACGAATTCTTGAGTTCAAGTATTTTTCATTTTACCCATTTTCACTTAAGGTATGGATAAACAAGTACTAACCTTAATCAAGTGATCAAGTGATTTAATCTTTTCTTAAAACTCACTTTTTATTAAATGTGACAAGTTTTTATTAAACTTTATTTTTAAGAAAATGTTTTATTAAATTAATTATTTGAAATTTGAAAATGGCATATTCTTATTCTGTTAAGAATATCCTTTCAGGATATTTTTATACCCAGATAAGACCTCCACCACTAAAGGACAAAAAGGAGCGGAGTCTAGTCCGGCGGTACCTTAGCGCCTAGGCGGTACCTTATCGATAAGGTACCGCGGGCTGTGATAAGGTACCGCCGGCAGAACTAGCCGTTGGCTCCTTTGTCCTTTAAATAGTTGGCCATTCTCAGCTTTTCACCTCACCTCTTTTGCAGATTCATTTCCAGATTCAAACCCCTTCTTTAATCACTCAAATCTTTGATCATTTGTTTGATTATTACTTGTTTAAGAAGTGAATCTTGTTCTTCCATCTCTTCCTCTCCAAGTGCAAAGAGAAGAACACTATCCTAGTGAAGTGTTGAGTCCACCACCAAAGATCCATTGAAGATCAATTTTTATATACTTGTAGTTGTGTCATAGTTGTGAAGATCCAAGTAGTTGTGTCTATTTGGAAGTTGTGTATGTACTATGTATAGTTGTGTAGATTGGTCCTAGCTACGATTAGGGCTCGACTTTTAGCTTAGAGTCGGAAATTGGTTAAGCGACGTGTACGGTTTTCTCCACCATAAGGAGCTTGTTGTGTAGTGAACTCTCGAGTAAGGAGTACTCGAGGAGTGGAGTAGGAACGAGGAGTGAGCTTCGTTGCCGAACCACTATAAATCCTTGGTATTCGGTTTGATCTTTCTTTACCCTTAACTCTTTACATTCCTTATTACTTTTTGCATATACATGTGTTAATATTAGATTAGCTACACTATTATTCTTTATTCTTTGTGGATATAGTTGTGTTAATATTAGATTAGCTACACTATCATTCTTTATTCTTTGTGGATATATTTTTGTTAGTATTAGTTTAGCTACAGTATCATTGTTCATATTTGTGCATAAGAAGATTTCACATATTTCCTCAAGCCTAAGTTTTTTGAAAAAGGATTTTTTGGAAACCATATTTTATCAAGTAAATTTTAAGAAACTATTCAACCCCCCCCCCTTCTAGTTTCTACAATTGGTATCAGAGCGGGTTGCTCAAGAATTTTTAAAGTATATTGTATTTTAAAACTTGAATCGATCTATGGATTCCAACAAGTACCTAGAAGGGCAATCTGTGCAAAGACCACCACTTTTTGAAATCGATAGTTTTATTTGTTGGAAAAATAGATTTGAAACTTATGTGAAATCAAAAGATTTAGATCTTTGGCATGTTATTAGCAATGGTGAGTTTTTACCCTTTCAATTTAATGAAGTTTCTAAAACAAAAGAATTAGTCACTTTTGACAAAGCTAATGATGATACTAAAAAGAAACTTTCAAAAAATAATGAGGCTAAAATGGTGATTTATAATGTTTTGCCTAAGAAAGAGTATGAAAGAATTTTTATGTGTGAAACCGCTAAAGATATTTGGAACACTCTTTTAGTAACCCACCAAGGTAATAGCCAAGTCAAAGAAAGTAAAATCGATCTTCTTGTCCAACAATATGAACAATTTGTCATCTTAGAAGATGAAACTATTGATAGTGCATTTGCTAGGTTTAGCACCATTATTACTAGTCTAAAAGCACTTGATGAAGGTTTTTCTAGCAAGAACAATGTTAGGAAGTTTCTAAGGGCCTTACATCCAAAGTGGAGAGCAAAAGTCACGGCTATTGAAGAGTCGAAAGATCTCTCAACTTTATCACTCGATGAACTTATAGGAAACTTGAAGGTTCATGAGATGATAATTTTGAAGGACTCGGAATTAGTAAAAACCAAGAGTGAAAGAAAATCTCTTGCACTTAAAGCCAAGAAGGCACAAAGTGACCATGATAGTTCCTCGGAAAGTGATGACGAGGAGTATGCATTGGCGGTGAGAGATTTCAAGAAGTTCTTCAAGAGACGAGGTCAACACGTTAGGCAACCAAACTATGACAAGAAACCATTGTCAAAGAATCGGTTTGTCAAGAACGAAAAAGGTGATAGGAGTTTCTTTAGATGTGGTGATCCAAATCACTTCATTGGTGATTGTCCAAAGCCTGCTCGTGATAAGAACCACACGGCATTCGTTAGTGGCGCTTGGAGCGATAGCGGTGAAGATGATGATGACAACCCCAAAGAGGAGAAATGTCTTATGGCTCACACTTCTAAAGAGGTACATTCCGAAACCGAATATTATAGCAATGATAGTTCCACTTTAGATGATATTGAATTTGAAGGCAAATATGATAGCTTACACAAACTTAGTCTTAAAATCATAGAAAAGAACAAAACCTTAAAATCAACCAAAACTAAGCTTGAAAATGAGATCAATGAACTTAGGGAGAAATTGGCTAAACTTGAGAAAAACAAAGAGGTTGATTTAGGTTGCTTAAGTTGTGAGAAACTTAGATTAGAGAATGATGATCTCAAGAGCACCTTCATTAAATTGGAAAAGTTCATGAAAGGTACTAGTGCTCTTGATGATATGTTAAACAAACAAGTTCATCCTAAGGAAAAACTTGGTCTAGGTTTTAACTCAAATGAAGCCTCAACTAGTGAACCAAAACAAGTCAGGTTTTCACAGAAAACACCTTCTGGACGCGGTTCCACATTGTATGGCGCGGTTCCTTATCACTATGGAACCGCAGCCATAGATAAGGTACCGCGGCCAGAAGTTGATTTTTGTGAAAACTCTGAACTTTCTGAAAAATCTAAGTTAAATGAAAAACCAAAGCATCTTACTGTTAATAAGGTTCAATTACCCATACTTGACGACAATGCTATTAGTAAGTTCTATAAGCCGTTAAGTAAACCTCTCATGGGAAATAGAAGTTTATCTAGACTATCTTCTACTCCACCTAGAGTACGGAATGAGTCTAAGCCTAGAAGTAGAACTAGAAGTAAAACTCCAACACCTAGAAAGAATAATAATAACTCTAAACCTAGATCAAACACACCTAGGAGAAGTAATAAACAACAAAATGGTTACATAAATTACTACCCTCCTCCATTTTGTTCTCCATGGGGTATCCCCACCTCATTCATTCATCCCAACCAAATGCAAGGGATGTTTGGAACTAACAATTTTGGACCCATGAGATATTGGGGACCAAATGTTTGATCTTTTGTATTGTTACCTAGATATGCTTGGGAATTGATTTGGAGCCCGATGAGTGAATTAAGGATAGTGGATGTTCTAAACACATGACGGGTAATCGAAGTTTGTTCTCGCATTACAAAGCATATGATGGAGGTAACGTCACATTCGCTAGAAGTCTACGTGGTAATATCATTGGCAAAGGTACGGTTTCTCTTGACTCCATGACCATTGAAAATGTTGAGCACGTAGATAACTTAGGTTTTAATCTTTTAAGTATAGGTCAAATTTGTGATAATAAGTGTAAGGTCATCTTTTCGGAACATGACAGTGAAATCGTAAAAGATGGAAAAGTCATTGGAAAAAGTGTTAGAAAGCATGGGCTTTATGTCATGAAGGTTAATAAGAAGTCAAAAGACAACATATGTCTTGCGACTATAGATGATAGTTCTACTCTTTGGCATAGGAGATTAGGTCACGCTAATATGCGTTTAATTCAATCTTTAGTCTCTAAGGAGTTGGTAAGACACCTCCCTAAGATTAAGTTTGATAGTCACTTTTGTGATGCTTGCAAAGTTGGAAAGCAAGTTCACTCAAGTCACAAAGCCAAGAATTTGGTTTCGACCTCTCGGTGCTTAGAGCTCCTACATATGGATCTCTTTGGACCTTCCGCCATACGGAGTTATGGAGGTAACCTTTATACCCTAGTTATAGTTGACGACTATTCTAGATTCACTTGGACTAGATTTTTGGCAACTAAGAATGAAGCTTTCGATCACTTCGAAATATTTAGTCGGAGAATTCAAAATCAACTAGGATGTTCAATTGTTTCTATTAGGACGGATCATGGTAGGGAATTTGATAATGAAGTGCAATTTGGTGCCTTTTGTGAAGCTCATGGTATTACCCATAACTTCTCGACTCCTCTCACTCCACAATCAAATGGGGTAGTTGAAAGGAAGAATAGGACTCTCCAAGAGATGAGTAGGACAATGTTAAACGAGCAATCGTTGCCTCAAAAGTTTTGGTGTAATGCCGTAGATACATCGACTTATATTCTCAACCGAATTCTTATTCGACCTTTCCTAGGAAAGACCCCCTATGAGATTCTTAAAGGTAAGAAACCCTCATTAGAATACTTTAGGGTGTTTGGAAGCAAGTGCTTTATCCTCAACACCAAAGACTACCTTACCAAGTTTGACCCAAAGTCTTACGAAGGTATCCTTTTAGGTTATTCCCAAACTAGTAAGGCCTACGTAGTCCTAAATAGAACCTCAGGGGTTATTGAAGAATCACTCAACGTAACCTTTGATGAAACCCCTCCTTCACCCAAGACACCACCATTGGTTGATGATGACTTGGATGAATTAGAAGTAGTTAAAGCCAAAGAGGTTAGAAAAATAGGAGTTGAAGACCTTAGTGTTGAAAAGGAAGTAAACATTAAGGAGTCTAGGGATCATACTCTCAATAATGTCATTGGTGACTTAAATCAAAGGACCCTAAGATCTCAAGTCCAAAACCAAAGCAACTTCTTTTGTTTTGTCTCCTTGATTGAACCTAAGAATGTAAAAGAAGCCTTGACGGATGAGAGTTGGGTCATTGCGATGCAAGAAGAATTGAATCAATTCGTTGCCAATGAGTTTGGGAACTTGTTCCTCCACCTAGAAGTTCTATCATTATAGGAACCAAATGGGTATTTAGGAATAAGCTAGATGAGAATGGTGTTGTGTCTCGTAACAAGGCTAGACTTGTAGCTCAAGGCTATAATCAACAAGAAGGGATTGATTATGACGAGACATATGCACCGGTAGCTAGATTAGAATCAATTAGAATCCTTTTAGCTTACGCTTGTGCCTTAGATATTAAGCTTCAACAAATGGATGTAAAGAGTGCATTTCTTAACGGTTTGATCAATGAGGAGGTATATGTGGCTCAACCTCCCGGCTTCATTGATTTTGAGAAACCGGACCATGTTTACAAGCTTAAGAAAGCACTTTATGGACTCAAACAAGCACCCAAAGCTTGGTATGATAGACTTAAAGCGTTTCTTGTTAAACATGAGTATACCATGGGTATGGTAGACAATACACTCTTTACAAAGAAGAAAGGTCCTCACCTCATAATCGTACAAATATATGTTGATGACATTATATTTGGCTCAACTTGTCAAGAATTGTGTGATGACTTTGCCAAAATCATGCATGATGAGTTTGAAATGAGTATGATGGGAGAACTTAACTTCTTTTTAGGACTCCAAATTAAACAAATGGACGATGGTATTTTCTTTAGTCAATCTAAGTACGCTAAAGAAATGCTAAAGAAATTTGGATTAGAAGAATCTAGACCAATGAAGACCCCTATGGCCTCGGATACTAAACTCACCGTAGATGATGATTGTGAGTCGGTAGACAACACCAAATATAGAGGTATGATTGGTAGTTTGTTGTACCTAACGGCAAGTCGACCGGATATCATGTTTAGTGTTTGCCTTTGTGCTCGCTTCCAAGAGGCTCCCCAAACCTCTCACCTTGAAGCGGTTAAGCGTATCTTCCGATACATTAAAGGCACTATACATTTAGGATTATGGTATCCTAAAGGGACCGGCGTAGAAACCATTGTCTACGCGGACTCGGATCATGCGGGAGACTATGTGGACCGGAAAAGCACTAGTGGAGTTTGTACCTTCATGGGTTGTTGTTTAACTTCTTGGTTCTCCAAGAAACAAACCGCTCTTGCGATATCCACCACAGAAGCCGAGTATGTGAGTGCCGGTAAAGCATGCCAACAAGCTCTATGGATGAAGCAAGCGCTTGTTGATTACGGGATTTCTCTTGATGATGTTCCCATCATGTGCGATAATAAAGGCGCTATAGACCTAAGCAAAAATCCCGTGCAACATTCGCGAACCAAACACATAGAAATTAGACACCATTTCCTTAGAGATAATGTTCAAAAGGGGAACATTACTATCGAAAAGGTGCCCTCCGAGGACAACTTAGCCGATATCTTCACTAAGCCACTTAAGAGGGAACCTTTTTATTACTTGCGTCTAGGTCTAGGATTAATGGAACATCTTCCTTAAATTCTTTTCTTCTTGTGTGTTTTCTCCTACCACCTTGAGTCTTTGAGTCTTTTAAGATTCTTTTGAAAAATCTTCTCATCTCCTTTTCAAAACTCTCAAAGTCTCTTTCAAAAACGGTTGAGAAACTCGTTTAACATTGTTAATTCAATCTAAAAACGATTTTTCATAGATTCTCGCTATTAATATAGAGCTTACATAATTCATATGTATGATTCTCTCAAACATAGCAAGAACAAGATTGAATCATGGAGGATCATTGTGTCATAAGGTCTTGTCTTACACACCTCCTACATTGATTTTATTTTTTTTGGTATTTTAGTCAAATCTCTATTTGGTAAGTTTGAATATACTTTTCTTGTCTATCTTAGCTTTTAAGCACATT
Organism: Glebionis coronaria; assembly: GCA_025667525.1. Classification (NCBI taxonomy): domain Eukaryota; kingdom Viridiplantae; phylum Streptophyta; class Magnoliopsida; order Asterales; family Asteraceae; genus Glebionis; species Glebionis coronaria. The sequence goes on along the minus strand of CM046874.1, from coordinate 13,567,506 downwards.
CCTATGATAAGTTAGACTAGAAAAATAAGATTTGCTGAAAAATCTTTCTCCAAACACCAAACCCTGCTTCTGCAGGCGGTTCCATAAGTGAGCCGCGGTACCTTATTGATAAGGTACCACCACCATAAGATAAGGAACCACCTATAGTGGCCTTCCTTTTCGGGTTTTTGTCTGAAACTCCAGATTTGCTCCAACCTTTTTGAGAATCTTTGTTTCAAACCCTTTGACCACCCCAAAAATACCCTAAGCCTTCCCTATTTAAACCATAAGCATTTTGCATTACTTCACATCCAAAATGTCTTATTCTCCCAATGAAATCCTTGAATCTCCTCCATTTTCTCCAATTGCTTTCAATCCAAACCCACCCAAGAACACTCTTAATCACATTTCTCCTACCAAGAATGTTGATTGTGGAACTTCCTTTCTTCCACCACCACCCGTTAGTGTTCTTCCTCCTTCTCATGATAATGTCATGCACCATGGAACATATTGTCATTGTTGTCAATATCAACATCTTGCTATGGCACACATCTATGAGGAGTTGAGCTACATCAAGAGTCTCTTAATCAAGCCTCCTCTTCACTTTGATTATGAGATCTCCAACAAGCCACCACCACCACCCTCCGCTATTACCTTGTCTTTCATATAAGCATTGATTTCTTATCCTCAAGACACCAAATTCAAGCAAATCTTAGAATTCTAGAATAACTAGGATTAGATTTATGCTTTTGGCTTGTTTCTTTTTCCATACTTCTTTGTATGATGTTTCTTTAGTAACCTATCTTGGATCTTTGTCCTTATGTTTTCTTCTCTTTTAATTTTCTTTTTGTGACTTATTGCTATATATTGTTGGTTGTTTCTTTTATTCAACTAACCCCTCTATGTAGCTTGTCACCATATCTCGATTCCTCGGTGCCCAAGCTAGGGGGAGTAAGCACCAAGGGGGAGTCTTTGCAAAGTCCGTTTCTTCAACACCGACTTACGCAACCTTTTTGCTTCGACAAAGGGGGAGAAATGAATAAACTCGTCTTCAAAAATCTTGTTTTTGTGTGAGTGAGTTTATGTATTGTCGGAATCAAAAAGGGGGAGATTGTTAATGCAATAATGACTAAAAACGTTACTTGCATTTTTCGGTCTCGCTTAGTTTTGATTACGACAATATGTAAAAACAAGCATTTACGAAAACAACGAAAAACGAATTCTTGAGTTCAAGTATTTTTCATTTTACCCATTTTCACTTAAGGTATGGATAAACAAGTACTAACCTTAATCAAGTGATCAAGTGATTTAATCTTTTCTTAAAACTCACTTTTTATTAAAAGTGACAAGTTTTTATTAAACTTTATTTTTAAGAAAATGTTTTATTAAATTAATTATTTGAAATTTGAAAATGGCATATTCTTATTCTGTTAAGAATATCCTTTCAGGATATTTTATACCCAGATAAGACCTCCACCACTAAAGGACAAAAAGGAGCGGAGTCTAGTCCGGCGGTACCTTAGCGCCTAGGCGGTACCTTATCGATAAGGTACCGCGGGCTGTGATAAGGTACCGCCGGCAGAACTAGCCGTTGGCTCCTTTGTCCTTTAAATAGTTGGCCATTCTCAGCTTTTCACCTCACCTCTTTTGCAGATTCATTTCCAGATTCAAACCCCTTCTTTAATCACTCAAATCTTTGATCATTTGTTTGATTATTACTTGTTTAAGAAGTGAATCTTGTTCTTCCATCTCTTCCTCTCCAAGTGCAAAGAGAAGAACACTATCCTAGTGAAGTGTTGAGTCAACCACCAAAGATCCATTGAAGATCAATTTTTATATACTTGTAGTTGTGTCATAGTTGTGAAGATCCAAGTAGTTGTGTCTATTTGGAAGTTGTGTATGTACTGTGTATAGTTGTGTAGATTGGTCCTAGCTACGATTAGGGCTCGACTTTTAGCTTAGAGTCGGAAATTGGTTAAGCGACGTGTACGGTTTTCTCCACCATAAGGAGCTTGTTGTGTAGTGAACTCTCGAGTAAGGAGTACTCGAGGAGTGGAGTAGGAACGAGGAGTGAGCTTCGTTGCCGAACCACTATAAATCCTTGGTGTTCGGTTTGATCTTTCTTTACCCTTAACTCTTTACATTCCTTATTACTTTTTGCATATACATGTGTTAATATTAGATTAGCTACACTATTATTCTTTATTCTTTGTGGATATAGTTGTGTTAATATTAGATTAGCTACACTATCATTCTTTATTCTTTGTGGATATATTTTTGTTAGTATTAGTTTAGCTACGCTATCATTGTTCATATTTGTGCATAAGAAGATTTCACATATTTCCTCAAGCCTAAGTTTTTTGAAAAAGGATTTTTTGGAAACCATATTTTAACAAGTAAATTTTAAGAAACTATTCAACCCCCCCCCCCCTTCTAGTTTCTACACCTACAAATATTTCATAATCTTTCCAATGATTTTTACCCGGGGTGCCTACAAGTATTTCATAAATTGGTAATCATTTTCAAATCGCAATCCCAAATACCCCCTTTTAAACTTGGAAGATCTATCAAACTTTTTACAGTACAGTTAAATTATTAAGGATGTTATCATGTATTCAAAGAAATTCTAGATAACATTTAACCAATCCGGCATACTTTAACTTGTTTTCTTTGAAGTAGGTAAACCCGAGTGACCCCATCAAGAACCGATTCTACAAGAGTAGATCCGAACCCAGCACCAGTAATTTGATCTTTTTTCCAGTTTATGAAAAAACCATTAAGGGGTGGAATGCGTCCAGTGATTATTTGACTCTTAAGTCTGCCTACCATGAAGTTGATTCTCATACACAAGACTTATTTTAGAAATACATTCAGACAAAGCTCGAACAAGTTGACATGCTTTTCTTTTTTGCCTGTCCAATAAAACTATGTGCAATCTCCCAATAAAACCTGCTTGATATTTAGATAATTTGATATTTAGATAACCGGGGTTAAAGTAACAAAAATGTTCAACTGTGGCTCATGATTTCAAACATTTCTGGGGTTTCCCAGCACCTATAACATTTCTGTTGTATTAGAAAACACAAACTACTACGAACATAAGCTGTTTACACAACCAGCGATACTTGGTATATACTGAATGCAAGTGACATTTTACTCCCAGAATCTTGACACTGAAAACCATGTATCGGAACTGAAGGTTTATATTTATCATAACAATTATTAAAAACCCTAATATGGATCAAAGCACATACAACGGAAGCAAATTAACAAGATCATTAATTTAACACAGTTATAATTAACCAAGATTAGGGTTACATACTTTTATCCTAGCAAGATCTATAAGTTGGCGGAACGGTCACCGGTAGAATTAGATCACGAACACCACCAAGCTATAGTCTAAAGCAAGACTACAACACGGTCTTGTACACACGTGATACGGCAAGTTAACCGTGAGTCTAGCACGAACAAACCAAGCTTCAAAGTCTATGGAGGATCTACCCAACAACCCTAGAGAGGGGCTAGGATTAGATCTACAATAGCTTAATGAAAAACAAAGAAGAACCCTAATTGGAGGGTGTTTGGCCGGCGGTTAAGAGCAAGAGAAAAGAGAGATGTGTAAAAATTATGAAGCCCTTTGGTTTGTTTATATACACCTTGGAAAAAACCTTTTCCTCCAAGGTTTAAACAAATTAAGGCAACAAAATATTTTCCCTTCCATTTTGTCTCCCTCTTTGGCCGGCTATACACAAGCCCACAAAGGGGTTTCCGAAACTTTTCCGACACCTTCTTTTAGCTTCTATAACATTATATAACGGTCGTTTAATACTTAACTTTTAAATACTTAACGATCGTTAGTTTAAGCTACGGTTTGATTTAATAAATATAATAAATATATTTAATAAATAAATTAACCCTTCACGTAATGTGTGCAATCCCGTGATCTCTAGTTCGATCCAATCACACGACAATCGATTTTAAGTCCATAAACTTTCAGCTCCCACTTGGACAAAATTCGGATATCATGATCACATTGATTAGCGTCTAGTTACACTAACAATGTCACTAGTAAAACTCTAGTAAGGTTTCCTGGACAAAACCTTTTAATGATATATAATCATTATTATTATCCTTTCATTTCAAATACAACGTTAATAAGGATATGGATCTCAGTCATTCCTTTCATTAACTATTCTGTTTCTCGTTTACGAATATAGCAAGATTACCAAAACACATTTGGGTGTGGCCACACAAACATCTTACTACTTCCCCGAGGGGCCCAGCTGTATTTATACTTCAAAATAATTTGAAGGAAACAAATCCTATTTTGACTACAAGCAAAACACATGAACTTTACAACACTTCTGAAAATAACCCTTGTAGCTACCAGTTATGTTTAGCGTTAGGTTATCTCACAGAAATGCACTACATTCAATGCAGTTTTCTGGTATCTCAGGTCTAAGGATAACTATTTATGATTTACTTAATGACAAAGATCCATAAAGTAAAATCATATAGTTGGGATAAGTCCAATATTTGATCCATCAAATATCATCCAAAATTGACCAATATACTTTCGAGTATACTCTGTCACTATTTTGAATTGTCTTATTTTAATAATATTCCCATATTATTAATCGACAACGGACATTTAGAAACATCATAGTGCTCATGGATTAAAACATGTAAAATAGGATACAAAATCAAATAACAAAAAAATAAACGAAATCCAATCTTTATTTCATCAATTCAATAATGTCTTACATCCTTTATCCAAATACTATCAACAGATTTATTGCATGCATTCGCTAGCTAGTTTCAGCCCAATAGCCTTGGCATGCTTAACTACCTTTGGCCTAGATAAATCCTTAGTAAAAGGATCAGCTACGTTATCATCTGTGTGAACTTTTAATAATTTTATTTCTCGAGCTTCCACTTGTTCTCGAACGTAGTGATATCTACTTTAAAGTGTCTGGCGCCTTTCATAACTCCAGGGTCATTGGCGAATATTATTCCAACATAATTGTCGTAATATATATTAATAGGTTCTTTAATTGAAGGCATCACTCCAAGATCTCCAATAAACTTCCTAATCCAAACAACTTCCATTGCAGCTTCTGAAGCGGCCATGTACTCGGATTGAGTCGCATGCATAGAAATGGTTTTTTGCTTACTGCTCTTCCAGTCAACTGCTCCTCCATTGATGACAAACACGTAACCCGTCTGAGACTTCGTATCGTCTTTATCACATTGCCAGGACGCATCACAGAATCCTGTTACATTCAATTATGTGTCTGGTTTACCCCCGAATACCAAAAACATATCTTTCATACTTCTCAAATACTTTAGAATATGCTTAACAGCAGTCTAGTGGAACTTTCCTGGATTATGTTGGTATCTACTGACAAAATTCTGAGCAAACGCCACATCAGGCCTTGTGCATATTACAGCATACATAATAGACCCTGCAGCCGAAGCATATGGCACCTTCTACATGTAAGCCACCTCTTCAGGTGTTGATGCATCTTTCTCATGACTTAACTCATGCTTAACCTCCATCGGTTGAAAACCTTTCTTAGAGTTATGCATGTTATACTTTTTTGATATCTTATCAATATATGCATCATGACTAAGACCAATTAACCGTCTACTCCTATCTCGATAGATTTTAATTCCCATAATATATGCAGCATCTCCCAAATCCTTCATTGAAAAACATTTACCAAGATAATCCTTAACTTCCTTAAGTCTTGGAATGTTACTTCCCATGATTAATATGTCATCGACATATAAAATTAGGAACACTACATTACTCCCACTAGCTTTGCGATATACACATGGCTCATCACGATTTTGAATAAATCCAAACTTTTTGGTTTCTTCATCAAATCGCTTATTCCATTAACGTGATGCTTGCTTCAAACCATAAATAGATCTTTGAAGTTTGCACACGCGCTTTGGATATTTAGGATCAACGTACCCTTCCGGTTGTTGCATATAGATGTCTTCATCTAAGCGACCGTTCAAGAAGGCAGTTTTAACATCCATTTGCCATATCTCATAGTCATAGTATGCTGCTATAGCTATGAGAATCTTAATAGCTCGTAAGTCTGCTATAGGAGAAAATGTCTCCTCGTAGTCTACGCCAAAAGTTTGAGTAAAACCTTTAGCTACTAAACGTGTTTTATAGGATTGTATTTCACCATCCATGTCGGTTTTCTTCTTGTAGATCCACCTATTTTTCACTACTTTAGCATTTTTAGGTGCGTCCACAAGATTCCAAACATTGTTGATTTCCATGGATTTCATTTCCTCATTCATCGCAACTATCCATTTTGATTTTTCTGGATCAAACATTGCAGATCGATAGTTAGCAGGTTCACCAAGATCCCCTACTTCATCCTCATCATTCTCTATGTAAAGACATAGTTTGTCTGGCGCATGTATGGTTCTTTGAGACCTACGTAGAGGAACTAATTCCGGTGGAACTCCCAGACTTTCTGGTTCTACATGAATTTCTTCGCTAGTATTTTCAGAGGGCAATGTATATTCTTGAATTTCTTCAAGATCATAATATCTCCCACTGAATTCTTGATTTACAAGATCACTTTCAAGGAAGTCTCCATACCGAGCCACAACTACTTTGTTCTCAGCCGGATAATAAAAGTAGTAACCCATAGTTTCCTTAGGGTAACCTACAAAGATACATTTTACTGAGCGTTGTTGGAGTTTATCTCCAGAGTCACGTTTCACATACGCCTCACAACCCCAGATTTTCAAATAAGACAAATATGGCTTCTTTCCATGCCATAATTCATATAGTGTCTTATCAACCTTCTTTGTGGGAACCATATTCAGAATACGAACAGCAGATTCAAGAGCATAATCCCAAAAGGATAATGGTAAAGTTGTAAGATTAAACATAGATCGTACCATATCTAATAATCTACGATTTCTCCTTTCAGATACACATTTTGTTGTGGAGTATATGGAGAAGTAAGTTTCTGAACAATTCCATTCTCACTTAAATAATCTTTAAACTCTTGACTTAAATATTCACCACCACGATCAGAACGAAGAGCTTTAATCTTCTTTCCTAGTTGTAACTCTACTTCTGCTTTAAACGTTTTGAATGTTTCAAACACCTCATGTTTATGCTTAAGTAAATAAACATAACCATAATCATCCGTAAACGTTAAGAAGTAGCTAGCACCTTTCCTTGACACATGTCTAAGTGGTCCACACACATCAGTGTGTATTAAACCAAGTATTTCAGTAGCCCTTTCAATATTGCTATTAAAAGGTTTCTTGGTCATCTTTCCAGAGATACAAGATTCGCATTTATCAAATGATTCATCATTGATATTTTCCAAAAGACCATCACGTTGAAGCTTTTGTATGTGAGTCTTACCAATATGGGCGAGTCTACAATGCCAAAGATAAGAAGAGTTCTTGTCTAACTTTCTCTTCTTATTCATGCTAAAAACAGAATTATTTTTCCTCTTGGAATTATTATCATGCATGTTAATTTCAAAATCACCATTCACAGAAATTGCATCAAAATAGATTAAACCATCTTTGAAAACAGAAATTCTATTATTATCAATTGTGTAATTAAATCCAAGATCCAACAAACAAGAAAAGGAAATGACACCCCTAACAATTGAAGGTGCATAATGACAATTATTTAAAAACAGTACTAAACCCGAAGGTAAAACTAATTTAAATATTCCTATAGCTTCAACCGCTGCTTGTGCGCCATTGCCCACTTGTAGAAATTGTTCCCCATAGGAAATATTCCTCTTCAACTCAAATCCCTGCAGGGTATTACAAATGTTAATACCACATCCCGTATCATATACCCAGGAGTTTTATTTGTATGTAAGATTAAATAACTCTATCATAAATAAGTTACCTGAAGATGCTGCAGCAGCTAGCTCAGCCTTCTTCTTATGTTCTTGCATTTCATGGAGATAGAGAGAGCAATTTCTCTTCTAGTGTCTAGTCATCTTGTAGTGGTGACAAGTCTCATCTTTCTAATATTGACCTTTCTTAACAAAGTTCTGCTTTGTTTTTGATGGAGTCGCAACTTGTTTGCTCTTATCAACCTTGCCTTTGCCTTTCTGCTTCTTATTCACTTGCGGTTTTGGTTTAGTAACTCTACCCTTTTGCACATAAAGTACTTGAGGAGTAGCAGTGGATGCCTTATCTTTCAACCCCTTTTTAAAGTCAATGAGCATTGCATGCAGATCATTAACCGTCTTCCCCGTGCAATGCATATTATAGTTACGAACGAAATCCTTGAAGTCCTTATTAAAGGAACTATTGATCAAGTTAATAGCCATATTATGATCATAGGGTTGTCCTAGTGCGATGAGTTGTTCCATATAACCCCTCATTTCCAGATAATGGGCTCTTACGGACTTTCAAGGAGCTTGCTTGCAACTATGTAGAGCATAAACCAAATCATAGATCTCTACAGCTTGCGGCGTTTCATACACAACCTTGAGTTCATCAAGCATTCGCTGAGGTGAAAATAGATCATACTTCCTTTGAAGTGATGAAGCCATTCTCTCTAACATTACAGCAGCCACCTCATGGCGCTTCTTAACGTTAGCAGCGTGTTGAAGCCTTTCCGCATCAGATGCTCCTTCAGCAAGATCCTCCGGAAAAGGAGTAGTCAAGATATCAATAGTACCAGTTGCTCTCAGAACAATTCTTAGTGAGCGATACCAGTCATTGAAATTAGGGCCAATAAGTTCAGGTCGTTCAAAGAAAGCTTTGAACGCCGAGCTTATTGTCAGATTGTTTTCGGGTTGAGCCATTTCAACCGAAATAAGTTTAAACATTAGTATTTTTGATAATACAATTCAAGAAAATAAAATTTGTAACACCCCCAAATTTATACAACTCAGTACAGCGGAAGACTCGTTGGTGTTACGGGATAGCACATTACTCATATCATAGACAATGCATAAAAACCGCGTCGTTTAATAATAAAGCATTTCCATTCATAAATATCAAAGTTACATAGGTCCCAAGTCATTGTATATAATACAGGTTTTACAAAGCATTTGAATGGAAATAGTTATTTAGGTGCGGGCCATGAATTCTTGTTGTCTTCCCGAGAATTACCTTCAAGTACCTGAGATAAAACATGTTAAAAGAAAAGGTCAGCGATAACGCCGAGTGAATTAATAGAGTTTAATAAATTACATCAATATAACATTGGTATAAAATTATTACCAAAATTCATTTTGTACAAATCATTGCAATAGGCCATAAAATAGCCAAAATCATTTTATACAAATCTTTATAAAAATCATAATATAGGCATTTGCCTTACAAATCATTATACGAGCCAATGTCGTAAAAGCATCATACAATACGTCTTATGACGTTGTATAAAGTTAAATAAAAACCATATATGAATATGGTTACGAAAACCAAAACACAAACATAATATCAATAGTATGACCCCGTATTTCTAGTCAGGCAATACATCATAATTCGGAGCGTACAGCAGTATTTCGTTAATTTGGATTATTATAAGCCGCATGACATTGTTACCTTACTAAAACAAACAACGGGTAGCTAACCCGATAATCAATTTGCCCATCTAAATTAGCGTGTCGTCACAAAGGTCACGCTATGGAAATCTTCTCATACATAAATTCGCTTACCAATCAATGTGGCACGACGGGGATCAACCGTCAAGGCGCGAACTGGGGTGATCGTCCCCAAATAGTACTATTATATGCATAAGCGTCTACCAAATCCCGGTAGTTCACAATTCATGCTAATGGGACTTTTAGTGACATAACCTAACTTTAATAATCCATTTTATTTCATCTATCGGGTCATTTAATCATTTATCAGGTCATACAATCGGGTCATACAATCATTCGGGTCCAAATCAATAATCAAACAATCGGGACAAATGGTGTCCTATTTTATAAAAACTAACATGTTATCTCCCTCTCGGGTTTATAAAACATTTAAAAGAGTGCGAGGCTATGAACTCACGTTGATGTGGGAAAGCGGGTTATCGGCAATTCGGATGTACGGTACGTGCTTCAATCACGGAAACCTAGACAAATAATACTCGTCTTAGACTCATGTCCAATGACTTTATAAAAATAACAATTATGTATAAATATGATGATTATATATATGATGATCAAGTGGGTTTACATATTCTCATTTACTTATTTTAGTGTTATGTGTCGATAACTTTTATACTAGTTTTCTAGTTTTACCTATTTACGTGTTTTAGGTCCAATAAGTCTATTATAAGTTTATTAACTTGTATTAATACATTTCATACTTGTATTATCAGTACTTATACTTTACATGTTATGCCTAAATGGGTTAAGCCCAATAAATGAGTTTATAAGTGTTTTAGCCCATTTTGTTGTATTATTAGTCCAATAACGTTAACTTAGCCCGTTAATGTCCGTATGTTATATAGTTCGGGTTTTATCGGTTTTTATTTGTTATATATGCTAATATATCAGTATATGAGTTTATAAAAGTTTACATTAGACGGGTCCAACCGTCTAAGTTTTATTTAACAAAAACGTTAATTTTACCGTAATAGCCGAAAAAGTCGTAAAAATCATGTTTATAGTTTTATAACTTATAAAACTTATCAAATTACCATTTTTATAAAATGTATCATTTATTTATCATTATAAATATTTATATAAAATGTATTATATGAGTTAGTGGGTTTTAATTCACATTTTATACTACTTTTATTTGAGTGCTTATATAATACTATTATACTTTAATTTCCAAAATCTGATTTTTATTTTCATGTTCACCAAAACTGCCATATCTAGAGTTCTATATAGAGATAGAAGCTCAAATTTTTATGAAATAAACTAAATGATATGTTGTCCATTTAACTCTCCTATAGCTACTGTTGAATCATCCTCTAAGTATTTTCTAAAAATCGTCAAAAACAGTAAACTCAAAATTGTACTCTAAACTTGTTTTGATCATATCTCACTCATCCTAATGATTCCATTGCATGTCCAACTCTCACATGTGTACAAGACATATTACTTACTGTATATCCATTAATATATGCCATTTTATCAGTTCATGACATGTTTCTTTACTGTTTTATACAGCCATCATTTTTAAGCAAGATTTTAGCCTTGTTTCTTATAGTTTTTCATCTTTTTAATCATATTTATCAACACCAAATCCCCACACAATACTTTTGTCATCATATAGTCATCATATACATATACAATAGGAAATAAAATACATGATTACATAATCAAAATAACAAGAAGATGGGGAGAACAATCTTTACACCACCATGATGATGTAGGTTGTGATCAAAACATGGATTTTGATTGGGAAACTTGTGAATAGCCAAGACCATCTTCAAGAACACCATTCTTCATGAAAACCTTGTGGAAAATCAGCCCTAATACTCCATAGAAACTCCTCCTTGAATGTTAAAACTTGAACCAATCTTCATCTCTTTGAATGGAGATTAACATATGTTAATTATAACATATGTTTGTGGTTAAAATTGATCAAGTGATGGTGGTTTGGAGGTGTAAATGGGACGGCAAGAAGAAGAGAGTGAGAGAGAGGATGAGTTGATTTGCATGGATGAAAATGGTAGGAATGAGGAAGCTAATGGTTTTAGCTAGTTTTGGTGGTAAGTGTAAGCTTCATTGTGAAGCTAAGTTACATGTGTAACTTAGTTTTATGTAACTTTGACACCTAAGGGTGTTGTGGCCGGTTATAGTGGGGGTGGGGCAAGTGTCCCACTTGTCTCATCCCCATTTATTTACGGGTACTCCTCGATTCTAGTTTCCTTGATTTGCGTGCAATCGGGTCGTTTTACAAAAAACGTTTTTATAAATTGTGAATCAACGACACAAAACGAATCTAATAAAAATTGTCTCATCGAAAACGGAGTTCGAAAACGTAAATACGTAATCCTAAGGTTTCCGGTTTAGTCGTAAAGGACGTTAAAATAAAATCGTAAGTCCTAATCTCTTCTCGTAAATTTGTGAGTTTATGAACCAAGACAAATTTAAAACTCCAAAATAATATTCACGGATAAATTTATTTTCTGAAATGTCGGACTGTCACCAAAGATGGTGTATGTAAACGTAAGCACGTAACGTTGAATCCTCCGGTTTAGACGTAGTCGACGCTACTTCAAGACGTAAATCCAAATTTCTTCCCATAAATAAGTGAGTTCATAATATAACATTAAAATAATATTTTCAGTATAATATTGAGAATAAAAATATCAATCATAAATTGACGGATTGTCACAACATTTACCCCTAAACAGGATCTTTGTCCTCAAAGATCATCTTACTACTCGCTTCTTATTTGAGTTAAAGCCATGTGGGTACTTCCTCCACATTCGGTCTTTTCTCACAAGTGTAATTCATTACAATACGCGAGTTTCACCAAACATAACTATGGGAATAAGATCAGGCTTAATGTTGACTTACTTTCTCTATCCATGATGTTCACGGGTTTCTGATGAATACAACTTTTCGCCGATCTAAGCTTTATTAAGAAGAATTCAGATTTTCACTTGATAGATATTCCATCTAGTTCGATATACGAAACATAATTCACGCATCTCTTGAAGTCCTTGGGTAGATCCAACTTATATGCCTTTCAAACCAAATCTTTTACATCATCTCAATGGTCCCATACAACGGGGACTTATATCCCATGATTTGTCAGATCATTAATTCATTTCTCCAAGGTTAAAAATTGTGGCATAACTTCGCTACCCATCTGGCACTTCAAGATCTACATTTCATATTCACATAACCTCTTGCCCACTACCGGCAGTCAATAGTCAGATCCTAATTTCAACAATCATTTCAGATCTCGCGGGTCGGGTATTTTGTAAGGTTAGGTTCGCCATCATAGGAAACCTTAAACCTAAAAGACATGTCCAACTCACAATGGGTGTATGTCGGGTGTCTTCATCTCAACTCCTGCTTACAGATGCTCTAATATATAGATCCTAACAAGATTAGATCTCGATCCTAATACAATAGTTATCAAGGATAATCTCTCCAAAAGGAAACGATTTCACAGTCTATCACCAAAGGTCAATCATTCAAACATAAAATAGTGCTTATAGTATTTTGTATCGTTACTTTACCTCGTCCCTTCGATTGGGGTGGTACACAGTACTCTCATCAAGATTTGTTCCTAATGACTTCTAAGAAAATCTCTAGAAATTCAATGCGAAGCGAGGATCTTGATAAAGATGTTCGATACAGGCACAATATGTTTACATAACTCCTTTGCAATTATCATTAACGAGAATGATATTAGCAGATTTGGTCAGTCTGTCGACGATGACCCAAATCGAATCAAATTCAGATGATGACCTTTGCAATAGCTAGACGTTTACTAATGTATGAGGCGATGTCTGCCTTCATAATTTGCCATCAGTATAACTTCTTCAGATAAAAATACATTAAATCATAAATAACAGGAATAGAATACTTATACTTAAAAGTTTCCAATATAACTATATCTCACAATCTCCATATTTAGACAACCACAAGTGGCCTTTAAAACATTCAACACTATTGGCTTCTCAATTTTTAATGGTTCACATTAGCCGCGAATCCCTTTTTATTATCTATATTATCCTTTTTATAAGCATCGGCTATATTTTAAATTGTTCGACAATTCATTTTGCACATTCATTATTAAGAAATACATCGTAATTGATTCTTTATCCTTTCCTGATGATATAATTATCATGTCCGTATTTATTCAAAATTTCTTTCTTTATATTTTCTAAGTTCCAGTCTCGTCTCCACTATAATTTTTATCCGTTTTACTCAATCCGACGTCTAAAGCGACAATAATTATTACAACTAATTAAATATTAAATATTCAATTTTTATGAAATGTAAACATAAAGATTTTAAATTTCTTAGTTCGACCAATTATATAAAATGTTCAAAGATAAATTTGAATTTAATTAACAAGATTTTTGTTGATTTATCGAATAAGATCCGTAAATGTTCGAAAAACCTTTGTTTATATTTTGGTCAAAATTTTCTTAGTTGACAAGCAAAAATTGTCGTTTCAATTTTTAAGTCATGGTTTAAATGTTTTCCTCAATTACGCTTAGGTTGTCTTGAGGTATACACGAACATTTACCCCTAAACAGGAGTTTAGTTAAATGGTTTGTGTATAAGGGAATAATCCCTTAAAAATCCTTTGTTAAAACATTTGTCAAAATATATTTTCACTTTCTTTTTAGTATAACTCAAAGTCTTAAATGACTTCTAACTTTTGAAGAGTCAATTTATATTCTATTCTCTATTAATCACACGATCAACTAATATAAAGGATTAAGCCTTTAATCACATGTTAAATATTTAAGGTACAGGTTTTTATCGTTCGGCCAATTCAGGGCAATCTATAAATAATTATTAACTCATTCTCATTCTTATAAACAAACAAATGGTCCTTAATGATCACGAGCACGAATTTATCAAATTACAGCCTTCACACGTGATTCACCAAATTTAGGAATGCTACATGTGCATTGGTCAATCCAAACGACATCACATGAAACTTATAATGTTCATTACAAGTTCTGGATGTAATGATTGGAATAGATAATTTTTTCGCAGATGCGAAGTCGATGATAACCATGCCGTGAATCGAATCTTTAAAACATACGCTAGAACCTTGTAAATGATCGAACAAATCTTCCATTTCGAGTTATGGATATCGTTTTCGATTGTCAATTTACTCAGTTCACAGTAATCTATAAATATAAGGAATGATAACACCATAGCTCTTCATAATGACGAGCTTGGTAGAATAAAATATTTCCCCGATAACTCTCTTAGTTGTATGGTAATTCCTTTAATTCAGATGGTGCTGACGTACAATGCACACGCCACAGGTGCAGCACCGAGAATATAATCAAATACCAAATTCTACTTGCCTTAATGGCGAAAGTCTAGGTAATTTACCAATAAATACCTCCTAAAGTTTCAGATAACAAAAACATCTTTTAATAAATTCATATTAGGTTCTTCTAGATTACAATATCTATAACTAGTTCACAACCATTCACGTTATAACTTCAAGTCTAAATGCAGGATATGGTCATTCATCAAGAATTATTTAGATCACTTTTGATAATCAACATCTTATCATTTAGGGGAATTCTACTCGAGTTCCCATCAATTAAGACAATGTCGTCATGTCATAATCAATCAATTCATTCTACTGGCACTATCAACTTTTCAGTTTTATTGCCGTCGATAAGATGTGAACTTCTCAAAAGACTAATAATAACTCATAATCCTTCATAAGTTCAAGGATATATGGAGACACAACTACTATTAAAAGAGCAAGGTTAACACATAATCTATGCGAGAGAATTTCAAATCAGATACAGATGAAAACATTTAATGAATATGAATATATCCCATGTTTTCATAATTTGAGTACGCATTCGAAAGCTCCTCGGATCGTTACCCAGGTCATTCAAATGAAATCAAATCATAAGAAATGATAAGAACGTCAATACATCCAGTCGGGTATCAACACTCGGTAATCAGATACCTTTCCTAATAATCTCACTACGGGAGAATTGGACAAGAAAGAATTGTCAATTGTCAAATAAGACAATTTCCACAGATGAGTAAATTTGACTCAGAACAATAGATGCTACAGGCACATATGTAGGTGTCCCTAACACTATGTCCCTATTTTCCACTTCTTGCAGATCTCATAAAATTTATTCTTTCGCAATCTTCAAAGAAAATGTAGTGTTTATTCATTAGTTTTTATGGTGACTACTAATCAGCCTTGCATGGTCCATTCCAAATTGTATGTAGGCGTGCAACTATATACAATTTCAAGATTAACGATGCAATACTCAGTTCGTCAAAATTTTATCATCATGTTTATAATAAAAACATTTTCATGCTTAATTCTTAAATAAGAATCAAAAATAAATTTACAAAGATTTTCTTTATTATGAAAACAATTAAGTTTTCCAAATTGTTTTATAAACAACTTCATTTCGATAGTGATTATTTATAAATCTCATTTTGAATAATCCTTTTGGTGATGAGAATTCAATTTTTCTCAAGGAATACTGTTTTAACTTATAAAAACAATGAGTGATCTGCAAAAGAGTGATGAAAAGTTGTTCACCAAGAACTAACTTCAATATATCAAAAAATGAGCTTAGCCAAATAATCATGAGGTTCATGAATTCGAGACGAGTACTTGTTCAATGGTTGCATCACTAATGCGAACATTAGGATGAAGCAATAAAAGATAGATAACATCGATACATGTAGAATTTAGCAATCAAAGGTAGTCTTTTCATTAATCACAAACAAGTCAAATTGTACAGTAACACTTTATGTGTCACTATGTCATACAATTCTCAGAACTCATCCTACCAACTGATATCTCAGTTAAGTTAGGGATTATTTTTAAAAGATACCACAATAAATACTAATCTACAAGAGTCATTAGGTGTCCTACCTGTCTTGGAAGATCCATCGGTCCCAATTTCAGAAGAAGATTTCTTCAATTTATTTGTTGGACACTGGGCATCCTCATCATTGGACAATGGCCAAGGAACAACACTTAACACGAATCAACAATCAATTAAAACCTTATAATTCAATCACAAAACTTAACAATTTCCTCTTAACAATCTGATATTCCATACGAGTTAAATTTTACTTTTATTCAAGTTTCAGCCAACTTATACTTAATTCGATATCCTACTTCATTTTCCAATACTTTCAACCTTATTCTTAGACCTTAATAGGGTAATAAAAGCTCAATATGATCAACACTTAATTTCCAATCCTATAGCTCTTACAACAACAATTATCAAATGAGTCACTAGTATTAAATGACTCACACATTCGATTAGACTTCTCGGAAAGGTATTAGTGGCGTGAGGCTTTTGGGTAATGGTTCCAATTACAGCCTCAAGTGCAACATTCACCCTTTCGATTTCAATTTAAGAATTGGATGACAACGAATCAGATGACATCTTTCTAGGTGGTAACGTTTTGTTAAACTCCACTCTATAAGGAAAGATCGTCATGACATCAATATCAGTTTTAATCTCGCCAATTCTTTTTCAATATCACAATCAACTAATATCTGCATTCCTACGAGTATCAACCATTTGTTAGGATCATAAATATCCACAACTTGGTTTAGATCTAGGATAGCTAGAATTCCTACGAGAATAGCTTCGATTAATTTACTAGGGGATTTAGGGTTTCTTGTGACAATCTACGTCGTATAAATACCTCGTATAAATATCAAAATAATCATCACACAATCATGTAATAAAATTACGTCATATATATATATATATATATATATATATATATATATATATATATATATATATATATATATATATATATATATATATATATATATATATATATATATATATATATATATATATATATATATATATATATATATATAATCCAAGTTATATATATATTAAAATAACACTTCTCAGTTTAGCCTTGTCGGTAACTCGGGAATTCTTCGGCACCGTTATAGTCAAAAGATTTTTAGACATTTTTAGAAAAATGTTTATAGTTAAAAGATTTTGAAATGTTTTATTCAAAACCTTGGTTTTAAAAATCTTTCGTTCTCTATAACGAGAGCTGTGGTACCAAACTGTAACACCGCCAAATTTATACAACACAGTACAGCGGAAGACTCGTTGGTGTTACGGGATAGCACATTACTCACATCATAGACAACGCATAAAAACCGCGCGTTTAATAATAAAGCATTTCCATTCATAAATATCAAAGTTACATAGGTCCCAAGTCATTGTATTTAATACAGGTTTTACAAAGCATTTGAATGGAAATAGTTATTTAGGTGCGGGCCATGAATTCTTGTTGTCTTCCCGAGAACTACCTTCAAATACCTGAGATAAAACATGTTAAAAGAAAAGGTCAGCGATAACGCCGAGTGAATTCATAGAGTTTAATAAATTACATCAATATAACATCGGTATAAAATTATTACCGAAAATCATTTTATACAAATCATTGCAATAGGCCATAAAATAGCCAAAATCATTTTATACAAATCTTTATCAAAATCATAATATAGACATTTGCCTTAAAAATCATTATACAAGCCAATGTCGTAAAAGCATCATACAATACGTCTTATGACGTTTTATAAAGTTAAATAAAAACCGTATATGAATATGGTTACGAAAACCAAAACACAAACATAATATCAATAGTATGACCCCGTATTGCTAGTCAGGCAATACATCGTAATTCGGAGCGTACAGCAGTATTTCGTTAATTTGGATTATTATAAGCCGCATGACATTGTTACCTTACTAAAACAAACAACGGGTAGCTAACCCGATACTCAATTTTCCCATCTAAATTAGCGTGTCGTCACAAAGGTCACGCTATGGAAATCTTCTCATACATAAATTCGCTTACCAATCAATGTGGCACGACGGGGATCAACCGTCAAGGCGCGAACTGGGGTGATCGTCCCCAAATAGTACTATTATATGCATAAGTGTCTACCAAATCCCGGTAGTTCACAATTCATGATAATGGGACTTTTAGTGACATAACCTAACTTTAATAATCCATTTTATTTCATCTATCGGGTCATTTAATCATTTATTGGGTCATACAATCGGGTCATACAATCATTCGGGTCCAAATCTATAATCAAACAATCGGGACAAATGGTGTCCTATTTTATAAAAACTAACATGTTATCTCCCTCGCGGGTTTATAAAACATTTAAAAGAGTGCGAGGCTATGAACTCATGTTGATGTGGGAAAGCGGGTTATCGGCAATTCGGATGTACGGTACGTGCTTCAATCACGGAAACCTAGACAAATAATACTCGTCTTAGACTCATGTACAATGACTTTATAAAAATAACAATTATGTATACATATGATGATTATATATATGATGATCAAGTGGGTTTACATATTCTCATTTACTCATTTTAGTGTTATGTGTCGATAACTTTTATACTAGTTTTCTAGTTTTACCTATTTACGTGTTTTAGGTCCAATAAGTCTATTATAAGTTTATTAACTTGTATTAATACATTTCATACTTGTATTATCAGTACTTATACTTTACATGTTATGCCTAAATGGGTTAAGCCCAATAAATGAGTTTTTAAGTGTTTTAACCCATTTTGTTGTATTATTAGTCCAATAACGTTAACTTAGCCCGTTAATGACCGTATGTTATATAGTTCGGGTTTTATCGGTTTTATTTGTTATATATGCTAATATATCAGTATATGAGTTTATAAAAGTTTACATTAGACGGGTCCAACCGTCTAAGTTTTATTTAACAAAAATGTTAATTTTACCGTAATAGCCGAAAAAGTCGTAAAAATCATGTTTATAGTTTTATAACTTATAAAACTTATCAAATTACCATTATTATAAAATGTATCATTTATTTATCATTATAAATATTTATATAAATGTATTATATGAGTTAGTGGGTTTTAATTCACATTTTATACTATTTTTATTTGAGTGCTTATATAATACTATTATACTTTAATTTCCAAAATCTGATTTTTATTTTCATGTTCACCAAAACTGCCATATCTAGAGTTCTGTATGGAGATAGAAGCTCAAATTATTAGGACATAAACTACATGATATGTGCTCCATTTAACTCTCCTATAGCTACTGTTGAATCATCTTCTAAGTATTTTCTAAAAATCGTCCAAAACAGTAAACTCAAATTTGTACTCTAAACTTGTTTTGATCATATCTCACTCATCCTAATGATTCCATTGCATGACCAACTCTCACATGTGTACAAGACATATTACTTACTTTATATCTATTAATATATGCCATTTTATCAGTTCATGACATGTTTCTTTACTGTTTTATACAGCCATCATTTTTAAGCAAGATTTTAGCCTTGTTTCTTATAGTTTTTCATCTTTTTAATCATATTTATCAACACCAAATCCCCACACAATACTTTTATCATCATATAATCATCATATACATATACAATAGGAAATAAAATACGTGATTACATAATCAAAATAACAAGAAGATGGAGAGAACAATCTTTATACCCCCATGATGATGTAGGTTGTGATCAAAACATGGATTTTGATGGAGAAACTTGTGAATAGCCAAGACCATCTTCAAGACCACCATTCTTCATGAACACCTTGTGGAAAATCAGCCCTAATACTCTATAGAAACTCCTCCTTGAATGTTAAAACTTGCACCAATCTTCATCTCTTTGAATGGAGATTAACATATGTTAATTATAACATATGTTTTTGGTTAAAATTGATCAAGTGATGGTGGTTTGGAGGTGTAAATGGGACGGCAAGAAGAAGAGAGTGAGAGAGAGGATGAGTTGATTTGCATGGATGAAAATGGTAGGAATGAGGAAGCTAATGGTTTTAGCTAGTTTTGGTGGTAAGTGTAAACTTCATTATGAAGCTAAGTTACATGTGTAACTTAGTTTTATGTAACTTTGACACCTAAGGGTGTTGTGGCCGGTTATAGTGGGGGTGGGGCAAGTGTCCCACTTGTCTCATCCCCATTTATTTACGGGTACTCCTCGATTCTAATTTCCTCGATTTGCGTGCCCTCGGGTCGTTTTACGAAAAACGTTTTTATAAATTTTGAATCAACGGCACAAAACGAATCTAATAAAAATTGTCTCATCCAAAACGGAGTTCGAAAACGTAAATACGTAATCCTAAGGTTTCCGGTTTAGTCGTAAAGGACGTTAAAATAAAATCGTAAGTCCTAATCTCTTCTCGTAAATTTGTGAGTTTATGAACCAACACAAATTTAAAACTCCAAAATAATATTCACGGATAAATTTATTTTCTGAAATGTCAGACTGTCACCAAAGACGGTGTATGTAAACGTAAGCACGTAACGTTGAATCCTCCGGTTTAGACGTAGTCGACGCTACTTCAAGACGTAAATCCAAATTTCTTCCCAAAAATAAGTGAGTTCATAGTATAACATTAAAATAATATTTTCAATTAAATATTGAGAATAAAAATATCAATCATAAATTGACGGATTGTCACAAAATTACCCCGGTAATAAAACCATAGTATTTTCCTTGAAAAACTAGAATCCATATTGACATAGATTTATCACATCAGTTGATCTGCTAGTGACAAATGTATTCAACACAATAACTTGTCGAACAATAATTGACAAACAAATTTGCAATTTCTAGATACGTTAGGGATTTACATTGCCAAAATCATTTGCATTGTAAACATGCACTACAACAAAACTGAGTTTAGGGTCGCCCTTTTTCTAGGGTCGACTTAGTCGTCCCTAGATTAAGGGGGACCCACCTGTTTTACAAGAAAACCATGGTCAAAGTGGCTGTGGGGACAAAGTGGGGACCACAAAACCAAGGGACGACTAAGTCGTCCCTAGGTGAAAAAATAAATATTTTATCTCTTTTAATTGTTTAAAATTATTTAAAGTTAATATAAATATTTTTTTTAAAAAAAGTTTAAAATGAAAGTGAGACCCACTTAACCTAGGGACGACTAAGTCGTCCCTAGGTTAAGTAAATTTATTTTCCCAGTTTTTTTATCTTTTTTATTTATTTAAATTTATTTAAAATTAATATAAATATTTTTTTTAAAAAAAGTTTAAAACAAAGGTGGGGTCCTTGTAACCTAGGGACGACTAAGTCGTCCCTAGGTGAAGAAAATTTATTATTTTCGTTTTTTGGCACTTTTGTTTATTTAAAATTATTTAAAATTAATTTAATTATTTTATTTAAAAAAACTTTATTATTGTTAAAAATAACTTTATACATATTTAAAAAAAACTTTATATATATTTAAAAAAACTTTATATATTAAAAAAAAAATTATACATATTTAAAAATAACTTTATACATATTAAAAAAACTTTATACATATTTAAAAAAAACTTTATACATATTTAGAAAAACAATTATACATATTTAAAAATAACTTTATACATATTTAAAAAAAACTTTATACATATTTAAAAAAAACTTTATACATATTTTAAAAACTGTATATTTATTTAAAAAAAACTTATACGTATTTAAAAAAAACTTTAGATATATATTTAACACTTAAACACGCGCTTAATTAAAAATATATATTACAACGATAATAGATTCATAAATAAGAAAAAAAACACATCACAAACTAGTTAAAACTAAACGTACAGATTAACACATAATAATAAAATACAAATTAACACATTAAAATAACAAATAGATTACTACTCAAAGCTAAGATTTTCCATATCATTTAAAAGCTCATGAAGTATTGCAGCCGATTGACATGCGTGGTCTTCAGGATGCCTTTCCATTTCTAGTCTTGTCTCTAGCATCTTTATCTTTAGATCTTTGATCTTGCAATTAGAGCACTCAGTTGGTGCAGATTGAGAGGGACCTGTAGAAGAACTTGGATGTGAACCTTGAGGTGTTGAAGATCCAGGGGAAGATCTTATACGGAGTTCGAGATCAAAATCATCCTTCCATTTAAAATATTTACATCCATAATCATCTGTTTTTGGCTGTTACAAAGTAAACAAATAACATGACATGTCATTTTAATAATCACACGTATTACATAACTAAAACATTTGATTGTTTACCTTCGAAAGAGGACATGCATAGTAAAGTTTACCAAAGCTATGAGGTTGATGTGACTGTCTCAACACAATATATCCCTTTCTACATGTACACTTATAAGCTTCAAGCGGATCCATATTATGCAAAATCGGGTGGTGGTGGTGGTGAGTTTGGTATGAGAGGATAAGAGTTTGTGAGGATAAGAGTTTGTGAGGATAAGAGCTACCATAAATAAAGATAAAAATTTAGGGTCGACACATTTAGGGACGACTTAGTCGACCCTAGCTTTCCCGCCAACATTTTCCCGCCAGCATATGGACTCGTCGGTTGAACCTATAACGTATAACCGTAACATATGGACTCGTCGGTTGAACCTATAACGTATAACCGTAACATATGGACTCGTCGGTTGAACCTATAACGTATAACCCTAACATATGGACTCGTCGGTTGAACCTATAACGTATAACCCTAACATATGGACTCGTCGGTTGAACCTATAACGTATAACCCTAACATATGGACTCGTCGGTTGAACCTATAACATATAACCCAAACATATGGACTCGTCGGTTGAACCTATAACGTATAACCCTAACATATGGACTCACCGGTTGAACCTATAACGTATAACCGTAGCATATGGACTCGTCGGTTGAACCTATAACGTATAACCGTAACATATGGACTCATCGGTTGAACCTATAACGTATAACCCTAACATATGGACTCGTCGGTTGAACCTATAACGTATAACCGTAACATATGAACTCGTCGGTTGAACCTATAACGTATAACCCTAACATATGGACTCACCGGTTGAACCTATAACGTATAACCGTAACATATGGACTCGTCGGTTGAACCTATAACGTATAACCCTAACATATGGACTCGTCGGTTGAACCTATAACGTATAACCCTGACATATGGACTCACCGGTTGAACCTATAACGTATAACCGTAACATATGGACTCGTCGGTTGAACCTATAACGTATAACCGTAACATATGGACTCGTCGGTTGAACCTATAACGTATAACCCTAACATATGGACTCGTCGGTTGAACCTATAACGTATAACCGTAACATATGGACTCGTCGGTTGAACCTATAACGTATAACCCTAACATATGGACTCATCGGTTGAACCTATAACGTATAACCCTAACATATGGACTCGTCGGTTGAACCTATAACGTATAACCCTAACATATGGACTCGTCGGTTGAACCTATAACGTATAACCGTAACATATGGACTCGTCGGTTGAACCTATAACGTATAACCCTAACATATGGACTCGTCGGTTGAACCTATAACGTATAACCCTAACATATGGACTCGTCAGTTGAACCTATAACGTATAACCCTAACATATGGACTCACCGGTTGAACCTATAACGTATAACCGTAACATATGGACTCGTCGGTTGAACCTATAACGTATAACCGTAACATATGGACTCATCGGTTGAACCTATAACGTATAACCCTAACATATGGACTCGTCGGTTAAACCTATAACGTATAACCGTAACATATGGACTCGTCGGTTGAACCTATAACGTATAACCCTAACATATGGACTCACCGGTTGAATCTATAACGTATAACGGTAACATATGGACTCGTCGGTTGAACCTATAAAGTATAACCCTAACATATGGACTCGTCGGTTGAACCTATAACGTATAACCCTAACATATGGACTCGTCGGTTGAACCTATAACGTATAACCGTAACATATGGACTCATCGGTTGAACCTATAACGTATAACCCTAACATATGGACTCGTCGGTTGAACCTATAACGTATAACCCTAACATATGGACTCGTCAGTTGAACCTATAACGTATAACCGTAACATATGGACTCGTCGGTTGAACCTATAACGTATAACCCTAACATATGGACTCGTCGGTTGAACCTATAACGTATAACCCTAACATATGGACTCGTCGGTTGAACCTATAACGTATAACCCTAACATATGGACTCACCGGTTGAACCTATAACGTATAACCGTAACATATGGACTCGTCGGTTGAACCTATAACGTATAACTGTAACATATGGACTCATCGGTTGAACCTATAACATATAACCCTAACATATGCACTCGTCGGTTGAACCTATAACCTATAACCGTAACATATGGACTCGTCGGTTGAACCTATAACGTATAACCCTAACATATGGACTCACCGGTTGAACCTATAACGTATAACCGTAACTTATGGACTCGTCGGTTGAACCTATAACGTATAACCCTAACATATGGACTCGTCGGTTGAACCTATAACGTATAACCCTAACATATGGACTCACCGGTTGAACCTATAACGTATAACCGTAACATATGGACTCGTCGGTTGAACCAATAACGTATAACCGTAACATATGGACTCATCGGTTGAACCTATAACGTATAACCCTAACATATGGACTCGTCGGTTGAACCTATAACGTATAACCGTAACATATGTACTCGTCGGTTGAACCTATAACGTATAACCCTAACATATGGACTCGTCGGTTGAACCTATAACGTATAACCCTAACATATGGACTCGTCGGTTGAACCTATAACGTATAACCCTAACATATGGACTCACCGGTTGAACCTATAACGTATAACCGTAACATATGGACTCGTCGGTTGAACCTATAACGTATAACCGTAATATATGGACTCATCGGTTGAACCTATAACGTATAACCGTAACATATGGACTCGTCGGTTGAACCTATAACGTATAACCGTAACATATGGACTCATCGGTTGAACCTATAACGTATAACCCTAACATATGGACTCGTCGGTTGAACCTATAACGTATAACCGTAACATATGGACTCGTCGGTTATTAATTATTACAAACTAAGTATAACGTATATTTTAATATTAATTATAATAATTTATTTTGATTTTTATTATTAATTTATATTATTAATTTTATTACATAGAAGGTAAAATGTAAATTAAATGTATGAAAAATACCTAGGGACGACTTAGTCGTCCCTAAATATTAAAGGAAGTCGTCCCTAAAAAAACCCTCCAACACTTAGCAAATTTTTTGGGAAAAGTTGAAATTTTCGTTGAAATTTTAAAAAACCCGCTTTGGGTTTAAGTTTTCCCGGTATACACCTAGGGACGACTTAGTCGTCCCTAGGTTCTAAAAGTCGTCCCTAAGGATTATTTATAAACGAAAAAAAAAGTATTTATTATTATGCTAGGGACGACTAAGTCGTCCCTAGGTTACAAAGACCAAGTCGTCCCTAAGCTTCACCCAGACGGCCCACACATCCTGTACCGGCCGAGTGTCAGCGTAAGAAATCATTATATTTTTTTATAACACTGATATTTATAATTTATGTCACTTGAATTTTTACGAGTAAATAACATATCTTTTGTAGGTTCAAATCAACGCTTTGTGACCAACCTAGGAAAATTAAGGACGGCGTACAGAAATAATAAAGAAAAACCTTTGACAATTGGCTTTGAATTTAAAGATCTGAAAACCTTCCATTTTCTGGGCAATTATGCATCATTGTTGACTCATCTTATGGGGGAATTAATCCGGTCACTTCCCCTGAACTGCGAATGGGACGAAATTCCAGAGTCTGATAAAGCTCATATTTATCCTACAATTGAGGTGAAAATTGTTTATTTTACTTATATTGTTATTGTTATCGACATTTAGATATGTGTGTTATGTTTAATTTGTTTGTTTATTTAAATTCATATGTTTTTATGCAGACATATTTCGACCTCGAGCCATGGTACAATGATCGTACTCAGGTGGTGTGTGGCAATGGTGTGTATGAGGTGTGTACTCGGGTTAGGCTTGCGTTGGAATATCAGCTGAGGTTGCTGTATAGAAAATACAAGAACAGGATCAAGAAACATTATTATTCGAAATATGAGACGCCCGCACTGGCATAAGAACATGTACCGCCTGAGAGTGTGTGGGACAGTAGAACCGAAGGTGATTGGGCTGAATTGGTTCAGTGGTGGTCAGACCCAAAGTGGGTGGCAAGAAGTGAGGTTAATACTGTTAATCGTTCCAAAAACACGGTACCGACCACTCAAGGCAAAAAACCATTCGCCCGAGGAAGGAATGAATACGTAAGACTCTTTATAATTTTTGTGATTTATTTAAAAGCGTTTATATTGTTTATTTATTATAGCTCGTTACTAATTTATTTGAGATTTTACAGAAAGTCAAGGAAGGGGTTTACGAGGACCTGGTTGAAACATGGAGGAAGGGGCACTCAAGTGGTGGCACGTTTAAAAGTAAAGAAAACGAGGAAAGATATGTAAGTAATATATAACTCTTTACATGCCTTAGTAACTAATTTCATTTGTTTTAAATCGTTTTTTTTTCCCAGCAAAAGATGAAAGCCCTCAGTGACCAAGTGAGAGCCGGTATAGTCCCGCACATGTCTGATAAAGAAATAGTGGCTCAAATCATGCCAAGTCAAAATAAGCAAAATGTGTCGGGACAAGGCAGAAAGTTACCGGGTGGTGCCAATAACACAACTCGCAGGTTATATATCCTCAATAAAACAAAATGTAAATCAACTGTTCATATTTATGTCCTGTTGTATATAATGAAACATTGTTGTTGTAACTTATCGCAGGCGGGGTGCTCCACGTCGACCAGATGTTCCCTCTCGTAGTGAATTTCAAGAATTGATAGAACGAAATGAGCGACAGATGGAGCTGCTGAGGAAAGAGAATCAGGAGGCGCGGCAACGGGCTTACTTGGCAGCGTTAAAGGCAGATGCGGCGCAACAATATAGTCAGACGTCGTACCAGCATATGGCGCAATATCAGAGTCAATTGGGTGAGTTTTTCCAGAACTACAACTCAAATACTGATCACCCAATTAGACCTCCTACTTTTGTACCCCCGCCCCGACCCTTTGTTATGCCCACCCTAGCTCCTGATTGGGCTCATTTAGTCCAACCCCCCTATCCTTGGGCACAACCAGTGCAACCTCCTTCCATCGACCCATACCGACCATCTTTGCCCGACAATCTCCAACCACTCCAACCTCCCTATACCGGCACTTATCCTATTGCTCCCGTCACCAACAATAACACATTTAACTATTGTTATCGTCCCACCACACACTCGGCTTATGAGATCGGCTCTACTTCACAATCCATACCCGGAGGTTCTCGTGTAATCTCAAATCCCCATGAGCACGATTACCGGTCCGTTGACGAGTTGGGTCGAGATAGGAATGTACAAAACAGTGGTGACGACTTATCAGGCGATGACGAGGTGAATGACGAGGGGAGTGACGAGGGGGGTGACGAGGAGGGTGACGATAGGGAAGGTGACTTTTCACCTAACGAGGATGCGGAGTAGAGGTTGTGGTAGTATTTTTCTTATTATGCATGTTTAATAAAGTTTGAGACTTGTAGCGTTTGAAACATTTGATTTAGGATTGAATAAGTGTATTTGATGAATATTGTATCGTGACGTTGGATAATTTATCGTAATATGGTATTGTAACGTTTATTGATTTGTTATTATTTTGTATTTGTCGAATTCTGCCATTTTGAATTGTGGATTTTGTCCGGAAAAAGTTCCGGAAAAAATCTGGAAACTACAAATAGCCCAGTTTTTTTTTTAGCCCCCAGGTACACCTAAGGACGACTTAGTCGTCCCTAGGATATTAAATATCATCCAGGTTATCATCCTAGGGACGACTTAGTCGTCCCTAGGTTTAAAAATGCCCAGGTGTCAATACCTGGGGACGACTTAGTCGTCCCTAGGTATTGAATACCTGGGCATTTTTAAACCTAGGGATGACTAAGTCGTCCCTAGGATAATAAATATTTTTTTTTTATTTTCTAAAAATGTTTTTTTTAATATTTATAAAAAAGATTTTATTAAAAATAAAAGAATTTTTAAGAAAAATTTTGAAAAAGATTTTTTTTATTTATAACCTAGGGAAGACTTTGTCGACCCTAGGTTACAAAGAAGGTCGTCCCTAGGTTAGTCAATTTTTTCAACGTAGTGGGTTGCGGGACCCACTAAGTCGTCCCTAGGATACAAAGAGGAGTTCGTCCCTAGGATCCTAGAGACGAATTTTTAGGCACAACCTCCTAGGGTCGACTTAGTCGTCCCTAGGAGTTTAGGGTCGAAAAAGTGCCTCCCTAGGGACGAATAAGTCGTCCCTAGGGTTCAAAATTGTTGTAGTGATGTTTCATCCCTACTTTACGCCTTAAGTTTCCATTTCTTACTGAGTAACTTAATTAAGTCGACTAATCTAAAGAACGTAAAACCTTCATGTGCAATCTTATTCAGTCATGAAGTTTTCTCTCCATTACAACATCGTCCAATATCTTATATGACGACAATTGTAACTTCAAGTGTTCGTCAATTAGATGACATATGACTTAAATTTTTAAGGTATAGATTTTGGTGTCAAAATCATGTATGGAGAAGCATGCATACATCTCCATAACACAAGTTTAATAAAAACGTTTAGTAAACTTTTTGGCGAGACTAAAATTTCATCATATATTTGCAAGTTGAGGTATTGGTTAAACTAATTAAAGATTTTACACACAACTAAATTCACACCGTACTTTTTCTAGAACTTAGCTAAAGCACAAAGCAATAACCTTATTCATTGTGTTTCGGATGTGAATTAATGTAGTTAAATCAACCTTAAAGAATTATACAAATAACAACCGTAGGTAATTCCAATTTTGACGCACATGCGAGCCGGGAATTTCAGCGCTGAAGCATAACACCTCCTTCCTTAACCGGGTACATGACCAGCGGTGCGTTATACCCACTTAATAATTTGTCAGAATTGAGTAGGCCGTTAAGTTGCAATTGCAATTCTAATCAACGCAAATCATATGTAATTTAGATCTCAAAACAATTCATTAATTTTGATAAGATTTAGTCCTTATTATTTTTCTTGGAAAAAAAAAATTACCCTTGTTTACAACATACAATATAAAAAAACGCATGAAAACAAGTAGTACAAAAAAAACTAAATCAAATAGCCACATGCATAACAATTTATTCAAAGAACATCAAATCTAGGGTTTTGATAAACATAAAAAGTCTTCCCTAATTTTAAAACTTTGAATCAAATAAAGCAAATAGCATACAAAATTATATGATCCGTAAAAAAACATGCACGTTCATTACGGATCTCCCATATTCTCTTAACAATTAAAAAACTACGGATCGTAACCACACATGATATAACAATTAATTCATGCAAAACATCTAAAGTTAATTACCATGTAATTTTAGGGTTTACAAAAATTTTTATTTTTTTTTATAAAAAAATTTGGCAGATCCGATTTTTAAAAAACAATAAAAAAACAAAACCCTAATTTTTATAAAACCTAAAAACAACATGTAATGTTTAACACAAATCAATATTAGTTAAAAAAACTTTAGATCTTGATAATTATAATCATGTTAAAACAGCTCTCGATGCCACTGAAGGTTTATATTTAACATAACAATTACTAAAAACCCTAATATAGATCAAAGCACATACAGCGGAAGCAAATTAACAAGATCATTAATTTAACAAAATTATAATTAACCAAGATTAGGCTTACATACATTTATCCTAGCAAGATCAACAAGTTGACGGAACGGTCACCGGTAGAGTTAGATCACGAACACCACCAGGATATAGTCTAAAGCAAGACTACACCACGGTCTTGTACACACAAGTTAACCGTGAGTCTAGCACGAACAAACCGAACTTCAAAGTCTATGGAGGATCTACCCAACAACCCTAGAGAGGGGTTAGGACTAGATCTACAATAGCTTAATGAAAAACAAAGAAGAACCCTAATTGGAGGGTGTTTGGCCGGCGGTTAAGAGCAAGAGAAAAGAGAGATGTGTAAAAATTATGAAGCCCTTTGGTTTGTTTATATACACCTTGGAAAAAAACTTTTCCTCCAAGGTTTAAAAAAATTAAGGCAACAAAATATTTTCCCTTCCCTTTTGTCTCCCTCTTTGGCCGGATATACACAAACCCACAAAGGGGTTTCCGGAACTTTTCCGACACCTTCTTTTAGCTTCTATAACATTATATAACGGTCGTTTAATACTTAACTTTTAAATACTTAACGATCGTTAGTTTAAGCTACGGTTTGATTTAATAAATATAATAAATATATTTAATAAATAAATTAACCCTTCACGTAATGTGTGCAATCCCGTGATCTCAAGTTCGATCCTATCACACGACAATCGATTTTAAGTCCATAAACTTTCAGGAACTACTTCTAGTACCCGTTCATCTAAACATATTAGGAAGTGGTCTTACTGCCATAAACGCACCTACCATCTGCATCAAAACATTAATATCAGCAGACCTATATATCCATTCTACGAAAATAGCATGCATTTGTGTTTGATGAGTATAAATATTAGGAATTTTGTTCAAATAAGTGAATACAAGTTACTTAATATTACAATAATATTTTCAAATATAGCTAAGGTGCATATTTCTGCTTCTATAAGTAGCAATAGCAGTTCCTAGAGGGTTTAGAAAACCTGTTTCTGCTTATAATTATCTAAACATTACTTGAGAGTTATATAATAAGTTGCCCTTGTTACGACTATTATTTTCATTTTCGTAGTGTATCAATTTGCAAAAAATCACTACCAGCAACAGTGATTATTACGACTTTAAGCAGTTCATGCGCGTTCTACTTGTTTTTATGAACTTAAATTGTATAAATTCATTACTCAATGCCCTTTTAAAACAGACATCTAAAAAATTCTATTTTCAAAAGGATCCCGTTAGAATGTCAAACTCAAACTAGCTCTTGAAAAAAAAGGCAAAGTAACCAGGTATTAGGTATATGACACCGGAGTGATGCAAGACCAGTTCATATAGAGTGAAATATTTTCACATGTAAATACCTCATCTATCACCAATGCCCTAGCTGCTCAGTGTCTTTCCACAAATTCTGATAAAACGTCAATTAAATCTCTGTAAGCATGCGTCCAGAACCATATTTCTAAAAATGTACTTAAAGGAGTATTATACTTCTGCAAGATTACATGTACAACACATTAATGTTACCACCTTACCATTAAGGATCCTGAAGCAATAACCAAACTGATATTTAGACAGCATAAGTCAGGGCGGGAAGCGGGTCAAAATGAATTCCATAATATATATATCAAAGGATTCAATTAGTCAGCGGGTTAACATGAATTCCAGTCCAAACAATAAATTTTGTTACGGGTTGGGTTGACCAAGCAAGCTTTAGTCAAGAGTAATAAGTCTATTTATGAATAACTTAGTACGCTTATATATTATGAGTGTAAATGCGCTCTTGCCGACTTTTGACCTGTTCAGCCCATTTAAACTAAAATTTTCTTAATAAGCCATATTTTAGACAAGAAAAGGTGTGCAGTATCGGGTAAAGCATAAGCAAGTTCCGAAAATATCAGCTAATGCCACACTGTTTTGATTATGCAGATTAGCAGTTAAATAAAGCACAAACTGTGTGCTCAGCCACCACTTCAGATGGCACCTCTTGTGACTCGCTTCAAGTCCTGGTACCTATGATAGAACCCAAGATCCTCATGCAAACTCTTAAAACTGTGGCTTCAAGGAGAAACCGTAGTCACTCAGTGCCTTGTAGGAAGATGAAGTGTACATTCAGTAACTTGAGCACGCTTTTGGATATCATAAAGCCCATCAACGAGGTTCTTGGGTTCTATAATAGATACCAGGCCAAAGAAGCCATGTTCTCGGCTATGGCAAGCTGGGTTGCGCATCGAGACCTTTAAGACATATACCCCATAAAATCTGTGGGTGTTCTTCGAAAAGATAATCCATAAATTTTACATCATCATGAGATAATTTCAGCCCCTCGTGAAAATATTTAACATAAATATACAATCACATGGAAAAGTAATTATAGGCTGATTAAAAAACTTACGATAATAACGCACACTTCTAATATCGGCAAACTAACAGGCAAGTTATCAAACATTAAGAGTGTAACCTTACAGGTCAAATGTCACACTTATGGCACAACCTAAAGCAAACGGAAGACTTTATTCATAAATTGGTTTAACAAAGTTCACCAAAAATCTAAGGAAATAAATAGTCTAGAACATAATCGTTTCCAAGGGAAAACAAATACAACTCCAAAGTCTAAGAAACATAAAAGAAATGGGAAAGCTATCAAGTCGGTCCACTAAGAGCTCCTAAGCACTCTTCACTCAAAACCCATCTTTCCTCTTATTACCTGCCGCGGAGAAAAGAAATGCGGGTGAGAAAACAAGCTCAGTGAACAGATATATAAACAAAATGGATTGATCACATATGAATAAGTAAAGGAATAAAATCATCATAATTTAAGTAGAGATGTCATATGTTATAAGAACTGGACGAAATAGATAGTCAAACAAAACATAAGGAAATGCCCACCGACCTCCTACAATCAAAAGCATATCATATCGTAACAAATTGTACATTAGATCTGCAGACTCCAGATGCACCCTACAAAGTGTGCAATGGGGTGTTGGCATTACACTAAACCATGCACCAAATCATATCCAAATCCTACATATATTAGCCTAGGATGCATCCATACGCCCCCCTACAATCATATCAAATCATATATGGCCAAAGTGCATAAAAGAGCATACACATAAATGGGGACACTATGGATTGATCACACCGTCACAGATAGTGTCACGCCATTGGTGCCACAATCAGGGGCAGAGCTAGAATAAATAGCGAGAGGGGGCACAAATTTATCTTTTTAACTGAATTTACGAAGAAATAGTTTTCTCGACTAATAATCTTGATAATATTCAATTTAGTGGAGTATATTGTTTATCATAATGAAAATATATAAACACACAAAATAAATATATAGTACAAAGGAAATATGCATATGTTTGAATAGGTGATAAGTTGTCACGTGCGTAAGCTAGAAAGAGGGTTAGAAAAAATAAGTGTCTGTCACATGAGTAAGCCTATAAAGCCAAGGTAACAGAAAGTCAATATGTCTATTATCTTCATCTTCATAACATATTCATCTCTTTACCACCACCACTATAAGTCTGCAACTAATCTTTTAAAACTCCATTTCACCGTACAAATTATTTTTCTCCATCCTAAAACATGAATCTGCCTTTCAGTTCGAAGAAGGAAAATAATTTTGAAGGGTCTGTTAGGACCTATGTAATAGGTTATTTGTAATAGCTGAACTAAGAGGTATGTAGTTCCTCCTGGTCCTAGTAGTAGTAGGAGCAACACGTGCTTCTGGTCTAGTAGAAAGTCAAATAATATTATTCTTAGTAGTTTGTTAGGATATGCATGAGATGTCTTAGGAAAGGATATGCATATCAGGAGTTACACGTTTTTTGTTTAATGTAGTTTAGGATTTCCTTGTATTATAAAAGGAACCCATTGGCAGAAGGGTTGGACACACCTTCACCAGTATTCATTTCATATCAATATAGTAGAAATCCTTAGAAAGGATCAAGTTATTTATCTAGTTATTCTAGTTCTTCTTGTTCCTAGTATTTGTATTCCGCACTAATACTTTGTATTTCATTAGAGTCTCTCTGTGAATAGACTTGTGATTACAAAAGTCGTTCACCATCCTTAACAGGCTGCAAGATCTACAACTAGTGGACCCAAGTGGTATCAGAGCCTGGGAGAGTCTCTGCTCAAGAAGAACCATTTTTTTTACTAACATCTTTGTCTAATCATGTATGCTTCTAGTTCTACTGAAACAGGACAACCAAGCACCACCACAACACAGCAAACACAACAAATCATTGCTACTGTTTCCAATACAAATGGAAAATTCCCACTCTTGTAGAAGGAAATACTGATCTAGACTTGTGGAAGATTGTTCAGAATGGCAACAGCAAGAAGAAAACTGGTAAAGACAAGAATAGTCAGATCATCATTCTAGATCCTAAATCTCATGAAGAAATAACAGCTATACAAAAGGAAATCAAAGCAAAAACTATTTTGCTTCAGCCTCTTTCTGATGATCATATGGGTGATTTCTATCACTTGGATGGTGCTAGGGAAATTTAGAATGGCATCAAGCAAGATTTAGAGGGAATGAAGAATCTAAGAAGATGCGCAGATCCATGCTAAGAGATGAATTCATAGAATTCAAGATTTCTGAGATGGAAGGTCTTCATCAAGGCTATGACAAGTTTCAAAAGATTCTCAGTCAATTGAATCAACTCAGGTCCAAACCAGAGAATGAAGACATCAATGCCAGGTTTCTTAGAGCTCTGCCTCATTCATGTAATCAGGTAGTTATCTCTCTAAAAGCAAAAGGAGGCCTTGAATATCTCTCTTTTGATGACTTGTTCTATAAACTCAAAACTTTTGAGTCTCATATGAGAGGATACTCAAATGACTCCTACTCTACTCCTACTAATTCTGCTTCTGTGAGTTCCATGGGCTCCAGTCCAATGCCCTATACCAGTAGCCCAAGCTATACTTTGTCTTCACAACATACTCCTACTCCTTAATCTAAAGTCAAGACCGGTAGCATGGTTGAAATTGTTCATCAATCCTTTGTTGCTGATGTTGATCCACAACAGCAGCTAGCTTTTGATGATTTCAAACAGGTTGATAAGCTTGACTTGGATGAAATTGATCTAAAGTTGCAGATGGCTATGCTCACTCTCCGGGTTCATAAGTTTGAGAAGAAAGCCGGTAGAAAATTCAGCTACAACCCAAGAGAGCCAGCGAGGTTTGATAGGAGCAAAGTCAAATGTTACAACTGTCATCAGCGAGGACATTTTGCTAGGGAATGCCCTAATAAAAATGACCAGGAGAAGAATAGGTATTCAACTTTCAATGTTCAAGAGCTTCAGGATGAGAAGAAAGCTTTGGTATCTGTTGATACCATGTTCAACTGGAATGATCATGAGACTCCTACCTTGTAAATAGTTGAGTCTGCTACTGATGTGTTTGCTATGATTGCTGGCCACATATCTGAGACTAAGGTAGTAGAGCAATTTGCCCTCATGGAAATATCTCCTCAGGTACAAAATTGCCCTCTTGGTTGTGATGATAAATATTTTGACCTCTTAAAACAATGCAATTAACTAAATGCTTAAAATTACAAGTACTTTTTAGAAGTTCAGGCTTATAAGAGTTCTCTCAAAACTTTAGAACAACAAAAGAAGTGGTTTCAAAATACTCAACTTGAGTATGAAGATAAGATTAGGGTCTTAAGTATTGATTTAGAGAATACCACTAACTTGCTTAAGTACACTAAAAAACTTAATACTGAGAGTATTCAGGAAAAACAAGGTATGCAAAAGAAACTAGATGCTACTTTATTAAAATTTGATAA